>CM053269.1:49886458-50577595 GCA_028583415.1 Protea cynaroides | reverse complement strand
CTTGTGGTGTTTCTAGATACGTGGCATGGGTTGTGTACTTGGCACATTATGCCGAACGGAATTAAACACTTAGGGAATTTGGCGAAACATGGATCTAGTTTTCTAAGAGATTTCAAAGCTTATACGTTTCATTATGAGGATGAACAAGAATTTGAAATGGCATGGAGAAATTGAAAACTGAATTTTCGGACAGTGATGATTCATGGTCATATCATATCTACGGATTAAAGGAAAAATGAGCTAACTATTATATGAAGAATACTTTCACCTAAGATGACTCTAGGAAAGGTGATGAGGAAAGACATGCATAGCTTAATCTTTGTTTTAAGTATGACATAGAACAAAGATGATTGGATGATAAGAATCCATATAGCTGATCCTATTTAGTTAGGATAAGGATTTGTTTTTATTATTGTTTTAGTCTCGATCAACTTCCAACCAGATACTTAGCAAAAAATAAAAAAATTAAATAACTAAACAACATCAAACTAAAGGATGGACATCATATACATAACTTTTAATTGTTTTATTCTCAAAAGTTTTTTTCAGTCAAAAATAAAATGTAAATTTTACAAATGTTTGAAAGTGTTTTACTTATGTCATTATGTCTGTCAAGACTTGTTAATATCATGTTGGACTGGTCAGCATTTCAAATGGATATGTGAAATAACAAAAAAATATCCTTTTAAATGAAACAAATATATTATATTAAGAGAGAGAAAGAAAAAGTTCCTAATTATTTAATACCTTAAAAATATGTCAATAAGAAAATAAATCCCCACATTAAAACACATTACAAAGTCACCAAAAAAAATACACCTTACAAAGCTAAAAAAAACATATTTAGTGGATTGCAGTGAAATCATGATCATCGTTGTCCTCGGCACAGAGAAAGATCCCTTCATATATCGCTCCTGCTAGGCTTGTCCGACTTCAGAGTTACCTGCATCACAATTTAAAACAAATGCAATTCCAATTCCCGATTCCCCAATCTTGAAATCAATGATTACTTGAACTTTTCTCTTTGGATTACCATTTCATCAGTGGTTGGGATCCAATCATTGGTTGCTGGGTTTCCACTGCTGGAGGAGTGACAAGCAGAGCAGCTGTCTGGTGCTAGCTTAAAGCAACTTCCATTGTTGTTCTCTGTCCCGATGAATCCCGTTCCAGTCTGCCAAAGCAACCAAGAAAATGATTAGAAAAGTGAAAATCCACCCTGACTCGAGGTTCATCCATGGATTACCGTGTGGTGTTGCTTGTCGACGCAGTTGAGATCTTCGTAATATTCTGTCTCCACGAATTCCTCTGTGGTATTGCTCCCCTTGTAAACCAGTTTCTTTGATAAATGCAGGTAAAAAAACCAAAATCAGATCAGTCTTAAAACCAAAGAGACATCTCTCTTTCTGTGTCAGATGATTTATAGAAGGAACAAGAATCAAAACCTGCGGATCGTTCTCGAGCTGTTGAAATTTGACGAATTCGGCAGTGACATCGGAGGAGTTACCAAGTGTATCTTTGTATTGAGAAGAGTACTCGCTACGCTGGGGCTTGCTATGGCGTTTGGGAGCCAATCCATCGAAGTAATCCCTCGTTTCTTCCTCGATCTTCATCTCTTCCTTCTCTGACAGGTAAGTATCGCTCCTACTCGGCTTCCTGTCCGACATTCTTCTTTTTGCCTTGTTCTTGATTTCTGATGTTGCGCAATGGAAAGATCAATGCTGAGAGCCAAAGAGACTAAACTAAAGGATGTGATTTATAGAAAGAATATTGCTGTGATATTTTCTGCAGGATTAATTTTGGTCTTGACGGATCAACATCAACCGACAGTCCACATTATTGTGTTGTGAGAAAAATATCTGAGCTCTGAGAGTTTGAAAAAAAAATATTTTCTGCATGATTAATTTTGGTCTTGAAGGATCAACATCAATCGACAGCTCACATTGTTGTGTTGTGAGAAAAATATCTGAGCTCGTTTGAGATGGGGGGACCTGTGGGTGATTGTAAATTGTGAATTGTGACTTGTTTTCACTGAACTGTGAATTTTTGTATGAGATAACGGGATGGAAAGAAGAACAGTTCAACTGCTATGAAGAGGACGATGACGAAACGACATTCGAGTAAATCCAGAAAAAGGGCAATCCCTGCCGCTGCAAAAGCAAATTGATGATCTCCGATACGGATCGCATCGGTTAATCCAGAATGGGTTTGGGTTTGATCATCTATCACGAAACACGGAAACAGTCTCTCCACATTGTGAGGGTAAAGCTACGTATATTCTACTCTCCCTATATCCTACGGTAGTTGGAGTCTCGTGAACGAGGACTCCTTTTTTTATATTAGAATTGGCTCTTGCAACCCTGGGTTGCTGCTTGGGGTCAGTAGATCCATGTCAATTAGGTTTTTTGGCTAATCCTTGTGGATCCGGGCTGATCTAATGAGAAATCGGATCCGAATCAATCAGAGCTGATCCCGCCATCAATCTCATGTTCTTGAACCATGATTTTGTTTGTGCTTGCTATTAGTTTCACACTTAGTCCTTGTCCTATCATATGAGGATATTATAATGGGTGGGGAAGGGAATAAATGTAAGAGAAGAAATTCGAATTGAGACCTTCTTCCAACCCCGGCTTCAATAAGCAAGTGGTCAATCATCGATGTCTGCTATATATGAATATTTATTCTTTCGACAAAAATCCTCAATGACAATATGGCGATGCTTTTCCCTTCTCTCACATTGTGACCATTTAGGCTCCCATAGACACTCGTGAGTTCAGATCACCTCACGTAAGTGCACTTTTCAAGGGATCAATCACTGTCCATGAGTTTGGAACCCACCTCTAGAGCATGGGATCCATTGGATATGGATAGTGATGGAGTCCCTTTGAGTGTTACACATATATATATTGAGGTGATCTGTTGACACTCCCTATTCTTTTTTATCACATGGGCCATGTGTTGACAAAACCTTCTCTCTCTTTTGGGTGATTGTAATGAGGGAATTTGAAGCTCTATAGCATGTTAAGTTTTTGAATCAAAGTTTTTTTTTTTTTTTTTTGGAAAACTCTAATTCAAAAGTTCAAACTAGTAAGTGAAGGACCCTCACATATATAAGTCACTCAAATGTTCTAGTATTAAGCAATGTGAGATTGTTCGCAACACTCTCTAGCATGTCATTCCAACCCCATGAATTCAACCACAACCAAGTGGTGTTACCATCTCCAATAAGAGGTTTCACAATGTGGATAGCTTTCTCTCTATTGGGTTTGCAGGCTCCTTTGCTCCGTTTATAGCTCACCCTCTCCATTGGTCTTCTTCTACCTCAAGCATTGCCAAACTTAACTGTGATCCACACTTTATTGAAGGCACAGATAGAGATGACTTGGGGTATATTGGGCTGCGTTTGATAATGTTCTCACCTATTTTTGTTTTAAACCGAAAGAGAGGTTCTTTTTTCTATTCTGTTCTGAAATAGTGTTTTTTGGCTATTCTTTGGCCTTAAGGCTATTTGGCAAATACGTTCCAGAAATAGTCTAAGAACATTGTTCTGACTGTTTGTTATTTGATAAAATTTGTTTTATAACACTTTTTTCTTCAAATGATTCAAATATTACAGAATTGCCATTAAACCAATATTTTACTATGCACCTGGTTGATTCCCATCTGTACATGGTTCTCTATCTGGAATTAATGAATACAAGAGTGGTATAACTACTAGGAGCAACAAATCCTCATCTTTCTCAGCTCAGATAAATTTGTCCACATTTGTTCCTAAGATGATGTCAAATACAATGTATTACTACTACAAACTAATAAACTCCAATAAGATTACTAATAACCAAAAGTTCATCATCCATAATAGAAATATAATATAATTGTTCATCATATATCTTAAAACTCCAAATAAAGCTACTAATAACTAAAATTCATCATCCATAACAGAAAGAGAAAACTACTTGCTCATCATACTACTTAAAAAAAAATAACAGAAGTAAAATTATTCATATTGTTCAAGTCCTTAATGGTTGATCCTTCATTCTAGCATGTTTAGAAATCTGATTCCATTTTCTAGCTTTGTGGAAACAAAACTACAACATGTTCTATTCTCAAGTCTTGTTTTGATATCTAGCCATCCAGCTTTGCTAAATGTAGCACTAGTCTTGTTCCTATTTTGACATTGTCTATCATCAAATTAATGAAACAGTCCAATTCATTGGCTGTCCATTTAGCAATATCAAAGTTCAAAACGGTTCTATTTGCCATTACAATTTGATACAATAAATTATAAGAATATAATTAAAGTAGTCATCAAAACACAAAACCTTTATGAAAATTATCTGCTTGCTCTATAAATTATAAGAATAGTTTATTTGTTTTGTTCCCATTTTTCATATTATCTATCATCAGAATAATGAAGCAGTCGAGTTCATTTGCTGACCATCTAGCAGTATCAACGTTCAAATTGGTTCTGTTTGCCATTGTAGTCTGATACAGTAAAATATGAGTATTATTAATGGTCTAGATGGATATTTATTCAAAGGCATCAATTACACATACTAAGGTAATAACTTGATTTAAAAAAAAAAAAAAACTAAAAGATATAGCATGAGTGGTTGTGAGAAGCTGCTGAAACCATAGGTGAGAGGCCTCTGGTTAATAATATGGGTGAAATAGACCTGATGTGGGATATGAAGGAAGTAATCAAAGTATAGATGGATATTCGTTTTCTTTCTTTTGTGGTTCTGTTTATATTCTACTCTATCCATTTCTGGTCAATCAGACGGAGACTTGGGAAATTACAAAATGATGCCACAAAGTTAGCAACTTGGTTAGCTACTCATGCTAAAGCCACAATATATTTTGTCATGGAATAGTGTGTATTTGCTGTTTTGTTTCCATTCTTCGTGTTGGATTGCATTTGGTGCTTCATTCTAAGTGGGATATAAGTATTATATGTCTCTACATGCTAGAAGGCTTAATATTTAACAATCCTCTAGTCTCACTACTAGAGGTAGCAAATCTTGAACTGATCTATCAACCTTTCATGCACAACCTGTCCAGCAACGAACCACACCAAAACAATAAGAGTTTAGTGCTGGACTAATTCCAATATAGTACGCAGAATGAATTCTGCTGGATGTCAGGGCTAGAAATTGATGGGAATCCAAGTGATAAAAAAGAATGAGCAATGAAATAAGAAAAAAAATACTTTCTAGTAGGTATCTAGAGTTTAATGATAGATTCCTTCTACAGTTACTCATGGTAGGATTCCTATAGAAACTTATCATTTTCCTTCTTTTTTCTCTATTTCTTTTAATTTTGTATTAGTATTTTGCTGCAATTAGATTTCTTTAAACCCCATTCAATTCTTTACATAGAAAATATGGGTCCAACTCATCAAGTAGATCAGAAAACCTTTATTCATCCCAATGTAGTAATAGTTATTTGTATTGTAGTAATCCACATATCAAGCCATATCAAGAGTAGCATCTGATCTAACCTATCAAATTTATACTTTGCATTTAGATCACATAGAATCAATGAGCAACAGTAATAATAATATAAATCAAAAGGCTAGAGACATCTTCTACACCTCATTAAACATGATAATCAATGGGAAACATTGATTATCATTGGAGAATTATTAAAGCTACAGGAAAATGAACGTGAATTCATCTTTGGGAACTCTTGGTATCTTCTTTTTTTTATTTGGATATCTGTGTTGTTTGGGGGGAAATTTTTTCAAAGGTTGGTCCAAAATGCTTCCTTTGAACTTCAAAGCTGTAATATGTGCTATTTATTTCACAGAAAGTTGACATAAAATCTTAATTCATATACTACACTATATATATTTGGAGTTCTGGTTATTCTCACGCACTTAGATCTGCATGTATGCCCCCTAAAAACTGTGTGAACTGAATATGAGAGAGAGAGAGAGAGAGAGAGAGAGAGAGAGAGTGAAGAAGGGTGTAATGTTGAGAGTTGAGATTTCTTAGGAGCCAAGCACTTAACTCCACTTTCCCATCAGACTCCTATAAAATGTAATTGGACAAGATTTATAACCAAACTGCTCGATCTATATTGATTACTGCAATGCATTACAATTTGAGAGTACCAACCTCTTCATGGATTCTTGTACACGACTTCTCTTATTACATGAGTATAGGTGATACAATTCCGAACCTTGCCACTGAGTTTAATCCCCCTGAACTCAATTCTGATTTATAACCAAACTGCTCTTCTTCCTAAACCCCCTGAACCCAATTCTAATTACCCTGTGGCTAGCATCTTTGTTATTAATCCCGGCAATCACAATAAAAAAAATCAACAATGTGGAAGATTGGAGAGTCTTTATTGCAGTATTGCACTGAATGGGGTACCACTAGAGACGTGTAAGAATGGGAGAGGAGAGAGGAATGGAAGGGGTTGATTGTCACCCTCTTGGGGGATTTAATTAAATACATTTTAGGTTTCATTCAATTATGTCTCATCCATATTTCACAGGATTCGCATCCTCTCCTCCCAATGGTTCTAGGAGGACAGTGGCAACCTGCCTTGGATAGCCACCACGTGGCTCTCGGTAAATCCGAGACCCACGTCTGAGCCGACACCCAGCCGACAAGCCGAGTCGACAAGGGGTGTCGGCTCGGACGTGGGCTTCGGATTCACCTGAGAGCCACGTGATGGCCATCGGAGATAGATTGCCGCGTCCTCCCAGAACCACTGGGAGGAGACAATGTGAATCCATATTTCACACCATGTTTATCTTCTCCTGAGCTGATAACCTCCACCAAAACATGATCTCAAAACAGAACATTGAAGCAACACATTGGTCGAGCAAACCAAAGCAACAAACCAAGAACAGTTACAATCCGAGAAACCCGATATAAATCAACCCAATTGTCAGCAGTATCAACCATATGGACCACCTCTGATTTCCTACCAAGAAAACTCTAAAAGAACAGAATACCCACAAAAATATCCAAATGAAAAGTCCTAACATATCCAACACTCTCCGATATCAGCTCCAAAAAAACCATCTTTATTCAAAGAATTACAAGAAAGTAGAGAATCAACTCAAACCAGAAAAGCAAAGAATCCAAAAACACTAGAAACAAGTCCAGAAAAAAAAAAAAAAAAAATTTAGGGAGCAAATAAGGGCGAACTTGACAATGCTTCTGAGATCAAAAGAAAGCCACGAGAGAAGCACCAAAGGGAAATTAAAAAGAGAAAAACACCAAAGGGGACAGATGAGAGAGGGACAGGGGCCCATAAATAATGTCAATGTGTCAAGGCCATTAAATACTGGGTTGATCACTGATTGAGGCTTTGAGCTTCGATTTCAACCCCTTCAAAAAAAGTTATTGATTTCTCTTCCTAATAGAACTGAGTTGGCTGATGAAAAAAAAAAAGGCAAAGACAAAAGAAGAAAGAAGAAGACTACCACAATAAAGTTGAATAAGGATACCTCTCATTGTAATCATAGATAAGCGGAACAAGTAAGTAAGTCTAAAATTCATAGACATACCTGGAAGAAGAGGATGGAATCAAGCGATTGTAGCGATGATCGAGCACTCAGAGGGAAGATGAAACTCAATGCGAACCCTAAACCACAAATTAGATTTTCTAAAGAATCTAATTAAACAAAAAAAAAACGTAGTTGCAGACCCGAGAGCTAGTAGAAATCAGTAGAGAGAGAAGGAGGGAGAAGACATACCTCCTTGTTGCAGACCCGTGGGTTGTAGCTCCTTGCGCTCTTATATGGAGTGAAGAAGAAGATAATAGCTGCGTAGAGTGAAGAACAAGGGGTTAGCTGCGCAGAGTGAGGAAGCAGAGGATAGCTCTAACGAACGCAAAAATCGAAAAAAAGGTATTTTTATCGGGAATGAATCAAACGATTATACTTTTTGTTCTTTAAAATTTCCGTTCTTGGATGTTATTTTCATCCCTTTTTTCAGAACCAAAAAACAAATCAGATTTGCCAAACAATTTTTGGCTGTTCTAAACACTTTTTTTTGTTCATTGTTCTCTCGAAGAATTACCAAATGCAATCTTATTAAGAGCAACAACTGGCTTCTAGTTCTTGCAATTTCAATGCCTTTAATTATGATTTCCTCGCAATAATGTTGAGCTCCGGATTACTACACACATTAGGTGAATGCATTGACCACCTTGTGGTGGAATCAGATTGCCAGTCCTACTCCACCTTATACATGATATTGCAAAACTTTTTCCAGTATCTTCTTTTTTGATCATCAATGATATCCAAATTTTTTTATTTATTGCGTGTGTGACAGATTGGCCTCACATGCTTTATAACTTCTAAAATTTTCTATGTTCTATACGTGATGAATAAATTTATGTTTACCCAAAAATAAAAAAAGAATTCCTTTAAAACTAGAGGATGCATTGATGGTCTATTAAACGACCATGCATAAGTCTTTTTTAATATCTAGATCTCATCCAAACCTACCAACATTAAATTATCACCAAATTTAGATTATTTATTAGGTGTATGTCAAACTGGCCATATAAATTTCTCCCACATCCACTGCAGGATACTTAAAGGCAATCACCTCAACTTAGACGCAAAATGTTTTCCATATCCCTGCTTTTGAAAATATTTTTTTTCAATCAATTTAATGATGGATTTATCATGATTTTAATTTTTATGACAATATTACCCTTAATCCCAATTAAAAAATAGATTTTTCTTCAAAGAATTCCGGCACCATCACCGTCGAAGTTCGCCGGCATGTTTGATTGTCTCCGGCCACACTCCACCGGTGAACTTGTTCATGGCATCTCTTGAGATTGTTCTCTCAAATCCAGCTCTCCGGATTTCTTCAATTTCCTCAGCAGATTCAGCAACCCTCGACCCATAACGCACTGGGCTTGGATCCCGAACGTCCATAGCCGTCGATAGAGGTAGAATTTCCCTCCCCAATGGAGTGCTTACTGGAGTTCTTGGATTGGATAGACAGACTTTGCAAAGAAGACGACTTTGTTATGTTGACAGGTTCAGCTGGGTTTGGCTGATCCATTGCAGAAACCGTAATGGGGCTATATAACGAACAGGTTTGGATAAGTCGGAGAAGCTAGGTATTCAAAGAATCAGGTCTAAGGTAGTTGGAGTTTGAGGCGAGGGAATCAATAGAGACTGTTCAGAGGTCATGATCCGAAGATCAGAATCCCCCTGAGCAGCAAAGGAACTACAACCTCCAAATTCATTGAGTACCCAAGTTCTTTCTCGAACTGAAACTGAATTCCCTTCAACAACTAGCAACAAGCAAGACTAGTAACAGAAGTAACAACCCAGATCGCAATGGAAAGCAAAACAGAGAAAAGTATTATCTCTTTCTCTCTTTCTACCTGGGTTTAACTTCTTACTACAGTTTTAATAGACTAAAGCAAAGTTAAAAAATTACAGAATACAGATAGAGAGTGAGAGTGGGATGCGCCCTGCTGGTTGGGTTTGTTTTGTTTCTTCCTTGCTCTACTGGTGGAAGACAAGCCACAGAGGAAATAGACGATTTATTTCGAAAGAGAAACAGGCATAGCTCGATTAATAGAGAAAAGAAATAGGAGAGGGCGGCCGGCGATTGCAAGGATCATCGAAAAGTTATAATAAAAAAATAATAATAATAAATCAAGAAACGCAAAGAAACGAAAATTCACTCACAGAGAGAAGGGAAGCTGGGGGACTATCTCCAGATTTGAGAGAACAATCTCAAGAGATGCCATGAAAAGATTCACCGGTGGAGTTTGGCCGGAGACAATCTCAAGACACAGCCATGCCGGCGGACTTTGACGGCGATGGTGTCAGAATTCTTTGGAGAAAAGATATTTTCTAATTGGAATTAAGGGTAATATTATCATAAAAATTAAAGCGACTTGAGAATGGAATATTTAAAAAAATAAGAGACGTGAAAAACATTTTGTGTTAAGTTGAGGTGATTAAGTAGGGATAAAAATCCTCTCCCGAAGTAGGAGGTTCTTGCCTCTGATACAAGGGCTGGGGATTAGTCGGCTCCTCTATCAATACATGGGCAGATGGGCCAGTTGAAATCTCGTCCTTGTCAGGCGGCAGACGATAGGTCGACAGGAGAGGATTTCTACACCTTACAACCTTACAAGGGAGGTGGGTGAAAATTTTTCTAATCTTTAAAATCTGTTCTCCACATGTGATGAATAAATTTATATTTACCTAAAAATAAAAAAAAATTCCTTTGAAACTAAAGAATGCATTGATGGGGTGTTAAAGGACCATACCTCTTACTTTTTGAAATATCTGGATGTCATCTAAACTTACCAACATTGAATTATCACCAAATTTTTAATCCTCATAATCACTTTTTCTATTTTTTGGAAAAAAAAAAAAATCCACATGACAGTATAGAGTTGTTTTTCCATAGCTTCCAATATTTGGATCCAAATCATCTAATATTAGGGGTTCAAGAGGAGATTTGACAATCGATACCCAACACATGAGTGTCGCTTGGATCCGAATCATCCATCCCAACCAATAAAGTGAAACGTAAAGAGGTGTCCACTTGATGATTAGTTGGGATGGACGGTTCAGATACAACAGACACACACAGGTGTCGGGTATTTACTAGATGCAACCGAGTCTCTTACCAAACCCTTGACACGAGACGATTTTTATACCTCATATCCTAACCATGTGGCCCCATTTATACGCTTCTCTCCTCCTTTAACTATATGGGTCTAAAACCGAAGTTAACCATGGTTTGTCATGGACGGGCGTGGGCCCGTTAGTTGTGCCCTTAGCGTCCAAATCGTCTCTTACGGTTCTACCGCCTGTCAAGGGCCGGATTTCAGCTGGTTCATCCCCCAATGTATTGACAGGCTGTCAGACGTCATTATCCTCTCCAATTGCTGGATCCTCCAATGCGGTCTCTCTTTAACTTGGCGTGTCTATCAATACATCGGTAGGTGCATCTGGTTAAGAGAGACCGCTGGATCCTGCTGGATCCTCGATTGGAGGATCCAGCAATTGGAGACGATAATAACCCTGATCTCAAACCCTTGGATCAGCGGCAGGAACCGCTGCCGGAGGAGACGATTTGGTTCTGTGCCCTTATGCCCTTCCTGATATGTCCCTGAGTCCCTGACCATTGACAACGCAGGTGTCTCTCGACTCTCGCAGACTTCAGTCGTAGCGGAAAGGTCGTTTCGAACACCACTGTGTATATAAGGGTCTCGAGTCGTTCGAAATTCGGAACAAGCTCACGTTTCTTACTCGCTGGCGCTTATTCATGGCGGCCAAATCTTCAAATGGTAATCTCCAAAAGTCTGAATCGCACAGTTGCAGACTTTCTCTTCTAGCTCCATGCTTTTTCTTTATAGTTTCTGTCCATCGAGAGCTTTATATTTGAGCCCTTACTGAAATGTTTATTCCGCCTTATTTATTTTTTGGTTTGGTACTCTTACTTGCTGCAGAGATTCTTCTGGAGCAGTTGAAGGAAGGAATTGCTGAATTCGAACTCATTTCCTCACCTGTCGCTCCGATTTCGAGTATAAGATTGGATAGATGTTCTTCGGCTTTCCTCGGAGGTGGAAATAATCGTTTCTTCGCTAGAATAGGATCATCTCTGTAAGGTTTACTTTGGTGTAATCGTTGTTACTCAAGTGATTTTCGTGAACTGTGAATACAATGAAGTCTAAATGGCTCCTTAGTGTTAGCTATTTTGTTTGTCTTCATGATTTTGTCCGAAAGTGGTGGAGGTTCTCCGGCGTTGAGAAAGTTGGAGCGTTACTCGGTTCAGAAAGTTACTGGAGATGGACGTTGTTTGTTCCGCGCACTGGTAATGTTTCTCTATTCTTTGTGAAACAAATATCTGTGGGGATGTAAGCCAGATTGTTGAGCTACATCTGATTTGTTTGTTTCAGAATTTTAAATGGATCTAGTCGGTAAAGTGAGCGTGCTTATAGGATTGAATTCTCCCGGAGCCTGAAATAGGTGCATTGAGCTAGTGTATAAGATCCTATGTTCTCACGGAGCCAGTTTGGTTTAAGCAACATGCAATAGTCACGATTTCTTGACGTTCTTTAGCTGAAACAACCAGTTCTTATAAGGAAAAAGTTGTTGAAAAGACCTAAATGCTGCAGAAAGATCAGAATAATAATGGTACTTTGTGTCTTTGTTTGTGGTTATACGAAGTGTGGAGGAGCTAAGACTCTAGGAGTTTATTGTCTCCACATTTATCAGAGGGGATGCACCACCGCTCCACCTGTTTATCAGTCGCCTTTAAATATATTCCACTTCTCTACATTGTTAAAGTATGTCTCCGGTTATTGATATAATAACGGTCTGGGTTCAGTGTCGAAGTTGTCATAACTCAAAAATAAAAAGAGAACAGGGTTGGTCGGGGTCTGGGGATAAAGGGAAGGAATAGGAATTCATGCTCGACATTAATATTGTCAGGCAAAGATCACTGAATGATAAAGAAATTGTAACTGGAAATGGACCTGGGTCCATGTTTTCGTTGCCTCATGATCTCATCAAGAAGGTATGGCTTTGGACTAAACAGATTATTGATATTTTTATCCCAGATTTATGCATTCATCTCACTAATTTCTGCTGTTACTGTAGTTATGATTTCCTGCTAATGGCTCTTTAGTTATTCGGCTGCAATACTGAGCATATCTTGCAATGTTTTAAGGCTTATTTTTATTTGGTGTTTACTTGAATGGTTTCCATTTTCAGTGATCTTCCTTTGCTGCCACTAAATACTTAGTTCAGATTAATGAAATCCAAATGGAACCGATAGGTAAAAGGAATGGCTTTCAACAAGGGAATTGCTTTAAGCTCAAGGGAAGAAAGGGACAATGCAGGTAACTGGGAAACTATTTGCATGGTGTTTTTGTATGTGTATGGATGAATGAGGACACTTATATTTATTCTTGTATTATGTGTACAATGTGTTATTTATGGGCATCATTAAAGGTGAAGGGACTATGTGGACTTGCTTATGTCTTAGATATTTTCTTAGATTTGCTTTTCCCCACACCTTTGGGAATTCCATAAGCCTTTCCAATCGGTATATAATCGTGAATAAGTATTTTCACATTTAAGCATAGTGAATCTTTTTACCCACATTTGCATTTTGCGAGTACATTTCCTATTACCAGCTGAGCAAGATCGGTGGTATGTTATAAATTTAATGGGATTTTACTTGTAATTTGTCCCTGTGAAAATAGGAAGGAGTTATTCCAACTTTGAAATTATCCTAGAGATATCTTGGGTTGCAAAAACTAAGAACTCTAGGAATCTGGTGCATATGGAGGACATGGATCTTTCCGTGTTCAATGAGTTTCATTGGAATTATATTGATAATAAACTTCAAATGGGAAAATTATATTTTTCAGAGCTAATGCAGATGAATTGCGGATGGCTGTAAAAGAAGTTATATGTGAGAATGATAAAGAACGGCGTCAATATGAAGAAGCACTAATTGCAATTACAGTTGAGGAGTCTTTGAATCGGTATGTGCATCTATTTCTCCAGAAAGATATAGTCCTTTGGCTTTATCTTTTAGGTTATCACTGATTTTTCATGGTGGAGATATAGTTTTTATTATCATTTATGCTCAAGCAAGTTTTAGTAAGTGTTTTAGTAAGTTTTAAATGGCTTGCTGTAGATACTGCCAACGCATTGAAAAATCTGATTTCTGGGGTGGCGAGTCAGAGTTACTGGTGAGTAATTCTAGTTCTCAATCATCTGACCTGGATTTTCTTGCGTTTTTGGATATTGTTTCCATTTTTCAAAGTTGCACAATGTATTGATCACTTGAACTTCATTGGGCTATAGTAACCTGCTTATTGTGCTAAGAGATATCTGAGATCTGTTAAAGGTTTCTGCATCATGTCCCATATCCTGCCTCGTGTTTCTGCATTGTGAAGTCTAATATTTCAGAAGTATTCTTACGTGTCTTTATCTATGTTCAGCAACAATTGGGTTATCTTCTGGTTTTTATTGTCATGATGAAAGGTGATGGTTATTGGGTTGTTTCAGTTATGATAATAAAATGGTTGATATATTTGACTTTTTATTTTAACAAATTCATCATCAAAATTGTTGATGAGATCAGCTTCCTCAGTCTCTGCTTCTCTTAGATGCCTCCTAAACCAAAATTTTGAGATATACCTGCCTTAGTTTTAGATATCATACTTCTGTAAGATCTTCCCCTTGAAACTAGATAAGGAAATCAGTATAGGGAATCGGTCGGAAACTGGGATGGCTTAGGAAAATTAGGGTGAGTACAGCTGATGGCTTCTTTGAAAGGGCAAGTTAGACTTGAGTGAACAACTTGGCATCCCATCCCTGAGGTTGAATGTGAAAATGAAGCACTCACCGTTCCATGCCAAAGGCAAGCAGTCTCTAGGCATTTTCTTTTCCGATGCAAATCAGTAATCTTACAGTTTGCCCCCTTGATCGTAGTGATGCCGTTAATACTAAATCCTTGTTTTCCTTTCTCATCACTCTGGTAGGTAACAAATCCCTCTACTGCCATATTCTGTGAGCTGTTTTGGAAATTTCTGCACCCCCAGATCATGAACTACTTGTGTTCAATATTAACATAAAATGATGGATGTGTCTGACTTGCTCCAAAAGAGTTAATACAGTGGACCTTCCTTTTACATTTCTGTAAGAGAGGCATTTGGATGGGAAATCAGTTAATCAGCTATTTCTCCATTGTTAGTTTGTCCGTAGTCCCTTGGCCAACTTCTTTATCCTCTATTCCTCTTCCATGTGGCTTGGTTCCTGAAGAAGTTTATTATCCTCATGTCAGGTTGAAGCTGTGCTCCTTTTGATTAAAGAGAGTTAGCCTTTATTGTGATATATTATGCTTGTTAAAATTACACTGCTTGTCGTATCAGCAGTCATCAATGGGAAAGAAACCAACCTTTAATCGTTGTTTACGGGGGACAATGCTGTAAAATATGGCCCAATAGAGACAAGGAGGAAGAAGTTATGACTGGGAATAGTCTTATCATTTAATTTTTAGAAGTCATGTGAGCAATTTTTATGACTTTCATCAATGTCAGGCTAACAGATAGCTGCATGTGTAATTCTTGCCACAAATTTTTTGTGGGTATGAATTTCTGGAAGTGTACGAGGATCTTTAGTGTAATTTACCCTTTTTTTGAACAATTGGTCCTGTTTTGAAGAAAGGGCCTCTTTCAGTTCACAAAGAAGAGGTTCTCCGTGGATGCAGAACCCACAAAGTATCCATTGCTGGGAATTCGAATTTGATCTCCTTCCATACCTCACAAGTGCAGCAGTTAACTCGGGACTCCATTTGCTAGCCTGACAGATGATTTCATTACCTTCATTAGCAAGATCACGAGGCTTACAGATGGCTGCAGTTGTGATTTTTGGCACAATTTTTGCGGGTATGATTTTCTCGGAGTATGAGGAACCTTAAGTGTAATTTACCCTATTTTGAATGCTTGGCCCTGTCCTGTTATTCCTTTCTCCAAATACTCTTAGCTACCATGTCCAGTGTAATATGCCACGAGGCTCTTCAGGTGTAGTTTTTGCCACAAATTTTTGCGTGGGTATGATTTCCTGGAAGCACGAGGGACCTTTAGTGTAATTTACCATTTTTGAATGATTGGCCCAGTCCTGTAATTCCTTTCTCTAAATACTCTAAACTACTATGTTCAGTGTAAAATGCCACAAGGCTTCTCTCATGTGATTGAAATTCTGCCCTCTGTAGCACCATACTAGGGATGAAAAATAAGTGGGAACTACCCTACATAGACCCAAAGCTAAAAGGATAGTGCATCATAAAGTGTGGAACAGATTCAGCGCCTTGAGGCAGAATACACAAGCAATAATCCTGAGATTAAATGGTTGACCATTAATATGCTGTCCTTGGTTGTTGTCTGTTTGAAAATTTGAATCAACATATACTGTTCTTGTAGATGTTATTTGACCTAATGACCTAAATATGGAACAGGTAGACTAGTAACCACAATGGAATGAGTCTTAACCCTCCTTACGTGTGGAGTACTCTTACCTATGACTTGTTATTTTAACTTCACAATTATTAATTATGATATGGATTTCTTAATTGATTCTTGGACAGCATCATAACTAAAGCATGAAATCACCTTGTTTTTGTATATTACTTTCTATATCAATGAATGATTTATTTGCATGCTTTTGCATGATGTCCTTAGGAAAATAAGCCTTTATGCAATTTTGACTTAGGAGGAGCAATGAGTTAAAATTTTTTAACTGTCACTGATAATTGGTTAGCATATTGAAGTATTTGCAATTTCCAAATTGTGCATGCGTAGCTTCTCTGGTCCAATATCTGTGATGACCATTAATTCTTTCCTCAGGTGTTGTCGAGGTTGTGCCATCAGCCAATTCTTGTATACATACCAGAGCATGAGGTCTCTCTCTCTCTCTCTCTCTCTCTCTCTCTCTCCTGAGAAAATTATTTTATCATGAATTTGTTGATGCCTGTATTCTTTGGAAGAAATTCTTCAACATACATATTCTTAGTTCATAGGATTAATAGTTCGTTCAATTTAATACCATTTGCTTGTTGCCTTGTTCTGAGTTTCTAAATAAAGTCTTCTGTCACTGCTGTTGCAATTAGGCAGACAAGTACAGAACAATCATTGCAGAGTTATGATAATTGCTGCTCATTGAATCAAACTGCATATTAGCTGGGGCTAAATGTTTTCATTATCTAAAAATCAGGGAGAACTCTACCTTGATATAGAATAACAATGTTGTAGGAACCTTTATCAGATAGATTGTTGCAGAAACGCCCCATACAATTGGCTAGTACGATACTGTAGTGATGAAAAATGTGAAACGTAGAAAATGAACAAGATGCAAAAACATAATGATTTACGTGGTTCGGTACCTGTGTGGTAGTCTACGTCCACGGGGTAATCTCCATGGAGCTTTTCTTGCTGTATCAGGAAATATTACAAGCCACACCCCTCACCTTGACAAACCAATACATGGGTCCCACACTCTACAAAGATATCTCACCAATACAACTCCCACAAGTATTCCCACAAGAACTATTCACTCAGAGAAATCGTACACCCCAAGAGATCTTACAAGTGAACCCAAATCTAAATACAAGAAACCCAACCCAGAGAGGACCCATTGCTCAATCAGTCTCCCTTTCTCTCATAAGCTTCCTTAAGCTTACAATTGTCTTGTGTTGTGTGTCTTAAGGCTCGTTCCCTCTCCCTTTATATAGAGGGAGAGGGGTGCCTTGTGGTGGCAAAGAGGGTTAAGACATCTCAAATTAATAAGCCCTCTTTGCTATAGGATCTTATCACAGTCCAAATCCAAATTCAACAAACAAGAGTAATTGAAATTGAACAAATAATTTTTCAACTTCAAATTTGGCTGTAATAATAATTCAAAATTTAGAATCCTTGATCCTTAGGATATAAGAAACAATACTTCAGAAGATGAGTTTGATCCAACGGGTGGGATCGAAACCAATCTTGTCCGTAGGTCTCAAACAGGTATTTTAACAAACTAGAATTATAAAATTATGGAAAAACTCACTTATCTTGAGATTCAGCCTTTAAAAGGTCTTTAAACTTGGAGTGGAAGTACTCTAGGATGTGCTTAATAGCATACCCAAATTTGAAGGTGATCCAACCATGGATGACGAAGTTATGAATTTTTAAAAAACCACTATTATTTGAAAACGGGAATGAACGGAATAAGAGTTTCGGTTGAGTCTCACTCAACTAGAATTTTTTAATAAAAACTCTGGCCAACTCTCTCTCTCTCTACTGCCGCTAGCCCTTCTTCCTTTTATTTATAGTTTGAAAAATTACATCAATTTGGAAAGACAATTAACTGAAAAATAGGAAACTAAACTCCCTTTATAAAGTAGGAAATTTCTAACAAAATAATAGGAAAGTTCCTAAAATTAGAAAAAGGAAAGTTTCCAAAACTTTTAGGAAACTAGATTTAAGGAAAATCTTAGTCTCCAAGTAATTGAGACTTCCTAAACTAACTAACCTATACTTTAGGAAACTAAATAGCATCACTAATCAATTAGGAAACAAAATAAACTCCAATTTAAAATATAGTTGGCGGTAATTCTTCTCTATAGCTGGCGGTAAGGAGAGATCTCTAAAAGAGATCTTGGCTGCTCTAGTTGGACTGATAGCAAAGGGGTTTAAGGCAGCATAATTTATCAATCCCTCTTTGTTACATGATCCCTATTCAGTCCAACACAAAAATCTGCAGAGAAAAGTAATAGAAAAAAATTCTTATCTGGAAATCCAATTGTCAGAAATTCATGAACTCCGAAGTTTGAGGACAATCCGATAAAAATTGAAGGAGCTACGAGCTCCGAAAAGTGGCTGTACCTGGTACCGTCCCCACTTTAGTGTGCTTTCAGGTTGATATTTGGAGTATTAAATCAAAACAGCAAAGAAACTAATTGTTGTGCACTGAAACAATGTCGCCAGCTAGGTAAGGGAGTTTGGGAATTTAAACAAAATTCAGAATTTCAAATAATAAGGAACGATAGGTGGTTGAGTTTCACAACCTTTGAGAGACTCAACCAAAATATAAGTTTCAACACCTTTTTTTTCCTGGAAAAATCTATTCTCTGCAGCCAGCCTACTTTCTCTTTATTTAAAACTTGAGATCTTACAAGTAAATAGGAAAGACTAGAAATAGGAAAGATTAGAAAATAGGAAAGACTAACCTCCTTTATAACATAGGAAGGTTCTAATACAACTCAAAGGAAAGTTTCTAAATTTAAAATATAGAAAGTTATGACTTGGTCTCTAAGTAATTAGACTTTCCAACTATCCATTCCTTATATTAGGAAACTAACTAAACAATAGATTTAGGAAACAAACTAACTATCTAATAGTGTTGACTAGGACAAATTAAGTGCTGGCGGTAGAGATAGTATATCGACTATTAGGAACACTGTTCACACGTGAACAGTACCCATGGCTTGTGGCCCTTCCTCTTCCTTCTTATGTAAACCCTGATCTACATCATGGGTTGGTTCTTAAATGGGCCAAGCCCAACTCTTGATCTGCGTCATCTTGGTTCCTCCGTCATGACATTTTCCAAGTCGTTTGCGGCACGACTTGTAACAATTCTTTAAAGGTGGGAGGTAGTCATCACAGTCGGGAGCCCACCATGATTGAATACGGCTTTACATATAGTTTTGCTTCTTCTTAGTTTCACATTGAATACAATAAATGCATTCACTGTAGGTGACATCACCTGTCTATAAGCATTCACGTTCACATTCTCCTACTTGAAGACTAATTTTCAAATAGTCTTCATTGCTTCGATTTGCCCGATCGTCATTACTTGGTAACTGTCATCCTAGAATTGCTAAACACGGAGATTGAGGTTTTTCGGGCTGAATAAGTCATAAAAGAAGCAAATAGGTCTTACAGGTTCCATTGAAAAGAAATGGTTTCTTAAAGAGGTTAAGTCGTGAAAGATCATAATGGTTAACTGCAAATGAATCATTTCGGTTGGCCTAAGATGAAAATGGGGATGCTTCAACGGGAATGAGAGTTGTTGGGTGACGAAAGAGGTCTGCAAAAGCGAGTGTGGATGGCAGTTACCTAGTGAGTGGTAACGATCGGGTAAATTGGAGCCGTGAAGACTAATTGAAAATTAGTCTTCAAGTGGGAGAATGTGAACATTAATGCTTGTAGGTGGGTGATGTCACTTACACTGAATACATTTATTGCATTCAATGTAAAACTAAGAAGAAACAAAATTATATGTAAAGTCGTATTCAATCATGGTGGGTTGTCGACTGTGATGAGTGCTGCCCACCTTTAAAGAATTGTTATAAGCCGTATCTTAAATGACTTGGAAAATGCCGTGATGGAGGAACCAAGGCTCCCCTCTCCCTCTATATAAAGGGAGAGGGAACAAGCCTTAAGACACACAACACAAGACAACTGTAAGTTAAGAGAGAGATGGGAGAGCGATTGAGCTTTGGGTTGGGTTGGGTTCACTTTTAAGATCTCTTAGGGTATGGGTGAGTGTTTCTTGTGGGAGTTGTACTGGTGAGATATCTTTGTAGAGTGTGGGACCCATGTATTGATTTGTCAAGGTGAGGGGTGTGGCTTGTAATTTTTCCTGATACAGCAAGAAGAGCTCCGTTGAGATTGCGTTGTGGAGGGAGGCTACCATGCCGGTACTGAACTACGTATATCTTTGTGTTTTTGCTTCTTGTTCATTTTCTACGCTTCGCACTTTTCATCGCTACAGTATCGTACTTGCTGATTATGTGGGACAGTTATGCTCGTATTTGGCTCAGAACAGAGGTGTTACACATCATAGTGTACCGGCAAATATAGAAACCTATATAACACTGTAGACATTCAAGTTTGTTAGTTTCAGACACTGAAATGGGGTTCTCTACTTGACAACATACTGGCTAATCCACATATGAAGACATTCATACAGGTTTCAGGAGTTTGGTGAAGAAATATGAAAAATATCACATAACTTCATGTGACTGTGATCTACGTCTTTTCAGTTCCTGACAATTGATACAAAGGGTGTTCTTTGTCATCCCAAATAGTAACTTTTGATTGTGTAAATACAACAGATACATTGGATAATGATACATTTTGTATGTCTGTTACCTCTTTCAACATTAGACCAATATCTAGAAAAGTTTGATGCTCCTTTAGTTTTCTGTTGTATTTTTGTTGTACACACCTTTGATGATATATCTATCCCAGATTTGCATCCTAAATTCCTAATCATGACATTGCCTGGATGTGGCCTGAAGTGCATGTATTTTGAACCCCTAATTTGTGTATTGCAAAACTTTTGGGAGTTCTAAATCTCCACCTAGAAAAAGCACTTGGTAATCAATACCCTATCATATAGGAGGTTGAAATTGTCATTCATTTCATCTTTCCTTGCATAATCTAGATATGATGGCTACTTAAAGACTGTTATATTTTTCCTTGTAACAGTGTGTATCAAACTTGGTAAGACTGGAAATTTTGATAATACCGCTTCACATAGATTTGAGACTGTATTTTGAATGGCTTTCATGTAGATAAACTTAGTGTAGCTGAGATGAGGATGTTGAGATGGATGTGTGGCAAAACTAGGAAGGATAAAGTAGGGAATGACTAGTGCCGATACATGATTTGGGAGTAGTGCCGATACATGATTTGGGAGTAGTGCCGATACATGATAAACTACGGTATGGCCATGTTCAACAGAGACCGTTAAATATTTTCGTACGGAGGAGTGATTTGATTCAGATTGAAGGATATAAAAGAGCTAGGGATAGACGTAAGATGACTCTAAGGGAAAGAAAGACATGCATAGCTTAGGCCTTGTTTTAAGTATGGTATCGAACAGAGCTGATTGGAGGACAAAAATCCATATAGCTGATCCTATTTAGTTGGGATAAGGCTTTGTTGTTGTTGTTATTGTTGTTATTGTTTTGAATGACCTTCATAAAAGAACTAAGTGAATAACAAAATTTAACTTTAAACTATTGATTATTCATTGATCCTATATGACGGCTTAAGAAAATGTTTTACATTGTCCGTCATCTACTGCTGATTTTTCAACTTCCTGTAACTTGCAGCACACAATGGGGAAGTGGGGGAGCGGCTTTCTTCCCATTGCAGAATATGGAGCCGAGTTCAGTAAGGCATCAAAAAATGGAAAAACAAGGAAGGCAGTGAGGCTTCTCTATAGTGGTAAGAACCATTACGATCTGCTTGTCTGATAGATCTTGGTGTTGGGCTAACAACAATGTAATTGGGAATTTTATTGAGCTGAGTCAGAGATATTTTATTGCCAAAAGGTATTGAGAGTGTCATGGTTACAACAGTTGATATGGTTATATAGTTGTCAAAATTTTGGATCATTAGTGTTTTATATAATTTAAGTAATATTTAACTTTTTGGGGCAAACATGCAATATATCAGGTTATAATACTGAAAAATATTTGAATGCAAGATGATTTTGGAAAAGCTAGCCGTGATGTTATAGTCAAGGTCCAGCAGTGTTACCCTCAGAGTTAAAACATGACCTTCAGAGTGAAGAGCTAATATCATTTTTCATCTAAAAAAGATCACATTTCATGAACTCTACTTCCAACCAGACCACTTATTTAATCAATGAGAATTCTATTTCATTTCACTTCTAATCAGGAGTTGTCAAAAACACTGATTAATGATCTTCTTTGATATATGACTGATATCCTGGTTTTTATAAGATAGTAGGTTTAACCTGGAAGCAAATAAAGAAAATTTTATTCTATCTCAATTTTTCCCTTGATTAGTAGTCTGTCTGCATCCTGTGATCTGTGATTAAACCTACCAAAGATTATATTTTGAAGACTGCTGATAAGAATTGGAGATACATCCAACCCAAAACAAAAAGAGGACATTTCACAATGGGGGATACTAACAATTTCTGCATTAAATGAGCCACGCATGGTTGGGATCCAATATTACAGTGGGATCCATCTTGAATGTTAAATGGGACCTACAATACGGGCAAGATCGCAACCGTGTAGATTGCAAGGTTGTGTTTGATATGCATTCCTATTCTGAAAATAGCCATTACCATTCTCAGAAAAAAAAATGCATTTTTTTTTACCAAGATTGAGAACATTGTTTGAATTACTTTGGATACATTAAAATGCATTCTTATTCTTACAATGCTGTTATCTCTTTTCCGAATTTCATCGAATAGTTCATGTGCAAGTTTGTAGAAAAAATTAAGCATACCAAATATAGAGAAAAGGAAAAACGATATCTACTGTAGTCCAACAGATGGCCGAGGCTCCTTGATTGGGAACAGAATCTTCTGAACATTAAATCTTCTTAAGAGGCCTTGGTGATGAGGATGTCTAATAAAAAACCGGCTTCCATTTCTCTCTATGCTAAATTGAACCTTTCCCCAATCGGTACTCATCTCTTAGACTGGTTGACACTGACCAGAAAACCTGAAGCTGATAATGTTCTTATCCATGGTAATTCAGAATATATGCTCGTGTGAGGTCTCTCAAAGGCTAGCTATCTTTTAAGGGAGTATATCCTAGTATCCTACATTCCTACCAATGTCTTTGAAAGCTTTTGATCCGAGTAGAAGTTATTTGCAAGAGGTACATGGGTTCGATCCTCCTGTCTCACATTGCGCCTTATGATACCCCTTTCTCCTTTTCGGTGGGTGGAGAAAAACTTGTCCTTCCAATTTTGTTCTTTTCTTTCATATGTAGAGATGTTAATGGTTAATGGCACATGCTTTGACTAGAGGGGTCGTTTATCGTTCCCTCAACTATGTATGGTAGCTCTCAAGGTTTAACAAATTAAAATCGGGGTTAGAATCGGATCCATCGTTTCTAATGTGATCCTGATTCAAATAGGATGAAATGGTCGGAATTGGCTAATTTTTTCCAAACAATTCACAAAAAAAAAAAAAAAAAGGATGACAAGCCCCGATGAAAGGTTCAAGATGTAAAAGGTCGGTCCAGGTCGGTTTCGATTCTAGTTAAATTGGTGCTAGGTTTTATAGGGCTTGACCAAAACATATCCATTAAGAGGTTAGGACCAGATGAGTTGCATTGTGCATATTAACTAATGGGTCGGTCCGGTGTTAGTTTCTTATCAAGTTTAGCTTCTCATGTTGGTATCGGGCAGGTTCGGGTTGAAAGCTTAAACCCATCCAGAAGGCTGAAAAAAGGTTTAATATTGGGTCAAATCGGTCTAGTTCGGGCCATTATAGTGTCCGGACTCATCGGTCTGATTTTTCAGGCTGGTTTTGGGCTAGCTTGGAATGGACTGAGACCAGTAGGACATGCCATACCTCAACCACAAACATGTCTGGTAACAATTTGGTCAAGATTTGTTTTGGGTTAATTCGATATAGATTTTCGGTTTAGTCCCAAAATTGACACCCTTACCTACACGCAAGAGATAAGTTTTTTCAGGCAAGGATGTTGATTGAGCTGTTTACTTCTCTTGGAATGTAAGTGAAAGAGTAGTAACTTGCTGTGGAAGCTAAAGACGGAATTTATTATTTCAAAAGCGGATTAGAATAACAATGGTAAATTATTTTCAAATGATTTTGAAAATCCTAACTGACCAAATACACTTATAAAGTTGTATTTCCTTGGGATTTCAAACATTTATTTTTTTACTAGGAGTGTCAAAATTGGGTCCAAATAAAAAATTGAAATCAAACCAACTTGATTCGACCCAGATCAAATCGAAATCGAACTTTATTGGAAATTTGGATTATGTTTTTAGTCCCAATGAAAAATTGAGACCAGAGCGGATTAATTGATAAAGTCGTACTATACTGGACTAATAAGACCAAAACCTAACCAGCCTGGTAATGACTCGATAAGAGTTCACTTAGCCAATATTTTATTAAATATACATGTAGAAAACCAATACAGAAACGGAACTAACCTGATAGAGCTTCCTAATCCAACTTTTTTTTACTACATGATACATACACATATAATAAAGCGAAACCAAGTTGATAGCGGATCAATGGTAGTCCATCAAGCCAGCTCGATAACAAGGCAACACCAGACTAGCCTATTAAACTATTGTGTACAATGTAGCCTACTCCAGCCTGAATCTCTTATTAAACATGTTTCAAATTCAAACTACTCCTCAAAAACATGAAACCAACTTAGCTAGGACCCAAACCGGCCCATTGACACCCACTGTGCTACTCATTTTCACATATTAGGGCGTATGTTCACTCCAAAATGATTTGGAGAATTTAATTAAGCTTGTGGACAACTCACGTTTTCACCAAAAAAAAAGAAAAAAGAAAAAAAAAAAAAGACAACTCAAGTTCTTAATTTTTTATTGACAAAATATTAAATGCATGAATGTGCATGTTCATGTGGGATCCGCATCCTCTCCTCCCAGCTGAGAGGACAACGACAACCTCATCTAGATGATCGACACGTGGCTCTTGGTGAATCTGAGACCCATATTCAAGTCGACAAGCCAAGTTGACAAGGGATGTTAACTCGAACGTGGGTCTCGAATTCATTCGAGAGCCATGGAGATGATATGAATTCCATTCATGTTTGTTATTTTGTCCTCCTGTAACCATCAAATCATAATAAATATTCATGAATGATCCTATATAGAACTATCAAATCATAATAAATGTATCTATACAATACCAACACCCCCAAGCAAAGCAATGATTAGGAGAATCTCTGAACTCCCATGTATGAATCCATTCGTCCTTTTTATTTCATTACCTATTTGAAGTTAGACATGTCTAATTAGTAGAACATGGATTGTGTGGTCATATGAAACATTTGATAGGAGTTTAAATAAATAGTTGAAAATTTTGGATTCGGTTTGTATTTGTATCCAATTAAAGGTATTAATATACAATTAAGGGTATACGAATGCAATCACATCGAATGCAATCACATCGGATCGTATTTCAATCTGTTGACAGATTCATGCGTATCTAAGATTGTCAAAAACAAACCGAATCGTTTATCGAAATGGTGTAAGTGGTTCCATTCTCGTTAAAAAATGAAAATATTTAGTTAAATAGGTTGATCTAGTTTTGAACCGCTTAATCGACTAAAGTGTTTAAAATCGATTAAAAACTAATATTTCAATGTTCTCAAAGGAATATATTTATAATTTTATGTTAAATTAAGGAACAAATATGTTGGCCATTTGCCCTTCTTTTCAATTTTATTCCTCTCACCAAAAACTGCTTAAAAACTGATAAACGAAAAACAATTATTAATCTAATTTTAAACTATTAGATTTCAATATTTTACCCTTATACGCATGGAACCAAAACTAAAACCATACCCTTAAACTGGGACACCCTCACTTCTATCCTTGTAAGTTTCCGGGGAATTATCCTTCGAGGCTGAGCTGCAGCATGTGACGGTAATGTTCATGTCTAATTCTAAGGAAGAAGTTGCAACCGTGATTACATACCTATGTATCAATATGCATGCCGAATGAAGGCAAGCCATATGATCACACTTGACACGACTAAAAGATAGAACGCAGGTTGAGTCCCAAAAAAATTCAAAAACCCAACCTTCTACGGTTCTACCTTTGGTACCCTTATCCCCCTTACCGTCTTCAAGCCCCATCCTATAGGTCCCCACCCTATAGGTCCCCACCTATGTAAGGTTCGGTTCCTCCTTCCATGGGTCCCAACTTCTGATGGTAGTTAAAACTGATCAGAAAATAATATCTCCCACTCTCTGGACACGTGTCAATCCCAATTTGGTTATGACACGTGGAGATTTCACAATAATAGAGGGTGGCAACGTCATTTCATACTCAAACCCAATGATAAGAGAGAAAGAAGAATAATATCTTTATCGACATTCTCAATTGTCTTTTCAACGTAAAAAAAAAAAATCTCTTCCCACGCGGCCGTTCGTGCTTTACAAGTGTTTTCTGTCGGATTTCCACGTGGCAGTTCCCTGGTTTTAGGAAAAAAAAAGGAAAAAAAAAATCGAAATATGAAATCCCTCTTCTCTCCGACAAAGAAAACCTCATAGAAAGAGTATGGTCGTGTGACCGTGAGAGATATCGGAAGGGACCGAGTTTATATGTATGCACTTCATTCACGCTGCTTTTAATTCTTGTCTGAAGCAAAGGGAGTGATGGAAAGTCCGAGCAATGGCGGATTGTTGTATCACGAAGTGCAGGAGTCGAAGCTTTGTGCCGTTCATTGCGTGAACACGGTGTTGCAGGGTCCCTTTTTTTCAGAGTTCGATTTGGCTGCTCTCGCTTCCGATCTAGATCGCAAGGAGCGTCAAATGATGCTCGAAGGAGATGCTGTCTCCGATGATTTCCTTCGCTTTGATTCTGAGGGGTCTCATAATGTTTCAATGGACGGAGACTTCAGCATCCAGGTTAGGTTATTTCGCTATCCCTTGTTTCTTCCTTTTTATTTTGGAATTTTAGGGATCGTTAGTTTATTCTTATTGCCTCCATCCGTACGACTCGGATTGTGGAAACCAATGTTTGTGTGCCTCTCTCAAGATGAAATTTGGCTCTTCTGGCTTTAGTTAGGGTTAGAAAGTTGATTGGCATGATATTAATTCTGGGTTTTTAAGGGAAGATGAGGAAGTCTCGAACATTGATTGCTTTTGATTATGGATTTTAAAGGAGGAACTGTCGATCATTGCATAATTTTAATTATGGCATTTTAAGGGAGGAACTATTTATCAATAATGAAGATTTTTGTTTTGGGGAACTGAAGAGTTATGGAACCATGTTGTCCTTCGAACAGAAGAAAGATTGAGAAACCTTTATTTTTTTTGGTGAATAGAAACTTGATTAGAGGATGATTTTAGTGAAACGTGCAGAGGAAATTTGTTACGAGGGATTGGTCTGTGTATCAACTGACCCCTTTTAGCTGGGACAAGGCTTTGTTGTTGTTTGTGCTGTATTGAGCGATCCTATTTGGTTTGGGTTTGGATATGGGAATGCATAATTTGATTATCCTGTTTTTCAGACGGTTTTCAGTCATCCGTCTAGTCAAAACCTCTTGAAACAAACATGTTTATATTGCACACTTTCACACTTATATTATATGTAAAGGATTTCGAACTTTGTTAACATTTTTGACACTCTTGCTAGTTATTATTTAAACAGTCTGACTGATGAGAGAAGGATTCCCAAATAGAATCGCAGTGAACTGGTAGGACCAGAATATGAAAAGGGTAATAATGATATATCCAATCCACAGATGTAAACCAGAATATAAATACTGATAGGGAATATGATGATGAACACTGTATCCAAAGATGGAAGTGATCCAATGGTTGGATAGATGTGGTAGGATTAATGGTATGATGCAAGTAAAATTTTGATGTTAATTCAGATCTCAAAATCTGACCAATGTATGGGGATCAGATTAAGTATTAATGCTGTAAAACAGAATTGAAATATTAATTAGAAGATGGTATCGATCTAATGGGTGAAACAAGAGATATGATGAAGTCCTAAGGGTGGTGGAAGTCATGGATTCAAGTAGAACAGTAGCATAACATCATAAAAACCAGAACCAGAAACCGACGCGATGCTGAAATCCCTGGACAGATTCAATCGACATTAATGGCGGATAAACATGGAGAGTATCGATGGTAGAATGAGTTAGATTAAAGCAGAAAACTCAAGAACAGTGAATATTTATGGAAAGTACGAATCAGATCTGAAACCAGTTGCAGAGATTACTTACTTGATGAATGGAGGAGGGGAAGAAGAAGGATACGGACCTCAGGCTTCTCACCTAGGAACTCGCTTCACTTCTCATCAACCTTTCTAGCTTGCACTAGCATAGCTGGATTCCACAACTCCATTCTGAGTCTCACAGAGAAAATAAAGGCAGCAGCCATATTCATTCATTCATAAAATCGTGGGAGGCTTTGTGGCCTTCAACTTACATAAATAGGAACCCCCTTAGCTAATGCTGACCAAAGGAGAGCCCTTGTAACTATTGAGAGCTGGAGTCTTATAGGAAAAGTAAATAACACCTAATAGCTAGCTGTCCATGATTAGAAGGACTTTCTAAACCGATGGAGGCTATCTAGGAAAGCAAATAACTTATTATTAGGAAAGCAACAATTAAATTAAGGGAAAATGATGTACATGCTAGCGAGATATAATAGAATTTCATATACTAGCACATTATTGGCCATTGGATGAGGTCATAAGTATCTCAACCATTTGGATCCACCCCACCTGCATCACCCGAAATCCATCCCTCTATTTTTCCCTCAGTAACTCTTGCCATCGCCGCCATTCATCCTTCCGTGAGCTCATCCACATCTCCCCTCTTTGAATCTCTCTCCTCCACTGTGTACCCCCGCACCCATCTCCTTCAATTGCTGAGAAGTCGGAGGGGAAATCAAAACTCTGTAGAGGACTGAATGTTAACCCCGATCTCTATAACTTGCTTGAAACTAGGTCAATTTCTAAGGCGTTCCTTAGATGGGTTCCTAGATTCATTGTTTCTCTACTGCTCTAATTGGATACCTCCAAATCTGCCCACTACAAAGAACGTGGTGACAAGTTCCATCAAAATAATATCTCCACTCCATAACTTGCTTGAAACCAGGTTGATTTCTGAGGAAATCCTCAGATGGGTTCTTAGATTCATTGTTTCTCTACTGCACCACTCGAAAACCTCAAAATTTCCCATCTGCAAAGAACGAGGTGACAAGATCAATTAAAATAATCTCTCCAAGCTGGAACCCGAAAATATGGAGGGGGATAGGTGTGGGTGAGGGGTGCGGGAGTGATCAAATGCACAGTAGAGGGCATATAGTGGGGGGAGGGGATGCAACAGGGAAGACAGAAGATGTCAACATTTAGAGCGAGAGAGATGTGGTTGTGGTGGTGCTGTAGGACTGCCGGTGAAGAGATGTAGCCACAACGGTGAGAGAAACGCAGAGATGTGGTTGCTGCGGAATTGCTGGAATTGTTCTGTTGCTTCTTCAAATTGATTTATTAGTTAGCAACAAAAATCAGAAGATGGGAGAGCTACATGCCACAAGAGGGGTGGAGAGAGATGCAAGTGAGTAGTTGGGAAGATGCAGCGGCAGAGGAGGGAGCTAGATGCGACAGCGATGGAGAGAGAGGGCTGAGATGCTTTCCTTATCATCTGACAGTCAAGAAACACTAGAATATAAAATTTCAATATGCCCCACTAGCTTGTAGATCCTCCTCCCTTA
The DNA here is from genome assembly GCA_028583415.1 of Protea cynaroides. Taxonomy (NCBI): domain Eukaryota; kingdom Viridiplantae; phylum Streptophyta; class Magnoliopsida; order Proteales; family Proteaceae; genus Protea; species Protea cynaroides. The sequence goes on along the minus strand of CM053269.1, from coordinate 50,547,836 downwards.
AGTAAATAAACATGGGGCCCACACTCTAATACTACGAACAATGCTGGAATAAAGAAAGCAGGTATATCTAAAGGGAGTCAACATCGGGTCAACATCCCCTCTAGGGGCTGGACTTCTTATGACTATTGATCTTCTTTAGCTGCAGCCCCTGCATCACAGACCAACCAAAATTGATGTTTCTGAAGCTACAAAGATTATGCTCACAATAAAAATATTAATGAAATAAATGTTGATACTTTAAAGGGGATATTTTGTGAAGAAATTTACATTGCATGAACCTGACTTTCATGGGTTGTGATGTTAGGTTGTTATGGGGAGGATGGGGGAGAGGGATAGTGTGTGTTTCACTTGATAGGTTATGGATGTTATGTTTCAGCTTAAACTTAAAAATTTATAATTGAACATACCACAATATAATTTTTTTAGGTGTGAGTAATATACCCCAAGTTCTAGGAGGGAAGATAGGGAATTCATGGGTCGTGAAAATTGGCTATTCATTAACAGGGAAAAAAAAATGTATAGAAAGAATATGTCTCCATGGTATCAAGTTTCACCTGTCAGACTGGAATTTCCATGAATTTTGTATTCAATTCTCATTTATATATATGTCCAGAAGATTCTGACATGGGTAGAAAACATTTGTGCACCTACACTTGGCCGTTCTGAATCATAATACACAATTTACGTTATGATCATCTAATGAATTGGCCTCTGGATCTTTGGGATTTTCTTGATTATGATTTGCATGCTCATTATTTTTAATTGTGTAGAAATATTTATTGGGCTTCCCCAGTCTCCACTTCATTAATTGGCTGAAAAGGCATTATTTAATTATTGTTTATACCTTTCCCCAGGGAAAAAAAAGTGAACATTTTGTCTTTAATGTTTTCACATCATGCATGACCTGCACTAGATCTCTCCAATGACCGAGTTGTTTCTAGTTTGGGTTCTCAACATTTGAAAATTGTCATCAACCGTTCTTAGCAGCAGTAAATTTCCTTCAGCTTCATGTGTTTTATTATGTTATTTAGCACTCACATTGTTTAGTTAGTGACTCTTTACCATGTTGGATCAGCCAAAGCCAACATTTATGAGTGGTTGAGTTTGTCCTTTTGATTGATTGATAAGTGGGACCTAAATTTCGGTAGATGTGTAAATAACCCACCCAGAATTTCTATGCTTGCACATTTATGCGTATAAAGCAGTCATCTGAATCAATTTTTAATTGCATTACATATGGATGATCGACTTGATATTTGTTTCTTATTTAACATACATGGTGATTATATTTTTTATACCGTCACTTGAAATTTAGCAGTTCTCACATGTGGCCAAAGTAATACCGTCATGATTTCTTCATGAGTGACGTACATGCCCAATCCTGAGCGCTGAACTCATACACCCGCCAGTTCATAAACACCTCTTCTGGATGGGAAACATTATAATGAAGGTATGGGTGTGAGATCTCTCCCATTTTTGTTGACACACAGCAGCTCAGTTGGCACCAACCTTTGTGGACCTACGCCCACATCAGCCTCTGTTCGTTCATGTGTCAAGTTTTAGCCAAAAGGAATAAACCTTTTAGAAAAGGGTGAGAAAGGCACCAGTTTTGAAAACTGGTGGTCCATTGTACAGGAGAAAAGTTTCATTACATTCCAGGGCATAAGATTGAGTCAGTGAGATGGACCAAAAAAAAATTCACACGTGTATCTAGAACAAAACTTATCCACCCAAATGGTCAGAATGGCCAAATTAGCCTTCCATTTACTAGAAAACCATGGCCCATAGACAGAATTAAAATACACAGCGAACGTTCAAGCTCTGTAGTCTTTCTCCGAAGTTATACAGTGAACTTTCAAGCTCTGTAATTACTAATTACATATATTTTTTTGTCTCACATAATCATTGTTCTAGGGCCTTCTTAGTCCACATTATATTCTCTGTTCTGATTTCAGATTGTCAGATCAAATCATGGAAGTTAATTTTCAGAATGCAAAGGCTTATTTGGAAATACAAATCTGCTAAATGTTGGATGACAATGACATTACACAGACATAATTTGAGTTCAATAGGATGTATGTTGAGATGGATGAGTGGCAAGTCTAGGAGTGATGGAATTGGAAATGAACAATATCCAAGGGGAAAAAAGAAAATAATAGAACAAATGGGTAAGAACTTGAGAGTGAATATTTTTAAAATGTTTTGAGCGTGTGAACTGAAGGCCATGGATGTTTCGTATAGAAATCGTCTCCTGCCAGGGGTTCAGCAGGAGACTCGGCTGCATCCATCCAATGCCAGACACGTGGGTGTCGGCTGGATCCAAGCCGTCCATCCCAGCTGATCACTGATGGTGCATAAGCCGACACCTCTCTGCATTTCACCTTATCAGCTGGGATGGACCGCTCGGATCCAGCCAACACCCACTTGTCGGGCATCTACTAGATGCAGCCGACCTGGCAGGAGACGATTTGGATCCAGATGTTTCAGCTAGAAAGAGACTCCCCTCAACTCAACTAAGCCTTATGTGACGATTCTGACCAAATGGGGTTGGCTACACAAATCCCTTTGATGTAGATTAGGAGTGGCTCCAGGAGATAGGACCGCAGGCAATCAAAATGGGCCTGGCCCAATTAAAGGTAACCAGCCCAGCCAGGCCAGAATTAAGGAGTACAGCCAGCAAGCTATAGCCGACAGCACTACAGCACTATTTAGCTAGGATTTTTTATTAGTTTCCTAATTGTTAGAGATTCTATTTTCATTGTTTAGTTTCCTAAAATTTAGGCTAGTTAGTTTAGAAGTCTTAGTTGCTTGGAGCCTACGACTTGTCTAATATTTAGTTTCCTAATTCCAGTTTTTAGAAACTTTCCTATTTTTGTGTTTTAGAAACTTCTTAGTTTATAAAGGAGGTTTACTTTCTCTAGGATTGGTTTTTTTCCTATTTTATTTGTAATGTTTCAAAGATATAAATAAGAGAATAGAGGGTGGTGGCAGCTAGAGAGGGAGATTTTCCAAAAAAGAATAGCAAATTCTATTTTCTGGTTAAGTCTCCAAGGTTGTGAGACTCAACCACTTATTCCTTCTTCTTCCTTGAAATTCTGATTTCTGTTTTGATTTACACACATCCTACCTTGGTTGGCGACACTACTTTTCTGCAGACTCAATTGTTTCCTTTGCTGATTTAATACAAATCATCAACATCAGTTTAGCACCATACCAGACCTGGGTGGTACCAGGTACAGCAAGTTTCCGAGGCCCATAGCTCCTTCAATTCTTCTCGGATCCTCCTCAGATTTTAAAGAGTGTTCACATCTGTTACAAAGGTCATCCATACCAAGTTTCATCTAATTCTAACGGTTGGATTTCAAGATAAGTCTTCGTTGCTTTTTATTGCAGATTTTGTTTTTGGACTAAATAGAGATCCTGTAGCAAAGGGGATTGATCAATTATGTTGCTTTAAACCCTCTTTGCCGTCACCCGTTCTGCCATTCAATTCACTGGCACAGACAAGACATAAATTGCAAATTATTGGTGATAGAAGGGCTAGCTGACCCCATTTAGTTGGGATAAGGCTTTGTTGTTGTTGTATAATAGAAGGGCAAGGGGCCTACGATGACTTGGTTGAAGTGGACGAGCAAGACAAAAGTGTGATTTAAAAACAGATACTGCCTTAATGTTGTGGATATATGCATACTCACTAGTAAAAATACAAATGCAAGGCAGAAGATATTTGTAAAAAAATCAATTAGAGTTAATTTAAATCTTTATGATATTAAAGTAGTTAAATTAATTCGGACTATTTAACAATTTAAGCTAGAAAAATGGGGAAACCATTACATTTTTTTTTAACACCATGGAAATGTACCTATTTTTCCTGATTTGATTAAAGATGTTAAAATGCATTATAAATTCCACAGAATGCCATTCTTGGCCAGTTTTTATGTCCTTTGCCCTACTCAAGTCCAAACCAATGCAGTTTTTGTAATTGACACATATTTTGTTAAACCTCCCATAAAAAACATGTTCAGACTTTTCTTTGGAGAATATCCAACAACAGTTTCCATTGAATGAATAATGGACCTAGACCATAACGGATAAGATATCTCAGCACAGTGGTATCTTGATGCCCCAGGAGGGGGATAAAGATTCTAAGGAATCAAAGGGAGTTGCTCCACGTATTGTTTGATGTAAAATAGATAGTGGATTTGTTTCTATCTTTTGTTGAATCTTTTTCACAGTTCGATACCCTACTAATTGGTGTACCTGAGATGCATTTCCTCTAGCTCCCAAAAAAGACACTATATGGACTGGATTATAAGGGTCCATCATCTTAAAATTAGGATTCAATTCTTATCGCAAATATTCACCTATAGCATACCATATCTCAATTGATTGACATAATTTTTCTATCCTGTGTACATAACCATTATGATGGTGTTTTTCCAAAATCAAACTTTGTTGTTCAGCATCTTGGACTAGCAATCCCATAGAAGATAACGTAGCTAGTATAGTTTATAAAACGGTATTTTAAGTTTTTAGATTATAGTAGTATTGGGGAGATTATTGTATGGTGGGGGCTCTTCTCTTATGAGCTGTTGAAAAACTATCATAGAGACATATGGGTCCCTCTAGATGTGCAAAGTAGACCTCTGTAAAGCCTAAAATCATTTAAAACTGCTTCGTTTTATGGGTGTTCCATATATGTCTGCCTTTGCACTGAAATTAGTGTTCTGAAGAAACTTCAGTTAAGGTATATAAAAAGAGGATTGTTGAGCCGAATGAAATTAAAGTTTCATGTTCGGTTTTGAATTAGAGACGTTCAAAATGATGAATCAACTTCGACTGTATCCCCTAGCCTTCCAAGGTAACGATGCAGGTTCGATTCTCGTTACCTGCTCCCTAATTATAATAATAGTATTATTATACATGCATCATTGATTTGAATACGCATCGTTATTTCCTAAATTTCTCACACGCATACAGTCCGATCACTTAGATTTTTTTTTCTTTCTTTTCCAAACAGGAGATAGGAAAGGAAAAATGCGAAAGGAAAGAAAAAAGTATCACTTGAAAAATAAACGTATTCGTTCTGTAGCAGATCTCTTACAAGATCAATTAGGATTGGCCCTGGTTCGTGGGTGAAGCCTACAGTTTTCTACTTATTTGAATTATATAGAGCATAGATAATTGAATTATTTACTCATTTGCTGTTTTCATGTTCAACTTAGTAAGGCTCACCACTCATTAGTGATAACCAACCATAATGACAACTAAGATAAGAACAAGATAACACTAAATTATAAATGACATTATAACTTTCTAGAACAAATAAAACCAAGAATCAAACAATTTTGGTAAAGGCAAAATGGAATAACAAAGACATATGCTGGAATAGGGAGGTCACCTTGTAAAGAATGGTGAGAATTGTTGCCAAAGCTAATTCCACTCTAAGCAACCCAATGAATAACATACATAGCTTTTTGTTCCCCTCCAAATAGTGAAGGGATTAAGGCATTACTTCATCATCAAATCATAGTCCTTGCATTGTGTTCAGAAAATGTGAAAATAAGATCAAAGAAAAGATACGGTAAACCAATATGAATTTCACTCTAGTGCATCTCATTGATAGCTAGGTATCAAGTGCTTACTGTTTTTTTCCTAACTCTAGATAAAGAGGTAATGTGATGTGAGTGCTGTCTCATCCTGTGATGAATGATATACCACCGAGGCAGTTTAAGGAAACATGTGGCATGCATTGTCTTAATGCTAGATTTCATTGTCTTAATGCTAGATTTCATCTTCATAGGAACAGGAAAACAGTATGCACTATATAGGCTACATCTGTTCACTATCTGAGTAATTTGCCTTTATTCATATGGTATTCACAATAATTGCCTACAAATGTTGCATGACTGTGTTGCATCTCTACAAGACTTATGTAAGCTTAGATGTGTAGTTCTAGGGTGGTGGTTGTCAGTGATGAACCAAATAGAAGACTTCGGTTATCCCTTGACAACCTACTAAACATTAGTTAGGTACTTAGGTGCTCTTTTTTGTTGCATAGCCTGTGGCAGAACCTTGCAAGATATTGATACCATCTATTTGTTCTGTATCAGAGGCTCAGAGCAATGTCAATATTTCTTTGTGATCATCTTCCCTGCATTAATAAGAATCTAGCCATCTTGGTAGGAGTTTCTGATTGGTAGTTTGGTTAGTACTTAGAGAGGGATCCATCAAACTAAAATTTACCTCTGGAAGGTAATTATTCTTTAGAATATTCTTCCCATGTCATACATCCCGGAGAACCTGGTTTCCTAGTTTCTCTCAATTTGTAAGATGGTCTTTGAATCTGAATATTTGATTCCTCCCAAGATTTGTATTCGTTCAGATTGTGGAGAAGGCTTGATTAAGTCAAATTCAGGGACTTGGGTGTGGGTGGCATCACTACATCAACTTCTGCAGGGCAGCAATTTGATTCTTTACGTTTATAGTACAACATATGAATTAGAAGTTTGCTGAAGTGATGTTCACAGTTGTCTATAGTTCATGGATTCTTCCTAAATACATGGAAATATCAATGCAGCTATTTCAAGATTATAAAAACAAACAGGTTTTTTTTTTAATTTAATTTTATATAATTCTAAATGACTAACCGTTTGGGAGAAGGACCCAGACAAAGAAACACTTGTTACTAATGCATGTAAGCAGTGTTTGTTTGTTAGGGTAGTGACAAGCTATTATTCAGAACGTTATGATCCTCTCCAGCAGCTGGGCCGCACAGCGAGTGATCTGGAGGCCGAGGATCATTCGCTGAGTGGCCCAGCAGTTGGAGAGGATCTGGTGGCTTATTCGGATGAATACAATAGACAGTAGGCTTCTATCTACATATATTAAATTACTTGTTCAGTCTTGCTTATAAATTACTCTTCTCACTCCAACCCCGTTTCCTTTTCTATCCCTTCTCACTTGCTTCTGTGAACTTAACAAGGGTGTCTTTGTTTCCAGGTTCTCCAGAAGGCTCTGGAAGTGTGGGACCTGCAAGTCATCCCTCTTGACTGCCCTGTAGCTGAGCCTGCCCAAATTGACCCAGAGCTGGAAAATGCGTTTATCTGTCACTTGCAGGATCATTGGTTTTGCATCAGGAAAGTAAATGGAGAATGGTATAACTTTGACAGTCTCTATGCAGCTCCTGAACAACTCTCAAAGTTCTATCTTTCAGCCTATCTTGATTCTCTAAAAGGTTTTGGCTGGAACATTTTCCTGGTCAGAGGGAACTTCCCGAAGGAGTGTCCCATGTCATCTTCTGAAGCATCTAACGGGTTTGGGCAGTGGCTTTCACCTGATGATGCCCAGAGGATCATCAAATCTTCCAATGTGACACAAGCTGCTCCTCATAGAACCAACTTGTCACAACAAACCTTGGATCCTAATCTGCCATTTAGGGAAGATGAACCGCTGTCTGACATGGAAGATGAAGATTTGAAGGCTGCGATTGCTGCCAGCTTGATGGATTCCAATCTGGCTAGTGCTGGGACAACCACTAGTGGAGATATAAATCAATGCAACAGCTAAGAATGTGCTGAAGATGGAATTTTCAAAATTGCGGAGCCCATTGGTCGACTAATCTGGATTCAACTCCAATCAATGTCTATTCAGATAAAAGGAGTGTTGGCTTCTATCTTCCTTTCAAAGTTTATTTTATGTGCTGGTTGTTGTATTAATTTACCAATTTATCCTTCGTGATACTTTGTCAAAGTTAATATTTGTAAATCTTCTTCCAAGAGAATTACTAAGCTCTTTGTATTGGGCGAATTACCCTGCTTCTGGATTTACAGTTAAAAGCTCACAATAGTTGTAGTTGAAGCATAGCATAGCTGTCAAGGTGAATCAAGATGTTGGAGGCCTCGGGGTGCCTAGGCGACCAAAGAGTTACAAGGGCACCTGAATGCAACGATGCTTGACAACTATGAACTAAAGAGTTTTTCACTTCTTTTGAACTTCAGATCCCTTTTCTTTTCCCTTTGAGAATATTTTTTTACTTTGGTAATGGTGGCGCTTGGCAGACACACCTACCCTTGTCATCTAAGAATCCCCCTCTCCCCCTCTTCCCTCAACTACGTCAATATATCCACATTGATGATTATTGAATAAAAAATTTGCTTACACCATGGTTTTAGTTCATGTGATAGGATGGGTATTGATCACTCTAAAAACCTATAAGAGATTGGTATTGGATTGATACAGAACCAATGACAGAGTGACACATAGACACTAAATTAAAAAATAATAAAATAATAAAAATATCGGTCGATATTAATACCTGGGACTTTTTTTTTGCTGGTACAAGTCCCTCGATGGGTAGGGAAGAACATGGTATGGAAATATTACTCTTTTACATCCCTTCCACAACAAGAGCACCAGTGGTCTAGTGGTAGAATAGTACCCTGCCACGGTACAGACCCGGGTTCGATTCCCGGCTGGTGCATCGTTTTTCCGTTTTAATTCCAAACTCATTTTCCCTCACTTCTCTGATTGAAAAACGGATGAAAAGGGAACGGGGGTCTGTTCTGTCGGATTGGGATCCTCTATAGAGGATGTCACCCACTCTGGATCTGTGGATCTCAATGCATTTTAAATAGATAGAAATATCTATTTGAATGGATAAGAACCTCGCGAGAGAGGCGTCTCGGATCTTTTTCCCTGGTCACCATCGTAAAACTCCAGACTGCTAACTTCTCTAATTGAAAAAGAGTGAAAAGGAGGCACGAAGCGTGCGGGTCTCTCTGTCACCATAAAAAACCATCATCGTAATAAAGGATTTGTAAAAGCCAAGAACTTACGGAATATAATCTGATGAAAATTTCGTATTAAGCTAAGAACTTATGGTGCATTTGATGATAATTTGGATTTTGGAAAGAGGAAAACTCATAAGAAAGCTACATTTCGTGTTTGTTTGAAGTGGTTCATGCCCTTGAATTAACCCTATCTTCAAGAACAAGTTGCTGAACAAGAACTTCGACCAAAATCAGTGTCAACAGCAAAGAACCCATTACCCTTTGGAAACAATCATCAGTTCCACGCCCACTTTCGGCAGAGCCTGAGAAATCAATCTCATATTTCTTGGTCAAGTTGGGATACAGAATCCCCCAATGCCGCTCCGATGTGGTTTTCTTTCCATCCTCATCGAACAACTCGTAAATGTATATCTCTGCAACTCCCTCCCTCCGCAATGGCGTCCCGAGTCCCGACTGTAGATGCTTCAGTAATCCTGTATTGTACATATGGGCATAATCCTCTGTAGCGTCCCCTTCATCCTCTCCACCATAACTCGGCCACCCCGTCTCTGTTACAACCACCGGTATGCGATCATGCCCCAGCGTCGCCGTCGCACTGATGACAGAGTCCACCATCATATCGAATAGATTCCGGTACCGAGCACCTGTCTTGAGGTCGTCGCGGAAATTGAATGGCTGTTCTTGAAACAATGCAAACCCGATTGGAATCTCTGGGTGGGAGCGATACAGCTTGTACGGATGCATGTTGATCAAGAGCGACGAATTGGTAGAAGACAGGAATTCAAGCAGCGGCTTCACCAGAGACTGAACGATGGGCTTCCGGAACTCCGCAGAAGAAGGAGGGAAAGCGGTGGTGACAACGTCAACGAAGGAGAATGTGGTGGAGACAGAGATCTTTCTTATGCCGAGCTGGTGTAGACCTCGATAGACATTTCGGATTGCAGGGAGAACGGAATCAGAGAGGTTAGTAGAGGAGGGTTTAAGAACGTCATCGCCGACGGAGATGGAGGAGATGAGGGCGTGAGGGTAAAAGGGAACGACGTTGTGGGAGAGCCATTTAAGAGCATTCGACTGATTCAATGCCATTTCAGGAACGAAGGAGTTAGGGATGGAGAGGAGCAGAGAGATGTCTGAATAGGTGAAGGCTCGGATGTTTTTAGGGTTAGGATCTGGAAGCCTCACGCAGGCGATCTTGAGGGATCGCAGAGCAGAAGCAACGCGTTCAGGACGAGGAAGATACACTGTTGCATTAGTCGAGAAAGTAACTCCGACTGCTGGAATTGAAGCGGCGCTGGAGCTGGAGAAATGAAGAGTGAGAAAGAAGAAGAAGAAGAAGAAGACATGGAAATTCTCAGAGAAGAGAGACATTTTCTTCCAGGGTTTGGCACGAGACTCTGGTTTCTTTCTTCACTGCAATTGCTGTAATCTGTAGTGCGTAGTTCGCATCCAGCGTATCTTATCAAAGCGGTTAGATTTGGCGGGAGAAAACCGTTCTTCTTGTTTCTTTGAAAAAAAAGAAAATTATTCACTTTTTCTTCTTCACAATTGGTTAATTATACAGCAATACTCATTTTTTCATAAAAGTTACACGGGACTATCATGGCACAATATTTTATAACATTATAGTCCACATCAAAAGTTATAAACTGACTTGCGAAATTCAATTTTTTAAAGACAATGCTATTTTTATTCAATGTAAAATTATATAAGTATATCATCGCCTATCTCTGGAACGAAGCTTCTGCAAGTTCTCCAACCTGCAATTGGAGAACTTACAGAGATCTCATTTTTTAGAGATAGATAATGGTACATTTATGTAATTTTACATTTATTATGGGTAGTATTGTCTTAAAAAAAATCATCAGTTTTAACATCCGGTGTTGATCATACTAAATCCTCTCCATCCGATACTAAGGATGGAGAGGATTTGAATCTGTTTTAAAATATTGTTTCAAGAATAATCCGTGTAACTTTTGTCACGAGAGAGGATAGTTCTCTGTAATAAAACAATTGTAAGGGGGTGTCCGAGTAAATTTAAAGCATGAGTTCACTCCCTTTTTAAAACCGGCGGATCGGAATAATATGTGGGACCCAATGATTATATTACGTGATCAATTTGTGTTTTGAAGTGATGCTTCTGGAACCTTCGGCGGTTCTCCTCCTCCGGCGTCCCCGTCAAAGGCGAGACTGGAAGGATGTTCCAAGACTATTAAATGACGATACTACCCTCAACAAAGAAGTTGTAATGCCATCAAAAGGAGGACTGAATCGGGAATCTAAGAAAAATGTAACGAAAACAGCAAAACAGCTCACATTCATCGACAAAAAAAGCAGTTTAGGACAGACCCCATGATAGGTGATGAAAAGTCTCTCTTTCTCTCTCTATCTCTAAACAATAAGAAAAAGCAAAAGATGGAGACGATGGAGGAGATTGTGGGAGGTCTGGCTCACGCTTTTAGGCTGGATTCTGATTTATCCAACTCACCTACTTGCAAAGCCGACGAAAATTTATTATTATTCTCATTGGTTTCATAAATCTGGTTTTTCAAGGATCTGAGGATTCTGATTCCCTTATCTCTTCTTCATGGATTCGTCCGATCGACTGTTCAATAGACAGAGGACTGTGCATCAGATCCTCGGTGGAGGACTCGGTAATAAGGATTACGATTTTACTTCTCAGTTTGCTTATTAGTAATTGGATTGATGATGAATCATATGATGTTATTTCCATGAGATTCTCCCTCCACTCGATAACTCTGAATGATGATTCTAGACTCAGGATTTTGCCTGCCTTTTTCTTTTCTAATTTCGCTTGTGGACTTCACTAGTCACCTTTGATTGTCCTTGGATGCCTTTGTCTGATACTCTGGTACAAGCAATCTATTGAGTTTTTTCTCTTGTAGGTTATTTTAGATTTATCTTGGGAAAATTTTGGGGCAACAAAATTTTGATTGATTTAATTGCAATTGTGCTGAAGATATTAGTCTAGTCTTTAGAGTTTATGCTGGCTTTTCGTGTAACAGTGGCAGATGTGACGCTGTGGAGACAAAAAAATGTTACTTTGGGGATACTTCTTGTAAGTCTTTCTTCGTGGCTGGTGTTTGAAAGATCCGGTTATACTCTGCTCTCGCTTGTTTCTAGTGTACTGCTCCTGCTGATTGCTATTCTCTTTTTTTGGACGAAATCTGCAGCAATTCTTAACAGGTAAGTCGTAGTAATGTTGTTCCAAATAAATGGATATGTAAGAAGGGATTGGTTCACTGGAAAAAGAGGATTAAGATGTTACCATGAATAATTATAAAGTTTCCAAACATTTTCAGTTTAAGTCACTTATTCCCCTCTCCCCCAACACCTCTGCCTGTTGATTACTGATTGGTTATTCATGACAGAAAAAGCTTATTTGTAAGATTCATCCATTTCTGCTGGATTGTCCAGCGCCTATTTGGGTGCAGTCTAAACATGTGCTTTCGACAGTAAGAATACAAAATAATTGCTTAATATGGTCCATGTCTTGAGCTAATTTAAAATAGATAATCCATTATCAAAGAATTTCAATGTTGACATCTGCACTTGCTATATTGACTCCTAATTTTTAATGAGCGAACTCCAAATTAGTCATGCAAATCTGAAATCTTCGTTTGAGACGGTTTCTGTGGGAACATGAAAATCTAAATGTGTAACTACTATGCTTTAGTCATTTTTTAGCTTTTATGTTTTCTGGATAAGTTTTTTTAACTTCTATATTCCCGTAGGAAAAGAAAAACATTGATACATAGAATCAGCAGTGGTAGGAAATGCGATTGGCTTCTTGTTAGGTTGAAGTGTTGAACTGGTAAAAGTGAAAACCTTCCATGTGGCAGTTCAGGGCTTCAGGCTAGGCCAATCATGGGACGGGACTTACAAACCGATCGTCTTACCCTGTTGACCTGGCTGATCCATTTGGCATTCTCTGGACTTCTTTGAAAACCTAGTAGAGTATATAATTACATAATCAAGTTGACCTGATAGACCTGCTAATGGAACTGAATCACCCCAGGTTGACAATTCTTCAGTTCAGCCACACCTTACATTATGAATGGCCTTGTATGCAGACCACCTCCAACTTTACCAAATTTGCATATATCTGAAGAAGTGGTAAATGAAGCAGCTGCTGTCATTTGTTCTCAAGTGAACAACTTTCTCTCAACATCTTGTGATATTGCGTTGGGAAAGGACCCAAAGATGTTTTTCAAAGTTGCTGCATTCCTCTGGCTGATCTCAGTTATTGGCAGTTGGACAGATTTTCTAACTTTTGGCTACACCAGTAAGTTTCTGTTCTCAATTCCTTTTGAATGATTATTAGCTTCATGTTTTCACTAAACTAAGGAGATTCTGTCAAATTCCATCTATTCCTGGTTCTCATGGATGGAAAAGTTTTCAGAAAATTATAGGAGTGTAGGGTCTGGATGATCTCAGTGATCACATGAATAATTTGTATTACAAAGGAATCTTTTGATTAGTTGGGAAGTGATATATCTTAAGAACTGCAAAATTTGTTGGGCAATGTAGATAGTCTGCACTTTGATTGGGCAGAGAATTGTGGCCTCGATTTATGATAATCTGTGATTTTGCTTCAACTTCTCCACTCTCTCTCTCTCTCTCTCTCTCTCTCTCTCTCTCTCTCTCTCTCTCTCTCTCTCTCTCTCTCTGTGATTCATGCACAAACTTTCAGTTAAACAGTTTTAAAATGTCTGGAAACTTATTTTTTTGAGGGGCAGTGAGGATGAACTGTCTTTTTCTCTGAATCACATACAAACTCTCGGCCAAGAATAGAACCATCCATTAACATTACTAATGTTCAATAATTTTATGAAATATAAACCGAATTGTCAAAGCTACCAGATTTGTGAGAAATATAGTTTATTGCTTTTTTTGAAAACAAGAGCCCTAAATGTTTGATGTTCCTGGTCTCATTCTTCTCATTATTAATTGCACTTGCGGGCGTTGCAGGTCTTGTTATCATTCTCACAGTTCCTGTCTTATATGAAAGGTATGAAGATCAGATTGACAGATACATACTGATGGGGTACAGGGAATTGCAGAAACTGTTTGTAAAATTTGACAATGAGATCGTCAGCAAGATCAGAAGAAAGATATTGGAGAAGAGGAAACTAAGTTGATCAACGTTTCCCTGAAATTGAGTGTGATAGTTTAATGTGAAGCTTTTGAGTGTTGCGTGTGCCTCTCTCTCTCTCTCTCTCTCTCTCTGTCTGGTTTTAGTTTCCATGTCATGGCTAGGAGGTTTTTGTAAAGACCATGGCAGGTTTTATTCTCTGATCTTATTTTGTGAGGAATGGGTTTGAGGGATGTGTGGAGGATGGTGTTGATTTTTGGGTTACTAGACTCAATCCTAGACCATTTGAGTGGCTTAATAAAAATTCAAAGACGACCAAAAAAAAAAAAAAGGGAAATGGAAAAGAAGAAAGGAGGGGTGGGGTGGGGTGGGGTGGGGTGGTTTGTTTCCTTGTTCTTTGGCGAATTTCACTCTTAGGCGCTAGCATCATTTGCAAATTCTGTTTTCTATTTTGCATACGCAGATTTTTTTTTTTTGGTCAATTTTGGTTGCAAGAGAAATTGAGGGAAAGAGAAATGAAATTTTTAAAAATTAAAAAATAAACTTTTATATAACTCTAAAAAGAATACAAGGGATTTGGATGTAAATTAAAATTTAAGTTAATAATTAAATATGGAAATGTGTAATAGTTACAAAAATTTTATTTAAAAGTTTAAAAGTTTCATTTTTCTTCCCTTCAAAGTAAAGCACATAAGTTTTACCCAAAAATAAAAAATAAAAAATGGTAAAACACATGAGCATAATGTAGGATTCATTATACTTGTTTGAAAAGTTTGGGGGCTTTGTCCTTAGGGCAAACCATAGGGGAGGAAACAGTATTTTTCCTTAGATATTTTTGTAAGTGTTTGTGTTTGGATATCCTAAATGTAGTTCTAAACATTGTTTCATAAAAAGTTTAATACCTCAAGTGTAATTTACTCGAATTTTTTATGAATTATAATTTTATTTACATACATTTGCAAATATTGGGAGTATCTTGGGATTCATTTACATAACTAGTTTCCTGTTTTTATGGAGTCCGGGGATTTTTTTTAATACATTTTTAGAGACATGGTCCTCATTTAAATGGATTGCAAGCTTAACCTGTCCGATATGGATCACGTTAAGATGGGATCAAAGATTAAAAACTCAAAATCAGACACAGTATCAACCTCCATTGAATTGAATTGGATTTAGAAATTGGAATGATGAAGAAAACCTGTGATTTTTTCGAATTATTGAATCAAAGATTTTGTAGATTTTGCCATAAAAGTTAAATTTCATTGATTTCTATTTACTGACTAAAAGATGGAGAAAATGGCAAAAATGAATATAAAAAGGCATTCTTTACCAATTCCAAAATAAGTTGCAGGAATGACATTAATCGGAATTGGCGACTTTGACTAGACCGATTCTGCTGGTTCTATTCAATTTCTAAAACCATGGATGGGATTGTCATTTCGTAATACCAAATTAAATCCTTGGCTTGGCCTGAGCCCAGCCCATTTCATGCACCCTTATCTATGCAACAGGTTCTGTTGTAGGGCGCACCCTCACCTACTCATGTATCACAATTTGACCTAAATTGACCCTAGTACATGACAAAATCAAGTAGATAAAGGATGAATAGGCAGTCCAGGCACCCAGAGACTTTACCAAACAAGCTGGAATGTAAGCATCCATTTACCAAAATCAATGAGCAAAAGCTGCAAATACTTAAAAAAGTTTGTCATAACACTTGCAACCTAAACCAGAGTCTACTGAAAAAAAATAAGACCTAAAGCAGAAGTATTTACATGAAAACCGAAGTGTCTCCACAAAGGGAGATTTCACCCACTTTCCTGTGGCAGTTATATAAACCACCATTGTGGTCTGAAGACTGAACATGAGTTGACCAGTTGACCCACTGCACTGCAATGATGAGAAGTGTAATATTTTCATACGTTTCAGATCATCACTTTCTTGTTATAAACCAATGCAAAAATATTGCAGTGTACGTCCAGCCTTCACTCCTCAAGTAACAACTAATTCATATGCTTGTACAGAAAACTTGACATCCTCCCATGGGATTCTATCATTGAACAACCTGCATCCATGAATTAGTATGTTATTAGTTCTATTCAAAAGGGGAAAAGAAAAAAAGGAACTTAATCTCAATAACACTGAATATTGTTTTTAGATAAATCCTTTTTCAGACGAAAAAATTTGATTTGAACAGAAAATGGCAGCCAACCAGAATGGGGAAAACAGAGAGCACAAGCAGAGAGTGGAAGCGTCACCATTCAGTGGATCCAACTCAAGAGGTTTCCAATTCCAAAAGTAGACCCGACTGGAAAATGATAACAACTAGTTCCATGGGACTGTTTCCTGACTGATAACTACATTAGTTTGTCACCATCCATGTGAATGATCACATGGTTTGCCAGTTTGGTTATCTGATCAGGTCAATTTTTGGTGTCGGTCATCTCAAAGAGGGAAACCTTAAAAGTTGAGTCTTGCCACTCTTAACACATGAATCATAAACATTTTGCCAAAGGCTTCCCCTAATTCAGTGATTTAGCTTTCCCCTTACTACACATGGCAGCAAGGATACATAATTCCTTTACCGTGGCAGCATCTCCTCTTTCAAAGGCTGGTGCAAGAGTGCTCAAGTTTGGGTCATCCCTGTGTTTGTCCCAAGCTGCTTCAAACTGCAGGCCCTTGCATCTTGGTAAAACACAGAAAGTATATCAGAAAATAGAAAAGATAAATATCAAGAAACATACTACAGTCACAAACCCTAAACTTACAATTTCTCAGAAAGCATGACTATTACTTACTGCTGAAGCAAGATCAATATCTGAAGAACATGTGTTCGGATAACTTCCCGGCACCTTCTCAATGCAGCATTCTTGTATGTGATGGTAAGCTCATCAACCAATCTGAGGCAGAACAACACGAGAAAATAAAAAATCAACAACCAGAATAAAAGAGATTCTGAACTGCAACAGCAGGTAGACTTTCGAGCAAAGGTGTGGAAGATGTTTTATATGGATGTGTATTCTATGTCTAGACAACTTCAGATTGTTCATCCCACCTTTCAACATATGGTGTGTTCCTGATCCACGTCAATTTCATAATTGTATAGACCCGCTGAAGAACCTATGAGGTAATGGAAAAAGTTCATCATTCCTAGTCCTTGATGTATGTATTGTGCAACATACAGCATATGTTTCAGAATAAACATGACCAATGACTCCACAAAATAACCATAATAACATAAAAATACAGTGTGCACTTGTATCCCATAGCAATACAATGTCTAATTATTTTTCTCATCTGATGTACCCAATGAATTCCTGAAAGTTCATGAAGGCTTATTTGATTTGATTTGATTTGATTTTCTTGGCTACTCTTAACTCATTAAAAGACCAACTGGCCTATGTCTGCGTCTATAAAATGCATCTTTTGCTTCATGATCACAAAGCCAACTCATAACTTTTGCCTGACTGCTCCACAAAATATTGAGAGAAAAGAAGACTTAACACCCCTTAAATGGTCAAATACATCAGATGCCCTACATCTTACTACTGCATTGGAATACTTCCATGAATTTCTTATAGACGGGATTTGGAGGGGGTGAATATAATTGGTTCCATGTTTTACCAGGAGTACTAGTTCTTCAGTTCAAAACAAAGAATAGTCCCAGATATGTACAAAAAGATAAATTCTCAAATAACAGAAATAATAGGGCAACAGCCAAAAAACATCAACCTTCTTTTGTTGACTAAACAACTTAACCATCACTAAGCATTGTAGCAGTCATAATGTCCATTTATATAGTTTTTCTCTCTAATTTCTATACAGGTTACTGTATAAGCAAGTTAACTGAAAACTACTACCCCACTGTAAGGTCCTTAAAGCACGATATCAACCCACTGCAAAAGCAAAACCAGTCAACAACGGTCATCACATTGAAGCAATTTTCTGATGTGTACAACTCTGCTAGTGTTTTTGTAGTGCCAGTCTAAAGCCAGCAAAAAAGAAAATGGCTGGCTGCTGGCATTGTAGAAACCCATAATCAAATACTTTAGCATGGAACCTGGACATTGATAACAAATATGACATTTCAATTTTCAAGTATATAGTTGAATAGCAAGACAGGATTCGAGTAGTTATCCCTATTTAGTTAGGACAAAAAAGATGCACATGCAGTAGTACACATGATAAAAAGAGGGTGAGCAAGCATGCTCACTCTCCGAAAAATGACCATTGTGTGATGATGATGCAAGGAAAGAAAGGCTGGCCGTGTAGGAAGGCAAAGAAAGGGAAGAGACTTAGGAGAGTGAAGTGTACTGATCTGGAAGGAGATGGAAATGGCTATATTATTCTGCATTTCATAGGATGGGATGAAAAATAGACTTCAGGGTGATCTATTTAGTGATTTGGGAGGAGATGGGAACCTTTTCTTGAACCATTACATTTTGGGGTCTCTTAAGTCGACCGTTTTGGGTGGGGGCATGTGGGAGCTAGAAGAGATGGATCATGGGTGAGAGTTATTGACTCAAAAGCTAGGTTCCTGCAACAGTACCAGAGAAGGAAGAAAACCAAGCCATCTGAATGTCACAACAGCCTGCAGTTCCAGTTTTGGCCTCTGATCTCATATTCCTGTTACCAGCAGGAATCATATCTTATCAGCAGTCCATATCATGGGGTCTTTTAGCAGTTTATTTTCTTCATTTTTTTAATATAATGTGTATCATTAGTTAGGCTGGATTAGGATTATTTTATTCCAGTCCAGTTGATTACCTTTTCATTATTAGTGTTAAAGTACTTGGTTCAGGTTAGAACTCTCCAATGGCAAGTCAATTGAAGTAGTTATGATCAAGTTTGCTTTTGTTTTTCTTTTGAGATCAGGATTGATCTTATCCTTTCGCAGGTCAAACGTGATTTCTGGAATAGCATAAATATATGTACTGGCCTACAGGACTCCCCATGATTTGAAGAAGTTAACAATTAAGAATTTTCTGAAATTGGCTTTGTGGATTCAGAGGTGTACCTGGAGGATTCTGAGTGAGGCTTGGGTGGATTCCTAGCCCGTTATCTATTTTCGTTTCTATATATTTTTTATATTCAAAGTTACATGTCAGATCAGAGTACTTCTAAACCCTGCAGCTATACTGTTCTGTTACTCTTACGGATCTGTTTTGCTTATTTGTTTCTACCATAACCTACTAGAGTCATTCCTTGTGAAAGGCAGGTTCTTCAGAAAACAACTGTTCTGTGACCAGAATTTGATCAAACTTTGCAGACCTGTGACCTGTTCTAACAGTTAAACTAATCCATCGACTGTACTTTCATGCTATTCTGTTTCAAAATTGCTTAAGTTATTCAAATATCCCCATTTCCGGTTTTTATTCCTATAACGTGCAATCCTTGTTTTCCATTCTTCTGTAATTCTGTTAGAATTATTTATGCTAAAAGTTAGATCCCATTACTTGTTTCAACCGTTTGGGGTTTTCTTTACTAACCATTTCTGCCACTTTATGTTTTATTCTTTAGTTATACTGGTAGGGATAAATTGAGGAACATGAAAATGGGTCTGACTTACCATGGAAAGTAGATGGTAGTTTTGCTTACTATTCTGTAGACAAGGCTTAGGTGAGTTGAATTAATTGTTTGGTACATATAATATAACAAAGATGGGCAAAACATTACGCCGCCACTTTGGATCTACCAACAGTGTTACTAAATCAAAACCATGAAACATCCAAAAAGAGGACCTTGAGCAGAAACATTTTCCAGAACTGAACTAGTATAGCATTATAATAACAATATTTCAGAGCTAGCAACAGCGTTTCTAAATCATAACCATAAAACATCTAAAAAAAGATCCCTAAGCAAAAACAATATCGAGAACTGAACTAGTGTAGCATTGAAATGTGAATTCATCCTTAATACCATTAGATTCCACAAAATCTATTAAAAAAATTGGCATCTCTCTTCATATAAAATGTAATAAGACCTCACCAGTATAACAGTTTCATCATCATCGGCATGCATCCACTGAAAGAGAAGTGGAAAAATACGTCTGAAATGGGCTAATAAGACAAGCCCCATTCCATTAAGAACTGGCTCAATGAGTTCAAGCCATGCAATGCGGCGTTCTTTATTCCTTGGTTGCCTGTCCAAGTGACTTAACATCTCTGTAAGAATCTTTTCAAACCTGTATAACAAGCACCCAGTGTAAAATATGCAAACTTGTCAGGCATGCATGAAAAGTTGAAAAAAGATCACTGTTAGCAAGAGTAGATGTGTAAACGCTAGAGGCAGTACTAATCACCCCTCGGGGAGGGGGGTGGTGCTGGAGGCAAAATGTTTGTTTAAATCAGCCCAATTGATTTGTGAGACTCAACTACGGCTAAATCGTAGGTGTATAGAGCTAATGCAGAAGCGCCTTAAGAAAAGTAGATAAACAAAGATAAAACTTACCATGAGCTACGAGGATTTCTTCTCTGGATACAAGTTACTAAGAGTACAGACATCTCAACCACATAGCGCCATAGCTCATCACTAGAAGCAATATTCCGACAGCATATATCAAGGATCACATCTTCATACCAACCAAGCTCAGCAGAATTCACATTCTTTGCAAGATGTATAAAGCTGACCATACCCTGAACCTGAAATGAAGAAAAGGTAAGGGTTAGCCCTGCCAAAATATTACCAGTAAATAACCAGCGAAGATTACAATTTCACTAGTCCACTAGCATAATTGTATAAATATCCCAGCAATATCTTATCTATGTGCTATGCTCAGGTTTATATGTTCAATATTGAAAGATTAATAATATTATTCCAAAAATACATAAAATAACGATCAATAACCCTAATGTTCCAAAGAGAAATCAGAATCATATCTCAGGGATCCCAGTCATTCAACAACATTGTAAAACCAAATAGGATCACCGCTGAAGTTAGTGAGATTTGGTTTTCAATAGACAGAAGTGATTGACTAAGAGGTCGTCTGGTTAAGTGTGAAGTGAAGTAAAATTAGAACAAAAGCAAAATTAGAAGTTTTGCAATCACGGCCAAGAAGAATTATGTAAGTAACTCAACAACATAATAAATATGGAAACTAAATTTTATTTCACTTTTCATCCAGAAACTCACTGAAAGAATGTTAGGCTCTGAGAAAAAGTTACTTCATAGAAGTTAAGCAAATTTGTACTGGCATCTTGCTTGTTGATGAATTAATTCAACATGTTCGAAAGGGGATCATTTTGCATATAGATATTGGAAAAAGCTAACAAACAAGAATTGATCATTCTGCACACTCATCTCCAGTATACTTTACCCAAATTCATTCTTTTTGTTGAAGACGAGATGGGAAGGGAATTTAAGCATACTGGAGATTGAGATTTGAAAGACCCACATATTTAGTAAATAATGAACTCCAGAAAAAAGCTAACCGAAATTTCATGCAAGTAGATGCAACATCTACATTGTAAAGTCAACAAATTGCTTACGTACTTTCACTGCCGGGGACCAGTGATCAAGGGTGGTCAACGCGCAAGGAATCACCAAAGAGCATAACTTCCCCAAATGAGGGTAATCAACCTGAAAGACAGATTAGACCATACCATCACAAGATACCAATACCGTATACAAGCATCTAGGCTGCCGCAAACCTGAGTAAGGAACCATCTAAACTGATGAGCAGCCACAATCGCATAAGCAACCGGAGTCCTCGCAGAAGCAGCTGAAATCTCATCACAGTCGTTTGTAGAATCGATAGAACTTTCCTTGATAATACCCTTGAGTAAAGGCAATACTTGAGGCATCAGCTCTACTACCAATTTGCGTTCGTCTGGTACCAAGGCAAAATCCACGCCAAGCCCTGCCACCCTCCCGAACTTCTTTCCATCCATACCGGATGATAAAACCCTTGAAAGTTCCGCCACGGCTGCTTCCGCTGCAGCTGAAAGTTCTCTGGGAATCCATGACATTAAGTCCCCAATTTCGACCTCAGCTGAAGCTAATGCAGCACAGCATAAACAGAAATCCCTAATTTCTCTCTGAATCTCTCCTTCTGAGGTTTCAGGAACCAACGAAGAATTCTTGTCAGGTAGTAAAGATTCGAGAATGGATTTAACGGAGACATTCGTGCCTTCTGGGGGATTATAGTGTGTGCTCGATAGAGATTCCCGGACTGGTTCCGCTAACCTAAATTGCAGAGAAGTGTAGGTTAATTGAAAGGAAATCGATATATACGCACAAAGAGAGAGAGAGATAGAGAGAGAGAGAGAGAGAGAGAGAGAGAAAGAGGATTTACCGCAGTATGAGATCGTGAGGAACATATGAGAAATAGTGGAGGACCATATCTCGGTACTTCGAAGGCGCTGTTACCTGAAGCACTTCACAAGTAACTGCCGCGCAACCTGATTCAAAATGGACTCTGTTTAACACCCGCCACCAGTTATCCGAAGCGACTAGGTGAAATTACGCCTAGACCCTTTCTCTCTTTTTTTGGGAAATTTACTAAGACACGCTTTGACAATTGATTTATTATACGAAACTACTCTCTTTTGATAAAAATTACCTGAAATAATGTTTATACCTTATTCAATTTTTAGACAATAATGTCCTTATTCAATGTCAAATTATATAAATATACTGTCGTTTATTTCTGAAATGAAATCTCTACAAACTTGCTGATCATCATCTTCGTTGGTGCAGTGGTGCAATCACCAATCATCCAGTTGCGGCCACCTTATAAAGAAAAAAGGGCGAGAGGTGGGAATTTGTCATTGCTAGAAATGTTAGGGACCTAGGTGCAATTAACCTTATTTATTTGCAAGGTACGAGATTCCTGAATTTGAATGGTACCGCCGTAAAAGGGTATTCTTTAAACCTCTTGAGTTTGCATCGTATACCCTTTCAGACGCCCATGAATGATGAAGACCGGTCGCCCCTCTGGTATTGATGTTACTACGCAGGACTTTCTGCTCATGGGGGCAGCAGCAGCAGCAGCAGCAATCCCTTGCGAAGAAACTGTGGGCGCTTTCCGTGGAGGGCCGCCTCGACGAGGCCATCCGAATTCTTCGTCATACTCCAGACTCAGCCCGCCAACTTTTGACCTCCGAAACATACCTTCCGCTTATTAGATGTTGCATTAAATACAAAGCATTTGTCCAGGGTAGAGAGATCCATAAACACATCACTGAGAGCGGCATCATACCTGATGTAGTATTACAGAACAATCTGATGATGTTGTTTTCGAAATGTGGGAATCTTGAGCTTACCCGCCAAGTGTTCGAGGGAATGGCCCAAAGAAACCTCTTCTCTTGGACGGCAATGATTGGGGCATACTGCAACTCTGGTAATTCGCTCAAAGCCTTCACGTCTTACGAGGAAATGATTTTGGTAGGATTTAGAGCAGATCACTTCCTTTATCCTCTGGTTTTGAAGTCCTGTTCAGGGATGAAGGCTTTAGGGAGAGGGCAGCGGGTTCATGCAGATATAATAAGGAGTGGCTTTCAGTGGGATTTGGTCGTAATGAACTCTCTCATAGACATGTATGCCAAATGTGGAAATGTTGGGGACGCCAAAAGAACTTTCGATGAAATGGCTGTCAGAGATATTTTTACTTGGACTTCGATGCTTGTTGGCTACACGCAGATGGGCCATGGTCTACAAGCATTGGAACTGTTCATAGAAATGATGCTTTCAGGGATTAAGCCTAGCTCAGCTACTTTAGCGGGGATTTTGCCTATTTTTTCTGATCTGGGTTCTCTGGAACTAGCAAAACAAATTCATGGATTGGTAATTGTAAACGGGTTTGAGCACGAAAAATTTGTTGGGACTGCCCTTATCGATATGTATGCAAATTGTGGTGGTCTGGGGTATGGCCGCCTCATATTTGATAGAGTAAAAGACAAAGATGTTGTTTGTTGGAACACCATGATCAAGGGCTATGCTCAGATGGATCTCTTTGACGAGGTTCTTAAATTCTTGAGATGGATGCATAAAGATGGGAAAAATCCAAATAAAACAACATGGGATTGCATTATTTCCCTTTTTCTCCAAAGAGGACGGCCTGTAGAAGTTCTTTTCGGTCTGGTCAACCAATTGGAGCAAAAGGGTATGAGATTAAGTGAGATGTCCTTAACATTATTGGATCAAATATGTGAACAAGTAGAAGATATCAAACAAATAATGGAACTCCATAGGCACCTTAGCAGAAGTGGGTATATCTTGGGGAGTATTGTGGCGTCTTGCCTTATACGCATGTACTCAAAATGTGGAGATCTTGAAGCTGCTCAAGAAGTTTTTGATTGCATCAGGGTAAAGGAATTGGATTGTTGGAACTCTATTATTGCTTGCTTTGCTTACAATGCATATGCCAATAAAGCATTGGAACTTTTTGATTCAATGCGTGAGACTTGCATGGAGCCTAATGTCCACAGCTGGAATACTGTAATTGCTGGATTTGTTGATGTTGGCGATTTTGACACTGCTTTGGAGATCTTTACTGCTATGAAGTGGTCAAACCAGAAGCTTAACCCAACGAGTTTTGATATTATTCTTCCAGTAATTGGCAAGTTTTCTTGTTCAGTGACAGGGAAGCAGTTACACAGCATGTTTCTTAGAAATGCTTGTGAAATGAACAGATTTGTTTGGACAGCATTCATTAACATGTACGGAAACTGTAGAAATCTAGATTATGCAATTAATCTGTTTGAGTCAATAGATGATAAGGATGCAGTGTCATGGAATGCAATCATATCAGCTCTTGCAAAGAATGGGTATCTCGATGAGGCTTCAAGAACCTTCCATGAAATGAAAATGGCAGGGATGTCTGCCAACATTATCACTTGGACTGCAATGGTTTCAGGTTATGCACAGAATGGGGAAGTTGATGAAAGTTTTAAGCACTTCCGTGAGCTTCAGTTGGAAGGACTAAAACCGAATTCCATTACTATCGCCAGCATGCTTCCAGCATGTGCACAATCAGCTACTCTATCCCATGGAAAATCCATTCACTGTTACATCATAAGAAGTGGGCTTCACTATGATGATATATTTGTTGCAAATGCACTTATAGACATGTTTGTTAAATGTGGATGCATGGAGTATGCAGAACAAGTGTTCAGGATACTGCCTTGGAAAGATGTTGTGTCATGGAACACAATGATCCAGGGATTTTCAGTGCATGGAAAGGCTGAATCTGCTCTTGCCTTGTTTAGTCAGATGCTGAAGGATAGAGTGGACCCTGATGGTGTCACCTTTGTTGGGGTTCTTTCTGCATGTAGTCATGCTGGGCTGGTTGAAGAAGGATGGAAACATTTTAACAGCATGGATTCCATTTATGGGATTGTGCCAAGTGGGAAGCACTATGCTTGCATGGTTGATCTCCTAGGGCATAAGGGCCACTTTGAGGATGTTAGAAATTTCATTCTTCAGATGCCACTGCAACCCACTGCAAGCCTTTGGGGTGCTCTTCTTTCTGCCTGCAAGACCCATGGAAATGTGGAAATGGCTGAGTATACAATGGACCATCTCATAGAGCTACAGCCTCAGAATCCAGGGAACTATGTGGTATTATCAAATATTTACGCAAATTCTGGGAGATGGAACGATGTTGATCATGTGAAGAAATTGATGGTTGATCATGGAGTCAGGAAGCTGCCTGGCTGTAGTTGGATTGAGGTTGGAAGCTCCGTTCGTGCCTTTACAGTTGAAAATCCATGGAAGGAAGATATGAATCTGGAAATAAACAAAATACTGTTAGATTTGGCAGCTGCGATGATTGATGAAGGTTATGTACCTCAGACAGACACATTTGGTTTACTTGAAGTCGGAAATGGAGCATGAATAGTTTTCAGTTTACACCAGTGAGGAGATGTGAGCACAAAACTCAGTTTTACATAAAGATGGACAATATTGAGACCCTAAAATGATGTAGCTGTTATGCTTATTATCCATGTTGAGGAACACATAATATAAGACAACATCAAAAAGAATGATTTTGTTAAGTTATAAAGTATTATATTGAACTATATATATTATTCCCCTTGGGTAATACGTTTGGGAGGAGAAGCACATCAGACTCGTAGCCAATGGTCAGATCCATGTGGCACTTAACCTTCCCCCTCTCACCCCACCCTTTATCTCACTCTCCCGATTCCTGATTCATTGCTCGGGAAGATAAAGTTGGTCTCAGTCCCTTGCCTACCCTTTCCTCTTTACTTGCTCCTCTTCGTTTGACTCTCTCAGTTTCCGAGTCCCTAGGTTACCTCCTTACCTTTGATTCTCTGAATTTTTCCCCCATTTTTTCTCCAATTGTTGAAGTCGTCTTAACTCTCTCGACCAAAATTTCCCAAGTTTCATTACATGAAGCAGGGCACCCTTGACTTCCCATTCCATTGCTTATCCGGTGGTGTGGAGACCAATGTTGTCAAGACGTCGCCTTGGCATCCAGGCGGGGCCCTGGGCGTTTGATTTCTTTCTTGTTTCACGCTTTTTTTTTTCCCTTCAATAGAAAGCTATTTGTAGCTCTTTATTGGACTGTATAAAGTGCTTATATACACCTTCATGCATATGTATACAAAAAACAAATTTGATGCCCTTACCCCCTTCATTTTGTATAAATCTTCTTATGGAAGATGTACCCTTACAACAACTTGGTGTAGCTTAATTGACTCGCTTTGTCGCCTAAGCGCTCAGGCAACCTCCAACACCTTCGGTCGCTTTGTTGCCGTGACAACCTTGGCAGAGACTAAAGGTGGGTCTTCGTGATCAAATTTCTTTTTACAATATTCTTTGATACTTGAATTAGCCAGGGTTCTTGTTCAGGTACAGAGACTGGAGATGGGTATTTGTGGCTAAATTTCCTGTTTTTCAATTTTTTTCATTCTTAAATAATTTAGGATTTTAGTATTGTTTTCTGAAATTTGTTGTTATTTTGTGTAACTTTACATTATCTAAATACAACTTCTATGCTTTCTCTGTTGTCTCTTCTCAAGCCCCTTGCAGTGCATTTTCTACAATTGTATTTTGATTGTCTAATCTTTGTTAAATGATGTCTTTCATTCCTGGAAACAGGATTTCAATGTTTTCAACTATGAATCAACAGGAGATCTCAAGGAATACGAAGGTCATTAAAGATAGTCATTTACTACCATTGGTTGATCGGAACATAGCAGAACTGGTAAGCTTCATTCATTCAATTGACTATATATCCCTCTGGATACTCTGAAGCAGCCAAGTAAATTGATTTCAGTTGGATGGAGCTCTTGTGAACGTTCTGTAAACACTCTCCCTTTCCTTTTTGTTAGTATACTACAAATATTAAGAAAGAATGATCTCTGACCTCAGTTTGTGCAAATTTTAGCTTGGTGTTAACTTGTAACAGGTAATTAATATGATTGGACATCATATAAAAATAATGAGCATTAAAAAAAAATCCCCCCCTCCCCTCCCCGGCTGTTCTGTGAAAGATTGTTCACATGTAAACTCTCATCATCATACGCTTCAAATGGTAGAGCAAACTAGGGAATAAATTTTTCCATACTCTCTCCCCCCAATAAAAAGGCCACCAATGGATGAAAAAACCTGTCATTCTATATATATTTCCCCTCTATTTTATTGAAAATTTTGAAGTATTATGTTACAATCATAATGGTTTCCCATCAGACAATGGCTCCAACTAGAGAAGAAAAAAAACCATCAAATACATAAAAGGTGAACGTTAAAGTAGCTGACTAATTCTTAGATTATCACTTGAGTTGATAATTATGGCCTTATAGGTGTCCAAGTGTTGTTTGTAGGTCACAGTATCACTACATTTATATCAGGTCGTAAATTTCTTGATTCTAAATAGAGTAGCATCCTCTTTGCTAACGTCTCCGTTTGAATTGTTCAGGGTTTGAACATCTTTTAGTTGCTAATTGGAACAAATAAACGCCCCCTTCTCAGTATATCTAACTCTGACAATGTAGATGTTTGTATTGGTGGTTGCTATGAGAACAATTTCATCTAGTGGATTTGTGTAGAAAGAACCCACAGAATTATTATCTTCATTTATATATTTTTTTCTCAGATTTGGTGTGCCATATAGTGTTGCAAATCTGATAAGTTTATTCTCACTAGTATTTGAATAGTGCCACAGATGGATGAAGATCAATGTGAAATTCAGTTTAAATTTTAAATGAGGCTCTAGGTGTCTTGAGAGTTTCACAAATGTTTCAAGAAATTTTCCTTGTATAATTTATTGACAAGAGTTTTAAGTGATCATTGTTTTATGCTATTCTTAATTATCATTCTGATAATTTCGTATCAGTGCACTGATAGGATATGTATAGCATAAGTATTTAAAATAAAGGAAAAATTACACAGACCTCCCTTTGACAATTCGTTTATTACGTGACCCTACCCTATGCATTTTTAGACTTACACGAACCTCCCTCAAAAAATCATATTTATAACACATAAGTCCACTCCATTAGGCAATGGACGTTAGTTGCTGACGTGGACAACGGTTTTTTTTTTTTTTTTTCAAAAGATGAAAATACCCTTATTTGTATTGAAGTTACCTTTTTACCCTTACTAGTCCTAAGACGAATAAGGGTTTTTTTTTTCCAGAGGATTTCTTTCTCCAACCTCTTTGTCTTCCTCTGGAATGACCTATCCGCAAGCAATCGAAGGAGGAGAAACATCCTTGAGCCAAGACAATTGAAATGAAGAGTTTGGAGGAACTTGGAATATCTCATGATCCATGGAGCAGACTAGCCCATCCCTCACTGAGGACATGAACCCATTCAAGATCACTCCTTGATAGCTTGATTCTTGGGATCAACAACACATCCTTGTTCTTCTCATTCTTCCGAGACTCCTTAACTGCAACTGTTTCCGGTGCTATGAGCTACTGAATTCAGTGGAGGTGAGTAGCGGTGAGACTTGTGGTGGTGGTGATGGTGGTTGCAGAGGAGAGGAAAAGGTGGAGAAGGGATTGATGAGATGCTTTTGGAATTTTATTGGGGAGAGGCTTTGGGGAGTTTGGAGTTCATGTATTAGATATAGAAAAAAAGGCACATGGAGCTCTTCTGTGTTCAGGATGTTCTTTTCTTTTTACTTTTCTCCCTCTTGTGTAAAGTAAACTTCTTTGATAATGTAAAAATAAATGGATAATTTTGCATTATTATGAGCTGTTCGCTTCGAAGAGGAAGCTATTAAATCCATTTTCTGCTTTAAATTGCTTTTACTGCTACTCTTTCTCCCCCTTTCTGCTTTTTATTTGATTCCATGTCTACACCCCTCTTTTTGTTCTTTTTTTCTTTCCATCACATGAATGTATGGATTATACGGATTTTTAGTTTCATCTTGCTTTCTTACCTGCAACTCTTATCACCCTCACGGTGACGTTTTCTGCCGGAGATAGGGAGGTACTAGCTTATCTCATCTCCTGTACAGATAACTCATCGGAGGGCCCAAGGAATGGTCAGAACAGAAGACTGTTGCTGCTAGTGGAAGCGGTGGAGATCATCCTGCATCGGCTTCAATGATCTGCGAAAACCTTGTGCAGTCATGCCACCAAAGAAGAGAATGCAAAGAAAAACAGAAAATTTCCAAACGATTAACAAGTCGTCGGATAAATAGAGAAAAAAAAAAGAGCTGGGGGGGGGAGGGGAGGGGACGAGGGAAATTAGTACAGTTATGTACCAATAATGGAATGGTATTTTCAAACACTATCAAGTTTGTTAACAACTGTTACTTTTATGGACTTGAGTGTAAGTCTAAAACACACAAGGTAGTATTGCATAATAAACAAATTGTCAAGGGGAGGTCCATATAATTTTTCTTAAAATAAATATACCATATCAATACATCTTTGTGTTGTATTGTACCTTTGGTTACACTGTTTTAATGAATTCGATGGACTTCTATCATTCTGACTTGTTTTATGTGCTTATCAGTAAGGTATATTGCAAGGATGGAAAAAGAGGCTAATGCCTTTAACATGTCTTGTTGGTGGCTTGCTGATGAGAAGGCTCCTATCATATATGAAGAAGGGGTTTAGGGGATCACCATGCTGCTCTTGATGATATCAAATCGACCTCCGGTACATACGTTCAATCCAGTAGATTTTTAACCATTCTCAGCAAGGTTGCATGTTTCAGATTGCTAGTGTTCAAGTTGCAAAATGATGATGATGATGATGATGAAGAATATTTTTTAGGTTGGGGTGGGACAATGTTCAAGAGTATGTTCTTTCAGATTTGGAAGCCGTACGGTTTACAGTTATTTTTTATTTTTAAATTCAAATTTCTCTACTTTTGAAAAGAGTCATTTCTCTTGGGCTCTGCTATTTCAACAAGGACACGTTCCTCTAATTGCAAGGGAATTAATATAGAGAAAGTGAAATTAAAGTTGGATTCCTCTTACATTGTGCTTGCTCAGGGCCTTTCTGGTGGGTTAGACTAGACTGTTTTCCTTGGTTTCAAAGGCCTGGCTAAAAAAGCCCGAACTCTTAATTAAGGGACTTCTTTGGAAGCGTCGTGTTAACTTTCATTATTATTTTTTAAAATAACAGAATTATCTATTTCTGGAGGGGACAAGTTCTTCCTCAACTGTCTATGGTGATCCAGTCAAGGCTAATAAGCTGTATGTTGGAAGCTTGTCAGTATAAGGTATCCAGTCCCATGGCCCTATTTACACTTGGTCCAATCATCGTAAGGGGTCTGATCGTATTCAGAATAAACTAGTCTGTGTTGTTGCCAATCATGAGTGGTTTACTCGAGATGAAGATGCCATCATCTTGGTTCAAATGGCAGTGGGTTCTAATCAGTTATTATCAATTCTGAAGGTGGTTAAGTCTAATGAACCTCGACCTTAGAGATTTGAAATGACTAAGGCATTCTGATTGTACTAGGACTGCTGATCATGCTTGGAATTCAGACCTCCAGGATACTCCAGCAGCTTCTCTTTCAGATAAAACGAGGAATTGTAGTGTCTCGATATTCTCATTGTGGAGACTGATAGCCAGCCTTTGATCAATTATCTTCACGGACCAGATTGGGAGTCACCCTTCGATGACGCTAATTCATGATATTCACTCCTTATCAAGTTACTTTGTATCCTGCATTTTTAGATTCATTCCTAGGGAGATTAACAGCCTAGCTGACTCCCCTAGCTTCCCAAATCCTGCCTGACAGTTTAACCAGCATACATTCCATAATTGTATGAGTCTGGCTTTGTCCATGATTTTCATTTTGCATGTTTTAAGGCATGCAAAATCTATACAAAACCAAAACCAAAAATAAAAAAGAAAAAGAAAAGCAAGGAAAGCGATGAAATTTTAGCCTCAACTGTTAAAGCTTCTTTAAATGGTATTTCCATAGAAGAGGAAAAAACCCAAATGAGATTATGTTTACAACAAATTCAGTTTGTGAAACATTTAAAACTTCATCCATGAGAGAAGAAAAAAATGGATCACAATAGCAGGGGCGACATTATTTCACTCCAGACAAGTTCAATTATTGTCCACACAAAGCCCCAAGAATGGTCTGTCATTGTCTTCTAGCCCAGCAATCTAGTCCCCTCTAATGAATTTCTTAGCCTGTCAAGGAGATTAAACAGAAAATGAGTAAAGACAAATTAAAAATAAATAGGCAGACAATTTGAACAATGCCATAATTTATTCCAAGCAAGTGGAGAAATAACAAAAAGTGGTGCCTCTGCCAAATTAGGTAAAGGCCGACTTCCTGAAAGGTAGGCAACAAAGCAGTGGTGCATCTGCCAATTTAGAAAAACCTTGATCCTAGTTTATGGTCAGGTTTTTACTGCTTTATTACATATATAGTAAAATTCCACCTACGAGAGAGGGAGATGAAATGCAAGAACCAAGTTTCACAATTTTTACCTGCTCCAAAGTCAGAAACATGATCACGTTCCAAGATCCTAGACGACCAAAATTTGGGATAAAACCCTTGTAAAAAGCAAGAGGCCCCTGAAACATAATATGACACCAGTTATTTCTTGTTAAAATGGAACTAAATAACATCAAACAAATGATGGAAGGATTTCCATCAACATAAAAAATTAAGGCCAATCCCAATTACTAATTTTTTCTATAAATATTGAATAACGTTAAAATTAAACATAGCATTTCTTTCCAGCAGATCCCAGCTCATAGTAGAGATACAACTGAAAAAGTACAACTGGAGCTAGCAGCAGTCAAGGTTTTTTTTTTTTTTTTTTGGATAAATAGGGGCATAGTGCAGTCAAGGGATGTAATTAAAACGTGATTTCCTTAGTCCACCTATAGCAATTGAAAGCATTTTAACACAGCCCAAACAGTAGGATACTAGGAAACAAGGTTGAATAATCAGAACCAAACCCATATCATGTGTACGTTGGATCCTCATATGGAATTAAATGTTGTTTTTGCAAATATTTCATGGGCTAGTAAAAATCACTATATTTCCCATGACTTGAGCACCAATACTGACGAAACACATAAAAAAAATTTAAGTCTCAGTCCCCCTACAAAAACCAAACTAAGTGGCCTCAAACAAAATTTATCAACATCAGTTGCAGGATTCTCAGAAAAAAACTGATATAGGGATGGTGGGCCTCCTAGCCTCCCAACACAAGCACACCATCTCCATCACCTGGTCACCAGCATGGAATACCAAGAACTGATTCTTTTAAGAAAGACCAACCTCCACAACCAAATTTTTTGTGCATTAAATACAACTAACTATGCTTCTTAACCAAAAAATAGCTCAGTTGGCAAAAGATCAACACCTCAAAATGAAGAGGTCATGAGTTCAATTCTCCTTGGGGCTCTACCTACCCAAAAAAAAAAAAAAAAAAAAACTATGCTTCTTAACAACACAACCTTGTAACCAGACAATAAAATAAGGCAGACAATAACCAAGAACAGAAAGGAAACACAAGTGCAATCCAGAGGTATGTAATTACTCTTATGGATATAGAAAAAATTACAAGAAGACGTACAAAATCTGAACTTGAAATCTTTCATCCATTTCAAAGGGCTTAATTTCAGCATAAACAAATAAAGGACATGAAAGAGCAATGCAATCCATCTGGCTTTGCTATTAACCCAAAATTTTTTGCATGTACATGCTCATCAGTTGAACCAGTAGTACTACTAGAACCTATTTCAAGGATCAAATTGTTTCATGTTGGATTTTGGTCGTTCAGTTCAATCTGGGATCAGAAGAATCCACCACAAACAGGTGGATCCAGCAGTCAACGCATTATATAAGACACAAGCTATGCATACAATACATAAATATGATGTTTTCTTCTTCTTCTTTTTTGGGTAAATGTAAGAGTAACCCATATGATATTTTTTTATGATTAAATTATTCAGGTTGTTCATGCACTAGAAATTATGTTATTTCAAATGGTAGTTCTTGAAATATGCTTAAAGGAAAACAGGAAGGGAAAATGAACACATACATCATTTTTCAAAGTTTTGACGAAACAGTCAAGTGTATTTTTGTAGGTTGAATCTCCCATCATTCTTGACTTCACCTGCAATAAAACCAACAGATTAATGAGTTTCATCTAACAACTTCTTTGATAATCAGAGAGGAAATAAACAAGCTATCTAATCGATTGATAATCGCAAAAGGGAAACTAAATCATAAAAACCTAAAACAGGAATCACAACTTGAGCCAAATAGAGGTACATCACAACGAAGTGTATGTGGCTTATCTGTAAGACAAGAATTAATAGAGCCTGTAATGAATCAAACTTCCAACAAAAGGTAAAGCGCAAAACAATAGGCTTAATTTGGGTCTATTGACCCCAGCCTGCATCAACAGCCAATCAGTAGGACAAGCAAAACATTCATCTATTACGGTGGCCAGGTACATTAGACCCTTTGGCAAGGATTGAGATTGAGCTTATACTATTTGGGTAGGCCAATAGCGGATCCAAATCCGGGGTTTTCCCAACCCGGGTCCCACATTAGTTTGGTTGTGTTCCCAGAAGATGTGTGGGAAGGGGCAGGTGAGGGAGAGAAAAAGTGTGGGAACAGGTCTCCTTCACAATGTTGCTTTGTTGCACATAGAAAACCAAACCCCTCCACTTTCCTTCCCCACTTCTGTCACACCTTTTCTGTAGTACACACTCTGTGAAAGTACAGTTTTATCTTTCCTTGGGAAGACAAAGGTTGTCTGTTCAAAAATTTTTGGGAAGAGCTTTCCCTTCCCAATCTTCCAGGGAAAGCAACGAAAAAGCCCAAACCGGCCAAAGAAAAGTTGAAGTTAACCATACACAGGGATTTAAGGGAATACTAACACACCGAGATAATATATCCCACAGAGCAACCGCATTAAGGTGACTATGAGTTGACTTTACTTTTTATGGCTCTCTTTTACCCTTGGGTAGTTCAACCCTAGCCCTTGTTGTGTACACCTCCCCTCTTTCCCTTACAATATAGACTCTTGCTCTCAAAAAGTAAACAGGGGGAAAAGGCTCTAATCATGGGAATGGAGTTCTCCCAAGCTAAACGTTTAGACACCAAGTGTTGAGAGCCATTATCTACGTTCAATCATAAATAAGGAGGAACAGATTGAGTGGGTCAACCATGGCCCTTGTTGTGCTTACTTCCCTGTTTCCATTTTTAATATACACTCTGATAAAAAGTATACAGAAAGAAAATACTCTGACCATGACAAGGGAGGGGTTTTTCCAGGGCATACATTTAAGAGTTAAAACAAGAAGTATTAAGAGCCATTATCTTTGTCCAGTCACATGTAAAGGGAAACATATTGAGAAGGCGTTTGTTCATAGGATTAGAGTAGGTTGATGAAGGGGAGATGAACAAACTTTCAGCCTCTACTAAGTTGAAGGGAGATGACGAGCAGTAGAGCAATATTTATCATTGTTAAGCTTTCAACTAAGTAGCTAGACAAATACAACAACCAAAAATTTATGCACTTAAAAAGTAAACAAAGGGCAGGAATTGGATTTCAACCATTTTAAGATTCACTTACCCATAAAAGATCAAAACAAACACCATCCCCCCCCCCCCAAAAAAAAAAAAATATATCCCTTCAGTTTTCACAATTTCACTGTTCCACCAATGAGTACCAGCAGGAAAAATTAATTGATGACAGATTATGTAACGAACCCCATTTGTAGAAAAAGTTATTTACAATATTTTAAATAATATAATCAGTCAGTCTGTAGCTTTTTTTAATGATAGTTTGTGATTGGTATTTATAAGAGTAAACTCAGTTGGATCCTCAAAGCAATGAGGAATGGAAGACAACAACAAATGGTTTTACCCAAGTTGAGATAAAGGTTTTTGCCAAGTGAATTACAAGAAAAACATATCACCACACACTACTATGCTTCATAAACTATGAAGCAAAAAGAGGATCAAGATGACTTACAACATCAACTGGGGAGCCAATACAGACTGCAAAAAATCCTGCCCCCAAACCAGATAGGATATGAGTAACAACATTATCTGTGAATCCTGGGATTTTCAAAATTGTCTGCATTGTGAAAAAAAAAATCAGTAAGAGAAAATAAATGTTAGAGAACAAGAAATAACCTTAGATAAGAGTCAAATTTCACCTCTTTCACTTGATCATAACTGGCTAGTTCAGCAGCATTTATGATAGCATTACGAGCTATGTTAGGCCCGAGCCCAGTCCACAAAGCCCCCACCCCTTCCTATTGTCAGATAAAATTTAGTACAACTGGACAACTACAACATTAAAACAAGCACAAAGAGAGTCAGTGCAAGAAACTGTTACCTGTCTGACTATCGTAGAATATGCACTCAAAGCCCCAGAATAGCGTCTTGGCACGCCAGGTGGCAACTTTCCTTCAGACTGAAGTCGCACTTTTACAAGATCAGTTGGATTGGCCACAGTAATTGCTAGAGCACCTGGACATCATAAAATGGAGAGGAGAGAGATTTTTTTTTAATGTTAAGGACAAAATGGTAGGCTAATGCAAGCTACACGATTATGTGACACAGTCATGAGAGATTTGTAAGTAGTAGAACAGTATTAATATGCACTCACCAGTTGTAAGTCCAGCAAGAATCTTCTTGGATAAAGGAACATCCCCAACAAAATCCTTACCAACAAAAAAGGACTTAACCTGCGCAGCATGCAGTTATGCATAAATATCATGCAATCACCAAGCAAACCAAGATATAATCTACATTCATTGGATAAAAGAAAATTAGAACACACCGGTTCATACATCCCAATCCTTAAACCTCCATAGAGGCATTGACGATGTAGTCCTGGTGTTATGCCTTTCCAGAGGGCTGTGAGACCTTCTTCCCTAGCTATAGTTGCGACAGTACCTAACATGCCCTTGTATTTAAGAATAGCAACACCATCCCCAGCAGCGCTCTTTTGGAGCTGAAGCCTAACTTTAGCAGTGTCCAAAGGAATAGTGCAAAGCTGCATGAAAACCATGTTCGTTAGAGATACATAAATGACCAAGATAAACAGTAGACTATAGGAAAGCTTATTCTAAGATTACTCCTAGTATGAGTGTGGCTTAAAATAAATCGATATGCATTAAGACTTTTTTTTGTTTTTTCTTAAATTGACGCTAGCAATTTTTGAAAATTTTAATGACTAAATTGACTATCAAAAACCTGTCTCCAATCTTCAACCAAAATAGGATAAAATATGGCTTGAGCAAAACAGGGGCTCAATTTATTTTCTTCTCAAATGTGTTCACACTAAAATCAATTGAATAATTTAAAACTAGAACTGCATGGACATGCACACACGTGTTATAATCTGATGCATACCAACATGTAAGATTTCAAAGCAGGAAGAGGTACAAGAACAAATTTGTATGCCCGTAGATGCAGGGACGGAAGCATCTGCAGGACATACATATGTACCCACATAGAAAAACATATATAATTAAGAAAAAGGAAACTAACATAACAAACTGCAGCTTACATATTGCTCAAGGTCTTCACTCTAGGAATATGAACAAGAAAAAGATATGTCCACAGATTATGACAACATGTATTACACAAGTCAATTTTAACGAGTATAAGCATATATGACCTATTAACATGATCTGACTGTAAAGTTATATCTATGCAAAGTAGTTGCCCAGCAAAATGTAATACGCAATGTGTCTACATTGTACATGTCAAATATGTACTTAGATGTGAAATAGCCAAGTAAGCATATAAAAATATGTCAGATCAGTGTTTTGATCTCATCCAAGCAAGGAATCAAGTATCGTGTATCGGTACTGTATCGATCAGCTGAAATTAAGAGATGTATCGTATCGTATCATGGATACGGTGGATACGCACGGATAAACATGGATACAGGGCAAGATAGACACAAAAATAATTAAGGAACATACAAAAGACAATTTTAAAGCATAAAAACAATATAATTAGCAACATTGAGAAAGAAAATGTTTCTTCCATCATAGATACACATGATTATAGGGCAGGATACGCACAGAAATGATAAAGGATCATACAGAACACATTTTTAAAGCATAAAAACACAATAAATCTATAATTAACAGCATTAAGAATTAGACATGGGTTAATATAAAATGTCAAACATGTTTACTAGTTGAACCACTTGAGAATAAAAACTCAATAAAACTAACTGTAGAAAAATGAGATAGATGGAATAAGACTCATATGAGAAAATGAAAAATACAGTCTTCCATTTTCATTTCTATGTAAACAATCTTATCACAAGCATTGCATTTCTGCAGAGTTCCACTGAATGCATTACAAGAGTTCTTGCTCTATCTTTCATATCCTCACACACTATATTTTAAGATGGTCTCCTTATGAACCCTATCTTTTTCATTGACCAACAGTTTTGACACCCTCATCCCCATAGAAAAAAAGTGTACAATCTACAATAAATAGAGAACTTCCAGAACACAAAAATAGACATTAGACCCAAAAACAGAGAAATAGACATGGGTTGAAACAAAGATCTTTGAAAAAAAAAAAAAAAAAAAACAGACGAAGACAAGTTCCTAGGCATATTCTGTTTAAGAGAAACAGAAAAAAACAAATCAGAAAAGGAAATAACAAGGATGGAAGAAAAGGAAATAAAAAAAATAATATTATCTAAATTATATTTCTATTTTTAAAACCAGAAAATAAAAAAATAAAAAAATAAAATCGAAAATTATAACTGAGAAGCAAAGATGGTAGATCAGTGGTCTACACATCTTATATAAATAGTAGAAGAGGAAAGGATTAATTTTTGGAAAAAAAAAATTTTGAAATTTCTTGTGTTCTTCAAAAATTTCTCAAATCAGTGTTTAAATCCATGTATGTAGAATGCATTCATCAAATAGAATCATTGTTCGTTGATTCATGAGAAGAAACAACACAAAAATCGATTTATTTTGAAAAAAAATAAAGTTGAAACTCATTACCTTTGCTATTTTCCGCCCTTGGAGCTTGAAGAGATGATTTCATGTTCTAATCTTCACAAAAACCACGTTTTGATGCAACCTTCCCAGTCGTTTTAGGGCTAAGAATCAAAACCCTAAGGTGTTTTGGAAGAAAATCAAGTTGTAGAAGAGTATTCAAGCTGAAATGGTTGTCGACTTTTGGAAAAAGATGTTGTTTTGAGTAGAATTGATACTGCTCAATACTAAAAGGGTGTATCGGCCAATATCAAACCATATCGTTTCGATACTAGTCGATACAAGTTGGTTTTATGTTTTTTTTTCTTAAAACTATATTTAAAGTGTATCAAGGCGTATCGAGCCGGCTCGATACGCCTCGATACGCTCGATACTCTGTTTTTTTTTTAAATGGAGAGACGAATCGAGGTGTATCGTATCGACTAGTGTCGATATAGATGCGTGATACTTGATTCCTTGCATCCAAGTCAAATCCATGCTATCTGAGCGGATGCAACATGCAAGTAATACCCAGCTTGTGAGCTTTACAAAAATGAACGGTTGATGGAATCATGGAAGACACATAAATTGCCTGAAAATTGTTTTTCAATTGCTCCCATGCTGTCATTCGGAACTTAATTTATAATTATTCACTATCGTGAGTTTATCGATGGAGTAGAATAGCCTACCAGACATGATTCGTATTAAGAAGTGTCAAAAACTGCTTTGAAGAGTCTGACACAAAGAACACATGCACTTCAGAGGTCCTCATTAGATGGGAAGGGGTCCATGCAATGTTTAGGAAAAAAGAAATCAAAACAGGAGCAGAAGGAGAAGCAAAATCAAGTGCAGATGGGCTGCATTCAATCAGAGTCTAAATCAATTTGCAAAATTAGTTTGGACAAAGACATTAAAAACTAGCAGAGTTTTAATAGCACGTCCCATCATAGCTTGAGAAAGCGGCATAAACAATAAAACCACAAATATGACTACAAAGAAAGCAACTAATGAATCATGATACCGTAGCAGGAACGACCTAATATTATTTGTTTGGGGTTACTCCATTGGAAAGATGAAAAGATGGGTGCCTTCTAAATCTCATCTCTGCAGCAAGGCAAATGTCTGAGGGGGCATGGACTTGCATCTGACAGACGACAACAAGGTTATATAGATAGAGAAAACAACCTGAATGCAAAAATGGCACCTTACAGACTGAAACCAATTATTGAGTCATGATCAGCCGATTCTGCTCCGAATAGGCTGATCCCAATTCTGATTCAACCTGATACACTCTGTCAATTCCCAGAAAATTTTCTAGGATTCGAGCATCTCTAGCCAATTCCAACAGAAATCAGATCCAAACCGGCAGAGGACGATTCAGTTCCCGATTCCACTAGCTTAAACCATGTTCATAATAACTCAGCAGAATGGCCCCGCTAAAATCCCTTGGACCTTGACAACAATTAAAAGAACAACTGGTGTAAAGAGCGTCCCAGTTTCCCATCCTCATGACTTAGCCAAAACAAATAGGGAACCCCCTTCCCATCTCATTACATAAACAAAAGCAGTCATCCTACCTTGAATGTCAAGAGTATTTAACTGCAACAAAAAACCCAGACTGAAACAACCATGATTTCTGAAATCGGAATCGAATCATCGATAATCATGACATTGTTGGGTTTTTCCTCCTCACGTGGGTGAGGGGGGACCCACACAATAATCATGACGGTTTCAGAAACCGTCTCCCTCACTCTCCTTCCTTTTTCATATATAGAAGTTTGTGGTGGTTTTCTAAAAACCGCCTAAATCCCATCTCTTATATATACATGCCTTTTGATAAAGGCAGAGCAATGTGCGGCGTGAAATCCAGTTTTAGAAAAAGAAGAGCAAAGCTGAGTGCCAAAAATCCCTAGAAGTAAATCGGGATTGAATCCTTCTTCAAATCTGCTACGGTTAGTGATTGGAGAAGAAGATAGAGAGAGAGATCAATAAGTTCTCAGTTTTCCTCAG
This sequence comes from Protea cynaroides, assembly GCA_028583415.1. Lineage (NCBI taxonomy): Eukaryota > Viridiplantae > Streptophyta > Magnoliopsida > Proteales > Proteaceae > Protea > Protea cynaroides. The sequence continues at coordinate 50,507,533 of CM053269.1, read as the reverse complement.
TATTTGTTATATCGGCATCGAGGTGAGAGTATTCTTGTTATTCTTAGAATACCACCAATTGTTTTAGTGAGTTATTGTATTACCCAATAGTGAGTTGTTTCTATTGGAGATTGAAAACTTGTAGTTGTGACTAGAAAAGATTGTATTATATACCCATTATTATTATAGTGGAGATTTATCTGAACTAGGTCCCGTGGTTTTTTTCCCTTTCACCTTGGAAGGGTTTTCCACGTAAAAATTGGGGTGTTCTCTTGTGGTTTAATTATCTCTATATATTTTCGCTGCTATACATCTGTGTATATTTTTGTGGTTGCATATTCAATTGGTTTGCATGCAAGAGGGAAAAGTACTCTTGTGTTTTCCCTAACACCTTGAATGTCAAGAGTATTTAACTGAAACAAAAAACCCAGACTGATACAACCATGATTTCTGAAATCAGAATCGAATCACCGATTCCTCCTGACTTGGAGCAGAATCACCTGATTCCGATTCAGCCCAATTTGCTCCACTGACTCCTAGCAAGTTTTACTAGGGTTTAGGCGATTCCCAACAGATTAAGTGGAAATTGGATCAGAATCGGTTCCGCTACCTTGAACCGTGGATACAACTAGTCACCAGAACGAATCCAAATTCAACGGCCCAGGGATTATATAAAGTAACTTATGTAAAAACTAGAACTTACAGCAACTTTCACCACTAGTTGTTCTTCAATTTGGCAGTACAGCATTTGTCATTACTTAAACACTGATGTGAAATAAGTAATTTGCATTGGATGAACATAGTAGAAATCAGCATCATATATACCATGTTGGAGATTTTCATTTAAAAGATCAATAAACTAAAGAAAATGCATCAAAATCACTAAACAACATCACTATTAAGATTTCAAGCCCATTCACCAAGAACTCCTCTTCTCCATTTTTTTGCTGGATCAGAAGCTATATTACATAAGCTAAAACTGCAAAATTCTAATCGAAAAAACCCATGGATCAAAAGGGTATTTTGACTGCAATAAAGTTCTGATGAGCACTAAAAAACTCATCAATCTAAAAGTAAGTGAAGATCATCAATACCTCAGCAAAGCAAGCAGCGAAAGCACTACAACCGAAGGTTGCGGCAAATGAAAGATCACTCTTACCCCCGTGATGAGACATTATCGACCGCAGACCGAAGCCGGAAAATAGTAGTCCAGTTAAATAAAGAAAGGCTGAGAGCAGGGTTTTTCCAGAATATGAAAGCAAAGAAGAGAAATAAATAAGAAAGAATAGGAGAAAAAGGAAAAAAACTGTCTTCGCTTTCGTTGTCGAGATTCCCGGGAGCAGTAACAAAGAACGTTGCACCGTTGCCCAATTGGGACTTTCGGCTCTGCTACTCCTCGTCACCGTCATTTATTCCTTCCTATTCAGCAATGCCAGTTCCACTGCCGGGAAAGTATAACCATCTCCATTTCTCCAATATGCCCCTGTAAATTTTGCATTTTTTCAGCTTTGTTTGTCTTTTCTGTATGTTTTTCCGTGTAAATGATACATAAGATATTCCACGGGAAAACTTTCATGGAAATTTTTATCTACTTTGTTTTTGTATTTTACATCAAAACAGTATAAAACCTTATTTTATAAAACCCTATTTTCCCTTTACATAATATCTTTTTGTTTTCACTTTTTTAGGAAACAAACTAAGGTAAAGGTAAATTTTTTCTATTTTTACATTAACAAACAGTGAATAATATTTTATTTTATTTTTTTTGCCATTTTACATTAAAACAGGCTCAGAGTGAAATTCTTACACAGCTTTTTGGTTTGGTGAAAATGTAAGAATGAATCTTGTCAAATTGAAAAAAAATACATCTTATTTTTTAGTTCCATCAAATAGAAATTTATTTTTCATATTTTAAAGGTGAATTAGGAAAAAGGAAAAGATTCACTAAAGGCATCGATTGAGTTATGCCACCACCTTAAACCTTAAACCCTAAACCTTGAATTGACCAGCTAATCCAAATATTGACATGATTGGTAAGGGTAGTTTCAAGTAATAGTAAGTGATTCCTAGGAATTTCGGGGTTGATTGGATTGGGTTCTTCAGTAGCCAATCCCACATTTAATCCAATGCATTAAAATCTTTGCTAGGTCAAAGCCTTAATCTTTGATTCTCTTCTTGACATTCTCTATTATCCCTTGTACCCTATTGAATAATCTACCAATGTGCTGATGCCCACCCCATTAGGGGGAGGTGATCCTCTATAGTGAGGTCATGCGGGAATGAGGCATTCGATGGTGGGAATGCATCAACACACACTCATGAACCCCACCGTCGGATCCCCTCATTGCCGCATGACCATACTACAGAAAATCCTTTTGCAAGCAATAATGCCACTCAAAAAACCCTCTTTCCTATAATCAATTAGGGCATTCGTTTTTTAGAAATACAAGTGATGGATAGACTAGCTTTAAATGCTTTTATTTTTTAATATTCATAAATACAAAATAAATACTTTCCTCTTATGAAACATGTATTATTAAAAGGAATTTTTTGATTCATATCTTTCTTGGATTTCTCTTTTTTCTCAATTCAACCATATAAATCTGCATATATATATATATATATATATATATATATTATGTTATGCTCATAAAATATTTGTTTTTTAATTTGCTAAGCTTGTGGGGGATGGAACTTATAAACGATTTTTTTTCTTAGTCATACTACCTAAAGACGTCCATAGATTTTTACGCCATTGGGTGGGGAAACCAATATTTTGCACATGTCATGTTTCTTTTTGCCTAAGGTTTTGTTTGTTTCGTTATAAAAAATTTCATCCAAATTTTAATTAACATGATTTTTTTTGTTCATGTTTAAAAATTTTTCTACTTTTCCTATGTCCTTTTTTTTTCATTTTATGTTGAAACATACATTAAAAATTCTAATTTATGAGAAATTTTCATTTTCCATCATTTTACATTGAAACAAACAAAGCCTACAGAAAAATTCAAAACTAGTTATTAGTTTAGACATTATAATATGGTGTCCAACATCACCAATGTGGGTTGAATCTCTCACACAGCACCAATTGAAGTGTAAGAGACTCTTTCGTCAACATGCGGACTACATAGTCAATATGTGAGAGAATATAGAAAAGAATCCCCACACTATTTTTTTATTTTTGTTGAATTTTTTATTAGTTTATCGCACGTAATAAGGTGGGAAAAATGCACTAATGTTTGATATTTACACACTATTTTTTTGACCTAAAATTTTACATGTAAATTGAAATATATTATATTTTAAAAGAATTTTTTAATATTTATTTTCATTAAGTAAAAGAAAAACCAATTTTCTTTTTCTTCCTTACAGATCACAGTATGTTAATTTTTGGAAACAAACGTTTTGGAAATAATTTAATATATAAAATATTACATGTAAAAGACTAATATAACACCATGATAGAGGGTTGCAACCGCTGTCATTGGTGGTTAGATTCTAATACGCTACTTTTCCATTTGTTAACAATTCAAAAAGCACCCACCCTAGTGGATTCTGATTTATACCACATCATGCATCTTTTGAGGTGTTATTACTATTGTACCCATAAATTGAGGGAAAGAAATCCTCTCCCACGGCAGGAGGTTTCTGTCGCTGATCCAAGGGCTGGGGATCAGTCGGTCCGCCTATCAGTACATGAGGAGGTGGGCTGACTGAAATCCCACCCTTGGCAGGCGACAAGTGGGCGGGAGAGGATTTTTTTGCTAAATTGAGACCATCATATTTGATTTTGCTTTGACCCATGATATTAAGAAAAAAAAAAAAAAAAAAAAACCCTAATTCATGATAAGATGGATGTGTCATTCAAAGTGGCACCAAATTGCCAAGTGGCAAACAAGCTACTAGGAGTTAGTGGATGCCATAAATTGCAAAAGCATCTTTTGGGGATAGAGTATGGGTGGCTTTTTTCTTCCACCCATGCCACAAAGCCCATCGGCTTAAAAGTGATTCTTTGTGTTACACCTTTATGAAAATTCAAAATTATTGATTCAATTCTCAATAATAAATCATACCAAAATTATTCTATCGTGGGTTCTAATATTTTTTTTGGATAAAAAATTAATTTGATGAAATATGCATATTATAGCATGGACTCAAATTAATGAGTAAAAATGTAAAGGGATCACATTCAAATCAAATATATCATTATTTGAATTCTAATCTGATTCAAAATCCAGGGGATGTATAAAAAATAAATTTAAATTTGATTATTAACTTGATATCCAGTTAAAATACGACTTAAATTGGAAAAAAATAATATGATATATACAATGCTTTTTATTTTATTTTTTTAAATGTATGTACAATATATAACCCTCCAAAAATAAAAAAAGACAACACAAAATTACAAATTTTATTCTCTACTTTTCATAAATTGTCATCTTATACTTTACATATCTATATGGAATGAACCTATATACTAGAATTGGTTTGCATACAGATACTTAAACCTTTTGGGTGATATCTAAATAAGCATCCGAAACTTAACCAAAATTATCAAAATTCGATGAATGTTCAGGTTCGAATGTTATAATTTTATAAGATTAGAGTTTCAATCAAATCCATTTCAATCCATATAGGAATCCTAGACATAACTGTTTGTGAATAAATTATCTCCCTACGCTCCAAAACGCTATAAGATTTGATTGTAATCATTCAGTCACAGTCTTTCACAACCTAATTTCCTTCCTACAATTGAATTAGAGTTATCAAACCTATCTCATACAATGTGACGAACCAAACCAAAATTGGCTCTACGTGTTAATTGAACTTCCCCTAATTAATTGATTAAGTAATTAATTAAGCTCACATAATTTCAACATAGAATTCTTCTAAATGGATGCGAATGTGAATCAAATTCGATATTTTCGACTATCCATCTACATCTCTACAAATTTACAAATTTAAGAGTAAAGAAGTAAGGAGCAAGTAACAACATTTGAAGCATGTTAAAAATTATGAAACATGAGGTGTTTTATACTTAGAACATTTTTTACATGATGTTTATTTTATCATCTAATTATGTTTTAAGTTTAATCCAATTTGATGTCATTGCATATTATAATAGATGCTTTCAAATTGGTCTAGCTATCGATAATTAAAAAAATTGATATTATAATATATCATGGGTGATGTGGTTGAGACAGGTCAACTAAATTCAACATTTGTTTCTTTTTTAGATATTTCATCGTTTATACAAAGTTTATAATAATCAAATAGTTAGTCCAATTGGTAAAAATGAGTTTTTATTTTATATTTTTACAGGTAGGCCCAAATGAGAGTTGAACTTACGATTTCTAAATTAAGAATTTAGGGGTTAAACATTAGCAACAGAGTTATTGGTCATGGGTTCATCTCTCATGTCGAACGCATTACTTTCTACATTTTTCTTCTTAAGATAAGAGAAAAACTAATAATTCCATCAATCAGGATTTCCCTTCAAATCAAACAATTTATTCGGCTCAGTTTGGTTGCAAGGGAAATTAAAGAAAAAGAAAATTAAAAATTTTCAAAACTAAAAATGGAACTTATAGTCTTTTATCTTTTATAGTTATAATTATACAATATGATTGTGTAAACTACACAAATTTCTTATCATATTTAATAATAATACTTATTAGATGTAAAATTTATTTTAAAAATAAAATGTAAGTTAATAACTCAATCTAGAATGATTTAGAATTAATTACATAACTAGTCAATAACTAGTCATGTGATAATAAGTGATATAATGATTACAAAAGTTTCCATATTATGTTTAGAAATTTCACTTCGATTCCTTTTAATTTCCTTGCAACCAATCAGAGCCAATGAAGTAAGTTTTTAGTTTCTTTGCTCTTTATCCAACCAACTGGAAGAGAAGACAAATTGGAAAATATAAGTATGGCCCTTAATTTATTTGTGCTCTTTTCCTTTGGCATGGATAATTTCCCTAGGTGGACTGTTCACTTCAGGTTGGGGTGGCTAGTAATGTTGGTGCAACTCTAGCCCAACTTGAAGGCCTGCAGGCTGCAGCATGGCTAAAGTTTAATTTATGATTTCCTAAACGAAGCCCAGCTAGCCTATTTGACTTGGACTAAGCCCACGGCCTCAACCTTAACAAAGAAAGGAAGAAAAAAAACTGAGTTGGGCCTAATCAGGCCGGAGTTGCCCAATATACTTGACACTGAGGCGTGACGTGGGCCCTTCATCTTGATATCTTTTCTACTATAAAACAGGTGAAAAACAGTGTTTGGAATGTATTTTTGTTCTTTGATCATAAATTAAGTTAAAGATCACTGCCCATTTTTGGACGAGTTTTTAGTCCATTCTGCTTAATAGAAATATATACACCTCGCTCTTTAGTCCATTCTCATTTTATTTCAGAATGCATTCTTAAAATGGAGAATGAATTTCTAAGAATACATTCAAAAAATGCATACCAAATGCAACCTTAATTTGACTGAATAGGCTTTGCCAACAAAAACTGAAGATGGGAAGATGTGATCACTAGAGCAGTCCAAAGCAGTTTCCCACCCGAGTTTAGAACAGCAGCACCAACGCCTAGATTTCCTCTCTTTCACCGTGGGGTTTTGGTGGTTTGATGAAACTCTGGGAGCCATACTGAAGGCACTTTGGACGTTCACATACTGGGATGAATCCCATCCCATCGGCTTTCTTCACAAACATATTGTATGTATATTATTTTTTTCTGGGGATAAATTAGTTTTAATGAGAGTTAAAACTCATTGACCTCTTCTTAATTGTTAGGTGTTGGTCCTTTGCAATGGAACTACTCCTTGAAGTATAACATTTTATTGGCCATGCACACATAATAATGTTATATTCTTCCCAAACTAGAGTTTGTGTTAAGTATTAACAGAATCGTCAAAATGACATCTCTATAGGTGTATTTAGATCATGACATCTTCTTTTAATTACACATTTTCTTATTCCCAATAGTAATTCAATTCTAAGGGTTAAATAGATTTTTACATTTTTTTTTTAAAGTAACTTATCATTATATCGTCATTAATAATTTGATAATTTTCCAAATGAACATGTGAAATGACAATAATTACCCTCATTAAAAAATAAATATATTATACTAAGAAGAAAATTTGACTGGTATACCCCTTAACTAAGAAGGGGCATGGCCTGGAGCATCTCACCATTAAAATGGTGCAAAGACACCATTAAAATTGAGCATCTCACCATGCAAGGTTGTTGATTTGGCAAAGATCGCTGGTTATGAATGTAAATATATAAATTAATTTGAGGTCAAGTTTTGTGAACAAGTATTTCCTAAGGCCCTAATTCACATATCAAGTTAAAGTTATGAAACTTTGAAATCCACTAAGAAAATTAAAGGTATGAAATGTGATTGACGGGAAAGAAATGGAAAGCTGAAAATCAAGGAACATCATTATAAACAATAGATATTTGATTAAATTGAGCTCTTAAATTTGAGATATGGGCAATCTAAACCTTAAATTCGGTTTAAGGGTCTAGATTTTGGTGGTCATCGCCACCCCTTTTCTTGTATCTACTTGTCTCGACAGGCGATTGTCCTTTGCCAATTTTACTTGATGAACTGTCTCCTTGGTATAAAATATATTTTTTTCTCACGATATATAATGGTTTTGTAAGATAATATCATTGTAAATTTAAAGGCCAAACATTAAATCATGATCAAATTAATAGTATTACAAATGTAAGGCAACACGAGCAGCATGATGTCTACAAATGCAAGGATAAAATAAGAATTATGACCTAATTTGCAAATATAAATGATATCTTACAAATTTAAGGGCATGCAAATTTTAAATTCACGTGTGAGTCGTGCTTACACGAGCATGGTGTAACTTTGGCCTACTTGCTCACAAAATGTTGGGTCCGACCCTTTAATGCCATGTGGCAAATACTGGGCTGTAAAAGAATGCATTGTGCAAGAAACCACGTCTCTATACATATGGATTTTCTCTTTTCACACACACCCAAAAAAAAAAAAAAAAAAAAACACCTATAACTTAAACCCATTAAGAATAAAAATTCTTAAAAGGATAAAAAGTATGTCTAGGGGTGAAAGTTTTGCCATAACGGCCCGAGCCCGCCTAAAATCACCTTGAACCCGGTCAGGGTTTAGCCCGGCCCGTACCCTGACCGTACCCTGATAGGGTCCAATCAGGGTACAGGGTAAGGGCGGGTTAGGGTTGAGGCATCGGGTAGAGCCCGGCCCGACCCTATCCGACCCTGACTTTTTTATTAACAATTTAACATTATCTTTTATGCTACTATTTTGAATTCTCATGGAATGTTTTCTTTTTATATTCTCTATATTTCAATTATGTTGTGCTTTGTTTTATTTTGTCCTCTCTTTAGTTATCATTAATCTTATTCGATTCTTTTTTGATAATCATTCATGTCTTATACTTCTAAATATTTGTCATTTATATGTTAAAATGTTGAGTTCGGGTAAATCGGTAACCCTACCCCGATTTAGGGTCAATCGGGGTAAACCCGATCCGACCCGGTCCGTCGGGTAAATCAGGGGTAGGATAGGGTTTGGTACCTTGTCGTAGGGTAAGGGTTGAGGTTATGTAATCCCCGACGGGTAGGGTAGGGTTTGGGTTAGCATGAAATTTTTTTGGGTAGGGTAGGGTTTGCAGATACCCGGCCCAACCCGACCTTGTTTCACCCCTCTGTATGTCTCTACATATAATAATACAAAGTTATTATCTACCAAATCATTTTAAAACTTTATATATATATATATATATATATATATATATATATATATATATATATATATATATATATATATATATATATATATATATATATATATAATGACTTGTATGGACACTTAGGTGATCTATAAAATCATACTTAAAATCAAGGGAAATTTTCAATTATCATCCAAAAAAAATTTGATCAAATCACTTATCATCCAAGTTATTTAAAAAAATCACCTACCACCCAAGTTAGACAAACGTTCGTAAAAAAGATTCAAAAGCAACTAATAGAGCTGGTAGTTGTTGATGTAAACCGTTAGAAAATACTTGAATGACAAAAATACCCTTATTGTAAGGAAAAAAGTCCAATTTACTCTTACTTATTTTTTTATCCTATCCCCACCCGAAATCCAAAAATATGAAAATCCAAAAATCACCTACCACCCAATTTTTGAGTTTTGTTCCTCCCAACCCTAACTTTGAACTGTCGATCTCTGTCAACGGCCATCTAATCAGGTAAGCAGCGAGGTGAACTAGGTTTCTTCGCAGAGGGATCCGAAGGGAGAGTGAGTGTAGAAGATGGAGAACAAGGGAAGCGAAGAGAAAGAGTGATCAGAGAGAGGTTTCCTTCTCTAAGTTGCTACAAAGAGGAGGCTTGGAGTGATCTATAGGCAAACCGAAGAGGTATTCCTCAAGTAGACGGAGGGCCATGGATTCAGTAGTTAGGGAGAAGAAAGGCTTTGCAACGGATCAGGGGGTTGGTTCTGCCAACATCTGTTTGATTAGGTAAGCAAAGGGAAGAAAGCCGAGAAATCTGGGGATTCAAGAGGATTCAGAGGGAAATAGAGAGATTTGGGTTTCATTTCTCTGCAGCTTTGGGAGAATCCGAGAGCATCGGAGGAAAAAGAAAACCAGCAACGCCACCGCCGATGGGAAGAAAGGGCTTTCAGTATACTGCTGTGGCTATGCATAAAAAAAATTCAGAAAACAGTCGTGGTGAAGCAAAGGTTTGAATGAATGAGAGCAAGGTTGAAGCGTCGGTTGCAGAAGTTAGATGTGGAGAAGAAGAAGAAAGGTTGAAGAGGTTCAAAGGGAGGGATTTCTTTTCTCTTCATATTTGGCCAACAATCATTGATCGAGCTACTAAAACAGCTGTGGCATTAGTTCACTTGTGATTTGCACTAAACGATTCAGGTAAGTTTAATCAACTCCGATATTTGCATTTTTTATGAACTCTGAGGGAGAGAGGAAGGGGAGAACAATGAGGGAGAAAAACCTTAACCTTTTGCAAGATTCGTTGTTGCAGTCTAGAACGAAGGAGAACGATAAGTTTCGGTGAGATTGAATCAGATAGAGTTAGGTGTTATTTACACTAGAATGTCAAATAAGTAATTTTCACATTGGTTAACATTTTTAAATTTAAAATGACAAGTGTATAAACGTCTACATACAATTTCAATTTTTTCCTGTCAATAAATGGACTAACTTTTATCTAACTTGGGTAGTAAGTGATTTGGCCAATTCTTTTTGGATAGTAACTGAAAATTTCTCTAAAATCAAATATCAATCATATGGTAGTTCTGTTGGAGTCCAAATTTTGTGAACAAATTTATCTCAACCTACTCACATCCTCAGGGGGATTTAGTGTGAAGTGCAATTTTAAAAGATCACCAACGGGATCCGCATCCTCTCTTCTCAGTGGTTCTAGGAGGACAGCGGCAGCCTGCCCTGGATGACCGCCACGTGGCTCTCGATGAATTCGAGACCCACGTCCGAGTCGACACCCAACCAACAAGCCAAGCCGACAGGGGGTGTCGGCTCGAACTTGGGTCTTGGATTCACCCAAGAACCATGTGGCGACCATCCAACACAGACTACCGCGTCCACTGGGAGGAGACGATGTGAATCTATTGCAAACGTGAGTGATCCATAACTTTTTCCAAAATTTAAATATTATAAATGTTTGAACATGATTTCATGTACGCGTAAATAAAATATTAAAATGTTTGGAGCTTCATGTTTTTTCTTATAACATCTTCAATAATTTTTTTTTTGGTATTGCAATATTCATGCATGATCACTAACTGTCCAATTCTCTTAGGTTAGTAATTATATATATATATATATATATATACTTCAGAGATTAAAAGAGTTCATCAGGTTTCATGGTTTATACTATGGGAAAAAGTACCCCACATGTACGATGCTTGGCATTTGTGGGGATTCATTGTCTTCTGTCACTCAATCGCGACAATAGACTGAAATGCTCGACATACATGTCGATGTATCATAATTTGTTCGAAGAACGACTAACAAACTAGACAATAGAAGATATATTTTTCCTATTCATTCTCATACCGTCTTATTCCATTCTCTTTTCCGCATCCCCGTTTGTGATCCTGTAAACCTATCCAATCAATGATAAAGTATGGAAAATAATATAAAAAAAAGAAAAGAAAATCATTGAAGTTTGGGTAAAGTTGGGATGCACATCCACCATGAACAAATCAAAAGTTATTCCACTACGAAGATTATTAATTTATTATGTTAAAAAAAAAAGGGAAAAAATAAAAGCTTGTCCCTGGTCACTTTCATAAGGGGCTGCTATATATTCTTCATACAGATGCTGGCAGTCTAGTAAGGAAAATAGAATATCCTAAGCCTCCCTTACAAATTCTTATTCTTTCATTTTTTTTAATGAAAAAATAATAATATTCTTTCATTGTAGCAACTTGGAATGTATGAATCCCAAGTCAAAAAATGCCAACCAGATAGAAAATCTTTTGATGAGTGATTTCCTATCAAAAGCAATCCTAAAGTTACTGGTCAGATGTGAACAACAGCAATACTAAGTCTCTAACATGGTTGCCACAACATCATCTTCTTGCATATCAAATTGACCTTTTCATGTTATTAAAACCCAACAATTTCCTTAGTTGTACCCTCGTCCTGTAGATTAATGTGTAATGCCAGGGTTCAAGGAATCGGATCAGATTGGTCACTGATTTGGATTTGAATCGGAGACTACCAAATTCCGGTGTCACTTTAAGGCTCTGTTTGTTTGTAGAGCTTTTGATGAGGTGGGAATCTTGTATTTTTTTCTTGATGTTAATCCACGTTCGTTTGGAAGCTTGGGTGGGAATTAGGTGTATCAACGGGCCGGTTTCGATACGAGTTAAATCGGTGTCAAGTTTTATAGGACCTGACTGAAAAATATGTCCATTATAAGAGGTTCGGATTGGATGGGTTGCACTCTGCACATTAATTAATGAACTGGTAAGGTTTCGGATTGTTGTTGGACTTAGTTTATCGGGTTGTTATTGGGTTGGTTTAGACCGATTTTGATTGAAAACCCGATAGAAAAACATTAAAGCCATCTAGAAAGTTGAAATAGTGAAGTTAGAGTTTAATATTTGGTATAAATCAGCTTGGGCTAGACCATCATCAGGTTCGAGCTGTTTTCGGGTTAACCTAGATCAAACTCGGATCGATAGGATATTGTCATACCTCGACCTGAAATATGTCCAGTGACAGTTTGATTCGGATCAATTTCAGGTTAATTCGGACTGACACGGTTCAAACTAGTGGTTCGGTCTGAAAATTGACACCCTAAGGTGGGAATCACAAAAATCTCGGAAAAAAACCCTGTGGGCTCCCAAGTCTCCCACCCCACCTCCCTCGTTCTGTATTGTGTTTTTTTCCCGTAATAATGATCATTTTGATAGTGTCCAGCGTGCAGCTGACATGCACGCAAGAATAGTACAAAGGGCAACCCTAAAAGACTAAAATCACGGACGGCCCGGATCTCATTGCATATTCTGCGATCCATCACCCATCATTTTGTAGGGCGGGACCGTGGGAGTGGGTCTCGCTATAAATAACTGAAAGCCCTTCCGGCTTCCACCCGAGCTGGCAAAATGATGGAGTTGAGAATGGTAATGTAACCAAACCGTTCAAAGAACGTGCAACCACGAGGGGACAAATCCCATCCTTTCCGTAGCACCATTTTGTGTGGTATATTGTAGCCACCATGCCACTACCCGTCAGATCCCTTAAGAGTTATGTTTGGATGTCAATTCAAAAATTTTCTTTTCTTAGCCTCCAAACAGCCTTGGGTTGTAATTTCTGTATCTGTTGTGTCGTTTTTAATCTGATGCTCTCAAGTTCTCGTACAAAACTCGCAAGGATGAATTGAAGGAAAAAGGAGTCCAGTTCCTCTCCCCTCACATGGGTTCTCCTACTCTGACGATGACCCATCACCCTCCACCTACAGAATATGGGGCTCACTAGTAGACATGAACATTGATGGCAGGATACCCATGTGAGGGAAGGATCTATAGGCTCGGGATGAGGGAGTGGAAAGAGCAAAGCAGCAAACAGGTTTAAGAGAGATGAAAAAGAATACAAAATATATGGGAAGATGAAGTACTCTCTCATATCTCTCCTTTCTCTCTCTCTCTCTCTCTTTGTAGTCTGGATTTCTCTCTCCCTCAAATGATCTGCTCTATCTTTTCTTGTATTTTTATTTTCTCTACTAGTGTGTTAGATTTCAATATGCTCAATTAGCGTGCAAATCCTCCTCCCAAGACTGGCAACTAGTAAGACTTATCTTTCGAGTCAAAAAAAAGAAAAAAAAAGAAAAAAGAAAAAAAAGAGTGCTTATATTAGTTTTGTCACATGGTTAGGAAGCATGCCAACAACAATTAGCGGATAGAAATGTATGGTTGAGTCTGGAGTCAAGATTGGTCGTTTGTCAAATTTCATTTTCAAAATTTGAAAAATTACAGATGTTCTATTAACAATTCGTTTATTATGCAATACTATCCTGTGCATTTTAAAATTACACTCAAGTCCATTAAAGTAACAGTGTTAATAAACTTGATAGTCTGACTAAAATACCCTTCCACTATTATCATGTTACTCCCTGCTGTAGAATCGCAAGAAGCTTGTAGATCACGTTCTCCTTAAAAGAAGCTTGTAGTCCCCACTATAAAAAATCCCTTTCCAATGAGAATCTGAATTCCTTCTCCTCCCTTTGTCCCAAATCCACTATGAGAATCTAAAACAGACCTCGGCCCAAAATCTCTCTCTATTTTGCAAGTTCCCGTGAACTCTACTACCAAAAAAAAAGAAGAAAAAAAAAAGGGTTCCTGTCGAATAGAGTGACGTCTTCTATCTCAAGCCAAGGTTCGTCGATGGCAACAGTGAAGCTGTAGAAAGTCTACAGGAGTTACTGCATGCCGCTTGTGAAAAGGAAGTTCGATGAGTTTCAAGATGGTTTGTTGAATGCTCTGTTTGGTTTCAATCAATCATTTGTTGCTCGAGTCAAGATTGAGAACGAGTGCTTTGTCTTGCGAGAGATGGTTAGTAACCAAAAGCAAACCATTCAGGAGCTTTACACTGAATTGGAGGATGACATGAAAGACTCTTCTTCTATTGCAAACTAGGGCATGTCTGTTGGGACGTCTTGATCTTAATAAGTATGCAGTTGTGAAATCTGTTGCAAACTAGGGCATGTCTTTTACACTAGGGTATTCTGGTATTTCCATCTATGTAGAGAGTAATATATAAATTCCTTATATCCTAGGGTTTTGGGTATTCCGTTTTCGGTGGAATTCTCTCTGTAATCGATTCGCCTCTGAGATAACGAAACTTTTTGATCTACTGCAGTCGTGGACGTAGCCCTCACACATTGTGTTGGTGAACCACGTAAAATCTTTGTGGTCTCTGTGTGTGGGATTTCTTTTTCTCTTTCTTGATTTCATGACAATGTCAATGATATTGAGGTTGTAGAAGGAAAGGCCAAGATTCAGATGGAAACTCGGCAATTCAAACAATTCACAGAGAAGAAAATGGCCCATGACCAGCATGAACTTCTTGCATTGGAAGACTTGTTGCATAAGAGAGAGATTGAGTCATCCAAGCCCTCAACTGTGAGGTGCAGGTCTACAAGCATAGGATAGTGAATTTCGGGCTCAAGGAGGCAGAGGCAGAGGGTGAGAAGAATGCTCGCGGTAACCCAAATAAGGATGATAAACTTGAATTCCAATATGATTTTCTCCCACATGACTACCCTCCTTTGAGATGTGATATGAATGAAACCCATGGTCATGTAGACATTGAGGATGATTTTCTAGCTCAATGAACAATTTTGAGAATCAGCTTACTATTGTGGGGTGGGAAGTCCAAAGCTTGCCCCAGCTTAAAAAAGATGAACTATTTTTCACACACAGAGGAGTACTTTAATTTGAGAAAGGTTGATAATGGATCCGATCTTGGAGATAACATGAGTGACAGAGCGCAAGTTAACAGATACTGCTGTGGTCGCCAAAGAACTTTGGTGGCAAGCAATCGATTTTGGTTGTTTGAATTACTGTACGATTTCCATCTTCAATTTATTGAAACCAGAAACCGCAGTTGTGTGATGTAATCGTATCAGCTTGAATAGGTTGGGAAGGGCGTCGGAGATTGGGGAAGCACAACAATGGCCTCCTTCAATTAATTGCGGAATAAGGGTAAAAAGGTAAATGGGAAGGGTATTTTCATCTTTTGAAAAATAATATCCACATAGCAATTAACGTCCATTGCCTAACGGAATGGACTTATGTGTTACAAATATGATATTTAATGGAGGTTTGTGTAAGTCTAAAATGCATAAGATAGTGTTGCGTAATAAACGAAATATTAAAGGGAGGTCCGTGTAATTTTCCCTTGATCATATAACTTTACGTATTTCATTTCAACCATATCCTTTATTTACCAAAGCTTTGTGACAATGAGATTTTTCTATTGGTTTTGGTGGTTCATCTCAATCATATGGTTTACTATACATTAAACTTTATTCATTTTATTTGAATGGCTCACACAATTGTGTTGTGTACCGATTGAATCTCAATTCATACATTTTGATAGATCTTGTAAGGTTTGAATCAAGTATTGATATAGTTGAGCTGATCTTATTCCCTAATCTAAATCTATGGTTTTGGTTAAACACCAAAAATTTTAGCATTGGGTATCAAATTTAGACTAGTGACTAAATAAATGCCCCTGGTGTCACACCCCAATTCCGACTGAACCAGAAGTGTGAGTGAACAGTTACTAAACCAACGGTTTACATCAGAATTTCAATAAGACCGTATCCACTAATACAGACCATTGCACATAACCATAATCAGAATATAAATAAATACAGCGGAAGTCTTAAATTAAATGAACTGAGTTCTACATTGTAAGTATAGTAACCAATTATTCTCCACATCAAAACGTAAATAAAATATCTTTACACAATTTATGAATCCAACTGAAATAAAATAAAATAAAATAAAACTATCCTAGAGGTACACGCAGAAAGGACACTCGTATAAAGCGTCATGCTCGTCCTCCCCTGCTTGCACTTCTAAAGCAGCAACACCTCCATATATTGGAGCGTCCACGTAGTTCTCCACAGTATAACCTGCATCGACATTTAAAAACATGTATATATACAAGAGTGAGCTCACAACGTAGCTCAATAAGAAAATCAAATAATGCAACAAGCAACATACATGAGTAACATTCACATTATGGTTTTGTTTTAAGTTTGCAATGTGCTATAGAAAGGATTGGCGATCATCGCACCTCTATACACGAGTGTGTAAATCTGTCAAATGGATCAAATACCACTGTCGTCCCACATGCACCCACCATGGAATAGGGATAGAGCTAAAGTGTCTGGATCACACACCGCCAACACTTTCCCTTATGCCTTATCCATACCAATACGTAAGTCTCTATTGACAAGGCTTACAAACTGGGTTCACAACTAACCAATTCTATATGTCATCACAGTACAGCTTCCTACGCCATAAAGATAGGGCTAGAGTCTGGTGGCCAGGCTGGAGACCATAATGCTACGTCCTCTCCCTAATACTCTATCCGCACCAAGCATGCTAAGACAGAAACGATACAAAAATGAGCTAGTGTGATGAATGATCAATGACCCTAGGTCCTTCCCATCCTACACACCAACAAAAACAATCACATGCCTAACAATCACAACCAAGCATAGCGAGTATGCATGAACAATATAATAACTGAAAGTAAAGATGACATGTGAATATGCACAAGCAACACTCCATAGAACAATAGTTATTAACAACGTTTTGCTGTTATTAGTTAATTAAGGTTTGGGTCTGATTCCCTTACCTGAAGCTCGATTGCTTACTTGCTTCGCGTCACAACGTCCAATCTTGCTATCACAGGGTCCTACACGATGTTAAGATTTAATTAAAATTAGTTTCTTAGGGTTTTACGTTGGTCGAAAACCAACTGGGTCAAAATATACCCAAAACAGTGCATATCGGTCGCAGGTACTGGTCGTTGCACTGTGGGAAAATGGTGCGACCCATATGGTCTACCTGTCCCTCCTTGACTAGCTCTCGAGAGGTACCGATCGCAGTACCTGTAAGACCCGCACGTCACGAACCTTGTCTAACCTTACATTCTCGTGTCGTGATCGGTCTTCCCATCATAATCGGCTCAAATGAACCAATTGTATGAAGAAACCACAAGATAAGGTAAGTAACGAATCAAATTTAGTTGGTGTGGTTGACCGTTTAAGATCGTGTGGAAGCAACCAGTCAAAAACTAAAAACTAAAAAATTTTGATCGTGTAGTAGCAATTTTGAGGGGTGTGATCGATACGTGTGATGGATACGTGTGGTCGATACATGAGACCACACAACGTGTGGTCGCATATTTTGGATTTGTGGTCGACGGATTTTGCGACCCCACGTGCGACCACACGATGCTGAACAGACTCCGTGTTTAGGAAACTTTCCTAATTTGAGGAGGACTCTTTCCTAATTAAAGTGAGACTCTATATGGAGGTTTTTCTCTATATAATGGATATTCCTTAGCCTCTCTCATTCTTTTAGAACTCAAATTGAAACCCTAAACCTAAGAGAGAAAGTGAAAGGAAGAGAAGGGGAATAAAGAGATTTGGAGAAGAAGCTTGGAGAATAATGTTTTGAAGAGAAAAGTTCTATCTCCCTACAACAAGTTTAAGGTATGGACTTGACTTTGTAGGCTAGATCATATAGAATAGGTTCATTTTATCAAGTTGATGTGTTGAATCTAATGCAACGATTTCGGTTATGGAATTTCTAAGAAAAACTATGAGAAAATAGATTAGGGATAATGGTTAATGAGAAACTGTAAATAATGACCATAGAATAATCATAGGATGAATCTAAGTGATGAGCCGAGGATTCGACTCATGAAGAATTCGGGTTGAAGATGAAAAAGTGACCAAACATCATGTGGTCGCAGCCTATGGTCGACCATAGGGTGACCAGAGGGTCGACCACAGGTATTCAGAAAGTTCCCAGGAAAGGTGTGGTCGCATGGTGTGGTCGCATAAAATGCGACCACAGGGTTCGACCACACAGTGTGTGGTCTCATATATTGCAACCACAGGATCGACCACACGTGCGACCACACGTTAACAACAAGTATAATTTGAGACCAAACAATGTTTTTAACTACTGTAACTTGGTAAACTTGAACCCTAACTTAAATACATTAATTGTTGAGGTTCCTAATAGATTCAAAGTGACTTCCAAAGCTTGGGAGAGGAACAAACATCGATCAAAGGTGAGGGAACAAGACCTAAATTAATTGGCTAATAATAAATTATATTACTTATTGAGTCAAATTTCATGATTGATTCTATGCTTGTATGCTTGTAATGTGTATTTCACATGTCATCTAATATTACTACTATTACTGTTCATGCATATTTAATTCTGTTTATTTATAACATGATGATGATGATGATGCTAGGAATAAGCATGTGAATGTATGTGTGTGGTTAGTGTGCTTGATGCGAGTGGAGCATCAGGGGGAGGACGTGACATTGTGGTTCATCTTGGTCACCAGACTCTAGCTCTATCTCTACTCAAGTCTTGTCCACTGACATCGTCGTATCGCCATTACCTTAGCAGAACTATTACGTCGTAGGACATCAGGGGAGGTGGTCTCGGACCGTATAGTCTCTGACTCTACCGGGGGGCCTTAGCTCTATCTCTATGGACATATTGAGGGATGCTGGGGTGATGCCTTATATACACTGTTTGGCATTAGGATTGGTTAGTTGCGAGCCTAGTTTGTAAACCCTCGTCAATAGGGGCTTACGTGTTGGTATGGGTAGGGATAAGGAGAAGTGTTATGCGGTGTTTGATCCGGGCACTTTAGCTCTATCTCTATTCCATTATGGGTGCATGCGGGACGAAAATGGTGTTTGATCCATTGGACGGTTTCACACACTCGTATATAGAGGTGCGGCGGCTACCAATTCTTTCTATAGCACATTGCAAACTTATAAACCAGACCAAAGATATGAATTTAATGCATGCATATATTTGTTGTATTATTTTATTTTCTCACTAAGCTCAAATTGGAGAACTGACCCTCACGCGCGTAATTCTTAATAGTTTCTGATGTTGCAGGTACTACGATTGAAGATTATATTGACACGCCAACATATGAACAGGTGGCGACTATGGTTGAACGGCTATGGAAGACTATTATGATTTGTTAAGCGAGCGTTTCAACTATGGATACGCTTAGTGTTTAACTTTTATATTTGTATATTTGTAATATGTATTAAATTATATTTTGGTTACTTGGAGATAACTGGAATATTAATTATTTATCATGATTAGACTTCAGTTCATTATCAATAAGACTTTCGCTATTACTTTATTATCTATGATTAATGTGGAATGTGTTTTTGTTTAACATGGTTGGCATAGCCTATACGAGGTCCTGGTTGAACCGTTGGTTTATTGAAGGTTCATCACACCATTCTAATTGGTTCAGAATTTGGGTGTGACAGTACCGGTCGCATATAGTGCAACCAGTATGCCTCTGAAAAACCACCAACTTGGTGTTCATCTTTCGTCGATCACCCACTATGACTCCTAGGGTTCCTTCTATGCATTCTAGGCATGAGCAACGAGTTAGGGTTGTTTTTATCTTCCATTCAAGTCTTAGTTCCTATGATTCTTCGCCTAGAATTCGAATCTAGGGTTTATCGAACAATTAGGGTTTAAAGGGAATTTAGGAATTTTGATCAATACCTAGCCTTGCATGGTATTGATTAGTTATAATCAGTCATCCATAATGCTTAACTTAGTGAGAAGTTCAAGCACTTACCGTTGGTTCTCAACTATGGTGTTCTTCGTCCAACGACGGCTCATCTTCCATCTTTCTTAGCTCTTTCTCCTCTCTAGGGTTTGTGAGGATCAATCAAAGAGGTTTAAAGAGGTTTAGAGATCCTTAAATATGCTATATTAGGTTTTAAGAAGTTTTCCTACGTTAAGAAAGTCTTTAGGATTGAGATTTAACAAGCGAGACCCACAGAGATCTGTTTTCAGATCTAACTAGTCTGCCCACGCAGACATACTGGTCGACCGGTATATAGACTGATATGATAACATTTCTCTGTTTTGGTCCGTTTTCATACTTGAGTGTCATTCGCTCGTCTCGTCTAGTCCAATTATGATTGGAAGACCTGTTACGACATGAAATAGAAGTTTAGATCGGATTTATAGAGTGTGGTCTTACACATGATACATTGGCATTTTTCTATTGTATTATTATCTATCCATTTGATTTCATTTTCACCTCTTCTGATAATCTTATAAGAATGGTCCATTATCTTGAGCCATGTGGCAAGATAATGTGGACACTTTATTACATTTGGATATATATGCCAATGTTTAGATTTTCTACATGTCAAACTTTAATGTAAAGTACAATGAAATATCCTTCCAATCACGTTTTTGTCTCCATGTTTTTATCTTAATTATCTACGTATGTCCATATATTCCACCGTCATTATTACTTTATTCTGCCACTTGACAAACTTCAATTAGGTTGAAACTTTATATGTTAAACAATGAGGGACTTGGGGATCAACTTCGCTTCGACTACAACTTGACACATGAAATATTTTCGAAGGGAAACCGTAAACATGGGTTATGGAGGAAACCGAAGCTCATTTGCAAATAACTGATTTTTTGGTCCTTCTAGTTCTGTTTGGCTGCTAGAAAAGGGAAGAAGTCGACCAAAAATGAAAATCAGTTTTGAAAAGAAAAAGGAAAATTTTAATAATGATGGTTGTATTATTGTGTAACTTACCTAAAACTCTTATCATATTTGATATATATTTATATTTTTCAGATTAATATTTATTCTGTTGGAAAACAATTAATTGCACAAATAAAGTAAAGTTTAATACAAGATATAGAATTTTGTAGAATTCATTACACCAGTATGTGAGGTAAAATTATAAAAATATAATTTAGCATTGATTTGTTTCACCCATTTCTTTCATTTCCTCTTCTTGGTTTGGGTCTGATGCTTTTGATGTTGACACCAGTCAATGAAAAATAAAGAGACAATAAAAAAGAGAGGGGGGGGATTGGATAACCTTGTGGCCATCGAAGTCAACTTTTAGCAGCAAGTAGATAGAACTCAATAAGAATTGAGTTCTAGTAGAGGGAGATTCAAATAATTAGTGATAGTGAAAATTTAGAATGGGATCCCATTACATTCGTTCCAGGGGAGAGTGGCATGGAGTGGCATGATTTCAATAAGTTATTCTTGCAGTTGTGTGAATATCAAGGGACGATCCGAAATCTTTGAAGTGGCTCTATTGGTTATCCTTAAAAATATGGGGCATGCAGGTGTGGGGGTGTATCTTGACTTCATGGAGTATATCGGGTAGGAATTCTAACACTTGTCCCTCTGAACCACTAGGTAGCATTTGAACACATGTCCTCTCTTGACTGATTAATTGATTGATTATGATACTAACATTTCCCTTGCAATTTCAAAAACTTATCATCCCCGTATACGTTATTGTTACTTGATGTTGGTTTCACCTATCTTTGGATGTCAAGAAAAGAAAAAAATAAATATTAAATAAAATAATAGTGAAACAATGATCACTTTATGTGTCTATGTTTTCTTGGCTTCCAAACAAATATATTAATGTAAATACCTAAACAAACTGTGAATAAATATTTTTTCCAGCTGGCGGAGTTCGTAAATAAGGGATATGGGAGGACTCCTCCCATAAGACTATGTTTTGCTTGGTTACAAGGGGAATTGAAGGGAAGTGAAGTGAAAATTTTAAATTTTAAATTGAAACTTTTGTAATGATTATAGCACATGCTCTCCAAATTATTCTATATTTATTTACTACCATTCATTTTATTTTGCATTCAAATCCCTTTCATTTGAAAAGGAAAATAAATTTTACATCTTATAAGTATCATGCATGACTAAATATATTAAGAAATTTATGTAATTTATACAATCATATTATATTATAGAAAAATTTCATTTACACCACATCAAGGATTGCTAACATCATCTACACCTACAAGATTATAAAAACATCACCTATGTCCACTTAACTGACGACAATCACTAAAATTGTTGAAATATAGTTTTACCCCTCGAATTATAAATTGAAAAAATAAAAAATTATATTGATTTACTAATTTGACCTTCGATATCATATGGATATTCCTTTCACCTATTTCCCCTCTCATATTCTTCCTCCCATTTCCCCTCTTCTTCTTCCTCACATTCTGATAGATAAAATTCTAGTCATACCAAGCTTTGGGTGGACACCAAGCAAGTCACAAGAAGATTAAAGGTTGTATCCCATCTTCCTCCTCTCGAACCCTTGAAGCTGAGTACGAACAAGGTATTGCAAAACTCTATTTTGTCACTGATGATCACAGAAACTATCCAAATGGAAGTAATAATAGATAATACCACTTAAACCCAACCTGGTAGTTCTTAGAAATCAATTGAAGAAACAGAATCCTCTACCCGAAGGTACCAATCCCTAAATCAAAGAACGATCGCCATTGGGGGGATTCACTTCATCCATGGTGACAACGCAACATCGGCAACTCCCTTGCAATGGAGATGGCATTTGCATGTTGTGCAAGGAAAAACCTGCGGATGATGATAAGCTCATTTGCAATACTTGCGCCACTCCTTGGCATCTCAGATGTCTATCCGTTTGCCATGAAACCTTAACTTTCGCACTTTAATGGGAGTGTCTCGACTGTGTTCCGGCCATAGGCGATGTTTCGGCTCCTATTGTTGGAGATCCATCGGTATCCGGTGTTTTCGAATCTTCTAGTGAACTAATTGCTGCGATTGGAGCTATCGAAGCCGACGAATCTCTGACGGCACAGGAGAAAGCAAGGAAACGGCAGGAACTTATGACCAGAGGCTGTAAGTCGTCGGATCTTGATTAGTCGAAGTCGAAAAATAGGAAGACTGGAGGCGATGATGTCCTTGGCCTTCTCGATGAAAACTTAAGCTGCTCGTTTTGCATGCAGACGCTAGAAAGACATGTTACAGTCAATGATCATTTCCTCCCTAATCTATTTGTTGAAGAACTTCGATTTCAAAGATTTATGAAATGTTATTTTATTATTTGTTGGAGTTTGATTGGTTTCATTTTCCCCCAATTTTCTCCAATGAATAATAACAAGAATCTTTTGATGGAGTGCAATCTATCTCAATGGAACTGATCTTTTGTTGGAGCCATGCCAGCTCCCTCAATTTTCCCCCAAACCAGCTCTTGCCAAATGAATCTGACCATTTGTTTGAGAAGAGCATAAGAGAAAAGAAGAAGAGGAAAAGAAGAAAAAGAAGGGTAAAATGGTCTTTTACCTTTATTCGAAGGACAATATTGTCCATGAAAAATTTCATTTCAGCTGACATCAGCAACTAACGAAAATCTTTTGATGGAATAAATTTCTTTGATTCCCACAGCAAAAGTTTTGGATTGTAGATGATATTTTTATATTCTTATAAGTGTAAATGATGTTAGCAATCTTTGATAGGATTTAGATATAATTTTTTCTATGTTATAACTACAAAAATTTAAATTTAAAGTTAAAAATTTCACGTTCTCCTTTTGGTAATTTCCTTTACAACTAAAAAAACTTATAACAAAGAATTTTCCACGTAGGACTTAGAAATAGTTGATAGTTGTCAACGGCCAAACACCCTAAACCAGGAGACAGATAGAGTTTAGACCTTTCTGTAGGTGGGGCCGGGCTGACAACAAAACAGATGCGTAGGTAGATGAGAATAGGTAAAGATACCATTTCAACACACGACCGCCGTCCGTTTATGGGGTCAACTTGTCAAACTATGTACATCAAAAATTTGAAGCCACGTGGCTAATTTCAATTCGGAACACAAAACCGAGCGAACCCAAGATTTTTTATTTTGAAAAACGCGGGTTTCGATTCGTCAATCCGAGTATAGAGAGAGAAAGAGAAGAGAGAGACAAAAAAATAGAGCCAAGATATTTTCTTCTATTTACTTCGTGGACTCCGTTTGTAAACGGTAATAAATCATAAAGTCGTATACGGTATACATCTTACCTTTTCTGACAATCTGACCTGATCACATTTTCTTCATTCGCTGCCTCCGCTCGCTGCAGAAAGCTTGTTTTATGTTATCCAAGCTCTTTCTCTCATCTGTTTCTAGCTTTTTTTTTGAGAGCTGCTTTGTCTCTTCATCTTCCATCGGCCTTTAGGCAGTTTAGCTTGTTTCCATTGATCTTCTTGTTGGGGGATTTCCGTTGATTGATCGTGAGGTTTGATCGCAGAGAAGTTCTGAGCCTCAAGGGCAAAGTTGCTTGTTGTCTCTGTTGAGGTTGTATTCTTTTGATCGTCCCGGACAAAGTCGCTTGTTTTGTTTTCCTATCTCCTTCGCACTTTCGAAGCATTTTGAGCAGGTGAGGTTCTGAAAGCCTTCTTGTTACCTCCAAAGAGAAAAAAGAGGGGAAAAGGAAAAAATGATTTTATATATACTTCAATTGATCTTCATGTTTATTTAACATTGAAACTTGTATTTGGTTGTGCTCATGACAGGTCGAAAAGGATCCGGATCTGAAGCTTAGAATGGCCTTTCTCGGCACGCAGGAGAAGTGTAAGGCTTGTGATAAGACAGTTTATGTGGTTGATCAGTTGTCTGCCGATGGAGTTTCTTACCACAAGGCCTGTTTCAAGTGCACTCACTGCAAAGGGACTCTGAAGGTATGACTAATTAGTTGGTCTTCCCCTTTTTCTTGATCCCACGATTTATAAACACCTCGGATATTCTTTTCTTTTTTCTTTTTTTTCATTGTTATTATTAGGATGATGAAAAATTCTTCATTGATTTACGCGAACGTTGATAATTGAAGAGTGAAAAAGGAAAATTTCCTTGGGCTAATTTTATTCTCGAACACCAGTGCTACTGTTGGCTCATAGATTGCTTAGACATGAGGCGGGACTATTGTTTTCTCTTGCTCTTCCAAGTTCTCCTCCGTTTCTTACTATAAGAATTCCTGTTTGACTCTTAACCATTATAGCATCAAACTCGTATTTTACTTTGTTATACGTTCAGCAAGTCCATCTATCTGCATAAACTCCGATTTTGCCGACACTGGTTTGCTCGGGCTTATGCTTGTATCTACCCCATGTATTGCATGACAACAGGGTGAGGTATTCCGATGAGGAACACACGGTAATCTACTGTAGGCTTGGTAGGGTACGTAGAAGAGTCAGATTTATGTTTTCCAATGGCTGCCTCATTGTCTTTTTAATTAAAAGTTAAGCTTTGTTTTTTTGCTCACCCGTGAACAGCAGAATATTCAATTTATTCTTATAGGAGAACAGTTGTTCGTTTTCTCAACCAAAGCTTTTGCATTTAACAAATTCAACTGAAAATGCTTCACCCCAACTAATTGGGGTTGATTGCTTGAATTATGCTCCGTCAAAGTCTCAATGAATCCTCATTTCGTTCACCACTTATTCATTTTCTCTTTTATCTTCAAACCTTCACAATCTGGTAACAAAGTAGTCTTCATTCTGCTTTTGATTCTTATCCCCTCTGTCTTTGTCATTCCATAAATCATTGAAAACTGTTTACTTATTGCTGTGATATTGTAGTTGTTTTCCCACTTTCTTTCTTTCTTTTCCTACCTTGTGTTGTAACTGGCATACTTACCTTCTGGTTACTATTTGCATTTGTTGTTTGATCATCTAATTCAGAGGAATAAGTGGGGGAAGAGGGCAAGGAAAGATTGAGGAGACAGAGGGGAGGAGGATAATGTGGTCTTCTACTTTTTTCATGATGATCACTAAGAGAAGAGGATAAGGAAATGGAGGAGAGGAGGAAAACGGTCGAGAGGGGATTCTGTGCTCTCAGGGACTGTTTGGTTCCATTATTAATGTGGGAAGAGTTATAAAGAGAGGCAGGAAGAAGAGGGATTTCTTGCGTTCAAGGGCTGGTTCGTGCATATTCTGAATGTGGCATTTCGATGATGTTTTCTTAGTTCTACTAGGGCTGACATTGGCCTGGACTAGCTTGAAATTTAACTTTCTCAGCTTTGGTCTCAATGAGCTGGGTTGGGCTGTGCCATTTTTAGTCCTGAAGAAGAATTTTGGCCAGGCTAAGCTGTGGTTGCCCGCCCCGCCCAAGACTGGCCCAGTGGAAGAGAACTGTAGCTAGCCTGAATAAGAGAATGGGCTGATGTAAAATTCCGACATATTATATTATGGATGTAGGCTAAATCATACCATATTAGATGCACTATATTATATTTTGAGATATGTTTGAGTGTTAAGTAGGTTATATTATGTGATGTTTTTAAATATTTATTGACCCATGTTATCTCCTCCACTGGCAAAAACGAATATCTCACTTTTGAATTGCATTTGAGAGCAAAATCTTACCTGTTTTCTAATGTTTCTGTTTTCAGCTGAGCAACTATTCCTCAATGGAAGGTGTTCTGTACTGCAAGCCTCATTTTGAACAGCTCTTCAAGCAGTCTGGCAGTTATTCCTCAAAGAGTTTTCAATCTCGTATGTATAGTAATTTATGTCGGCTAATTTTGTATTTTGCTTTCTATTTGTTTCTAGCTGTTTAATTGTTTGATACATTTTATTTTTGACAGCTGTAAGGGCGGCTGCGAAGTTAACACCAGAACTGGTAATTTTGCCCAGAACTGCTGAGTCTTATCTCTAATTTTGATCCAATAAAAGAATTATCAATTATGTCAATAAAGTAGTTAGTGCTGCCACAAATATTATATCTGATTCTTATTTTATGCATTATGTGGGTTTCCAGACTAGGTCACCTAGTAAAGCTGCGGCATGTTTTCCAGAACACAAGAAAAATGTGCAACCTGCGGTAAAACAGCTTATCCACTAGAGAAGGTAGACTTCCAAACTTAACGTTGTGATCATGTGTATTATAATTATTTCTTCTTTGTTGCTGGCCTGAAATGGAACCCTCATAGATTGGTAGGACTTTAGGTCTTCTGTCTCCGTTAATTATCTTTCGTGAAAAATCTAGGACTCCATTTTCATGCCAACATTCTATACTTAGCATGATATTTATTCTAGACGCAGTTGAGATAGATTTCTGTTGTTTCGGTAAAATTTGACAGTTTTATGCCGTTTACATGATATTTTCTTGGCGAGTGAACAAAGCTGGTATTGTTCATTTAGAAATGACCTGCGTTGAGGTGGTGAAAAGACAAATCATAGTTATGACTTATGAGTTAACAGAAGATATGCCCTTGAATAGTGTATGCGTAGCCAACATCAAGTGGTTGGGTAAGGCTTAGTGAGCAGCTTTTCTGAATGGTTTTCAACGAATGTTGCTTTACATGATTTAAGTCACATGGGGCATGGATATGTTTAAGTCCTTGTAGCTCAACTTGTCATGTATTTGGTCCTAGAGCACTCCTCCAGAGGGTTGGATCTAACTTGGACTCAAGTTAAAGAATTAAAAATTGGTGATAATGTTATGTTCTATTATAAATTAGTTTAGATATTTAGGATGTTTATGTACCTTGAATAACATGGTAGACGTGTGTCTTTCACTAGATAGATAGATGAAGCTTTGACATGGCAACAAGGCTCTAAATTTTGGCCGAAATATTTTGGTTTTTGACTAGGTCGAAACGAGACCATGGTTTGAAACCAAAATGAACAGTGTTTTCGGTCGAAACATAGTCCAAACACCTTTTAAAATGTTAAGTTTCGATTGAAACTTGTCTATTTTGACTTTCAAAAACTTGGTGTTGACTTTAGAAGTCATAGTAGTATAAGACAAGGAATAAATAGTACACGAGAAACAATATACAACAACACTTATTTATGATTAATAACTTTTAAGTAAATATTTATTAACTTTTATATTTCATGTACTTAAGATATTATTCATATATAGGCAAATACCTCCCATTTGAATCCAATAAAAAAGAGTTTAAAATTCAAATTCTCCAACAGGATAAAAAGTTAATTGTCTAGTACAAGAAAAAAAAAACCTCATTTTCCGTTGCGGGTGTGATTTTTAATTTTAAAATGCTAGGACTTTACTACAATCTAATTTTTTTTTATAAATCTTACTATTGTAAAACATCACTGAAAACAAGAAGAGTGCCAAAATAATAATTTGTTTTGATTCCCAAAAAATTTATTTCCATTAAGTCAACTTTAAACAACATTTACATCCTCCAAATAAGGTTTGACCGGAGCGTAACTCATTCAATATGACTTGAATTCAAGTAATGCTTGATTTATTTTGAACGAGTTACATTCCGGTCAAACCTTTTTTTTTGGGTATGTAGATAATTTATTAACCCGGGAAGAAAGAAAACTACAAGCAATCCCCCGATGAAGGGATTGCAGAAACGAAAACCACAATGAGGCCCTCAAACAACATGCGGGGGCACCCCACAAGCAAGGGAAACCTGAGCAAGACCTAAACAAAACTCACGAAAACGAAACAAAACAAAATAAAACAAGGTACGACCCACTAGATAGGAACCAGACCCAGCCCCACCCATTATAGGACCGCGGCTGGAGCACCAAACAAGGAACTAGCCCACATGCAAACCACCACATAGAGGCCAACTGACAGCCCGACTGAGACACCCCCATAGGACGAGGGCTCTATGGGCTAGCCAAGCTAGCATACCATGGGTCCTTGTTGTCTTCCTCCACTGTCCTGGAGGCTGGAGTACCAAGATTCTTCACTTTGGTAACCATCTTCTCTAGTCTACGAGGACCAAGGTGGTAGAATCGCCAAGGGGGTCGGACCATAGGAAGCGTTTGAGAGGCCCGATCCACCAATAGCAATCGGGCTGCAGAACCCCTCCATTGAAGCTGGATCCATAGTCGAACCCGAAGGAGAACCCGAAAATGGAGTTCCGCTGGCATTTGGCAGCAATGCCAGGGGGATATGATTCGCAGAGAGAGGTGATAGGCTGGCTGTACCAGCAGGAGTCAGGTGGGGAAGGACTGAACCATCTGTCGACACAAAGGGAGTAGCAAGGGAGGGAGAAGCATGGGAGGGGGTCGAGGCACCATCCGATTGGTGCTCTTCTTGGCGTTGGTACCTCTGCAAGAGGCGGGTCATAGGGCGAAGGAAGGGGTTCTGCTGCTTAAATGGAAGTAATTTTTTGGGCATCAAAACAAATGATTATTTGGTTCTCTTTTTGTTTTTAGTGATGTTTTTTTACTATAATACACTTTATGAAATTTTAGATTGTAGAAAAACCCTAGTATCTGAAAGTTGAAGATTGCCTCGCAATAGAAAATGCAGCTTTTGTTCTTGAACTGGAGGGTTAATTTTTTATCATTTTAGAATTTGAATTTTAGGCTATTTTTATTAGATTCAAATGAGTGTGTTTGTTTAATATCTTAAGTAAATGTTTATTTACTTAAATGATATTAGTCATAAATAAGTGCTATTTATTTAACTCTGAATACAATCCCAGGTTCTAGTGTACACCAGCAAACTTGGGTCCACAACATATAATGCCGTTTTGGTTGGCTTTTTCTTACACTAATTAAGGGAATATGTGTAAAAAGGATAAAATGGGCTACACCAACAATATCAGGGCAAGAAACTAACTTATGGACCTCGAAACCAAAGTTTTGAGTTCACCCAGAAAAAATCCTTGATTTCGGTCCCATTTCGGCCAAAATCTGTTTGGTTTTGGGGCTGGCCGAAACCAGCCCCGAGATTGAGAATCTTGCATGGAAATGGGTTATAAATCATGCAGGTATGTTAATGTATTTACTTGGCTTGGCAGTTGGCTGATGTCAGACCTTCTCCTTTGTTAAGGAACCAATTTTATGGGATTTTGTTACAATAACTTTACATCAGTCAGCGTTCTCCTGTCATGACAATGTATTGTGAACAAATATGGGCAGGAAATGCAGGAAACTTAAATACTTATGTGAAGTCTTGACTCTGAAACCAAGTTTCTTCAGATTATTTGCCAACTGGTGTTTTGAAAGACTATGAGATTTGTCTTGAGATGAGCGTTGTGGTGAGGGTATCAAGAAAATGTTTCGAGGCTTAACCTGTCCTTTAAAGTGTGAGGCATACAATGTTAACACATACATCATGAGATGGAGCTGTTAATTAATAGGGGAAAAAGGGGAAAACCCGCTAATTTCCTTTGTCTAATAGTTTGGAGGATAGTTGTGTGTACCTATTAAAAATTTGAAACCTCATGTTTATACAAACCAAAATTTTTATTAGCTGTTTAACTTTTTACAGAACAGTGTGAGGGTACTGGAATCTGTTGTATCAGTTTTTCGTTGTTGTCATTATTAACTCCACAAAACTAGTGAAGTGGAAAACTGTATGACCACCTCCCATGTAATGGTGGGGAAAAAGGAGATGAAATGTATGTGTATGTTAACCTAGTTCAGCTGATCTTTGCTGATGGGAAAGTAGATGAACAATATGTTGCATAGTTTCACTGATCTATGCAAAGCAAATTAAATCATTAGCCTTAAGTTTAAATCCATCTCCTGTTGGGAGATAATTGTGTGAAACAAGGAAATGTTCTTTACAGGAATAATAGATGGGGGTTGGAGTGAATCTGTGGGGAAGATGGAAGTAAATATGCTAGGCATGTGGAGTGATCGATGATGTTAAACAATGTTGGATCAGTTCAGTTGACAGTGTTAGATGCATATGTTTACCAGTTACTGATTACATTCACACATATTGATGTTATAAGCTGTTAGGACTATGATACATGGAATCGTCAATTGTTGGGAGGAGTTGCTGAAACTTCCATTGGATCGAATGGCTGGAGCATTTATTCTTTCAACCATGGTTTCTAGGATATCAGCCAAAAACGTTTCCTGCAAAACCACCCCCCCCCCCCAAAAAAAAAAAAAAAAAAAAAAAACACACACACACAAAAAGAAGAAGAAGAATTAAAATACTTCTTCCAAGATATCTGAAAAGAAATAAGTTTAATTCTTTTCGAGAAACCTAAAAGGTAGAACAATTTGTCGTCCTGTGAAAATAAAATGTACAGTTTGTACTGGTGCCGTGGTCCATCTAATTTTCCATCGCATTATGTTTAATGCAGATCTATAGAAGAACCATAGGGGTGATAAACTTGCATTGATTACTTGCTTCTGATTAGGGAAAACTCTTCCAGATTTATGTACACAAAGATGAAATGCACTTTTTTAAATATCGGTAAATTCCTAATGTGATATGAATTGTCATTTTTCTTCCAAATTATGTCAGGTAACTGTGGAGGGACAGGCATACCATAAATCCTGTTTCAAGTGCTCGCATGGGGGCTGCGCAATTTCTCCATCAAACTATGCAGCTCTAGAAGGCATCCTTTACTGTAAACACCATTTCTCCCAGCTTTTTAAAGAGAAAGGCAGCTACAACCATCTCATCAAATGTGCATCAATGAAGCGTCCAGCAACCCCTGTTCCAGATGCTTGATTATTAAATCCAAATTAATCTAGCTGAAGAAAATGGCTTATCATTCAATCAAGATTTAATCCTTGTCTTCATTTTCTACATTACGTCATTACCCTATTGAGTGTGCTTTCCTCTGATTTCTTTCTCCTTTTTGAGTTTCTGTTGGGGGAAATCGGCTGATTTCTCTGCTTTGTTGTGGCTCACATGTTTCGAGTGGTTGTGTTTTTTTGTTCAAGAGATTCTTGTGACATTTATGTTGCTTCTTTGGAAATGTGACTAGTACTGTTGTTAATCATTATAAGAGGTAATAGATAGCCAAAGGCCCAAAGGTTTGGTTTGCTGACAATATCAACTTGTATGGTTAGGGGTGGCAACTGGTAAGAAGCAAGGTCGGGTAATGGCCTCATTTTCAAGGATCTGGGTCTTTTTTTTCAACTTGCCCTTACAGGGGTTAAAGGCATACCCCAAAAAGGTTTAATGCATTTTTGAGGAGATAAAATATGATTTAAAAACACTATTTGCATGGTTTTTTGATATTTGTTTGCTATTTATTTTTCCAATAAAATTTTACATTTTAGAAAATAAGTAATGAAAAATTGAATTTACGTCCAAACAAATGGATTTTAATTTACTAGGAAAGAATTTTGAGCATGTAAACATGGTTTAAAAATTAAGAATCAACCAAGACTATCCCTTTTCTTACAATTCCTATAGTTTTCTTTTGAATTGTCCATGATATGTTTGATTTTAATTTTTAACTACTTTTTTAAGTAAAATAAAATAAAGGAGAAGGGATTCATAGCACGGTTCCTTTTTAGGGGAGCTATTTTTTGGGTATATTAAGAATTTTTTTTGTTTCTCCATGCTTCAAGGTTTTTTTTTTTTTTTTTTGGTATTTTAAGAACATTTTTTTTTGTCTCCATCAAGGGATTCAAGTAGGTAGTTGTGCATCAAACTTTCGGCCTCAAATAAAAGCGATAAACCTCACGTAGCAAGATACTGAACTATAAAGTTTATAATCAGTATCCATTATATGACGGCAGCTTATATCAATGGTCTATCAACATCGAATGAAATGGAATCACACTCATTGGGCTATTGGTATTCGAGAAGAAAGAGGTGAGGGGGGTTTTATGCAATCGAGTGGACACCAACAGCTTAGCTAGTGCTAGAATATCCCAACTATAAAACATGGATTTCAAAAAGCTTTGTTTCTTATTCTTGATTCAAATTTCTAATGTTCTAAGCCAATTCCAAGTCGAATTTGATCAACCCTTAGATGCCACACCCATGATTCAAGGTTGCGAAATCAGGAATAGGGTCAGCCCTGTTCTCCCTCAAAATTGCCCAACCTTATTATAGAACTGACTCTTGCAATTGTGCCAACATGATTGCGACAGGGGATCAGTCCGAGACCGATGCAATCACTAAAACACTGGTCACACCCATCTCCATGAAAATCGAATTTGATTTTTCATAATAGTAATAATTTCTCAAGTTTAGGGCTCATTAACCATTCAATTTGACCGTTACAATTTCGTTACTGACAGTAAACATGAGAATGTAGGAAGCTTTCTCCCGTTTCAAAATCGTGGAACTCAAAAACAATTCCTTGGCGCCGGTTCTAAATTGTTGGCGGGAAGGGCAAATATTTCCCGCCAATAAAATTACGGGGTTTGGAGACTAAAATATATACCCCTCATAAATGAGTGCATATATTGCTTTCCCTCCCTCTCCATTTCCTTCGTCTTCCGAACCCTAGAATTTCTCTCTCTTCCCCTGGTTTGCCTGTTTTCAAGCAAGCAATCCAGCTGACGTCGACGTTGTTCTCTTCTCTTTCGGACTAAAAACCATCTCGCTTGTTCAGTCTAAGGACGTGAAGAGGTGGTGATCAGGGAAAATTCTGCAAGATGTTGGAACTAAGGCTTGTGCAGGGGAGTTTGTTTAAGAAGGTGATGGAAGCGATCAAAGATCTGGTGACCGATGCTAACTTCGACTGTTCGGCCACTGGATTTTCACTCCAGGCCATGGATTCTAGCCATGTAGCTCTAGTAGCTCTCCTCCTGAGATCGGAGGGCTTTGACCACTACCGTTGCGACCGGAATCTGTCCATGGGAATGAACCTCGGTAACATGTCCAAGATGCTCAAATGTGCAGGGGCCGATGATATCATCACCCTTAAGGCTGATGATGGCAGCGACACTGTTACTTTCATGTTCGAAAGCCCAAGTGAGTTGGTTTTTCCTTTAATTCCTTCTTCCTTTTTCTTTTGTTTCTGATTTAGGTTTTCTTGTTAGTTCTTCGTTTTATTCTTTTGATTGTTGCCCCTTCGGTGGGAGATTTGGATTTCTATTTTATCGCTTCCCTTTTCCCCTTTCGCCCCCATCTCTAACCTAAGAAAGAACAAGGAAATGATCTTTGAGCACATAGTTAAATAAATCCATTTCTAGAATTCTGAGGTATGATTTCTGGTTTTGTGATTTTTGAATGTTTCAAAAGATCAAGATAAGATTGCGGACTTTGAGATGAAGCTGATGGACATAGACAGCGAGCATCTTGGAATACCCGAAGCAGAGTATCAAGCCATTGTTCGTATGCCTTCTAATGAATTCTCCAGGATTTGCAAGGACCTCAGTTCCATTGGTGATACTGGTAAATATCTAATGTTTTTTCGACTCTTCAAGTTATTCAAGTTCTTGTATTTAAACACAGAACCTTCTCTTTGGTATTAATCTTTCTGAGGTTTGGGTTTTTGCAGTTGTGATTTCGGTGACAAAGGAAGGCGTAAAATTTTCCACGAGAGGTGATATTGGAACTGCAAATATTGTTTGCAGGCAGAACATGTCCGTCGACAAGGTACGTCTATTGTGTCTTTTTTTCTTCAAGTTCATTTGATTTGCCGCCCACAACTTTTACCGCCAAATGTTCGTGGGAAAAAAGTAAGGATTTTGAGATCTTTTTAGGGCATGTTCTACTATGCTGTCTTTAATCGTAAACTGATTCGATCATCGGTCCCTGGTTTATAATCTTTCATTATGTTCTTAATTTTGTTCTTTCCCTTGTTCTTTGTTGGCCGGAAAATATTACAGCCAGATGAAGCTGTCATCATAGAGATGCAGGAGCCAGTTACGTTAACGTTTGCCTTGAGATACATGAATTCCTTCACCAAAGCGAGCCCATTGTCCAACACTGTCACTATCAGCTTGTCTTCGGATTTGCCTGTAGTGGTTGAATACAAGATTGCAGAAATGGGATATATCAGGTATTACTTAGCTCCGAAGATTGAGGACGAAGATGAAGAACCTAAGCCTGGTGTCAAGAATGAGAGAGATTAACAGTGGACAACCACCCAATCGGTATTTAAAGTAGTTGGTAGGATTCTAAGATTGTTATTGTTAAATCCAATTGTAGTTGTTTTTCTGTTCTTGTACTGTGGAGATTTGCGTTTTGGTTCTGGAATTTTTATCCGAATGTTGAGATCAAGGGCTTTAGCCATTTGACGTATCCATCATTTTTTACTCTGAATCTCCACATGAATGTAAGTTGGTTTCTACAGAATTGAGAAATTTGTTTAACAAAATCCCTACAAGACATCCAGGAACTTTACAATCTAATGGGCTATGAGTGAGATTCATGTGTTGCTATGTCAATTCCAGAAAGGAAGTGTAGGGATCGTAGTGTTGAGTGAAACCAGAAAGGAAGTGTAGGGATCGTAGCTTGCTCAATGGATTTCAGTTAACTTAGCCTTAACAAATTTGTTGGGGTTATCATACATGAATTTTGTATTTACCTTTAGTTTATCGAGTCTAGATCCAGGTTATTTGTCCCTCGAACAAAAGGAAAAATGCCTATTCATAGATTCAGCAGTCTCAGGTTTACAGGAAACCTGTTTCAAGGTTCTCCATTTCTTCTCTTCCATTTGTAGCTTAGAGGCACAGATAAAGGGAAGAAATTCCATTTTCTAGTGGGTCATGTACTCTTCTTAGCACAACTCAATGAGTTTTTGTGGGCATGTTTTCGGGATGAAATGGAAATTTTATTTAGGTTTCTAGATTCCTTTGCAAAAATGTATGTTGACTTGGCACATCGGAGGACACGGAGAACTGCTGGCCGGAAAGCAGATGGTGTGGATTTCAACAGTGGGTTTTGATATGGCTTGTGGTTGCTTGGGTTGTTGGTGAATGAACACAAGAGGACCCTCGAAGATAGATTATCTCCATTTGACTTTCCATCAAGGGGCTTATAGAGCAATAGAGCATTATCTATTGATTCAGCTTTTAGCCCCATCTCATCCCCATCAATAAAGATCAAAATTTGTCCTTGCCCGAGGAACTCTGCACTCTTGCTGGTTGCCTATCTTCAATCAATTCTAGCTGTTTATTACACCTGGAAATATGTGGTTTCCCAGAAAGGTAATTGAATGAACTCTCCTACCAAGTGTACAACCATTGTGCCATATATTTGTTGTATTATCAATCAATTGCCAGTGTGCCCTTCATCTGTTTCATCATGGATCCGTTTTGGAAACATCATCCATCAATTTCTGAGGGTATGGGCAAAAGCAAAATAACGTGCAAGAATTTGGCTGGTTAGTAGGTAGAGGTTTGGAGTTACGAAGACAGACACAAGGGCAAGCCCAGTGGGTAACATAATCATTTATCGTTTTAATGTAATATTATAAATGAATTCTCTAGAACATCTGTTTTTAATCGATTTTAAATGTCGTCAATTAATTGGTTCAAAACCATCCCAAACAGTTTAATTAGATAGTTTCATGTTTTTTTCAATCAAAATTGAACCATTTATTAATCAGTTTAACAGTTCCAATTTAAACAGTTTGGTTTGATTTTGATATAAACAGTTTTGATTTTTTTTTTTTTTTTTTCACTCTTAAGTTGATGCATTCTTGATGTATCCATTGTTTCCTCAGTTTGATCAGCTCTTGTTGCCAGGGAATTTGAGTATGTCTGACTGGCATTTTCATAGTCAACAGAGTACAACCGGTGAGACATGAATATAGACTATATGGACACGTAAAGTCACCTTAGAACAAGCTTTCCTCCTGATATACGTGTTACAAATGATACATTTTACAGTGGCAGGACAAGAAGATAGTAGCTGGCCGTTTTCAACATGAGGAAAATGGAGTGGAAAAAAATGATAAAAATTATCCGAATAATGTGATTAATTAATCAAGAAATGACACAAGGACCAAAACAACAGACTAATTGGGCAGAAGTAACCCAATTCTGTCTCTGAAAAGAATAGTAGACATTGCTATATTAACCCCACGGTGGGAAGAAAAGACAGACCAATAAGTCCCCTTATTGAGATTTTCCTAACCTTTCCTAAGTAGGCAGTAGCTGTTGATACAAGAGGGAAACCTTATCCCCGGTTTCCGACTAAAGAATGGAGGGCGCAATATATGGAATCAGCAGAATAGCACAGATCTCGGCTCCAAGAAGTATATTGCCGCTTTCTCCTAAAAAAAGATACAAGAAAAAAGTATTTGTATGCTGTTTCTGACAGGGTTCATTTGCTCCGTTTCTTCGCTTCACTGTAAAGGATGACTCCCATGACTGTTAGCGAGTAACCAAGCATTCCAGTCACTGAGACAGGATTTCTGAATATCAAAATTGAGACCACCACAGCCACAGCTCCTTTGGCATTTCCAAGTACCTGGATGAGTAGAAAAGAAAAGCTCCTTAATCTCAAAGCAGGACTACCAAGTTCTTTAAAATATGCTCACAAGATGGATGCACTTTATCTTGACAGCATATAACTACTTTGAATTACTTTGATGTACTACCAACATTGGGACAAAAAATGCAGCCCCCTAGTTCTTCCATGGCAGCAATATTGTGATTTATAAAAAAAAATCAACAAATATCTTATTAACGGTAGTAATACCAACACCTATGGAATGATGAAATCCTCATCTCCCTGTATCTGAGACAGAGAACCATTTTTTTCTAATCTATAAACCTGATGGAAATATGTCCAAAAAAGGTTCTGGAGTCACTTTTCCTCTTATCCATCATATAATATACCAAATGTCAATTGTAAGCAATGTATACAATAATTTCAAACTTGACATCTACAGTTAGTTCCAGTATAAAGCTATTTAGATTGGCTTTCTGATAGACTAGACCGTACACTATAGAACCAAAAGTTTAGCTTTAAAAAGTAGATGAAGTTTAGCTTTAAAAAGTAGATGAATAGATGGATAAATCATCTCACCAAAGTTGACAAGTACCATTGCCTGTTAGACGGCATGACTATTAAAAGAATTAAAAAACAATGATGAACCAACCTGCTCCCTCACGGTCTTTCGTCTAACGGCTAGTTCATTTTTTTTTTTTGGACTTATGCTCTGATGTGCCAGTGATGTAATTTTCCCTGTTCTTTTTCTTTTGTACGCTTGGGGGATGGGTGTGTGGTTCGGGGGATGGTTAAAAAAAAAAGACTACATGTTTTATGAATTAAAACACATTTGCTTTCTGTTCTATATCCAGATCAATATACTATCTATTTACCTTCATTGTTTTCAATTACCCACATTGTTAGGTATATGGCCCACGACTGAAAGAATTTAAATCACACAAAACAAGGATTGACTGGATTGTATTGGGATTTGCCAAAGCTGACCTAAGTTAGATTAAGCTAGGACTTGAACAAGATCAATGTGGAGAGGATACTGGGTTGATCCCAAGCTCTTGAAACTCGATAAAATGGGATGATACAATAATTTAAATCACACAATACAAGGATTTAGGATCCATCAGATCGGATTGGGAGAAGAAAAATTTGAACCGAATTTGATTCAGCTAGGATTGGTTGATCCAGATCAATCTGGACTTGACAGTGGGATCCATCAGCTAGAACTGATTGGGTCCCTGATCCCAACCCCTTGACCCTTGATAAAGATGGGACAATACATTATAAAGCTCAGAATGCAAGAGTCCCTGCATTGCAATCGTCGCACTAGATTCTGAAATAGGGGTGGTCATCAAGAATGAAACTAAGCAATGAGTCTCAAGGCATGCTCTACTTCACCAAAGCTTAATCATGGCACCATCCAGCCCAAATTCCTCATTGAACCCACACTGATTTTCCAAATGAGTTCTTTCCTGACTGGCTAGCATTAAAGTATAGGTGGTTTAATAGCTGTCTTCTTGTTATCTGACTAGAGAGAGGAGCCCTAATTCTATCAAAAGAGTTAGAATGGGCTTTCCATATGGACTGAAATTCAAATACCTCAACTAATTGTTTAGTACAGCACATTACGCCCTACATGAGTACTTCATACCTTTTCCATTGTCCTTTGATCAATTGTGATAATGGCCAACCCTAGTTAAGAGCATTTTGGCTTGCCCTCCAGGGGTTTAATAATTATTAAATGGGATCCCTTATTAAATCCATGATCTATAGTTACATTTCAGAATTTCGAAAAGAGCTAAACTGAACATTCCAGAAGAGGCTATAATATCCAGTCAGAACAGAAAGGCCATGGAACAGTTTTACAGCCAATGAAATGATGAAAAATAAAGTGCCAGCAAAGGAAAACAGGATACAAGAAGCTATAACGTAATAATGAAAATTGTCCAGACACTAAACTATCAAGCCCGGGAAATAGCTTCTTGGCATCTTGGACTAACTAAAGGATCAGAATCAAGCAAAGAACGTTCTGGCCTTCCATAACCGTCTGGCTGTGCATTTGTCTTTTCGACCTTTTTCAGGTTCAGACAAACCAAAAAGTTTTCAACTAGAACTTTTAAGACATGGTTTCCAGATTAACTAATATTAATTAATAATGTTCTTGTAAAACTTAAGGACTACAGCAAGGAAACCGATGAAAAACAAAAAAACAATAAAGAAAACCCTTGCCTCTACATCCTCAACTAGGTAACATAGACACCAACATATCAATGTCCAACATGAATATAGGCTGTCCAAAGGGCATGTACACTGAAAAGTACTAGGGTTATAACAAAATAGTAGTGATGATACTTTTCATCATCAATATAACTGTTGTTACTAAAAAAAAAAAAAGTGATGACACCAGTTGTTGACATGGCTAGATTTTGGCCATTAAGTGTACTATTACTTAGTTTCAATTCCGATCTTTCATAATTTCAGCTGGAAGATCTGTCCCAAAAAGACAACAATGAGCAAACCTTTTATCCTGCATTTACCATCAGGTCATGCAGACCAGGAGCTCACACCTTCAGAGGTTTGGGCTCACATAAACATATTGTGTGTTAAACTTCATATGCATCTGGTCAGCGAACAAGCAGTTTAATTGCCATCCCTTATCTAAGAAGTCATAACATTAAGTACCAGACTGACTGTTCATTCATAGTAGACCTCAACGTTAACAATCAAATTCACCCATCAGTCAATCAAGTAAATTTTATCTACAATTTATTTATTTTTGATAGATTCATTCTTATCTACAATTTCATTGCAGACTCCAAAACCAGTCAAGAGTCAGCAAAGCATATAAATACCAAGAAGACATGCACAATCATTGAACTCATGACTGAGAAGCCACCTTTCTAAGCAACCCTGGATTACATTTATATTTCTCTGTCATGAGTCTAGCAAAACCCATTTAGTGGCTTAGTCAGTTTAAGGGCTACAAGCAATGAACTGAGGATAATTGTCTAGGCAGTTCTTGAACACCTAGGTGACTGGCCTTCATATTGTTCAAGGTGCTTGCTTGATTCACGCAGTAGCTACGATCACCGTTGCCACGCAACGTTTTATTGCTGGGCGCTATTGCCTTTTCTTTCCTTTTATTTTTTTATTTTTTTTTTAGGGTAAGACTTCACGCCAACTAAATCAAGATTCTAATCTAGAAAAATCGATTCTCAAGCCTCCGGTCTGCAAACTACCTCTAAACCCCTTCCGGTAGCATCTTCAGCCGGTTTGTTGCGCCTAAATAGAAAATAGGAGGAAAATAAATGAAAAAAAGCAGAGGGAAAGGGGAACAACAAGAAGGAAAAGAGGCAGAATGGGAAGAAAAATCAGAGAGAACAAAAGGTAAGGAGAAAAATGGAGAGATGAAGTAGTAGCAGCTACCACTATTGCCGAAGAGGTTGCAGTGGCAGCCACTGCTGCCACCGTCCACTGCCATCATAGTAGAAGTGCAGAACAAGAAGAACAAGGAGGAGAAGGAGGAGGAGGAGGGAGGTATGTACCTGGAACTTACGCTGCAACCCCCACCTCTTCCGCCATTGGCATCGAAGATCAAGAAGACCAATAGAGTTTTGTTTTTGAAATTAGTCTATAAGTTACCCCCTCATATTCACAAGCAAAAGAAATGAAATTTCCATTTTACATATAAGCACCCAAACTTAGGTTTTCAAGGAAACGAAATATCATATTTTACATCTAAAACCCCCTTGGTATATGCGCGTCTTAGTTGCCTAAAGCACCAAGGCACGATAATTGTCTAGGCAGTTCTTGAACACCTAGGTGACTGGCCTTCATATTGTTCAAGGTGCTTGCTTGATTCACGCAGTAGCTACGATCACCGTTGCCGCGCAACGTTTTATTGCTGGGCGCTAACGCCTTTTCTTTCCTTTTTTTTATAATTTTTTTTTATTTTTTTATATTTTTAGGGTAAGACTTAACGCCAACTAAATCAAGATTCTAATCTAGAAAAATCGATTCTCAAGCCTCCGGTCTGGAAACTACCTCTAAACCCCTTCCGGTAACATCTTCAGCCGGTTTGTTGCGCCTAAACAGAAAATAGGAGGAAAATAAATGAAAAAAAGCAGAGGGAAAGGGGGTGGGGAATAGGGGAACAACAAGAAGGAAAAGAGGCAGAATGGGAAGAAAAATCAAAGAGAACAAAAGGTAAGAAGAAAAGTGGGGAGATGAAGTAGTAGCAGCTACCACTATTGCCGAAAAGGTTGCAGTGGCAGCCACTGCTGCCACCGTCCACTGCCATCATAGTAGAAGTGCAAAACAAGAAGAACAAGGAGGAGGAGGAGGAGGAGGGAGGTATGTACCTGGAACTTACGCTGCAACACCCACCTCTTCCGCCATTGGCATCGAAGAGCAAGAAAACCAATAGAGTTTTTTTTTTTTGAAATTAGTCTATAAGTTACCCCCTCATATTCACAAGCAAAAGAAATGAAATTTCCATTTTACATATAAGCACCCAAACTTACGTTTTAAAGGAAACGAAATATCATATTTTACATCTAAAACCCCCTTGGTATATGCACGTCTTAGTCACCTAGAGCACCAAGGCACGATATCTATGCTTCTGAGTTCTGATAATTCTTACACCAACTGGCAAACACCATTGAGTTGCAGGATGACAATTTCCATCTGTGTTTAACATCTACTGTGCTTTTAAGGTCTGGCAAAGGAACAAGTTCCTATTTTTATTATTTTACATTTATTGTCCTTTAAGGTCTGGCAAAGGAACAAGTTCCTATTATTTTATTATTTACTTATTTTTGTGAAAGAGAATTTCATCATTACATTTCCTTTATCAGAAAAATCAAAAATAGGAAATGCAGCAATGAACTAATAGTATGATCACAATAACCGATAAAGACTAGGTATAGTCGGATACTGCCAAACATCACATGTGGTTATTTTTCATCTCTCTGACAATTCCCATAATTTATGTTCTTAAGTCAACTTCATCATTAAAATGTTTATAACAATATCTACAATAAACCAATTCTTCTTACCAACAATTTTACCCTTAGGCTTGTGATTTCTTCATTAAAAAGAATTTACCCTTATCTTAAAGGTCTAAAAGGCTGAAGCACAACTGAGAACTTGACGACAATGATAAAAAAGGAAATGTAAGAAGGGGAAAAGCATTTCAAGGGCACTTCAGCAATAATGATTGGATCACCAATCTGCACAAAAGACTAAAATCCAAAACAGATGTACATTATTCTAATCTTACATGTAATAGTTTTTAATAGAAACAAGCACACAATTGACTAGAGGGGACATACCTGGAGAGTCAAAGCACTGGTGTGCTTGGTGACCAAGAAGTTGGTCAAATTCACAAAATACGCAAGTGCAGAATTGAAGAGGAGATACCAAATGATCTTGTTATCATCTCTTGCAAGTGCTAGAGTGATCCCAACAACATTTTCCTCCATCAAAAGTGTTGCAGGAAGCAGGAACACAACAGCAATTGGCGCCATGTACAAAAGGAGGTTCATGGAATTCAGCTTTTCCCTGGAACATTGATTATAGAACTTCAGCAGATTTTTTCAGCTTCATAATAACTTTGAATGCAGACCAAACTCCAAAGATCTAAGGACCACCCATTCACAAAAAAAAAAAAAAAAAAAAAAATCTAAGGACCTACAATCCAGACAGAGAGCTTATACCATTGGCGTTCCTTACCCTTCAGAAGACATCAAAATCCCTTGAAGTACTGACTTGAGTGCCCTTGCAGCAGTGGCACCAACACACATAATAAAACCAAATAGATGGAAACTTGGTTCACCCTGCAACCATAACATATGAAAAGCATTAGAAAACAGAAGGAAAAGAAAATAACCCTTGGCCTCCAAGGAATTCATTTACACATTATTTATTATCTTGTAAACCTTGCCATTCGTAGTGATCCACAATTAGGGGACAGGTTTACAAAACATTGATCCATCAAAAAGCAGCTGAGGCAGGGCCAGCATCACGGACCCCAAAATTGTTTTATGTATGGTGGAATAAAATTTACGAATAAAATCATCATCATCATATACACGTTCCAAAACCCAATTAAGGAAATGGGTTAACTAACTTTAAAAGGGTGTCCAAAATCCACTTAATTGCAGGACTTGAATATCTACAAAATCAATAACTTGACAAAGGATTTGCTCACTCAAACCCGTTGAAAGTTTTGTAAAGCAAAACTAATATTTGTAAACACCAACCCTCCCCCCTCCCTCTTTTGAGTTCTCTTGTTCTTTTAGCGGGTAAGCTGAATTCGAAGAGACCAACCAAAAGCGGATAAATTAATATAACAAAACTTCAACTCCCCATATCAAAAAAAAAAAAAATCAAGAGACGCAGGGAAAACGAAGCTGTATCTATAAAATTAAAATCAAACGCAAGGATGAAAAAGGACTCACCCCGCTGGCAATGACGACCCCTGTAACGACAGGAATGAGGGTGGCATAAGTGAACCAAGCTTCCCTCTTCACCGTCATGATATAGGCGAATACGGCGGTAAAGAATGGGGTAGTGGCCCCAACTGCCTGGTTGAATGACACCGGAAGGTATCGAAGCGAGACATTTCCGCTAACTACGGAAGCACAGAAAATAAGACTCAGTGCAGCGATCTTCAGGAACTGAACACGGGATCGGATGGTCTGCATTGGGACTACCTTCATCCAAGCGATGGCAACGTAGCTGAGCAGGGAACAAGCAGTCATGTGGCACATAGTGAGGAAGATCGGATATTTGAAGCCATAGTTGCTGAGAAGGTACTTGTTGAGCAACAAAACCCCTATGTTGGAGGAGTACCATGATGTCACGAGCCCAATCGTGAAAAAACGGCCCGTGTCCTTCATTGGAGAATGGGATTAAACTTCTCTAGGTTTTCTCTTTCAAATCTGAACTCTGAAGACGAGAGCTTACCGCAGGAGACACTTGATGGGGCTTTCTATCTGCAAAACATGGATCTGTTGGAACAACGGTAAGCGCTAGGGTTGGGATGTAGAGCTGAGGAATTAGAAAATAGCAGAGATCTGGAATTAGAAAAGAGCATTTGTGATGTCAAATAGCAAATGAGATAATCAAGATCGACGGGATAATCTTCCATGGATCTGAGAGAGTTTCATGAATGATTAATTGTCTGAGACTCAAATTTATGGTTTCCAGAGAAGAAATTAGCTTGCGAGGATAGAGGGAAAGAAGGTAAACGCGCTGGAGGAGGGAGACTTCCGTTTATTATAATTATTTGGGTTCTTCCCCCTAATCTTTTTCTCCGGCGTAGTCTCTGGTTTATGTAACAAAGCTCCAAACCCAAATAAATGTATGAAACGCAAACTACGCTCTCTCTCTCTCTCTTCTCTCCCTCTCTACTTTCTCTCTCTACTTTCTCTCTCTTCTCTCCCTCTCTTCTTTCTCTCTCCTCTCTCAGACGTCAACTTTGATCTTCTTTTCTTGCGTTTCAAAATTTTTTCTTGTCTCTCCTGCTTTTTGGCGATTTATGGGAAAGTACCTCCCC
Source organism: Protea cynaroides (assembly GCA_028583415.1). NCBI lineage: Eukaryota > Viridiplantae > Streptophyta > Magnoliopsida > Proteales > Proteaceae > Protea > Protea cynaroides. Next base: position 50,462,722 of record CM053269.1, on the reverse strand, counting down.
TCATCCCTTTTTTCCCACTTTCCAAAATTTGACTCAGGATAATTTGCCACGTAGCAAATGCGATGAGGAAGGATCGTACCTGCCAAGTCACCATTTTGTGGGACCCACATAAGTAAATGTATCGTCTAACTGCCATAAAGACACATTTATCATGCCGGGGAATATGGAAGATCATGTAAGGAGATCGAATATGAGACTCCCCACGCTGCCGGTGTAGATAAATCTCTCACTACATCAGTCATTGGCAAAATTTAGTATATTAATAGGGCCCACAAGGCATAAGATCAAAGAGGAAAGAATGTTAATTTTGTGAGAACATGAAAAAGAGATTCCACACCAGCTAAGGTTTTAGTTGACAATAGCAAATCAGGTACCTGTCACTCATAAAATCAATACGAGATCGATATCAAGTTGGTACAAAACCAATAACAAAATGATCAAATACAATCGATACTAAATTAAATGATAAAGAATGTTAATTATGTGAATGTTGAGAGAGAAGCTACACCAGCTAAGGTTTTAGTTGACAATATTAAAACGGGTATCTATAATTCTGAAAACCAACATGGAATCAATATCATGTTGGTACAAAATCAATAACAGAATGATCAAACATAATCGATACTAAATTAAAAGATAGAGAATATTAATTATGTGAGAATGTTGGGAGAGAATCCACACCAGCTAAGGTTTTAGCTGACAATATCAAAACGGATATTTCTCACTCTGAAAACTAATATGGGATCGATATCAAGTTGGTACAGAACCAATAACAGAGTGATACATAACTAATATTAAATTAAAAGGTATAAAAAAAATGAAGGTATCGAAAATCGTATCAGGATCTGTTACTATCAAAACAGATATATATATCGGTTGATACGACTTATATGATTTGGATATCTAAAACCCATGACACACGCTACATCGGAGAAATTTGTTCCCCAAAATTATGGTTGTTAAAGTGTGATGTGAATATACTAATGTCTTGATAAAAATGGATGGGACCTAGTTAAGAAGTTGAATAGAAATTCAAACAAATTATTGTGGGGAAGGAATTAAAAAAATAAAAAACTATTATTTTATGGATTAAAAAATTCTTTGTAGATAGAACACAGTTATTGGATGGGTGGGGATTAAAAAAAAAAAAAAAACAGTTGCATTTGAATGATGTGAGATTGTGGAAAGGGTTACATATCTTGAAAAAGAACAAAGGCTTTGTGAAGGTTGATGGGTTTAGATGGAGGGGAGTATATCATGGAGAAGTTTAGAAAGGATGATGAATTTCATGATCAATGTGTACATAATTTTTTTTTGGTAGAAAAATTATAATATATTTTACGGAGATGTTTCTTATGCCGTCAATGTGGATGAATCTCATATGCCACACCTATCAGGATGTGAGAATCGGTTTTGTCATAACACGACACATGGTTAAGATTCGAAAATTGTGAAAGAGTGTGGAATAGCGTCTCCACGATAATGGTTTTTTTTTTTTTTTGGGTGCAAAGGGAGGAGGGGGGAGAATTCATCTCAAGAGGTGCATATGCAAAGGAGTGCAACCGGGACTGATTGAACCAGGTTTTGAAAACAAGAGTCTAGCCCGACTTGGCCTGGCTGAGGTCGAGCAGTGATCTCTCAACTCAAGTGTAATCCGAGCAACTACGGGTTTGAAATGGCAGCTCTTCCTTGAAACTAAATTAGAATCAACTATGAAATACTCTTTGTTCTTCTTTTTGGCTTCCCCAACCTTCTTTCAGTCATAAGCTAATAGAAAACTAATGAAACTTACCTCTCCTTGTAAGAAAACATGTCTTCTGAATCAAATGCTAAAAAATACCTGAAATCTTTCATTTTGCTTCATGATTTTAATTTCTAGGGTTTCATTAGTTTTGATCTGATTTGAATCGAAATTGAAATTGATAGAGATTCATTCTGTATCCTATTCCAAGTTTTTATTCTCAACCAATTCCATTGGATGGAGACACAAGTTTTAAAAAAAATATATGAAATTGGATCTGCCGATCCAGCCTAATCCTAGCATACCGATTCCAATATTTAACTTGTAACAAAATTACAGTGCTGAAGTACTTAGGGTACTCCACCGATATGGGATTTACGGATAAAAATCCTCTCATGCCCCTTATATATTGGCATGAGAAAATCCGATGGATGTAATTTACTATACCCACATATCAATGTATTGGTATATACGTAAAATGAATGACAGCCACTAAATTTGTTCTTACCAGCACAAGAGACTTGAGAGAATTTGAATCCAAGATTTATGGAGAAGTCCAAGAACATTTAGACACGGAACCTATGACCTAACCCAAAATGTCACAAATTCCTACTCCTAATGTGGACTGACCAAGTCAGCCCAAAGTCTGAAAAAGAAAAAATCAAGTCAACCATGGACACCTGGCCTCCTTGTGATGGACCTTGGCATCTACTCATTTCGTGCATATACCCTTTCTGGTCCAAGAGTATGGTTGGAGGTGAGAGTTGTTGGGCATGGATAATAACAGTTAATGACAATGCTACATGTTCTCACAGCATTACTATGGCTGCGTTTGGTAACTCTCCCAAAGAATAGTTCTTCTGTTCTTCTGTTCTGATAGAACAAAAAAACTGTTCAGAACAGCCAAGAACAGTTAAAAACTGTTTGACAAATCTGGTTTGTTCTTCTGTTCTCACAGAACGAACCAGATGAAAAGAACATCTAAGAACGAAAATTTTAAAACATGGTTTACCATGTTTTTACGTTCTAGAACAATTTTGAAAAGAACAAAAAACTAAGTTGTGCCCGATAAAACCTGATACCCTTTCTACCTACTTCCATACACGAAGATGTACATCCTCCTTGTTCGTTCTCTACAAGCACAACAGTTATTTTCCCCTCATCTCTCTCTCTCTCTCTCTCTCTCTCTCTCTCTCTCTCTCGTCTTTACTTCTCCTCCATCTCCATTTTTCTTGTTTGGATTTTTTTTTTATAACATTTTTGTAGAAACTACTCCTTGTTCGAGCAGGTAAATCTACTACTGTTTCGTCTCCATCTCTGCAACTTGCTTGTTCTTTGTTTTAGGGATGGTTACCTCTCATTTTTCCTCTTCCTCTCTCACACGGTACCAGGGGATTTCTATCTGAATCAGTACATCGGGTTTGCAGATTTGAATCTGAAACTAATGTGTAGATGGTTCTGTGATTTAAGAAATTAATGCTTTGCTGGTTCTGTGAAATTCACATCTATTTGGTTGTACTCACCAAAAGATAATCAAGTGGACTCCTGATTATTATTCATGTGCTTAATTCTTTATCAAATATCGACTGAAAACGTCAGTATTGACTTTATTTTGTTCTTTTTATTTTCTGTTTCAAATTCCAGATATGAATTATTTATATTCTAAATTCTTTTGGCATGAACCCAAATGATAACTACAAATAAAAGATAAAAAATAAAAAGGTTTGCGGCTCTAGATGCATGAAATTTTATTTTTATTTTTTGAAAAATTTCTTGTTTAATTGATCAACTTATCTCCATCAACCCATAGGTACAATTTATAATTAAGTGACATTAATATTAATTAATTTGGTAAGATATCGGTTTAATGGTAATTCTGTAATATTTGAATCCTTTGAAAAAAAGTGTTCTAGAACAAATTTTACCAAACAACAAACAAGTTAGAACAATGTTTTCAGACTAGTTCTGGAACATATTTGTCAAACAGTTTTAAGGCCAAAAGAATAGTCAAAGAACATTATTTCAAAACAGAACAGAAAAAGATCATCTCTTCCAGTTCAAAACAAGAACAAACGAGAACGTTACCAAACGCAATACAATTGGACATTACGTGACCAAAGAAGTAGGGAACTATTGTCTAGTATGGATAATACCATGATGTTGACGAAGTATCATCTGAAAGAACTCGACACGTAAACTCATCAAGTATAGGATCTAGGGCGAAGCCATCTCAGCACATCGAGTTTGCAACATTTAATGTCATGGTTGCCTACGAAACATGTGCAATTAATGTATTAAGGCAGGAGACACCGTAATTAATGCTTTGACAACAATTCAGAGATCTACATTAACTACACCAACTTTTCCTCTTCAGCGGAGCAGCACACCCCTGAACAAGCCACTCAACAGAGACCTGACACATCAAGTCAATTCACGCCTTCATAACCTACAAAAAGTGATCATTTCCTAACCACAGGCGAGGTGCAGAAAACTCACGCCTACCCCTTGTGCAACGACTCACGCAAGCCTAAGGCCCTAAATCCATCCAAAGCCAACACTAGAAATATAACTCAGTCACATAAACCACAGGTACATTCATCTTTATGCTCACATCCACTACGATAACACCAACACACCATCATTCGCTTAAAGCTAAGGTTTTGGCTACCCTTGACTTTCTACGGACTCCTGCTTCTCAATTGAGGAGAAACTGACTTTATTTGTTGTTTGTTATCTGAATCCTGACTTTGATATTGGAGTGGACATGAGACCCTGATCCCAACCCCTCTTGTGCTTACCTTGTATGTGTCTTATGTACGTGATCTTATTTCAGAAACGATGCGGGAATCTCGACCGCAACAAGGGCCATGAAACCAAAAGATGGAAAGTGATAGCCGAGGAAAACATTTTAGTGTTATGAACATCAAGATCGTATTTCGATTTCCAATTTAATGGTATCGAAAGAGAGAGCAAGAGAATTCAAGGATAGGGAAAACTACAGAGTTGGATTGTTTTGTTACAGATCCAAGGTAGTGATTCTGGGAGAATGTAGCTAGGCAGATATTATCGACCATTAGATTGGGATAAAAGAACATTTGAAGAAGGAGTTGACTTGGACTTTGGATCTGATAGTTCATACCTCCATATAACATCATGCTCTTGATATCATTAGGATATACAATAACATATATCAATATGACATATGGTTAGATATACTTTATTTTTTTTTCTTTTTTTGACAAGTGATTATTTATTAGAAAAAACATTGGAAGAAACATTATGCATTATGGTTTCATTTGGTTGTAAGAAAAATGAGAAAAGGGAGTAAATGGAAATTATTTTCTCTTTTGAGTGGTATGCATATATTTACAAGAGAATAGAAGTGAAATTTATTTTATTATTTGATTGGATATAAAATTTTTAAAAATTGTAATCAACCCCACTTTATTACAAGAGTCCTTTGATATAATTTATATTTATATTTATGAATTATTTATGACAAATCATTTATGAAAATAAATTAAAAATCTTAAATAATAACCATTTGGTATTACTAGACATAATATATATTATAAAATGACGAATAAGTTTTCTGTGTATTTTATCATTTTTTGCCATATGGAAAAATGATGTGGCAGTTCTAAATATTGGATAAAGAGAATATTGTATGAATTAATTAATGTTAAATTTTAAAACCTAATTCAATCAAATACTTTTTGGATGTATATACACACATGCCTACAATACCCTAACTACTATTATGCACTCTCCTACACTAATGGATTTTTAAATCACAATGTAAAACAAGATAGTTGAATCCATGACCTCCCGAACTTATAGTCATCTTATTTATATATTTTTTTTCGGTTTTAATTCTTTTCTTTCTACAAAGAAATGGGGACTTAAAGTAGAGGGCAGTGAAGGTCGATTTGTGATTAGCAAACCACTTCATCACATCGGAACTGATTTATCCTCCAACCCTTCCTGAAGACGAAGCTTACAAGCCAACTTAACTAACGAATTTGACTCTTAATGTGGGCTCCATATTGAATTAACTAGGTAAACCACATTTTATATGAAATTGAGAATAACTGTTATTGATTAATTCTGATCTCATTTTAATTCAGAAAGTGCTGTTCACTCTATCATGTAAAATAAAAAAAATAAAAAAAAAACCAAAAAAATAAATAAATAAAATATTTAAAATGGTTATAATTGGAGCAGTTTTGTATTTTTGGAGATTTAGGGTTTCTTTGTAGTGTAATCATTTCTGACACTTATATTGGGTATAATCTCTTAAGGAGGGGTGGGGATGGTGGCGGTGGAGGGGTGGTGGTGGGATTGGCAGTCAGTGGTGGTGGTGATAGCAGTCGATAGTGGTAATAGTTTCGGAGTAAGAGAAGTAAATTTTTTTAGCTCCAGTTTTTTAGCTCTCATAGACATTTTTGGAGCAGTTAACTCCATGGGAGTCAAAACTTGAACCGTGTTTATCAATCGTCATTCTATTCCGAATTTGCTCCGGAACTAAAAAGCAAAGAGTTGGAGTATTATCAAACACGGCCTAAGAGTCCAATAAACTAACATTTTATTAATGAAAGTGCATATTAATAAGCCTCCACTATTATATCATACATACCTGGCTCTTATATTGTATAGTTTGGTAATTAAAAGCTGCAAAGTGCATATTAAATCTGCAAGCAGTCAAATGGGTCGTCTATTTTAGCAGGGTTGGCAGCTTCTTGCTTAGTCAATTAATTTTCCTAATAAAATATGATTAGAATGGTTCAAGTTGCATGCAAGATAGGAACCAATGAAGCAATTGATCTGATTGAACAAATCATAAGCTTCGTTGTCACCTTAGATATTATTATTATTATTATTATTTATTTTGAAATTATTTATTCTAGATGAGAGGAAAAGATCTTTGGCCTGCTCACTTAGGGTGTTTTGGATCTATAATATAAAAAAAAAAAAATTCAATTTGAATGGAACATTTGTCAATCTTCATATTAAAATTTAATCTTTACCCCTCCATATCAGCACTTTTTTTATTCCTAGTAAAAAATTTCCTTGTATTTTTAATAATTTATTTATTTTCCAAAAATTTGATTCTCAGGTTCCAAAACTTGATTGTACCAAGAGAAGTCTCTCTTGTTCATCTAATTGTAGTAAGTCACGTGGCATGATGATGTGTTAATTTTAATCTTTGGTTAAATACGATATTGTGTAGATTAATCACATATCAAATTTTTAAGTGAAACCAATATGTCTATATTCCCAAATATTGGCTTGCACTTTATCTGTGGTCCATGTCTTAGAATTCATGGATTTTTGGTACTTGATTTTGTCATTTTGCTAATTTTAATTAAGGGTAAGAGTTCTCTCTTAAGCTACATGGCATGCGCAAGAATCCATGAGAATGCAAAGATAAGTATCCACGAAGAAGGGTATAGAGGTCATTTCATAACCCATGTGAGAAGACCCAAAAAATCCAATCGGATTGAAAATTTTCTTTTTTTAATTAATAAATTTGTGTCTCATTTGACAAGTTACGTGGCAGATATTTAATTTAAATGGACCTATCGAAATAAACCTCTAGAGTTGGATTCAAATCCTGGGCCTCTTGAGAGTTCTAGTCAGAGCCCTCCATCGGGGACTACCGACATTGAACCGACAAGATGAATTGACAGGAGGTGTTGATTTGTATGAAGGGTTCAGATTTATCCGAACCCGAAGTATTATCCATCCAATGGGACACGACCTCTCCTCCAGAAACTCAGGAGAGGATTTGAATCGTCTGGGACTAAGGCAGGCGAATAACATCTGTCTATATATAAATATTCATGGGTCTTCAAAGTTTTAGCCTCATGACGTGGACAATTTTATTTGGCCCAAAACCTGAAACCTGAAAAGTGGACGGTTAGGGATGCTTGGACAAGTTGATCCCCACATGATCTACCAAGTGGTGGCAGATATTAATACCAACCATGGAAGCTTCCATGGGTGGGCTGCACGTTGAACTGGTCTGGGACTCCCAAGTTGTTATCATATGATTATAACGTCTGCCAAAGTCCACAGTTGAATGCCTAATATGTGTCACAGTCACATCCTAACACACGGTACTTCAATGACTTTTTGAACAATATTATAAAACTACAAGACCTAAGTAACTATCTTACTAATTAATTATTTGGTAAAACTCAACTGATTCAGTTGAAGAGATTAAAAAGAATAAAAAAAAAGAATAAAAGAACCATTCATTAAAGGGTTGTTGGGATGTTTACACCTTTAGACATTAACATCTCACCCCCTTAGATACCAAAATTATTCTTCTATTAATGAACTCATCGAGAATATTAAAGGTTGAGAGTCTCTTCCCTCTCTCTATCTTTATCGAGCACAAATCTTGGACCTTTGTCGACAGTCTTTCTTCTAGCTCGTGCATTTGATCCATGCATTCGGGTACGAAAGAGACAAGTGGAGGGTCAAGTATTTGGATTAGCTTGACTTTACCCAAGTGTTTGCTTGATTTGCATCCTAGCTAATCTACAGCCGTTTATTCTGATGTAGAGGGGTCAGGATTCAACAGATCGGAATCCATAGTTTCGGAACCCTAGCCCACCTTCCTTCAATTTAATTATCACTGGTAGTCCCTCGTCACTGCAGCACACACCTTTTTGATTGTTTTGGAGCTGTTTTGGTGGGTACGGCCGCGATACCTATCACCTTAATTACATTCATACTAACAGTTGAAGGGATTGAAAAGGGAAAAGGATGTCCACAGGAGCAATGTGTAATGGAATTTATATAAGACAATGAAACTCTGTAGTCCATTGCGCAAACACAACATCATGCGCAATGGAGTGAGATGCAGTGCTGGTGGGATGGTTGCGCAGAGTGCAGAGACAATAGAGACATGTTGTGGTAGCAGAAAGAGACCGACTGAGATACTTCATATATCATCCAATGGTCAATAAACACTAGCATGCCATTTTCGTCTCCCCACATGATTACCTTCTCCATTGTTGTTGCTAGAATCCACAGTCACGATCCTCAGAGGGGGGGGTCTACCTACAGAAGACACGAGGACAAACAAAGGAGATCAAGCTCTGGGCCCAGGGACCACTCTAATGCCCAAGTTAGGACTCCGAACAACAAGCAGGTTGGTCGAATCATTAATGCTTCGGGAAATCTGACCCAAGGTAAGGGAAAGATGGGCAGTAGAAAGTAATAAATGCATAGTAAATGAATCTGGTGAACTTATACAGTTGAAATCCGACCCACTGTTTTTGACTGTTTTACGCAAGCTGACATGGCACGCTCTTTTTGGCCGATATAGTTGGTACTTTGAGGTTTCGCGTAGGCCAACATGTCGCGTTTCTATTGGTCGTTGTTTTGCTGACATGTCACGCATCCATTGATCGGTACTATTTATACCCAACAGTACCCATGATCCATCACCATGCATCGACGGGCTGTAAACCCCACCTAATTAGAATGTGAGACCCATTGAACATGAACGATTTATGATACGAGGAGAGGATCCAGGGATCCAGACTCAGATCATTTGAACAATTGAAAAGTAGTATATGTAAGGGATCCTTGAATTAGGGGAAATTTCTTATTTCTAAAATGATTACTACCAGACATGCATGATACAGCATTGATATTAGGTGATGAATGAAACTGTTTTATTTAACCATAAGTGGGAGGAAATGAAGGAAAAGCATGTAGATTAACTTGAATCTTAGGTTACTTCATTTAGAATTTCGATAATTTTGCTTTGGTCAAACGATATGTTTAAGTAATTTAATCCATAATTAACACCCAATAGGACCTCAACCAGGTTGTTTAATGAGACCGTTTGGCTTTCCTTTTCTCATGACCACAACTGCATTGCATGTGCCATCTAAGGTAAAAGATAAGTAACCCTACATACACATTACGTATGTCCTTTTTCCGTCCAGAGTAGCCCTTTTGTGTGAATCTGGATCCCTTCCCCACATGGGTTTCCTTTTTATACCCTCCAGCCTCCATCACTGTCTATGTCCAATAGGTCTCACCCTCCAAAGGGCATATGCGAGAGATCATCCCATTTCTATGTATCTGGTTAAGCAAGCTTCTGAACAGGCCAAAGGGGCAAAGCATTCATGAAGCCTCTTGCTTGGGGCCCTTGCTCTAATACTAAACTTTCTGGCGGTACTGGGACGAATGACGATATCCTAGCATGGTTAGTCTCCAAGGAATATGAATTCGATGAACCTTATCGGACTCTTTGTGAAACATGAAGAAAATCAATGAGTACATATTAAAATCTTATACGCTAGTTGAGGAAAATTGAAATATGAAAGTGACCGATAACTTGGAGGAGAGAGAAAAAAAAACCCGGATTTGAAAGAAAAGAGCTAGAGACAGAAGTTTAATTTGTTTTGTCTATGTTGGTTTGAGTTTAGGCGTAATGGTCCCAGTGTTTTTTGAGCATTGAAGTATGGATCTGCCGAGGACCCTCCCAAGGGACATTATAAATTGCCTAAAATGTATCTTAGCTTTTCAGCAATCACTTGGAATGCAAGAATTACTAAGCTTGAAATGTTAAAAGATGTTGCATGACCTTACGGGAGCTTTCAGCCTTTCCATGCAGTGGACCCCACTTTTGGGGGGAGATGGGGCCGGAGAGCAGAAGTGGGGCCCATATAATCCGGTGCTTCCTTTTCTGGTTGTTAATGTTTTCTTGTCAAAAGGTGAAGGTGGTGATCATTGTAAGATACAAATACATGCAGACGAATTATTCTTGAGAATGGATTAGGGGAAGTTAAGAGCAAAAGTGTCAAAAGCGGGAGAGGTACCCGTTTTGGGTAGTTTTGTAACTGAAACCTAAAATAAGATAATCTAGTAGTTTTCCTTGAAAATTTTTGGGACTAGCTACCAATAATGTACGTGGGACTTTAAGTCATCCTCTCATGTCGTAAAGTCTGTCATCCATCAAACGGGTTGAAATGTATCAGTATACCGATAAAAAAAGATCCAAGTCTGGACTATAATGGGGATGCATGATATATACGAAAAGATATATAATTAAATTTGAGGCTAAAATTTAAGACATAGATGACTTATTCATCAAATTACTCATTCATTATAATATAGTTTGATTGTCACATGGTTCTTGCATAAAGTAGATTCTTCCCTCTTATGAAATTTTTTTTGGGATCAAATTTAACTCTTTAAATTAGAATATTCTTAATTTCAAATAATTTTTTGTAACTTATATTAAAGAAGTAGCATAACATTTTAAATATTTTTTTTTACCAAAAAAAAAAATATTTTATATTTTTTCAAATGGAAATTATTTAAATTGACATGGTGTGGTGCTATATAGATCTTAAATGTCAACTGAATTTTACCCCCTCAAAATACAACTGAATTTCCATCTTCTTATGTATTTGATGTAAATGCCCTTGGATAATGCAAATGTAATGATCCTTAGCATTTATAATTTTATTATTATTATTATGGAAAAAGATTTTGAAATCAACACTCTTTACTCTCTGACTATATAGGCCCCACTATTAATGAAATCATTTTTCACACCATGATTAATGAAGTTGGCATAGAGAACCCTCTTCCTTTATTATTATTGTTGTTCTATTTATTGTTATTGTCCTTATTATTGTTATTGTCATTGTTGTCTTTATTGGTTTTATTATTTTTATGGTTGTTTTGTCATATCATCATCATCATCATCTATATCATCGTTAATGCGGTTTAATCGAATAAATTTACTTGATTGGTTATAGTTTCTCTTTCTGTCTGTATCTGCACCGTAGATGTGTGCAAGGTTTTGTAAATTGGCCATTGGATTAACTGTACACCTAAAGGATGTTCACATGTCAAATTTCAAATTGAAAATCAATCAAAAAGCATTCGACGTATGTCTATTTGTCGTCGTATTTTTCGACTGTCCATCAAAGTGCGTGTACTTTCTCATAGTTGTCGGATGCCTCTTCATACACTCCCATTAGTCCCCGGGTTGGTGTAGAGTCACACAGCTGAATAGGAAACCCTTTCGCCATAATTTATTTTCGAGTTAGGAATTAGGGATACAATATAGGGAGAGTGAAGGCATGACTTGTTCGAGTCTTCACCACAAGAAGCCAAAGACCCTACCTCCTAAGGCAAATGGGATTCCAAGAGACATTCTTTTTATGTTATCACTATAAACTAATTGTTAAAAACTACTTTACCCAAAAAAAAATTGTGAAACACTACCATTTGTTTGGAGTTGTTACCTAACGATTGTGATGTGATGAATATTGGGTTTCTTTTATCAATGTAACTACTCATGTTTCAAGGCATCAGAATCAGTCCTCGCTAGAGAGAGAGAGAGAGAGAGAGAGAGAGAGAGAGAGAGAGAGAGAGGGGGGGACTTTGCAGTAGATATATTCTAAATAGAGGGGAAGGATCTACACGCTATCGGGGCAAACTGAAATCGTATATATTAATGTCGTTTAATCTTAAGATGGGAATCATTTAATTAGAGAACCATTGACTGAGTGAGGAGAAAGTAAAAAGGAATTAGCCGTGTACGGTTTGGATCCACATCGTCTTCTCCCAGAGATTCAGGAGGAGGGGCGGTGACCCCACTGGATGGTCGCCACGTGGAGATTGGATGAATCCGACCCTTCCGTTCGAGCCGACACTCCCTTATCGGCTTGACTTGTCGGCTCCAACAGAGGGGTCGGATTCATCCAACCTCCACGTGGCGACCATCCAATGGGGTCGCCGCCCCTCCTCCCGAATCTCAGGGAGGAGACGATTTGAATCCGTATGATTTCTTTTCCTTTCCATAAATATGAAAAGATTTTGAAGGAGTAAAATTGGATGGGTTACAATTTACAAAGCAAGTTTCAAGGGATCAGTATCGGGCTCGGTATTGTAAAACCCACAATCGATTCGATACTAATATGGATCGATTTTGTAGCCATGACACGTGCGATTAAAAAACTATAAAAATAAGTATCAGATTAACATTGCCCACGATCGAAACAATACAAATCGGCAGATTTAATACGATCACTACAACCATGTTGCAATGGGAATTGCAGAGGCAAAAAAAATGGAGAAAGGATGGAATGCGATGGGAAAGGGGATTTGAGAGTAAGATTCCACCCGATTTTGAATTTTTTAAGGCGAATTACTGTCACAAGGGTCTATTTTTTTTTCTTCAAATGTCAAAAGCATCTATTCTATCACGTGAACAAATGATATGTCCATTATGATCATTAGACAGAGAAGATATGATTCAGATTAGCTATATGTTAAATTTTAGAGTCTAATCAATCAAATACCATACCTTATATGGTCATGCACCCCATATATATCCATGCTCCCACCAACTCTAAATAAAAATAGAAAATTTAGATAGGAAAAACCAAAATATTAGATTACTCAGATTTAACTTTTGACATTTAAAAATGTCACATTGCTTTGTTAAATGGATAAAAACTATTTTTTTTTCTAATATTTTAAGGGGAAAAGATCCCAGTAACCATCCCCTACATCCCCTTGCCAATAAATTAAAGGGCAAATGCTTTTCCAAATTGTGCAAACCAGTGTCTCTAATGTGTAGTTCAACCCAAAAATTTATGGACAACTATATCCAGTAAAATTTTAACCCAGTTGAAGTGAGCCAATTATATTTGTCACGTATAGAGGGATTTTTTTTTTGTCACCTATAAACCCTTTATTTGATAAACTTGAAATGATTTTGTGTATATTTCATGGATTGTATGATTTTTTTTAATATAAATTTTTACTTAAATGTTATAATTTTATTTATGGAACAATATAGATGTCTATTGTATAGTAAATCTATGCCTGTATTTTTATTCCAAATGGTATTAAACACGTATTAAACTCGAACCATATTATTGTTCATACACGTTTTTCAAAAATGGATTATCGGTCCCCCTATCTAAAGTCTATCTGGTTAAAGCCCGCACTAACCTATATCCGACTTTTTGCCATACCCGAACTTACTATAGTCGCAACTACCATTCGTCACACTTGGTTAAATTATTTCATTTCAACAATTAAATAACGACAAGATACATTGTGAACATCCACAGAAAGAAACCCTCACAATGCCTTAACACATTTACATCACTACCTGGCTTTGCAAGTTATTGGGCATCAAGACATTTTCAAGCAACACAAGCCAAGAAAAAAACAGAAAAAGATCCTCTCCTGTCGTCCAGTTTGTCAGTCGTCCATTGGACAGGCTGGGACGCATCGGCATGCATGTCGAACATCCCTACCCATCCGATGGACGACTAATGCAGCTGGACGACAGGAGAGAATCCAGATCCAGCAAAACTTGAATGCTAGAAGAACAGAGCTTACTACAAAGGTCACGCAACTCTGAAATAGATGCACCACTTGCAAGGGATGTGAGTATAAAACTCTTCAAAGAAAACCTTACTGACCCTGATAGCTAACAGCTATATAAAGACTATCCTCTTCAAAACTGCCGAAATTTTACAGCATCAGCACTAACCCCACATACTGCTCCCAGTAATTCTGATTTTTAAACTTATATTCAGCATAATATCTCAACTCGAATAAAGATTACAGAAATCATAAACCCTTCACTTCAACCACATGATGACTCAAGAGAAGAAACAATCTCCCCTACAGTTTTAGCACTCAGATGGATGCATGGTGCTGACACAAATTTCACAAATTCTAGTTATGCTTATCATTGCCTTCCTGCATTTCCATACTAGATCTCACTTCCGTAGAAATATTGTAATTTTTTAAGCTTTGTTCCACTCACAGGCTGTTCATTGCTATACTTGAACTCACCATATTAATTCTTAGACCTCGAGAATCTCATAAAACAGGGGAATAAAATATAACATTTTTCCCACAGGTGAGAATGGGGGGTAATTACGATAAATATTTTTATTTGATAAAAGAGAGAAAACTATACCTCTCCAACGGGTATGGGGCTTCATTTATACTATTGTTAGGACCATGAATCGGATATTGGATGACTTCTAGACCGTCAAAATGTAAAAACATTATGTATGTGAATAAATCATAATCACTCTTAAATACCCACATCTCAAATCTTAATCACTCAAATCAGTTTTGCTATAAAATTGGCAAAGAGGACACCTCCATCATTGTCATTTCAAAGAAATATGGCAATATCCAAAAAATCCTTCATGCATTTCAGAAACTTCTATAACTCTTGACTTACAGTGCCATATTCCAGAAACTTGTTTGAAGCCTCGCATGATGATGATGATGAAAAGCTTCAGAAGAAAGAAAACCAGGGATAAAAGCAAGAAAGAGAACAATTAAGGCAGCCTCCAATGCTCTCCTGCATAAACTGCATCGTCGCCGAGCTCTTCTTCAATTCGAAGTAACTGTAAATAAAATATAAAGAAAAAAGCTATTAGTTGTGCCCACATTTTCCCTTCATCTTTTAAGTAATGGGAGAGGTGCAGAAGGTTGAGGCTAAGATAATTATGGTTTAAACTAAAACATCAATTAGTGAGTTAAAACCAGATATTGGATAGGAAAATGCAAATTTTGCTTGCTAAAAGAAGCCAAATAATGTGGAAATCACATAACATTAACATAAGAAAGGAACGATATAAAATTCTTATTAATGAATCATTAACAAAACATTTACATTAACAGGGTAGTGCTAGCCGGCAGCCGCACATGCACGTAATAGATGGCATGACCAGGATCCCCACAGTGCAGTGAGCTCACCGTGACCCACCCCCTTTATTGGCATGCTTTCCACTCTGCATGGTAAAAATCCCAACCATGTGTTGCATGTAGTGAAGGCACACCCCCCCCTTCCCATCCTCTCCCAAACATAGTAGGTCTTGTCATTCAGGCTCTCAGATCACCATTGACATTTCCATCTCCAAAGTATGAGATGTTTACCATGTTAACAGTGGTTTCAGAATCATTAAGACTAATTCAAATGAAGGTGATGGAAGCAGTTTGATGTTTACATAATAGATATCAATAACACAAAGAGAGATGTTTTCCACATCACCACTCTAAAGGCTTCTCTATAAAGCCACATCATTTTTTTAATCACATGAGAGAGCTGATATGAAAGATTAACTGTGGGTTACACAAAGTACCCTTTTCATAGTTTAAAAGTTCAATTTTTAACCTATTAAGTCATGTAGTGGATTTTCTCTCATGACTATTTTTAAGCCATCAAATTAGTACACTACTGAAGAGGCAATTCCAACCATTGGATAGATAGAGGAACATGTCGATTGGCTATCTGTCAAGTTTTAAAGGCAAAATTAATCATGTCGCTCACCATGTATCATATCATTTCCCTAGCTGTCTAAATCTTGACCAAAATTGACATGTTGATTGTGCCACATGGTGGTAATGCATTTAGGCCCAAACTTACCACGAGCCAAAGGTAATAAAGTGGACATAATGCCAGAACTTTCAGCTACACCTAACCTGCTACATGAAAGTTTTTGGGGGGCCATTCAGAAAGGGCTCTCTAAATGGGCTGCGTAGGAAAGTTTACCCATGACCAAGACCAAAAAAGGATTGCACATGGAAGTATGAAAATGGAAGACAGCAAGAAGAAAATATACCTGGTTGTACTTTGCAAGCCGCTCTCCCCGGCAGGGTGCACCAGCCTTGATCTGACCAGTGGCCAACCCAACAGCTAAATCGGCGATGAAGGAATCTTCAGTCTCGCCAGATCTATGGGATACCACTATTCCCCATGTAGCATCCTTTGCCAGCTTCACAGCTTCAAAGGCTTCTGTGACAGTTCCAATCTGATTCACCTGCATTCAGCCCATCAAAATCATCAGAAATTACTCTGAAATTGCAATCCACCCTCTCAGGCTGTAGGAGCGCTTCAAAACCTGTTCACACTCAACACGTTTCAACCATTATCTATAAGTTTTTTTCAAAATACAAACTTCCCTCCCCTCCCACACCATCCACGCCAAAAAAGCAATAATGATAGATTAAAATGCATTCAAACATGCTATAATGGTTAGAACTTAAACCATTTCAAACCTGTTCACATTTAACACGTTTCTACCATTATCTATAAGTTTTTTTCAAAATACAAACTTCCCTCCTCCATGCCAAAAAAACCAATAATGAAAGATTGAAATGCATTCAAACATGCTATACTATCCCCCCCCCCCCCCCCCCCACACACAAAAAAAAAGAAAAAAAATAGATTAAAATGCATAGAAACTTGCTATGATGGTTTAGAAGAAATACATCATGCTTTAGAGAAAAGAAAAAAAAATGATATATACAACCCCCCCCCCAAAAAAAAAAAAAAAAAAAGAAGAGAGAAATATAACACCTCACATAATAACATGTCATACACAGTATGGAAGCATCTTATATAATGTCAAAACTGTGACCAAGTGTGCTGGGTCCTTTTATAAATAAACACACAAAACAAGATAAAGAGTCATGGAAAAAATAAAATCTTTGGATTAAATCACTTATAGTAAACATTTCAACATAGAAAGGCATCAATAACATGTCACAGATACAATGGTTACCTTGAGAAGAAGGGCATTACAAGTGGATTCATGTACTGCTCGCTCAATGCGTTTTGGATTTGACACCAACATGTTATCTCCTACAACCTGCCAAACTATTTTCTCTCAAATATTCTTCTGTGATCATGATCAATAATATTAAAAAAATGGATCCAAAAAACTTCCCAAGTCATGATTTGCCATAAAACCAACTGGGCAATCCTAACTACATTAATAATCTCACTAGGCAATTCCCCAACCATCAATGAAGCTCATTTGGAATAATCCACCATATAAACTTCCAACGACAAAGAGATTAAAAAGAAAAGCACAAGCAAAAATGTAACATTTTAAATTTTGGAGTTTTTAATCGATCTGTTTGGATACATCTCCTAGATGGTCCATTTATGTGGTAGGTCACATCCACATTCATGAGATATGTACAGGACAGAGTGGGCTAAAATAGAGTTCGAAGGATGACCTGCTAAAACATATCTTCATAAAAGAAATACATGACAGACCTGGCAAATGCCAAGGCTGGAAAATAACTTCGTATTCTCCCAGTCCTCCTTGTCAAATGGCTCCTCGATTGATACAATTGGATAGTCTGCAATACCAGCAGATTGTCTCAGGATAAAAAAACAAGAGAGAAAGAGGGCCATCTTAAAGAAAAAGGGCAATGAACTATCAAGAAATTCAATCCATATTAACCTACTTCATGTCTTGAAGAATACAGAAACATGAAAAGGAAATAAAGATTGGTCTCCTGTACCTGCACAGAGCTGCGTGTACAATTCAATCATATCCTCTCCACTCTTAAAAATCTGTCCTGACTTATTTGGGGATTTGAAATCTAAATCATACTTTGTTCCTGAATCACAGGGAAACAAGCCTCAATAACAATTGGAATGAACAGGTACACAGAGTGACAGCCCAATTCACAACCCCAACCCCCCCCCCACACACACACATCCCAACAAAGACAAATGCGTGACCTACCAGTACACATGATTTTTGGGTGTGAAAACTACTATTTACGATATAACAGCACTGAGAAAAGCCTGTCCTATGGCCCAGACACAAGTATACTTTTTCTTCTTATCACAGTGACATCATTGCTGATGAACCTTAAAAAATATTTGAAGAGAGAAAGGGTTTTTTTTTTTTTTGTGGGGAGGGGGGGGGGGGGGGGGGGGGGGGGGGGGGGGGGGGGGGGGGGGGGGGGGGAAGGGCTGGAGGAACCTCAAATATTCTCACATACAGCTAAGGCAGTAAAAATATTCAAAACAGAAGAATTCATGCTCACCTATGCAGAACTCAGTAGCAGCTACATCCATTCCTATCTTAATTCTTTCATCATATCCCGTTCTCTCAATTGCCTCCTTAACAAGATCCAAACCTTCTGTGAAACTGCAAATATAGATAAAGATCATCAACTAAAAAGGAACCAGCTTACTCCAGCAATATAAAAAAAATGTTGCTCAAAGACAAGCATCACCACCTCGGCGCTTAATCACTATTAATCGTAAAAGAACAAACTTATGTAAATATGCAAGCCCTCCAACCAAAAATAAAAAATTGTGAGCCCTTCCATCTTGCATCGGATGTTCTATATATTATAAATAAATATATTTTAGTAAACGTTAAAATAGCTAATCTAAATATCAAGAACCTAGCAAAAGATGGAAATACTTGCCTCGAGATATTAGGGGCGAATCCACCATCTTCACCAACATTGCATCCATGTGTACCATATTTTTCAGCAATAACAGCCTGCCTTTTTGTTATCAGAAATTAAAATTTATGAAAGAGCAGGGAAGCACGGACTGGAGTAAAAGAATAAGAGGCATCAAAACAGAA
The DNA here is from genome assembly GCA_028583415.1 of Protea cynaroides. Classification (NCBI taxonomy): domain Eukaryota; kingdom Viridiplantae; phylum Streptophyta; class Magnoliopsida; order Proteales; family Proteaceae; genus Protea; species Protea cynaroides. The sequence goes on along the minus strand of CM053269.1, from coordinate 50,443,552 downwards.
CAGATTCCCTAACAATGTTTAAACATTCCCGACGTAATGATGACAAAATGCAAATGTATACACAAAACTACATATATGAACCATAATTATATACAGAACAAAACGTGCTCTGAAAAAAGAGATTTCGTTTACATGATATGTGTTGCGGATCAACCCAATTCTCTGGGGTCAGGACGTTTAAAAGTTTTAAGTGCAGTTTATGACCAATGCTTGGTTGTTGCTTTAATCCTATCATATATTGATGGTATTGGGATGACTAGATTCGAAAATCTCAGTATTTAAATCATCAAAGTCTGATTCAATTTCACTAATTAATTCATATAGGATTTCTGGTGAATTTACTAAGGCTCTCTTTGGTATAGTTTATATTTATTAGGATACAAGTTTGGCCTTGACAACCCGAACCCAACCCTAACCCGCCCTGAACCCTGGCAGGGTTGAACCCGGCCCGACCTTGACAGGGTTGGGTTAGGGCTCAAAAAATTTTCAACTCTGGCAGGGTTGGGTTGGGTTAGGATTGACCCCCTGGGTTGAGCCCGGCCCGGCCTGACCCTATATATATATATATATATATATATATATATATATATATATATAAGAGGAACCCTAATCCTAAAACTAACGTCTAAACCTAAATCCGTCTCAGACTCTCTCGAATCTCACTCTCAACGGCGACTCACGGCCTCACCGGCATCCTGCTTTCTCGACTCTCACGGCCTCACCTGTCTCGCCTAATTTTGGTGCTCTCTATCTCTCAAGCTATCTCAGATCTCCAAAGGTTTTCATGGAATCTACCCTTCGTTCCAGCTCCAAGTGAGTTTGTATTTTACGCAACGTTGGCAAGTACTTCCCAGGTGCCCTCTTCCGCCCACCTTTCTATCTTTGTTCTTTTTATTTCCTCTTTTCATCTCTCTAGTTCTTCCAAATTTCTATTTTGGAGACCAAATGGATTTAGTACCCATTTGACTTAATTGGGTTTTCAATAAGAGTTTGTGCCAAAAACAGAATCCTTTCCCCCCATAAAATTAATTTAGTTTGTAACTTTATAACTCTTCAATGGATTTGGGGCTTCTATATGTTCAGTTAAGAATTATTGCGTTTTTCATGTGTTTTCAAGCTTGAAGGGAAATTTCTACTTCTTATATCATATTGATTGTACAGTGAAGATAAATTGTATGATAAAACTTCCTCTCTCTTTTTTTCCCCTCTTAATAATTTGTTTTGGAAGCGGACTGAAGGGGTTCAGTACCTGAATAGGGTCAGTCAGGGTCAACCCGACCCAACCCGACCCTGTCAGGGTCAAGGTTAGGGTAATTTCTGACCTTGGCAGGGTTGGGCGAGGTTAGGGTTGAGTGTAGGTAGTCAGGGTTGGGGTTTTAAGAATCCCGGCCCAACCCGGCCCTATTGCAGCCCTTATATTTATGTTTATGAGTAATTTATAATAAATCATTTATGAGTATAAATTATGAATTATAAATAATAAACGTTTAATACCATCAGACATAAAGAAGTCATAATATCTTATCAAGATAATGATAAACACCTTCTAACCTATTTGTAGATTTTATATTATATCAATTTATTTTAAATATAAATAAGTACCATAAATCATACCAAACAACTACATATATCATAATGTATCATATAATTAATTCTATAATACATATTTTGAGATTATTTATCTCTAATTGTTTAACCATTTTCCATATTTATTTAGTTTTCCATAAACATTTATTGGCATAATTTCCTTCTTCATTACAAGCATAACATCTACATGTTTTAGGCTTGTTATTAATTTTTTTAACATATCGTTTATGTTTAAAAAACTTAGTTGTTTGTGGGTTAAATCGTTTCCACCTATAGCAACATTTAAACGGCCTTATGTTTATAAAAGTAACTTCAGGTTTAGCATGCTTTTATGGTAAACCGTTTCGCAACCAAATTCTCAATTATTGTTAATGAGAGATTTTTCTTTTATTAAGTGTTTAGCTGCTCGAACATCTAAACAGTGATTAATTAATCGTCTGCAAACATAATTAATCTGATTTCCTAAAGTATTTGTACTATCGATTTCGAGTACAAACTTAGGATATTGGTTTTTGCATATTGTATCCCATGGTTGGAGTAACTTAGCAAAAAATTGGTCTAACCAGTGTTTGGTTGAACCAATAAGAAGCAAATGATAAAAATGTTGAAAAAATTTGGAAAACTCTTCAAAATTATTCATTTACAAAGTTTTAACTTGGTACAGAAATGGTTATATCTTCTAAAGTTTGTTCTGGTGAATGAAGCCAACAAAATTCTCGTTTTAAATTTTTTGCAAAATTGACTAATAATGTATCAAAAGAATATGTTCCAAGAGTTGATATTTTTTGGTTCTTCCCAATTCGGAATTTTCCCATGGTTAAGAGGAAATGAAAAACAAAACCATGAATAGTTCCATCTAACATAATTCAAGAATTTTTTCTTGGTCCATAAATTTTTGTAATTAGTTATTACGATAGACAGGGCTTGGGCCCAATCGCCAATGGCCGGTTCATAGGCTTTGAAGGCTATATAATTGAGATCTAAAGTTCCTCCAGCTATAACATTACCCTTGTTCATATTGGCCCGTTGGGTTATATGTATAACGGGTTCGGATTGATTGGAAGAACAAGCTTAACCTACTGTTTGCAGATTTTCTCCAAAACTAACGGAAGGTCCATACAGTGGCCTAAAGCGTCGATCTCAAGAAGATCACAACTACTGATTTTCCTTTTGCCTGTTTGGAATGGTTCAAGGCCAGGCTCTATGTCTGTTGAATCGGGGGTTGATTCAACAGAGCTAGAACTATTACTATAAAAAAAGATCTCGGAATATGTTTTCTAAATCAGTAACAATAACGTGCATCTGTTCAGCGAAGGAGGGTCTTCATCGCTGTTAGAAACATCAAACAAGTGATAATCATGCCTCATGAACAATTTTTCATGTTCACCGTATAACTGCTGCAACATTCTCACCAAGTTAGCTTTTTCTTGAAAATTTGTTTCCTTTATAAAACGTATTTTCCAATAGTCCAAAATTTCTTTTAAGGACTAAAACTGTGTTTTAGAAGCTAGGTCTTTTGCTTCGAAAACTAAAATTGAGTTTCCATAATGTAATGATTTTCTATGCGAGGCAGAAGTAAACGGAATCTCGTTAAGTTCCAATATTTATTTAAAACTTGGTCCAATTTTTATTGAGACTATCTATGGTCATTTTATCTCGGTTTTGAGATCTAAATCTACCACCATATCAAGTTGGGTTACTTGGTCTTGGACGACTTGCAAATTATGTTCTAATTTATCTAATTTTTGCCGATTTTACAAAAATAAGAAAAAGATAAATCTATAAGCATATTAATTACCCCACTAACAACAGGTAATTTTTCATTGCTAGATTTTAAAATATGTGAACTATGATCATATTCTCTTAGATTTAAACCTGTAGTAATAGTGTGCAATCTATTGAACTTAGGTTTGTCGCCATTTAGTGTTTTTTTTTTTTTTTTTTCAAATACTTATCTGCTGTTTCTCTTAAATTTGTTTCCTTTTTATAACTTATTTTCCAATAGTCCAAATTTTCTTTTAAGGACTGAAACTGTGTTTTAGAAGCTATGTCTTCTACTTCGAAAACTAAAATTGAGTTTCCGTGATATAATGATTTTCTATGTGAGGAAGAAATAGATGGAATCTCGTTAAGTTCCAATTTTTATTTAAAATTTGGCCCAATTTTTTATCGAGATTATCTGTGGTCATTTTAGTAGAAGGCAAGCCTTCGTGTGACGGTAAGGTTTTCATATTGCAACTTGGTGGTCATGGGTTCGAATCTTGGAAACAGCCTCTCCACATTGTGGGGGTAAGACTGCGTACATTCTGCCCTCCCTAGACCCTGCAGTTGCGAGAGCCTCGTGCACTGGAACACCTTTTTTATTTATGGTCATTTTAGTCTCAGTTTTGAGATCTAAATCTACCACCGTACCAAGTTGGGTTACTTGGTCCTGGACGACTTGTAGATAATGTTCTAATTTACCTAATTTTTGTTGATTTTTCAAATATAAGATAAAGATCTCTATGAGCATATTAACTGCTCCACTAATAACAGGTAATTTTTCATTACTAGATTTTAAAATATGTGAACTATGATCATATTCTCTTAGATTTAAAACTGCAGTAGTAAAGATGCAATCTATTGAGTTTAAGTCGGTCACCATTTAGTTTTTTTACTTACCTACTTTTTATCTTCTTTGATGGTTCAGAGGACGGATTATGTATGTCCACAACAGCCTACCTTGGCTTCAAAGGACCTTTGACAACCTCCCAAAGAAAAAGAAAAACCTGAAGTAGATTTTCAACCAACCAGCAAAAGAAAAAGGATAAATTGCAAAACTTAGTAACAAAATTGAGAACTAAGAGAGATAGGGTTCATACACTCAGAGAAACCTGTACCGGCAATCTACAGGGAGACTTCGGCAAGAGCACATGTGTCCAAAGTGAAGTGGATTATGAGAAGAGAATATAGTTGTCAAGGCGCCGCCTAGGCGTCCAGGAGAAAAAAAATGAGCCAGGCAACCAAGCGGCTTGTGGTAGTTTGAAAGACGCCCGCCTTGGAAGGCTGGGCGACGCCTAGGCGTCGCCTTGGGAGCCTAGGACGCCTAGTCTTCCTAGGCGGTCGCTTTATACAAAAATGAAGATCTTATATTATTTTTAATTTTTTTAATTTAGATTCCAAACTTAATATTTATATTGGTTTGGTGTACAATAATAGTATGCCAATACATGGAATTAGTGATATCTGATTAATGTATTATTATTTTTTGTATTTTTTTTAATTAGATTCTAAACTTGCCTTTCTGATTGGTGTGGTGTACACTAATTTATTGTAAGCTGTACATGAAATCAATTACATCAATATATACAAATGGGAAAATGGAAAGAAAAATCCAGAAAACGGTCAAACTCTTCGACTGTTCCTCTTCCCCGCTTCCGACGACGATTCGGTGCTGCAACTTCGTCAATCCTCAGCTATTCTTCTTCGGTTCTTTTAGTGGACGGCATCAACTTCTTTAATCAGGTATGTGATTTAGATTAAATGTAAATTTATTTTTTTATTTTTGTAGAATGCTTGTTCTTCTTCTTCCTGCGTTGACCCTTAACCGAGAGGTTTTTTTTTTTTCCAATGACGTTTTACTTCTTCTTCTTCTTTTTTCTTTCTTCTTCTTCTAGTCCGAATGGTTTTCTTTTTTATTTTTTCTGCAACAATTTTTTCTTTTTTACGATCGTCAACTGAGCTCTTCTTCCTTCCTTCCTTCCTTCCTTCCTTCCTTCCTTCTTCCTCTTCTTCTTCTTCTTCAAGTCCGAATGTTTTTTTTTTCCTGCAAAGCCTTTTTTTTTTTTTTTAACGATCATCGGCTGAGCTCTTCTTCCTTCCTTCCTTCCTTCTTCCTCCTCTTCTTCCTCTTCTTCTTCTTCAAGTTTGAATGGTTTTTTTTTTTCCTGCAACAACCCTCTGTTTTTTTTTTCGATTGTCGACTGAGCTCCTCTTCCTCCTCCTTCCTCTTCTTCTTCTTCAAGTCCGAATGGTTTTTTTTTTCTGCAACGCTCTATTTTTTTTTTTTCCGAAAATTGTCGATTGACTCTTCTTCATCGTCCTCCTCCTCCTTCTTATTCTTCTTCATCAAGTCCGAATGGGTTTTTTTTTTCTTTTTTCTGCAACGATCTTTTTTTTTTTTTTTTTTTTGCTTCGATTGTCGACTGAGCTCTTCTCCTCCACTTCTTCCTTCTTCTTTTTCTTTTCCTCCATCTTTTTCTTCTCTACATCGACCTCTGCAACTGCAGAGGAGTTGCAGAGGCTTCTTTTTCTTCTTGTTCAGTTGTTGTCAAATGCTTTTTTTCTTTTTCTTTTTTTATCATTTTGTCTGCAACAACATTTTTTTTTTCTTTTTTTTTTTTTTTTTTTTGGGTAAGTACATTTTTTTTTTCATTCATTGCAAGTTCTCTTCTCTTTTTCTTCTTCTTCTCTGCTAGTCTGATACAGCCTGCAAGTTCTCTTCTTCTTCTTCTTCTTCTTCTTATTTGCTGGTCTGCTGCAGCCTGCAAGTTCGAATGCTTTTTTTTTTTCTTCCTTCTTCTCTCCTAGTCTGCTGCAGTAGTGCAGCCTGCAACTTTGCAATGACTTTTTTTTATTTCTTTGCAATATAATATTTATTGAGTAATTTACATTTTAGTTCTTTATGTGCATTATAGACTTGCATTATTGTTCTATTTTATATGCTATTATGTTCTTAGTTTGTTGTTTTGTGCTTCTTTTTTTTTTTAATTATAATTATGCTTTTTTAATTCTTACATTTTATACTTTAATCTTTTTTGTTTATTAAATAGTTAAATGTTAGTTCTTGATGTAGCATATTGCATTATTGCATATAATATATAAAGTATAAACATAAATATAGCTTTGATATTTTAGGCAAAAAAAAAAAACAGTAGGAACGCCTTGGTCGCCTAGGCGCCCAGGATGGCCTCCAATGCCTAAGGTCGCCTTGTCGCCTTAACAACTATAGAAGAGAAACAAGGAAAAATTTATATTATATATGCAGAAAATATTGATCTAACCTTGTTAAGGTGTTCTTTACTTGTACAAACAAAAGTAATCCCTTCATCTTTATAGGCTAAGAGTCAATTTGCAAACGAAAACGGCACTCATAAACTATAGAGAGATCATACTACTTGAAAGAAACTTAAATGAATCTTGAGTTAGACTCTGATACCATGAATACAAAAGAGCTTGCTTGTTTCTTGCTTGAGCTTGTTTACATAAAGTAAGGAGGTGGGAGATAACTTACAAAGAAAGCAAAAAACAAAAGCAAAAGAGGAAGAGTGCAAGAGAAAAGAGGAAAACGTAATGAATGAGCAAGATAGGAAGTGCCCCTAATGGAGAGGGAAGGTTCCATTTTATAGAAAAAGAAAAGGGACTATTACTATTCACATCAAGTCATGCTTTTACTATTTATGAATAGTAAATATTCTTGTTAAGAATCTTATTGTTCATGAACAGTGAGTCTTGGCTGCTACTTTGTCTTTTACTGTTTGCTACAATGAATGGCAACGGAACATGTTGGCGTATTGTTTATGTCTGGCATTCTTTGAGGGATGACGTATGCTAAATTGTCGGTTAGTGATGCTGACGTGTGCAGTTGATTAATATCGCTTTTGAAAAAGTCCAGATCACCCTTATGTTAGCGTGATCCAGTGCCAACCCCATTATCAAAAAAATATGGTAGACTAGCGTAGTCTTCACTATCATTGAACATCTAATGTCCAACTTGTTGCCTTTCTAAAAATTCTTCCGCCAAAAGTTAGTGATCGAATGGTACATCGAGCATGTCGAACTTGATGAACCTTTCTAACAGGAGATCGACGGCAATGGTCTATGGATCTGAGACCATGTAGTCAATTGGTAGATTAGTGCAGAAAACTTGTCGACTACCAATGATTTTGAAATCGAAGAGCTGTGCAAATTTCACGGCATCATGAAATTCAATGAGCGACTTAATATAAGAAGACTCGGCATTGATTTATCGGGCCCATTTGAGTGCATCTTCATCTTCTGGTTTGGTAGTCCGATGATATCAAGATCTGAGGGTTTGATTAACATCCATATTTGATAAAGGGCGCAAAATATTTTTTGTTTCCGCCAGCCAAGGGAACCATAAATGTCGATTTCCAGATAATGTTCAAACTTCTAACTTTTGATTACACGATAAATTATTGTTTTGACTATGCTTAGGACAAGAGTATCTTCAATATTTGGATCGACAATTGATAATTTGATATATAGTAAATAGTTCAACCACAAGATAGGAATCAATGCCATCAATTAATGCGGAAATTGGATTTCCGATGAATCGTTTATCAAAGAGTTCAGCAAAGGAAGGTGTATCAATACCTTGACGAAATTAGCGAATCAATATATTCAAGAAGACATGGTCCTAGATCTTTCAACATATGAAAAACATAAGCGAATCAAAAAGAGGAAATCTATAAGTGGTCCAAATTACCATTTTGGTCAACTTGCTACTTTGAGTAAGCCAATGGAAACACACCAGCCCAACTCACAGAAAACTCTAACACTGAAACAAAACTTTTCAACAAAGAGAACTTTGTGACTCTGGGAAAAAATCCGCAAATTAGATACCTTCACATCGGCGTAATTCAAATTGAAATTACAACCTTATTTCGTCCAGGTATTGATACACCTATCATTGCTGCACTCTTTGATAAACGATTCATTAGAAATCCAATTTTCATATTAATCAGTGGCATTGACTCCAATCTTGTGGTTGGTACTATTTGGTTTAAAGTAAAACCTTATTACTTTATAACAATTACCAATCCAAATATTGAAGATATTCTTGTCCTATGCATGATTAAAACAATGATTTATCATGTAATTGAAAGTTGGAAGTTAGAATATTATCTGGAAATCAAAATTTATGGTTCCCTTTGCTTGTGGAAACAAAAAAAAGTTTTATGCCTCTAATCAAATTTGGACGTTAACCAAACCCTCAAATCTTGATCTCGTCGGACCACCAAAACCATAAGATGAAGATGTGCTCAAATGGACCCGACAAATCGTTGTTGAGTCCTCTTATATTAATTCGCTCATCGAACTTCACAATGCCGTGAAATTTGCACAGCTCTTTGATCAAAAGAGCTAATGATCGAGGAGTTTTCTGCACCAACCTACCAATTGACTACATGGTCTCAGATCAATAGACTATCGTTGTCGATCTCCTGTTAGAAAGGTTCATCAAGTTTGACATGCTCAATGTACCATTCAATCTCCAACTTGAGGCTGAAGAATTTTTAGAATGACGACAAGCTGAACATTAGATGCTCAATGACGATGAAGACTATGCCGGTCTATCATATTCTTCTGACAGTGGAGCTAGCACTGGATCACACTAACATAAGGGTGATATGGACTTCTTCAAAAGCGATAATGATCAGCTGCACGCGTCAACAGCACCAGCGGACAATTCAACATAAGTCATCCCTAGAAGAATGTCAAACGTAAACAACATGTCAACACGTATGCCGCCTTTCACTGTGGTAAACAGTAAAAGACCAAGCAACAGACAAGAATCACTGTTCATGAATAGTAAGATTCTTAACAATAATATTTACTATTCATAAATAGTAAAAGCATGACATAATGTGAATGGTAATATTTCCTTTTCTTTTTCTATAATATGGAACCTTCCCTCTCCATTAAGAGCACTTCCTATCTTGCTCTTTTTACATTCTCCTCTCTTCTCTTGCACTCTTCCTCTTTTGCTTTTGTTTTTCTTTTTCTGTAAGCTATCTCCCTCCTCCTTCCTTTATGGAAACAAGCCCAAACAAGCAACAAGCAAGCATTAGTTCTGAGGTATATGAAAGGGTTAAAGCACACAATATTCTGAATATGATAGAATTAGCATTTATTATACGGTATTTAAAAACCTGAGGTTATTGAGGCCTTTCTACACCAACGAAATCAATCATTCATAATCCAGGCATTAGTTCTCTCCACATACCCAGGTGTAGGTAGTCTTATAAAGATCTCCCGTAGTCATGCATGCACCTTGGGCCTAAGGGAGCACACCATGATTGTCTTGTGCCTAGCACTACTCGCCATGGTGTGTGCCTTCAAGCACATCAGTTTGCCTTCATCTGCCCTAAGAGCCTTTTGTGAACTTTTGTTCTTTTATGATTCAGTTGGTCTCCTTTATTCAAACAAACAAAACATGAACTCCTTTAGTTCCTTGAAGGCTTCATTTGGTTGAGCAAATGAAACAATACTCTATAATTTTGCAAACTGGTTAGGCCATAGAATTCAGGTTCTGCTACCATTTGCATTGCCTTTATTGGGGTTTGGGTTCTAGTGTTATTTCCATCGGTTTAGTGCTTTCTTCTTCCCATACAGAGGGGTTCTGTCCTTGTATTCCCGTGTAAGTTATGTCATTATAACTATCGTTAGTCATGCCCTACTATCTTTATTCACGAAAAATTAACACTCTGTTAATTGATGTAAGTTATGCCATGATAACTATCATAAGCCATTCCCTACCATCTTTATAAATTGACATTGATATGAATTCACAAAAAAAACAATTGACATTAATCTGAACTATACAAAAACAAAGATTACTATCTCGCCATGTCTTCTATACTCAAGTAGAGTATGAAACAAAACAAAGATTTGCTGAAACCCAAATTCCATAATTCACTGGTGAGATTGGCGTTGCAATTGCATTGAACTTCAATTTTTTTAGCCATGCAACACACATGCAGAAGGGACTGGAATAGAGATTTCACCACTGATGTGCAGTGTGCTGATTAAATAAAGTGAAACAAGAGACAGTTTGCAATAATTAGCAAAAGATGAGATCAGCACATCAACAACTACCCATCATGTAGTATCAAGATAAACCTCATAACTGGATTTCTTAAAACAACAGTAGAATGTGGATTGTAGAAACAAAAATCAATAGAAGCTAGACATTTCATAAAATTGTTTACCTTGTGACATAATTATAATTTAATTACCCTGCATTTTCCTATATTTGTTACAGAATATAATGAAAAAAAAAAAACATAAGAACTACATTACCTTTAGGTGATGATAAGTCTCCGAACCCATTCGCATGGCCTCCTCAAATGAGTTTGCACCAGTTGGGAGAATCATAATTTCCTGATAACATTTACATTGATAAAGCTTGAGGATTGGAGAAATTGGGGTCATCAGTTTTCTTGAAAGAAAGTAGTACTAGATTAGCAACCTTACAAAGTGATTGAGGCACCATTAGATAGAAAACAGAATAAATTAGCTCATACTATGAAAGAGAACAAGCTTCATTCTCAAAAAATTGGAATTTGGAAGTTGACATAGGACTCCAAGTTATGAAACATAACATTATAAAGCTTGAGGATTGGAGAAATTGGGGTCACCAGTTTTCTAGATTAGCAACCTTGCAAAGTGGTTGATGCACATTTAGATAGGAAACCAGAATTAAATTACCTTATACTATGAAAGAGAACAAAAACTTCATTCTCAAAAAAAATTGGAATTTGGAACCAAACTCTTTCTACTGGAAATACGCAATGGAAATTCTTTCGGTTGTCAGTTCAAACCCTGCAAGTCATTTGTGCTGTGTAAAAACCGTATCTCCTAAAGCTAGTTGTCCCTTTGATTTGAAACAAGAAAAAGTCTTGATTCTCTAGCTATGTGATTATTGGGGTTAGTAGTGATTTCTCTTTTCATTTTATTCTCTTGAAAATAAAATGAAGTTCGTCTTGTCTTAAGTCACCTCTCCATAGAATGGTGATTCACATTAAAATTAGACTCATGGTTCCAGGTAATTCACATTAAAATTAGGCTCACAGCACAAATGATTCACATTAAAATTAGGCTCATGGTACAAATGATTCACATTAAAATTAGGCTCATGGTACAGGTGATTCACAATAAAATTAGAGTCCCCAGGAAAATCATAAGCACCTATACCCCTTGACCTAGTATCAACATTTGAGCTCTAGTTACTTCATTGGTTAATCAAAAAAACAAAGATCCTTCATGAGATTTCCAAGAGAAACAAAGAATGGAAAATAAACCAAACTTCTCTATAATAAATAACATCCCATTATATGACAATATTGAGTTAGAAACTTAGACCCAACACTGGAGATATTCAAGAATATCAACTGGGATCCACAATTCAAGCTCGGTCTTTTTTTGAGTAAATTTAACCATTAATCCTTTATTTGCAGGATTTAATTTGGGACTGGTACGCATGATGGGCTTAGAAGTGATTACTAGTCATATTTTAATAGTATTGATCATTAGATGTTTTCCCAGACAAAAATTATTAGGGTATTCAGATTCAGCGCAGTCATATAAAGACAGTTTCATTACAGATCCACAATAGCCTATGATCAAATATATGTCCTCATAGTCGTTTTTTGAAGTTGGACTATACTTGTATTTGAGCCATAGATGGTTTCTTTTGTTTATGAGAGTCAAGTTAGGATGGTAACTAAGCATTCATATATAGATGTACTATCTCATATTCTGGGTGAATTATTACAGAAGAGTTGTATGTTTCTCAGCCTTGTGCTCCTCCATGGTTGGTGCTGTGTGAGATCTTGGGTTTTAGTTGGAGCAAAATCTTTAAGGGCTTTAAGCAATGCTAACTGCTAATGACAGCTGGTGCTTCCTCCCCTTATTTTCTTCAATATTCTGAGTTTCTACATTATAGGATTGAAGACAGACACCGCCCCACCTCCCCCCCCAAAAAAAAAAAAAAAAAAACCCTCTATGGTTGTTGGGGTTTGTTAACTTTGAATTAGATCAACACATATCACAAAATTGGGTTTCTAGTCCTGATTATTGTGATTTGAACCCTATATTTGAGTTCTGGATATTGTGGGAAAACATTGATTGGGTTAAAACTCCACATCCCACCTTTGGATCTGTATGATCATTAGGGTATATAACAATCCAACAGAAAAGAATACCTTACAACCTCTCAGGATAAAAACTGTGGTTTATTACCTCAGTTTTCCGTGCAACCATCATTCAGTTTGGGTTTATCTTTTTCGTAGTACAGCTTGGCCTTCTGATTTTTCTGACCTCATTACTGTTTGATGATATTTTTGAGATTAAAAAAGGAAATTGATGCTAAGACCACTATTATTCCACAAAATTATTCAACTGACTCTTTGTTTTAAGCTGCATAGCTCTTGTCAAATTGTATTGATTGGTTTTTATTTGTAATGCTTGAAGTGGGCCCATTAAGCTTTTGGTGGTCTCCTTATTGTCTGGAATCAACTACCTCCTGGCTACTAGAGAGTAGTTGAGCTTCAAATGTCATTTTTTAAATAAGTAACCTCGAGTATACACATTAATCTACCATTATTGAAGCAGTTTATGTATTTCTTTTATTTATTTTTTTCATTTGTAGTCACTGTTGGTTTGGTTCCCATTCTAGCTTGAAGACTGCAAAATGGAAATCGGACAAATCAAGACCAATGGCATGCAGTATGGTATCCAAAGTAAGATTTAACTCTCCTTTTGCCCAGCAAACAAGATTTATTGAACCATTTCAACCCTAGAAAATTACCACCTCAACCATCAGTAAGATCCAACTTTAGCAAATTTCCACGACGCAATACTATATAAAACTAATTGGCATAAGAATCTCATGTGAAACGTTAAAAATATAATAACACGATAATATTTCTTGAAGGTGTGAATAAAGGGGGATAAAAACCATAGCAGACAAGGGTCATCTTAGTATAGGGAGTGTCATGTAAACAGAACTGGAGCACATTCTCACTGATACACACAAAGAGACAAAACCGGTTGGGTGCGTAAAGGCTTGACGATTTGGTGTATGTGCACTACTACAATATGAGACTGAGAGAGGAGCACATAAGTTTTAGCATGGAACAAAATACCACCCCCATTGAGTTGAGTGAGATCTTTCAGTTGGACGAAGAGGATGACGATCCTCTATGTGAGTGGGTTAGCAATCATGGTGAGCCTCTATTGGATGAGGCTGGGGGTCGGCCAAATTCTATGGTTGCTGGCAAGTTGCAGAATAGCGTGGAAGAGTTTATGGCTACTGAGGGTAGAGTCCACGTGGAGCCCCGGCATTCGTTTGAGACTGGTGATGGTGATAGTTCGAGCGATTGGTCGGCTTCTACAGAAGATTCACCTTCCGCACCCAGGGTGGTACTAATAGTCATGATCGTAGTGGTGGTGATAGATATGCAGCCTCATGCCAGGAGCCCAATCAGTATGAGCAGCCAGAGTCAGTAAAGAAGCCACTGCCAAATCCCATAAGATTCACGGGAGAGACCCAATTTGATCATGCCAAGCAACGGTTCAGACCTTGAGAGAAGGTAGATGAGACAGATCTCATGGATATATCGAACATGTCTGACACCATGGAAGGCATGCATCTATGGATGAGTTCTCAGAGTAGAGGTATTGGGCATTGGCATGCACTAGAATTCATGATCATATGGAGCCTGAGTCCAGCAATTCTTGAAGAAAGTGATGAGAGTATCGGTTTGACTGCACATGGAGGATATGGAGGGTATGCTATTAGTAATTTGGCACTAGTGGGTATGGAGGTGGGTATAGAGGTGGGTATAGAGGTGAGTATGAAGGCTCTTCTACTTCCAACCCCAGCAGTCAACATAGAGATGACTCAGGTGTGTTGAGTCATCGTTCGTCGACTCCATCTTCTCATTTCATCCTCCAATGTCGATGCCTACTCCGGCTCCACTCACTTCTCACTCGATCAGCCTTTCCCTCGACGAGGATACCTACATTATGCTGATGATAATGTCTACATGTGGGATGTCTGCAACTATCAGAGGAACTGGGCCCAAGGTATGTCATGAGACACATATGTGATGCAGTAAGAGGAGCATCATCACCATCATCAATGGTACACTGCTCTAGTTTAGATGTACCACAAAGTTCAATGTGGAATTGATTGGTGAGACTTAAAAGTTAAATGTAATAAATTTAAATGAATGTTTTTACTGTTTTAATTGCATAAGTTCATGTTCAATACATATATTACTGTTAGATGATGTTAATTCTTAACAGTTAGGGCAATGTGGCTTAGTTTGCTAGTGTACAATGGCATTCAACCTTCAACGTAAACTAGCAAACTTGGGTCCACACCACATGTAATTATTTTAGACGTCTTTTTTTTCAAACTTACATGTGAAATAAGTGTAAAAAGGTTGAAATAGGCACACAAAAAAAAATTAGATAAGAGAAAACAGTTCTGGACCTCAAAACCATGGTTTCAAGGTTTATTGGAAAAAATCATAGGTTTCGACTGAGTTTCGGTTGAAACCCGAGATATCTCGGTTTCGAGGCTGATCGAAACCGGCACCTTGAACCTTGGGGAGAGCCATCTCTCTTTCTCATGAAGAAAGGGCAAGAAGAGAACCTCGTCTCCTTAATGGTATAGTCGTTGAAGGTGGAGATTGTGCAATGGTTTGAACTAAACAAATGAACTTCTAAAATGCACTAACCATGAAAAGTAATAAACATCCAAAAAAAAAATAAAAAAGAAATTCATTGAAGGTCCACTAAATGAAGAAATTACAGAACTTGTTAGAAAGAGGAGGAGCTAACTCAGATACACATTAGGCATAACTAAAGCTACTCAAAGTACTATATAACCATTTAGATTTGTAACCTGGATTTATATAGGGCATACTTGGACGGCCAGATTATTCCCAGCATGTTTTCCACCACTAATAACGGTGAAGGCTGGTACAGGAAGAAGCATGCCAGTTTTACCGGAAATATCAGCAATGTGCTTGTAAAGTGGAACCTGAAAAAGAATAAAGAAAATTACTGATTGGAATCTTCAAAGGCAAGTCATAAAAACCATCCAACAGAAATACAAATAAAAGTTTGAGTGAATAAAAGAAAAACCATGCCTCTTTTTCAGCAGCACCAGCTTTGCAAGCAGCAATAGATACAGCTAAAATAGCATTTGCTCCAAGTTCAGCCTGCAAAATCATATCACAAGGATATGTAACGCCTCATAATTTATGTACAGTTGTCACAATTCCAAAAGCTATTCAGAGGGGCCAGATATAATTCCTGAATGTGGAACATCCCTTACGTAGAACTGATGAGGACATCACAACAGCCTTTCAGCAGGAGTTCTATTTTTTTATTACAGCATTTTTCAGTTCTATTTCATTTTTCTATTTCGGAAACTGTTTGTTTTTATTTTATGCCTGTATTTCTATTTCTGTTATTTCTATTTTAGAATAGTTCTTTTTTTAACCCCCCCCCCCCCCTTTCTGTTTTTTTGCAACTACCTATGCAGTTTCTGAACTGCCCCCTCCCCCCTAACTCCCATACGGTTTCTGTAGGAAAATATATGCATTTTATTTTTCCGTAAATGCAATGAAATGAAGAAATGAAAATTCTCTCTTTGGCTGTAAGTCACTCTCTCCTCCCTCTAACTCTCTCAATTTCTCTTCTTCCCCCCTTTTCATTTTCTGAAACCTACTTCGTATGTCTCTTTTAATTCTGTAAATCATATAAAGAATTTCCCCTCCCCTTTTTCCTGGCAACGAAATTTCTGTTCTGACTTCTTTAATTTAGGTTATTTATCTTATATATAGTCTTGTATGAAACTGTAATTTCCCTTTCCCTGGAAATCCTACCTTATATATACATATAGTCTGTCAACTGCACTGTAAATTTTCAGTTTCAGGTTTTTTTTTTTTTTTTTTTCTTTCTGCCACCATAGACAGAATGTCCCATTCATATTTGTATTAGTTTTCTGTTCTTATTACAGCAACTCACTACTATGTAGAACCTGTACTGGTTCTATATTTAAGCATCAATTCTGGTCAGTATTCTACTTCCTTTATGTCGAACTGTTACTGAATTACATAAAACTGGTTTTCCTAAGCAGTAAGCCCTAAAAATAGCTGTAATTATTTTAAGAGTTTCGAAATTCCCTGCATAGAACTACTTCTCAAATACTGCCTCCTATTCCTGAATCATATTTCACTCTAGTTGAGCATTGTTAACTTGGAAATGCTTCCTACTGATTTCCTGCATAGAACTTGTTAACTTGGTAATGACTCCTATTGATTTCCTGCATAGAACTACTTGCCAAATACTGCCTCCTATTACTGAATCCTATTTCACTCTAGGTGAGCATTGTTAACTTGGTAATGCACATGTTAGGAATATTTTGTTCATTAGTTGAAAAATTCAGCTCTACTCTTTAAATGCAAATCATGTATGCTGCTGCTCTCTTTCCAACTAGCTAGCCATTAGGTTTGTCACTTAGCTTAGCTGCAAGTGCAGGAAACCCTAAACCTAGGTGATGCAGATCAAGAGTTGGGCCTGGCCCAATTAAGAGCAACCAGCCAGCTAGTCCTATTCCAGCCCATTCCAGAAGTTGAGATCTCTATTTAGAGATCAATAGAGAACTCTCCTACCACCAGCCTATGTAGCCGACAGCAATAGTAGCTATATTTGTTAGTTTTAATAGTTTATTTCTTTCCTAAATTATAGGATAGTTAGTTTAGGAAGTCTCAATTACTTGGAGACTAAGATTTTCCTTGAATCTAGTTTCCTAGAAGTTTTGGAAACTTTCCTATTTTTTAGTTTTAGGAACTTTCCTATTATTTTGTTAGAAACTTCCTACTCTATAAAGGGAGTTTAGTTTCCTATTTTTCAGTTAGTTTTCTTTCCTATTTGACGTAATTTTTCAAACTATAAATAAGAGGAGTGGCTAGCGACAAGAGGAGAGAGAGAGAGTTGGCCAAAGTTTAATATTAAATTCTGGTTTAGTCTCACTGGTTGTGAAACCTGTAAGACTCAACTGAAACTCCTATTTTGTTCATTCCCGTTTTCAAATAATTGTAGTTTTTTGAAAATTCATAACTTCTTCATCCATGATTGGATCATATTGAAATTTGGGTATGTTATCAAGCACATCCTATAATACTTCCCCTCCAAGTTTGAAGACCTTCCAATGGCTGAATCTCAAGATAAGTGAGTTTTTCCATAATTTTATAATTCTGGTTTGTTAAAATACTTGTTTGAGACCTATAGACAAGATTGGTTTCGATCCCACCCGTTGGATCAAGCTCATCTTCTGAGATATCCTACGGATCAAGGATCCCAATTTTTGAAGCATTCTTACATACAGATTTGAAGTTGTGGAATTATTTGTTCAATTTCAATTACTCTTGTTTGTTAAATTTAGATTTGGGTTGAATAGAGATCCTGTAGCAAAGACAGATCTATGAATTGGATGTATTGAAACCCTCTTTGCCACCACTAGGCTGTCGGCTGTCCTACATCAAGAACATATTGTATGATGAAAGATGGAAAAAACTGCAGGCCTTTAATATAATTGAAAGTAAGGTCAGAACTTTATGGTCCTGCCTTAATTCTTTCAGTCAGGTCCAATGTCCAATGACATCGAGATTTATAGTAGCATCTGATTATTCACAACAAGTTCTCATTATAACATAAAAATTGAAAAAGCAAGTGATTGACATCAGACATCAGATTGCCAGTCACAGTTGGGAAACTGCATAAATCTCACTTGAAAGAAATATCATCTTGTTTCTTAACAATAATATTAGTTAACAAATATATTAATAGAGATTGGTTTAGGAGGCCCATGTTTTAACTGGTTAAGCATATGCTATCAGAGGAGGGATTTCTCTTAGTTTGAATAGTCAAGCAGTTAATGCAACACAATAAAGTGCACTAGTTTTAAGGTTTTTCTTCTTTCCAAATAAACAACTAGAAGCAAACTTTCAATGATGAAGAAAAATACATTACCTTACAGACCATTACATGGTCTTATGGGCATTTTAGGGGGAACAAAATATAAATATGGAGTTCAACTATCCTAAACTTAATGTACGTTTAATGTGTTTTCCTCCAGATCTAATTATATCCACCTTCACATTATATCAACTGAACATGGGAAGAATTCATTCATTACCATGTGCTACATCATTATTGATGCCTTTCAGCTCTCTTAGAAATGAAAATTTTCATGAGAAAATGCTACTTGGAGTTCAAAACAAGAGTGAAAGTACAGATGTTTACTCAAATGGTACTAATTAATAAGGTCTCTCAATAGAAATGTTATGTTATCAACCAAATTCCAACAGGTGACGAAAAAAAAAAAAAATTGAACCATGAAGCTTGTTCTTTTCAACCATAATATGATACATAAATGGCCATAAATATGCAAATGCCTACTACATCAACTTAAATTGGGAGGCAAAGTATTACCTTATTTTCAGTTTTGTCCAAATCTATCAAAGCCTGATCAATTTGAGACTGAAGTATTGGATCCATACCAATCAGGGCTTCAGATATCTTCTCATTGATATTTTTAACAGCTCTAGAAACACCTTGTCCAAGATATTTTCCCTTGTCACCATCACGTAATTCAACAGCTTCATACCTGGGTACAATAAACATAACACATGAAACCTAGTAACCCCTCCCCTTTTTCTTGTGACAATGCTATTTAAATCCAACAAGAATAACCAAAAATACTGTGAAGTCTGATGAACAAATGAGGCTTTAAAATGTGTACAACAGAATGCCCCTGGTAAGATTTGACTGTATCATATGAAATAATAGATGCACGGTTTTAGTAATCAGTATCGGATCGGCCAGATCGGCCAACTTTTATCAGTTTTGTTCATGACCGATCCCAATCTGATACCTGTTATTTCATATTTTATTAGGTCAAGTGTAACGTAATCAGTGGCTCTGTACCCAATTCTGATCAGTATCGAGTTGGTTTCGGTCACGGCCACTACTGTGTCTAATGTCTGGAACTAAAACCTTGAATACACATGTAAAAGCAGAGCAGTAAAAGTATACTATAGGTATATTAATTTATGTAAGGAGGAGGATAAGAACGTGGAACAATGTTGTCGTTGCTTCATTTATCTTCTTCAATCGTTTCCCCAAATAAAACCTTCTCTCTGTATGTGTGTGTGTGTGTGTGAGAGAGAGAGAGAGAGAGAGAGCGAGAGAGCAATTAATTTTATCTTTTCTGAGTTGATGTTAGGTTTTCATTTGCTTTGGAAAGAATTAGAGGAAAGCACTTCAAATCTGAACCACTATGCGGACAGCAAAATGCATACGTTTAAGGCGCTGAATAACAAAAAAGAATGAATCCAGAAACTCAACTGTTCTAAATCAGAACAAACGGATCATTCAAGTTAAGGTGGACCTACATTCCAGAAGAAACACCACTAGGAGCTGCAGCTCGAAACATTCCTTTATTAGTGTACAAGTCGACTTCAACAGTAGGAATCCCTCTGCTATCAAGGATCTGCCTGGCTTTAATCTTCTTTATTACAGAAGGAACAGCTTTCCTCATATGATTTGACTGGAGTTTTCATACAAAGTAAGATAAACAAGTTGAAAGGACTGAATCACATATGAACAGACAATATACCAGTTTACAATAACCAAAATCAGAGGGAACCTACGATGAACAATACGGGATCTGGAGCTTTCGCCCTAACAGCAGCATTGACAGCATCCTCGATTTTCCGGGAAAGCGTATGCTTGTCCAGATATTCTTGCACAGACATTTTGATAAGTTCCCTCGATAAGAATTATGAAATCTATTCCTCAACGATGGAACTCGACTAACTAGTGTTTTATCTTCTTCTCCGATCTTCTCCAATCTTCTTCAGAGGAAATTGAACGAACTGGGCCCCCCTAATTCATCCAGTAATCTGTAGAAATGGTAGTTGCTGAATTAGGAAGAGCTCTGTGCCCTAGATGGCTTATATTCCATCGAAGATTAGATACTTGCTTTAAAGAAGCCATTTGCCCCCTTTCTCACTCTTGATACAGAATAGAACTGCCCTTTGAAGGTTTACCACGCTGAGCGTCCAGTGGTCCAGTCCAGCGTCCGCCGTCCAGGACCCCAGAGTGTCCCTACTCCCCAACGTCCTACTCATTAGTAGGGAAAAGTATTAGGCCCGTTTGATAATATTTCAGTTTCTTACTTCTTAGCTCCAGAGCTAATTCGGAATAGAATGGCAATTGATAAACATGGTTCAAGTTTTGACTCTCATGGAGTGAACCGCTCCAAAAATATCTCTGGAAACTAAAAAACTGGAGCTAAAAAAACTTACTTCTCTTGCTCCGGAGCTATTACCACTACTGACTGTCATCACCACTACCACTAGCACTACCATCATCACTACCACCCCTCCACCGCCACCATCCCCGCCACCACCCACCACCCACAGCCGCCACCACCACTACCACCGTCGCCGCCGCCACCATCACCGCCGCCGCCGCCGCCATCACCTCCACCCACCACTTACCGCTTACCACCAATGCCACCACCACCTTCCACCATCGCCGCCACCACCACCCACCACCTTCCACCATCACCGCCACCACCACCACCACCCACCACCTTCCACCATCACCGCCACTACCACCACCGTCACCACCACCACCCACCCACCTACCACCACAGCCACCACTGCTGCCACCACCACCACCACCACCACCACCCACCACCCACCACCCACCACTTACCACCTATGCCGCCACCACCCTCCACCATCGCCGCTACCACCACCCACCACCTTCCACCATCACCGCCACCACCACCCACCACCTTCCACCATCACTACCACCACCACCCCACCCACCACCTACCACCACTACCACCACTGCCGCCACCGCCACCACCACCCTCCACCATCGTCGCTACCACCACCCACCACCTTCCACCATCACCGCCACCACCACCCACCACCTTCCAACATCACCGCCACCACCACCACTGCTGCCACTGCCACCACCTACCAGCACTGCCGCCACTGCCACCACCCACCAGCACTGCCACCACTGCCACCACCCACCATCACTGTCGCCGCCACCACCACTACCACCACCCCCCCGCCACCAACACCACCACCACCACAAAATAGCATTCTGGAAGCATAGTCTTTTGATTTTGGAGTAGCATTATCAAACAACATTCTACTCCAAAAATCCTGACTCCGGAGAAGAAGTAAAAAACGACTCCGGACCAGAAATAGCTCCATGGGAGCTTGAGTGTTGTCAAACGGGGCCTAATGATTTACATGTACGTTCTAAAATCTAACACCAAAATCTAATTGAAAATCTAACTCTGTTAAAAGAGAGTTACCTGCTATGCTATACCTAAAAGGCAATTGTCCTTTAAAATTTTTGAATCCAAAAAAATAAATACCCCCTCTACAAACACTATTATAAGACAATTAAACCCATGCTTTTAATATTTTCTATTAAATACTGACGATGAAAGACCCATATTTTCTCATATTTGTTAATGACCAAAGTAACCTTGTATCATAGGTGATAGAGATTGAATACTCCATCCCTAGTTTTGTCTCTCTTTTGGTCAAAAACAGAGATTGAATCCAGGCAAAAGAGCTAAAAATTGCAATAATCTTTCTGAATATGAAATCTTGATTTGATTTGGGGCACAGAATAGAATCTTTGATATAGTTTCTTACTTTTTTGTGATATTTTCAACTAAATCGGTAAGAAGAAAATGTAAGTTTTCTCTTTTTGAATACGAGATCTTGATTTGATTTGGGGTGTAGAACATAATCTTCTGTCTATGGTTTATTTCTTATATTGCTTCCTCTATTTGGTATGTTAATGATCTATTTCATACTCTTGAAGAAATTGGTTTTAATTTGTGATATTTTCTACTAAATCGATAAGAAGAAATTTAGGTTTTCTCTTATGGAATTCAAGATATTGATTTGATTTGATTTGGGGCTCAGAACAGAATCTTCGGTTTGGTTTCTTACTTTTTTTTTTTATGGTTTCAAAGCTCAAGAAATCTTCACCATTGAAAGTAAGGAAACAAAAGATTCATTGTCTGGAACTGGAAATACTCCCACCTGATTTTGATCGCCCGCGAACCCAACATTTAAAGCATTAGAGAAATCAATGCCAAAGATTTATATACATCTTAGTGAAAAAAATTTCTCATACCCAAAACTTCCTTCCTCCTAACAAAAATGAGAGAGTGCATCTCCATCCAACATCGGTCAAGCAGGAATCCAAGTCGAAAATTCCTGTTGGGAGCTTTGTTGTCTTGAGCATGGCATCCAGGTGTGATTATTTTAAAAATGGCATATGATTGAAAATTTGAACTCTATTCAAGGGTCAAATTGTTTATAGAAAAATTCACTTTAACACCATTAAAAATTGTGGACGTTTGTCTTTTCCTGAAACTTTAGGAGGTAGTTATCTTTTAGGTATAGTACAGGGGAGGCAACTGTTTTTTGTTTAACAGGACAAAAAAAATTCTTGGACCTCCCTTTGACATTTCATTATTTACTATACCGACCTCCCCTTACACTTGTTGACTTACTTGTACTTCTCAAAATTTGTAGGCAAAAATGAGAGCTTAAAATCTACTATGCTGATCTCTTATGCATTTAACACAATGGAAATCTAATGAGAACTCACCCAAGAATGAAGGAAGAAACCTCTTTGTTGCTTGTGGTTCTTCTTGCAAATGAGAATTTGAAGAAGATGAAGTTGTGGGATGTTGCGGGACTCACCTTGCCAAAAAAATGAAAAGAGGAAGAAGATGAGAGCTACGACGGTAATGGTCTATGGGTGAGATTTGTGAGACTCACTTGAAGAAGGTTAGGAACTTGAAGAGAACGAATATCTAGAGCAGAGCAGAGAATGACTAGGAAGTTAGATAACAATGAGAGGTTTCCCTCACAAACGAAAATGTCAATTGAGGGGTAGAAGGGTAATTAAATATGATAAGGGTATTCTGGCATTTAAAAAAATATGATATCTTTGCATCAACAGTTCATTTCCTAATGGAGTGGACTTAAGTGTTATAAGTTTCACTTTACGAGAGAAGTATGTGTAAGCCAATAAGTGACAGGGAAAGTCGATGTACTAAATGAAATGTCAAAGAGAGGTTTGAGTAATTTTCCCTAATTATTATTAGTGTACAAAAAAAAAATCTCCCAAAAAAACTTATATTATGGGTTCCTTGCAAAGGAAAATAAAATTAACAAAAAAGAAAATTGTATAATCAATATTATTAATTTCAAATTATTTCAAATTTGATTAGTAAATTTTAGAAAATTTTATTTTGTACTCGAATCCTTTAGATTTAAAAGCTAAATAAATATTACATTTAAAAATAATATATAAAAAAAATCTAAGTATATCATACAATTATGTTTAGTTTTTTCTTTTTTTGGGTAAGATACAATTATGCTTAGTTGGTGGTTATAAAACATTTTTATTACTTCTTTTTTTTGTGGATTTGGATTCCTTTTTGTCCTCTAGTTCCTTCGGCTATGTTCCAACTGTTGAGGATCATTTGATACATATACTCATATATTGGTATGCACACCAAATGATCTTCAGCCACTAAATCACGATTGAAACGACAAAACAATATAGAAGGATATTTTTCTCATCACTATAATCGTTTGAAGTACTAAGCTGTTATGGGCGTTTAGTTACTTTATTTTGTTTCTTTTATCAATTTTAGGATGTAAAAATTGCAATTGGAAAAGAAGAAGAAAAACAATAAGGAGCGATATATTAATATCTATTTTTATATGGACGATATAGATACTCACACTTTTATTATATATTATGTTGTGAGTTATGAAATGTATTTTATAATTTTTTTATAATTGTATATCCATTTTTATATCACTTAATGTAAATTCAATTATTGATTGACGATTTAAAAATAGCTTCAATCAATATAATGAACCAACATTTGAATTTATCAAATACGAATTTGTCAATAATTGATTGATGATTCATCTCAAGTATACTTTTTGTTTTTTTTAATCAAATTCTTAAATTAACAAAATGAAGATTCTTAAATTATATGCCTTCCGAAAAATTCCCAAATCTGAATTTATCGATCATGAGTATATATCATGAATTGACTTATAATGCACCCTAGCAAAGGAACCACTATTTTAATTTCAACAATTGTTTTGAACCTTAATCATAATTTATAGAAAAAAATTTCATATACACTCCAACAAGGATTGTTAACATCATCTACATCCACAAGTTTGCAAAAACATCATCTACCATCCAAAATCTTTGAACCATTAATCAAATAAGTCCACCCGTTCACAGATTCTAGTTTGTTGTTGATGTCAGCTCAAATGAAATTTTTCATGAACAATATTGCCTTTATAATTAAAATAAAATATATTTTATCATTTTTCTTATTCTTTATGTCTCTTTATTCTTCTTTCCTCCTCTGTTCTTCTTCTTCAATCCTGATCTGTCATAGAACAATATTAAATGATTAGAACTCTAAAACTAGAAAACAGAAAAACCAGAAAACTATGCTCTGATCTTCGACCTAGCTGGAGATTCTTCTTTCGGCCATCCTTTGAAACCACGAAGGAAGTAGTTTCCTTGCAAAGTAGTTATAGAGAAGAAGAAAAAAGAAAAACCACAAAAGGAAGAGAAGAAATCTTGAAGGTAAAGTGGAGGAGAAGAAAGCTGAAGGTAAAGCCCCCTTCTTTTTCTTCTTCTGTCATTTTTTGAAACTTTTCTATAGCAATATGAAAAAAGTCTTGAGAGAGAGAGAGACCAGTTTTCCGATTGAGGTCGAAACTCCATCTGTTACGAGCTTTGATGTGGAATCGAAACACTCGTTCTTCTCTTCGACGGCCTGCTTTCAAGAATGCAACTACCTTTCGAATCCCGAAGCGGGTTATTGTCTTAAAAAAAAAAAAAAAAGGACCGCCAAGCATACGTCCGTAAAAGAAAGTGGCTGCACTCTTAATCTATATATGACCATTGAAAAATTTCTTATTAAGTTTCGGAGATTTAAAATCTGAAATGGGGAAAAAGATTTGGGGTTTCAGTGGGAACAGAGTTGAAGATGGGGAAGAAGATTCGACTGATTAAGGAAGATACAAGCCAAAACGAATACTTTTTTTGTGTTTCCCACGAAATGGAGAAGAAACTTTTTGGGGTTTCAATGGGTGCCTTATGAACTGGCATCTTCAAATTGGAATCTTGATATTTTTTTTGTTCTGGGCTTAATCTGCCCTCGATTTAAGACATTTAAATCACACATTGGCACCGGAGGAGGTGAACGAATTGAATCTGCAGATTCTTCTTGCTCTCATTAAAAGACCTTTCGTTGTAATTTGTAACTATAAATTTTGAGATTTTGTGTTCTTGTGATTTAAGACAATTTTTCCGTTCAAAGCTCCATATTGTCGATCATATTGCAATTTCGTACTGAATCTGGCGACGAAGTCATGTCACAATCCTGAGCTAGCTGATGGCTTAGGAGGGTTGAGTGCAGGCGTCTGTATGGGGTTGAAGAATTGTGGGTATCAATTTGACGATGTGCAGGTTGTTGACAACAAAAATCGACAGCGCTTCATATTTTTTTCTTCTTTTTTATCTTCAATTTCTCTGCAACTCTCTCTCTCACACACACACGTTTCTCTACAACTCTCTCTCTCTCCAATTTTTCTGCAACTCAATTCGTAGTGAGGGAAATGGTTGGTTTGTAAAGAAAAGGCATATCCAGATCTCCTTGGGGACGTAATTTATGATGTAACAAGGGTTGAGAATCGATCTTAAATCAACATACGATTCCTTTGGAGGGAGGAATATAAGTTTGATTTGAAAGTGAAATTAGTAAATCAACATAATTTTTTAATTTTTCAATTTATAATATGAGGGGTAAAACTGTACTTCAACAATTTTAATGATTTTCGTCAATTAAAGGACTAGGTGACACCTTAAGTGATGTTTTTAATAATCTTTGTGGGTGTAGATGAAATTTTATGAATCTCCACTAATAATTTTACCAACATTAGGAGTCTCAATTGTAATGTACTCAATCTTTTTTCTTTTTTTTTTTGGGATGGAGAAAGATCATCTCAATAATCAAAATGTTGTTCGTTATAAGAAAATTAACAGTAGGTTGTTCGCATCTTTTCCCCTTGGTATTGTAATATTACTAATTGTTGTAGTGAAAACCAGAAATCTTCAAACTACACTAAACAACACAAAAACCCCCCCCCCCCCCCAGGGGGGGGGGCCCCCCCCCCCCCCAAAATGGGGGGGGGGCCCCCAACGGGGGGAGAGAAAAACACCCTCAAATTGTGTATCAAAACTCAATTTTGTAGATCAATGAGCAATTATGCATGATATCTAATGTCATTGTAATACATCAAGTATCAAATAAAAACACCTTATTTAATTTTTATTTCTTTCTCATCCAACATTAACTCCATATAACATAATTCTAATGAAATAACTCTATACAACATAGGTTTTACCATTCTTCCATAAAAATTCGTTTTGGGAACTTCTCACTATGCCATTGTGGAAAAAATCTCATGCCACAATAATAAAGCAATGGGAAATGGTATAAGGAACAAGGTCCATATGGTCTAAGAGGAGAGAGGAGGAACAAGAATCTTTTTCCCTTCAAATATAAATTTCATGACATCTCTGGTATGGAGGCATCCATTTGTTTTGGAATTGCTCTCCAAGTGTGATAACAGTGATTTGTAAACAAATATATTTGATTTTCCTATATCAGAAGATACCGATAATATCAATTTCTTTCTACCATTCACCCAAAAAAAAAAAAAAAAAAAACTTTCTACCAAGAAAAAATTACTTTCTACCCAGAAAAAAAAAAGAAAAAAGCACCAATTACTATTCCATTAAAAAAAAAAATTACCACAAAGGTTAGAAGAGAAGCCTTGATGTGATAGTAATGTCGTCATATTACAATCTGATTGTCATAGATGTGAAACACGGAAACAGCATCTCTCCGCCTTGCAAAGGTAAAAATACATACAATCTACTCCTCCCCAGACGTAGTAGTAACAAAAGCCTCATGTAGTGAAACACCAAAAAATAGTTTGACACTGTTAAACAGAATTCTTATCGACCTTTGAACTCCACGCATTAGCTTATTTATTGAGGAATGTCAATCGAACAATCAAATTAAGGTATTGTATGATTTACCAGCCAGATTTTTTTATACCAGGTCCATCAAACCAATTTTTAACATTGGATGATCAGCTCAGTAGACGTTATCCATCATAGCTTTCCTATATTCTCATAATAGACTCGTTATCAATGTATTGCATCATTTTTTATGGTAATAAATGTATTGCATAGTTTTTTTTTGGGGGTAAGAAAATGTATTGTATCGTTACTACCAACTAATATGGCATACTGAAGAATATGTCCCTACATGTGCAGCCGTTCACTTGCATTATTTCTAATTATCAAAACTTAAAATCATGGACAAATCCAATATTAAGTAGTGCAACAAACAACAATTGGGGCAGCAACATAAAGAGGTCCAAGGAATATCCAGGACATACTAAAAGAAAAGAAGTGACCGGCCTTCAAGTCAACCCTAAAGTGTTGCTCCTCCGACCTCCCATTGAGTTAAAACGAAGATGGAAACCAGAAAAGAACGTCAGGTAAATTTCTAATTGGTTATTGGGTACTGTTAACCTGATTTTGGAACCCAGACCACACTTTTAAAAGAGATACCCCAAACATCCTTTCCTCAAACATTGAGTACATGTAATTTACCTTATATTTAATGAAACAGTAAATTCAGCATAAGAAGTGAAAGCATAAGAAGTGAAAAATGCAAGTCAAATAAGATTATAGCAGGACAAATACTTGCAAACAGAGCTGGAATATGATTAGTTCCACCAAGTTCTGAACACCCATCATGCCAATTGGCAAGCAAATGGATGAAGCATCCCATATATCGTAGATGGAAATAGTCAAAAATGTAACATTCTTCGTCCATAAAAAAAGAAAACCAGAACCAAAACTCGCTATTGTAGCTCTTCAATACAAAAACCTAAAAACCCAGTTCCAGACAGTGGGTGAAACCCAAAAAACTCTACCGCTCTATAATCCTCAACATTTGAGTCTACAGATACCAAAGCACTGCGCAGAAAAAAGATACAGAGATAATTAGCACCAAAAAACATGAATCAACTAACTGGTATTATTTTTTTATTTTTTTTTGGGGGGGGGGGGCGGCAGAACAATGAAAGGCATTTAAGCAATGGGTTCATTACAACATCCAATAGCAACCTTAGCATATTATACATTCAAAACATATAAATTCTACAATAAGTGACACAATGGGTTAAACTAGTCAGATTGATCCATGACAACATCCAAATCAAGGATGCTAAAGCTAAATAAGTGCTAGTCCAGCCCAATAGGTTAATAAAATTCCGACTAGAAGCATACATGTACTGTAATGTGCTTCTCATGGGTATCCGGTAACCATATATGTAGGGGTATAATCAGTGATTTGACAGCATAAGCAATAAGAAATCCAAAATAGAATAAAATTTCCAATGCCACAGGATATGATACTAATCACATTGATCAATGACAACATCTAAATCTTGGATGCTAAAGCTAAATAAGAGCTAGTCCAGCCCAATGGGTTATACTAATCACATTGATCAATGACAACATCCAGAACATGGATGCTAAAGATAAATAAGTGCTAGTCCAGCCCAATGGGTTGTACTAATCACATTGATCAATGACAACATCCAGAACATGGATGCCATAACTATGTATACAAGTTAGTCTAGTATTACTAACTTACGGCTCTAATGAGTCCAAGTGCCTATATGAATAATAAACCTAATGCAAAACCATACTCAAGGAAGATCTAACATGCCATCAAAGAGAAGGCAAATGGCAGGCTATAGCCAAACTGAAGTTGCTTCTTTCACTGTAATTAGAAAGTAGACTAAACATGGTGCAATTAAGCTTAGACAGCGGGCAACATTGTTACCAAATCAACAGAAACTTTAAACAGATGCTAGTCTACACTCGTGAAATAAGCCTACAAAATAGAAGAAAAAAAAAACTTCCGAAATACCTGAAGAGAAACCAATTCAAAAACGGAAAATAGATAGGATTCCAACCATACCTTATATATTGCTCGGGTACATGAAAACCCTAACTTTAGAACCCTGCAAACAAATGGAAAGTATGAGTAATGTAAAATAGAGCAAAACCCTATATCTTGAAGAAAAAGTTAAAAAAATAGTTGAAGTGAAGTGAATAAACTTAAGGTATACCATTGACTTGGGTGGCAAGTTGGATTTGAACTTTGCTCGAACGATTCCACTGTTACCATGCGGCCTCGAGACCTTTCCCCAAATGCATCTGTAATGCGATCCGTTCTTCTTGACCTTTGCCTTGTAAATGTACGCCATACGCTTGCCGCAGTACCAACTGACCTCTTCTTTTGTGTTCACGCCCTCAATCTGGATCAAAGACGTGCTCGGGTACTGGTTGGATTTCGCCCTAAATCATCGACATGAGTTCAATTAGACGAATCATTCAAACAACTCCAAAACGCAGAAAAGAAAATAAAATCAAAATTTGTTGAACGGGATTCCAGCTATTACCTTTTGTATCCGAGGACGGTTCCCCTCACATACAATCTGAATCAAATAACAAAAGTTGAAACTGAGAATAATAGATGAATCTTAAAACCCTCAAGAGACAAATGAGCAATGAATCGAATTGAAAGAACGCCAATGGCAACAAACAGAGATGAAGATAACCTGACTCGCTCTCCTTGACGCCCCTTCACCATGACTGCGGTTCCCTCGCTAGCGGCGGGCAGAACAGAATACTGAAGTCTTGCGATTTGCGACGAGCAAAAACCTAATCGATATTACTTAGACGAGTTTTTATAGGTATATGGGTAAATATTCCATGTGACAAGGTCCATAAAGCTTACGTACTTCCTCCCGGTACGCTTCTAAGATTTAAGTATTCTAAATCATTATAAGCCCACAAACAAGGTTTACGAACCGGAATCCGAATTGGGATTGGGGTCGGCGTCCAACGATTTCGATATTAGGCTTTGTTTGTTTCATGAGAATTTGGGAAAGTTTTTACCAGAAAATGAGAGTATGGAAAATGAACATAATGAGAGAGTTGTTGAATGGTAGTAGCATTCCATATAAGGGGGTGTCAATTGGATCCGTTATATTGCGACGGTTTTGTATCGGTTTCAGTTTTAAAGAGGTTATTCCTGGACCATCTTATAACTAAACGGTCTCAAAATTAAAAACTCATCCTATTAGTCCATCCGGTTCTATAATTGTTTTGGACACTCAAAAATCATAACAAAGATTCATGTTGGAATAACTCCACCATGAATCAAAATATTCTCACTATCATAACTTGAAATTCATAAATCTAATTCGTCGAACATTCCAATTTAATCATAACCCAAAATAAATTCATTTTCTTCATAAGTTTGATTTTAAGGCTATATTACAATGACTTTAATTTGAACAACACCACATTTAGGCTACCCACACCATAGCCCCAATGGCACCTACATCAAATCAAATTTAAAATTCAAATTATTCAATTCAACATCTTTCGGAACCATCATCCGTATCAACAACTAAAATTTAAACGGTTTTAGATGTTTTTAGCTCCAACCAATTCTTAAATTGTCTATTGGCTATGAAAGGACTAGAAAACCTGTCCCATTTAGTATTAGGTCCAAAAAAATGACTCCCAAAACCATCCCATGATCAATGGAATGGTTCTGCTATGGATTTTAGTGGTTCAGTTATGAGATTGTTCCTCTTCACATAATATGTTGACATAAAATTCCAATGTGTCACTGGCCGGTAGGGATGTCAACGGGCCAGTTCAGGCCAGTTTTGTGTATAGGCTAAGTTAGTCTCGGGTTTTCTAAGGGCAACTCGAACACTTGTCCAATAAGAGATTTAGGCTGAGTGAGCTGCATTGTACACGTTAATTAACAGACCCGTATGGTGTAAGTTTGTTGTCGAGATAGCTTAATAGACTTTTTATTGGTTTGGTTTCAGTTACTATATGTATATTTAGTAAAAAAAAGTTGGATTAATGGGGTCTATCTGGCCCTTATCGGGATGGTTCGGTCTCGATGTTGGTTTCTATATGTATATTTAATAAAATATTGGCTTAATGGATTCTTATAGGTCCATTATCAATATGTTTTGTTTTTTATTTTATTGGTCAAGTTGGTTTGGACTTATCAATTGATTTGATTCGATTTTGATTTTTCGTTAAACTCTAAAATACAATCCAAATCTTGTCTAATAAGATTCGATTTTGATTTGATCAGACCGGATTAAATGGGCTACGAATTAGACCCAATTTTAATATCATTACACATCATCGTGCATTATTTAATGCAATGCTTCCTTTTTACTAGTTATATAAAAGAGGAAGAATGAACCCCATAACGAATGTTGAGTTTTCCGTAACTGCTTTCCTAATTTTTAGTTTTTATTGGTTTTCTGAATTCCCTTTCAAACATATTTTTGGGGGCCTTTGAGGTAATCGAGGGAGAATGAGAGGGGAAAGAGAAGGATTAAGATGTAATTTGTCTATACACTATGGAAGAGGAAATGTGAGGAATGAGTTTCTTCGTTTCCTCTCCAATTATGGGTATTAAATGGTTTATAATCAGTTTAACAGTCTGATCCAATGTATAGGAGGGTAAAACAAAAATCGAATCGATTAATTAAACCATTTCACAGTGTCAAAATTGAAACCCAAACCGATTAGTAATCGATTTCGGTTTGTCAGTTTTTAAACGACTTTTCATTAATCAGTTTTACTTTTAGACTCCCTTTGTTGATGGAGATATTGTTGACTACAAAGTTCATTTACACTAAGGACAAATATGACATCTGATTTATGAGTGATAAACTATTTAACATAAATAAGGCATTCCAAATCCAAGTAGTAGTTTAAAATACCAGTTCATGTACTGATGTTTATTGTTCAGCATGCCTTACTGTTGGTAGGCTATAAGTTTATTTGATGGATGTGAAGAACAACATTAACGGACGGTATGGAGAGAATCTCTATACAACCACACCCATGGTTTCTCACTTTCACCACACGAAGGTCATAGCATGAGTCCATGAGTCCATGAGTCAGGAGGGAGACGACCAAATGGGTGCAAGGAAATGAGGAAAGTGCATATTATATTATTTTTACCGTATTATTGGATAACATACTTCCGGCTTCAGAGCCTCCAGTAATGTTACAGAAAGGAACAACCGAATAAAGCACTGAAGCAGCACTTGCCTGTTGCCATGAAGACAGATGCAGCATAGGTCAGTCAGTGGGAGGAGTAACATAACCAGCATTATAGGTTGCAGTAACCACCAGCGGTAGATGAAGAAGGAAGCCACTAAGGCAGGAAGCAACAAGGCCAGTAGCCCAGTTTGCCAACATCATACGAGAGAGAGAGAGAGAGAGAGAGAGAGAGAGAGAGAGAGAATATAACAATTAACACTATTTGTATCATGTTTCGAATAATTAGGGTTTAGTTTATTTTAAGGTTAGAGATGACTATTAAATGTTTAAACGGTCCACTTTAATACTGTTGTACATAATCAATTTGAAACCACAATTTAAACGATCGCAAGTCCGACATAACCAATTAAGTAAACGATCTAAAAACCCAAACCAAAATCGAACCATTTACAAAACAATCTCTCAATTTGGCAGTCTGGTTTCAGTAAATGATTCTACTCCAAAAGTTACATCCGTAACTTCAGATGTGTGGTTACCATTTATGCCACGGCTTAATTACTACTAAGCCCAAAACACCGTCAGAGCTAGGAAAGAGAAATCAGAACCCAACATGGTCTCTTCCTCATTAGTGTTGGACAGGTTAATGGGCATCACGTTTTCAACTCTCATGAACTACAAGCGAAAAGAGAAAAAAAAAATAAAGTCAAATTTTCAAAGTTCAAAGATAAAATTTTGTAGTAATTCTAGCCCATGACCATTTGGTTATTAATTTGGTTATTAATTGCAACTTTAGTTTGTATCCAAATCCTCGTTTAAAATAAAATAAAAATTATATATAAAAAGTAACATTATATATATATATATATATATATATATATATATATATATATATAAATTTCTGTTACCCTCTATAATAATTTCAAAACATCATCTACTATTCATACGTTTCAAAAAACATCAAATGCATTCAAGTAAGTGACGAAAGTGACGAAAATGAGTGATAGACCGTTTTAGCCTTTATGTTTTTAATTGAAAATTTTTAAAATTAACAAAATCTATAAAATAACCCTGGTCATTTCGGTTAGATAAACAGCCCAATCTTCTCTGGCACCGATTAATAGGTAAGTCCCCTTAATCCCCTCTCTTTCCTTCCCTCTCTCATTTCCTCATCATTCTCCAACCTAACCTTATAGATATATATGTATCAATTTCCAAACTCCATTTATCGTTCACGACTGTTCTACTCACAAGCTCCACATCACAGAGAGAGAGAGAGAGAGAGAGAGAGAGAGAGAGAGAGGGGAGGATCATGTCCTCGTTCGTTCAATTAAAGATCCTTATCGTCTTCTTCTTCGTATTTGTCAATCTAGCAATCGGTAGAAATCGACATATAGTGAATTTTCGATCACCAAATCTATTCCCATAAAGCTTAACTTGGGATCCAGTAGCCCGACACTTTGTCGTAGGCTCTCTTCACGATCGCTTGATTCAAGCTGTCTCCGATGCCGGCGTCGTTGAAACCTTAATTTCAGACCCCAACCTTCCCCAGGGCGTCGCCATCCTCGGTCTCACGATTTGATTCCATCAACCGCCGTCTCCTAGCTGTTATCCACGCCGACGATCCTCAACCCCACTTCGATGCCCTCGCTGCTTACGATCTCCGATCTCACCAACGCCTCTTCCTGGCACAACTTACTGATCCTACCTCTTCCGACTGTCAAATCGCCAACGACGTAGCCGTCGATTACGTCACCAACGCTGCCGGCAGTTTCAGTTCCCACTCCTCAATGCTTTCTTCGCCACAAGGTCATTGTACGTAGGTAGGTTTCTTTCTCTGTAAATCTTGGTTTTTTCCTCCGGCGAAAACCATCAATGGAATCCAACTCACAACTCTCTTATTGTTAGCGGGTGTTTGTGGGTTCTCTATTTATTTTGGCGGTAAGCTCTCTTCTCTGTGGAACAGTATCTAAAGCTCTCTTCATTGTGGAACAGCATCAGAAGCCTTTCCTTCTCTGTGGAAGAGCAATTCAGAAGGAAATTAGATTCTGCAATTTTTTTTCTAAGAGGGTAAAAATGTCTTTTGATTTATCTATTAAGGTATTATAGTCTATTTCACATTCTTTTTTGATGATATCAGCAACTAACGGAATTGGTTTAACAGAATGGACCTATTTGATTAACGGTGGTAAATGTTTGGGTGGTAGTTGATGTTTTTTAAAACGTATGGATGGTAGGTGATGTTTTGAAACTATTATGGGGGGTAGCAAAAATTTTCTCTCTCTATATATATATATATATATATATATATATATATATCCCTTGCAATTAAATGGAGCCTTTTTATTTGCCTTAAATGACAAACATTATATCATTCCGTTGAGCCATAATTGACTCCATTATGATTTTATCTCTTGTAGGATGATTTTGAGCACTTGATGCTCCACCTCGTTACAATTGAAGGGAAAATATGGAAAAGTACTAAAATCAGTATACAATAAGTAATTTTGGGGAAATTTTTTTTATATCCAGCATTTTATGTTTGCCCATAATTAGTATGTTTGCATATTATACATGAATAAGATGCGAACCATATTATTGGGCTGAATAAAATGATTTTTTATGAATTATTGCATAGATTTGTGAAAATTTATGCTTTTATATTGAAGCCTATTATATACAAATAATACTCATTTAACGTAATAAATGTTTAAAAAATAAAAATAAAAATCAAAGTTTAAAAAAAAATAAAAATTCCCACAGTCCCACCAGTTGTAAAAATTTAGAATAAAGAAAATATTTCCATGTTTTGCATAGATATTTTGAATTGATAGGTTACAATGTATATCTCTAGAGTGATTTAAGAAGATAAATATGTGGAATGATTTAAGGATATAAATTTGTGGAGAGATTTAAGGAATTAAATACATTGAGAGTTTGAGATTACAAGTTTTAAAGCATAAATTTGTCATGGGATTATACTTGTCACCTATAAAAGGATTATCATTGTCACATGCAAACCCTTAATTACATGACGATTTTTTATATGTTTCATGGATTATCATTTTATTTATTGAATGATGTAGATGTCTATTGCATAATGAATCTATGCTTGTATTTTTTACTCCAAAATCTACTGTATTAAACACACATTAAACGTGTACCATATTATTGTTGTGCATTTTTTTTAAACGGATTATTTATCCCTATATTGAAGTCTGTCTTTGTTTAATAATCGCACTTATCTGTATCCGATTTTTTTCTGTACCCAAACTTACTAAATATGCATGTACCTAAACACAAGCTTATGAGTGTGTTCTCATTGGTCCTCACGTTGGAGTTACATAGGTAGCCATATTAACCTTTCCCAATATTTTTTTTGTTATTATGATCACAGAATTAGAGTGCCAAAGTCTTGGTGTGACGAAAATATTGTTATATTGCAACTTGGTGTGATGAAAATGTTGTTATATTATAACTTGATGGTTATGAGTTTGAAACATGAAAACAACCTCTTCTCATTGTGTGAATAAGACTACGTACATTCTATCCCTCTTCAAATTTTATATTAGTAGAAGCCTCGTATATAGAGACACCCTTTTTTTATAATTTCTTAATTAACATAATTGACTCTCTTAAAATAAGCTGTCATTTTTTTGTCTCATTCCAGAAAATAATTAAAAACTTAGATGTGCATCGATTCCAGTCCGGTTTGTCATAGGAAAAAAAAAACCTCTCATGTTGTGTGATTTCTCTAGCTGTGATCCAATGGTTGAAATTCATTCGATCTTTATTTTGATAAATAAATGTGCATAATGTGATTCCTGCCGTCACCGGCTGTTATCGGCCGTTATCGTTGGGTAACAGTTGAAATCCCTCGAACGACAGGAGAAGATCTGAACACAACGAGACAAAAAGACAGACTTTGTGATCCAACGATAGATGCGCATATACGGATGTATTGATATTCGAATCATGGAAACTTCAGCCGCAGGATCTCACGCGGTGGAGACCGCGTGAATGACATATCATTCCCCCTTACATTATTGTAACAGCTTTCTAATTCGTTCGTAATGATCAAAAGCTTGTAAATGGAAATAAATCTGGGAAAAGATCGTCTCCAGTCCGTATGTAGTTTACAATGGCAATGGACAGATTTTCCCCGTGAAACAATGGGACAAATTTCGAAACGGTGAAAACGGTCGAATTTCATTGATTGTCGTTGGTAAACCATTATTGTTGAATTTCCTTACAGACGAAGGAAACCATTTGTATATAAATGTCCATGACCATCGCTATATTCGTGCTAACAAACATTACCAGTCCCGCTACCGTCCCGCATCTAGATTGAGGGAGAGAATGGAAGAACCTCTGCTTGCAGGTAGACTTCTGTTCGATTATCTATTACTTCATTAATTAGTGATTACTAGTTTGCAGTGCATTCTAACAATTTCTTTGTTTCCGGTCAATTGCAAGAAGGTAAGGTCGGAGTGAAAGAGAAGGAGAAATGGGTTTCATATGAATATCTGGGAAGAAGTAGTTCCGTACGCCCGTCTTCTTATTTGGTAGGAACGGAAGTTAGCGTCGAGGAAATTAGATCGGCAGCATCGTCTTCGGATCACTATCCGTCTTCCATCCATGCCCCTTTGATTAGTTCGCCGTCGCCGGAACCCGATCCAAATGGTATCACAATCAAGATTTAATTTATGTTTTTTTGGTCGTCACCTGTGATGGACTGGATCCTTTGTCTTCTCCTTTTTTGGATTCGGAATTGTATTTTAATAATTTTTTTTTATAGATTAGTGCGTTTGTGCTCACACACAACAGTGATCACTTACTTGCAACATAATTGTTTGATGCTGTTCATTGGATGAGTAAATTCCCGCTTCTTTTGGAGTTTTAGTTTCATTGCTGCTTGACACATTGGACTTTCTCCGTCATCTAGGCTTTGGATTTCTCTTTTAGTTATGGAAGCAGCAACTTCCTAGTAATACCCAAGCAACTATCGTTCCTCTTTAACGAATAGGAATTCTTTTTACCCCAATCGTTATTATTTCCTTTGCTATATATCAGAAAATTTTAGATAGTATTAGATTTTCATATGTTAACACATTACTCTTTTTAACTCTACAATGAACACTGTACAATGGGTTGGCTACTGTTAGTGGACATTCCCAACCTTGTTATAATTCCTAAAGCAAGAACTGCGAGGGAAACAGCATAACCATTAATTTTTCATTGTATTGAATATAAAGATTCGATATTAGATGGCATGGGCAACTGAAAGCTTCTTACCTCAGTGCAAATTTGTTATGGGGAGATTGTGATTTAGACACCATTGGAAACATTGAACTAGATATTTGATGTATGGCTTCAGTTAGCGTACATAGTTTTAGGCACTCATTTATGACAAAATATCCATTAAAATTAAAAAATATTTCTAGAACTTCTGCTATCTGTCAATCTACTTTGTTTCTTTAGTTTATGTTAGCTATTCATTTTGATCAAGGAGGTGGCTCACCAGTTTTTTTTAAATATTATATATTTTTTTTGTTATGCCATATCTTGTGGCACTTTATAAATATCCATCGAAAATCTGGAGGGTGAATATTCTCTTCTGGAATGGTTTTAAAGGACTGATGTCTTCCTTATGGAGAGGATGCTGTTCAGCCTTCTTTTGTGGCAAGATGTCATAGCCATTAGCTACGGGCATTGTGCCTTGATCTGGTGTTGTTCTCTCATGCATAGTGTCTGGAAACTGGTGAGTGGGCTTTAGTGTCTTAGAGGACAACTAACTTTTCTATATAGGATTCTCTGCCTACTGGAATGGTTTCAGCAGCAAGGCACTCATTTCTGTGCTATCCATCTACCAATGCTTGATTATGGATTATGCCATTGCTGTGCGCTGCCACTTACTGGGTGATACTGTCGACTAATTTGCTCAGGTGGTGCTTACCAGTGTGTTTTGCGTCTTAAAGTTTAGTGCGAGGCAATTCAGTTGCATAGCTATATTAAGCACCTGGATGACCAGTGGGGGTATTGGGAAATGACTGGATTACTTGAGTTAAAACCTACCATGTGTGATGCTTGTAGGCTGACAAATGATTTTTACAACCAGAGGTGGGGTTTTCCTCGTCCGCTCATTGTCAAGGATTGAGTGCCTTAAGTTGGATGTTGCAAATATGTCTGGGTAGTAAATGCTTGCTTTGGTTGAAGGTCAACTGAGGTGCCATAGAGTTGACAATAGTGTCATAAATTTGATAATGGAGCTCACCTGGTTTGGTAGATATTGAGAGTTACTAATTTATGAATATGAGTTTTTAATTTCGAAATCAGTCCATATCTCTCTATCTGACCATCAGCTTTGGCTGAAACTTGGAGGAGTACTTGGAGGAGTTATTTCCACCTAGGAGACCTACCTTCGATCACAATTTGAGGCCAATCCAACTGATAGTTTAGCAGATATGAAGTTACATAGTTTTCTGATTTCTTCTATTTTTCTGGTTTCTTCTATACCATGTGGACAGAAGTTTTGCATTGTTTCCTTGCTGTTTTATTGGCTAAACTGTTTGGTGTTGTTAGAAAATTGATCCTGCAGTAGAGTTGATTTCTATGCATCCTCTTTGGAATTAGCCCTATATTGATCTCAACTTATAGACATAGAGATAAGCTGCAACACCTAAAGGAACTTTGGCTTAATTGGATTGCTATAAATGGTCCACTGTCAGTCTCATCACAGTTTTCCTAATTTGCGTTTGAATGGTGTTCAGTCGTAAAGTTTGATCACCAAGTGTTTTGTTTGAAAGCTGAAATACATTCTTATTGTTAACTGTTATAAAACTTGTGTTTCAAATTAAGGACATTCTTTTGGTTTAGGAAGAGTTGGAGAAATTTGACATGTATTTTTATAACTTGTAAAGTAAGAAATTTGATTTGTATTTTACCTTGTAAAGTTAAGCCTCGTAGATAGGAAAAATCTACGGTGTTTCATTATTTGTACGTGACTTACTTGGTTTGTCAATCACTGTTTTTAGATCAAGCTATTGTTTATCCGGGTGGATATGGAGGAGGTCTTGGTGGATATGCTTCAAATGAATCTCAGAGGTAAGCTTGGGATTTAAGGTCTGTCTTTTGATTTCAAGCTTGAATTTTCTTGATTTCAAGCTTGAATTTTCTTGGGGTTCATCCTGTAGCTTAACTGCATATCACTCTTTGTTGCTACACATATTTTCTTTGCCTTTTTTTTTTAAAGTTAGATTCAACCTCTAGGTTGTGTTAGGCCTTCAAGTTTACAAACAGGATATATAAAAAGGGTTGGGGGGGGGGTTTCGGAGTTCATGTATGGTTTAGTATGGGTCAACATGAGAAGAAATGCTTGATTAACAATATTTTCTTCATGACAGGCAAAACTTGGATGAGGTGGAGATACGGGAGTTACTGATTGATCATGTAGGCCACCGTTGTTGTTGGGGAAGTCGTCCAGCTCGTACTTGGAAGATACGGGCAGTGGAAGACTGCAATGTTTATGTTGGGACTCTAGAAACTTTTATTGAGGAAAGAGAAATCACAAAAGAGATGGAGCCTTATCTTGGTGCAAAAATTGATGGAAAGGAGAATGGCCCTGAACTTGGACTATGGGAATTGGATCTGAGGTCTGAATTCCCTCTTCTATTTATACAACAGAAAGAAACACGGGCTAAGATTCCTCATTCTGAAGCTATTGAGAAATGCTCAGGTATAGACTATGGAGCCATTGGTTTTGTGGTTAAAAAACTGTTAGTCCTCAAAGCTCAATTTTTAGTTAAATTTTTTAATGCATAACAGAAACCCTTGGCACACATAAAACCAGTAAAGTCAGAGGTATCTACATAGCATTCATATTTTGCTATATCATGTCCATGTATTTATGGACCTGCTTATGTTCTTTGAGCTTACAATACTAATAGTATCAAGTTCTTTTCCAAGCTTGTCCAAAAATGAGAGAACTTCCATGGTCAAGATTTGGTCATAGTCTTCCATACGGTCAACAGCTGCTTGATACTCAGAACTCAAGGGAGCTGTCGATGCAGTTAAGGGTGGGCCAATTGGGGAATGGAGGAATTTATTTTGACCATAGTTTCAAGGTGACCCAAGACGTTGGAGGGCCGCCTAAGCGTTTAGGTGACAAGGCGCCCGCCAAGGCATGGCTAGGCGCCCTAAGTATTCATTATATGAATTATAGCAACAATAATTTTATAAATAATTATGCTTATATGCAACATAGAAGTCATATCAATGCGATATTATATTACTATGCTAGCAATGACCTAATATGAGAAAACCAACATATATTAAACAAAGGATAGGATGTAATATACACATATTCATCAAAAAAACAAAGTAATAAACATAATTCAGCATAAACTCGTGAAGTGTCAAAAAACTGATATAACATAAAGCATGTTGGCTACAAGGCAGACCAAGCCACACGGTTGCCTTTCTTACATCAAACAAGGCGATCTCACACCTTGGACCCAAGAGGGCACCTAAACGCTTAGGCGACTCTTGACAACTATGATTTTGACCAGGGTTGGGTACTATGGGCCTTGGCCTTTTATTTTTGGGATTATTGATGTAACATGCCTGTTTTTCGAGCCTTCCTTGGAGTTATAAGTGTGCAACGCAAATAGGAGAGTTAAAGCCCAATTTAGTATTAAAGTCCTAGTTAGTTTGAGTTTAAGTTACTTTTGACATTATTTAGATTTAGACTATAGTTAGGATTTAGTTTGAGTTTTATCTTCAGTTTAGTCTTAATAGTATATGGAGGACTGAGTCAACCAACCAAATCCTAACCAGCTCTTATCACCAAAAGAGAGCCAGCATGACAGCTGGCCAGCACTAATCCCGAGATGGGATTAGCACGAGTAGGAAGCTCGACATTGTGGAATGGTCCATGGTGAAAGGGTCTATTCCCCTTATAGACATATCGTTAACACTAATGTAACATTTGTGTTGCCTTAGTATTGTTCTTTGTTGATGATGGTGGAGTACATACATGTTTATTTGCCAAAATATTATTTCATGTGAAATTTTATAATGGTATAATCGCAGATTGTGGGGGACGAGGAGAAATTCCATGTCCGACATGTAATGCAGATTCTGAACCTGGATGTTACAAGAAGGATCAGATGACTCAGTGCCCTGCTTGTTACGGAAGGGGTTTGCGTGCTCATAAGGATGGCTCTGACACAATGTATGTATTTTATCCCAGTTTTATTGATGCTAACTTTATAGCAAACTAGATACATTATTATGGTATCTCCTGATTCAAAACTAAGGTATCCAGATTTTCAACTGTGTTGAAAATGTTTAGTTTCGAGAAAAGAATAGTACATGGCTTACATCAGTTATATAACTGTCCTGAAGAATCCACCATGTTCAAAATTTCCTGCCTAAAGATTTGGTTTGGCTGGTGATGACATGTCAAACCATATTCATATAGTGTTGGACCATCCTGGTGGGACTTGATGTGGAACACTTAACCAATTTTTGTGTATGCAGATGTTTGAAATGCAACGGTAAGGGGAAGCTTCCTTGTGTGACATGTGGATCTCGTGGACTAATGAAATGTGAAACGTGTAACGGTGGAGGATCTATGTGTACACGCAACATTGCCATCGTCAAATGGTAGGCACACTTCATTGTGGTATAGATATGTGCATATGTATCTTAATTAGAAATACTTGTGGGTTTCCAGAACTATTAAGCTTCTCATAAAGCATGCCTTTTTTTGCTTTATGAGGGTGTATCCAATAATATGAAAGCTAGGAACTTCCTGTGAAACTTGATGGGGAATGATAATTATGAACAGATGTTTTCTGGAGGAGCAATGAAAGGTGACAGTGGGGATGTATTGTTGATGGTGGGGTACCTTTAGGGCAGATGCATGGGCTGGCCCATGGTTGGCCCATTCCAAGCGAGTATCAGAGGCTAGCCTGGGATAAAGCCTGCTCTATGCTTTGGGCTAGCCCGAACTTTGCACTCCCAATAATTTAAGATTTGTTTCTTCTGGTAATATTTAGTTCAGAAGATTTTATATATGCATAGTAATACATAGAAGTACCATATAATAGTAATACGAAAGTAAATATAAGCTATGGTTTATAATATAATAGTATGTGCTCGATGTGCGACAGTTTTTCTCAAAACTGAACGCCATAGTTTAAAGTAGATGTTCTACATTTTATTGAAACATACACACAATTAAATGGCTTTAAGCATTGGAGTGAGATGTATTTTTAGGTCTAATGGATATGCATTCAGCCATTCACACTGGCATACACATGGACAACATGCACGAGCACCCTGTAACAACATATCATGCTTGCACTTGTCTGAAGGAGAGGATCAAATCCATACCTGATTATGCAAGTTTTTAAATATGCCAGGATCAAAATTTTCTTCCTTGGAAAAGAAGCGAATGAAACGCTTTCATTTTGCCGAAATTTCCCAGTTTTCAATTTCAGTCCCTTAAACCAAAACCAAATTGTTGTGAAGTTTCACTATTTTTTCTGAAAATTTAAATTATGTGATTACCTGTGTTTGAGTGTGCATATCATTCATTTGCATTCTGGAAATTTCTTCTGTATGCAAATTTCTGTTGATCAAAAGAAGAAAACTGTCTCTGTACAGGAAGACGCTTGTGACCCGAAAAGTGAGTGCTACAAGTGGAGCAGCATCAGTTCCAGATGAGGTCTTCCACAGAGCCAGAGGGGTCCAGCTGTGCAACACACAAGCTTACCAATGCACACCAGCCTTCTTTGCCGACTCCTACTTTCTTAACAAGTTTTCCTCCGAAGTTATTGCCGATAGGGCTCCTGTTCCTCCCACTGCAAGGGTAATATGTGAGAGGCATTCCATCTCTGTTGTGCCTGTCACACGTGTTACTATGGGTCATCGTAGCCGAGCTTTTAGTTTCTATATAGTTGGACTCAGCAGAGAAGTGTATCTGAAGGACTACTACCCTTCCAGGTTTTGTTGGGGGCTCTGTCCTTGCTTGGAATGGTTGAAGCTATATTAAGTGTATCAGATATCCCTAAGTGATGGACTACCAACCTTCCAGGTTTTGTTGGGGATTCTGTCATATCCTTAAGTGATGGTCCTGGAGATTACAATGTTTTTTTCAGTCTCGTGTATGTCGGTTTTTGTGTTGCCAATATTTTCTGTTGTAGGTCTGGTTTCTGTTATATTATTCTGGTATTTTACGCTTCCAAGATCTACATAAACTGTAGCTTGCATGAGGTGTATACTGTAGTATCTTCTGTTTCAGCTTTACCTTTGTTGCTGTGTCATTCCCATGGGACTCCCTGTTTTTGTCTGGTGAACTGTTATGAACCTTAAGGCCACTACCCTTATGTCACCAAGACAAGGGATCGGATGAGGATGTGGACAACTCGGCGGGTTACGGATGCTGATTATGTGTGTAAGGAATACGGGTTAGAATACGGTTGTAATAGAGTGTGGGTTAGGAAATGATACATGCGTAATGATTGGCTACGGTTATAATGGAGTTGGTTAGGATAAGATAGGAAAAGTTGTATGGGATCAGTTGGTTAGGATAATGATAGGCAATCAATACACAACTCAGTTTTCTTTACATTCTTACCTTCATCTCTTTTTCTAGGAGGTCTGCTACCCTCGAAGTGAAAGATGTTCATTTCTCTCACATCTTTGATCTGGGTTGAGGTGTATT
This sequence comes from Protea cynaroides, assembly GCA_028583415.1. NCBI lineage: Eukaryota > Viridiplantae > Streptophyta > Magnoliopsida > Proteales > Proteaceae > Protea > Protea cynaroides. The sequence continues at coordinate 50,399,064 of CM053269.1, read as the reverse complement.
ACCTCCCATTTTGAATGAGATATTGTGCTGTCTATACGTCATTATGGGCCTCTCTCTCTCTCTCTCTCTGCGTGTGTGGGTGGGGGGGGGGGGTATCTTAAAGATTTTTTTGAATTTAATTATCTAATGCGGGTAAAACGTAGTTATGGAAGCTGGGGATACTTGTCATTTTCCATCTTGGGGAATCAATTCTTGGCTGTTGGCTGTTCAGAGTTGAACGCAAAGATTATGCTGATTTTACTTATTGAGATTTGTAGTTTAATATGGTACTTTATATGAGAATCGACTTGTCTTGCAATAACAGTGAGGCAGATAGAATCTAAAAGATTTTTTTGAATTTAATTATCTAATGCGGGTAAAACGTAGTTATGGAAGCTGGGGATACTTGTCATTTTCCATCTTGGGGAATCAATTCTTGGCTGTTGGCTGTTCAGGGTTGAACGCAAAGATTATGCTGATTTTACTTATTGAGATTTGTAGTTTAATATGGTGCTTTATATGAGAATCGACTTGTCTTGCAATAACAGTGAGGCAGATAGAATCTAAAAGATTTTTTTGAATTTAATTATCTAATGCGGGTAAAATGTAGTTATGGAAGCTGAGGATACTTGTCATTTTCCATCTTGGGGAATCAATTCTTGGCTGTTGGCTGTTCAGAGTTGAACGCAAAGATTATGCTGATTTTACTTATTGAGATTTGTAGTTTAATATGGTGCTTTATATGAGAATCGACTTGTCTTGCAATAACAGTGAGGCAGATAGAGTAGTTGTACCAGGATGATGAGATCACAAGCTGAGTCGTACCACGATCCGCATTATCCTAAAGTTAGTATTTATCCCCACAGGTGCAATCGGATTGATGCAAATTTAACTCCAAGAAAAAACAGTCTTGGCTTTTTTCAACAAGTTTGTACTAGTTCGATGCGCCCTTTAGAGAACTTCAGAATTGTACTCACACTAAAATACAAAATATGACAAAAAACTTATGCTATAAAGAGGAAGAGAGAGAGAGAGAGAGAGAGAGAGCAATACCTAATTTGTACTTTGTTGTCACTCAAGGAGGATTCCTCCTCTATTTATAGAGTTGGAGACGTCTCTTGAAGGTATCCTATATAAAAGGTGTGATCCTTTAGATCAACGGCTTATATCTAAATATCTAGATCTAAAGGTCCAGATTCGCACCTTTTCATAAAGATGCAACCTTAGGAACAGATGTGTCTTTCTGATTTAGGGATACATCAGTTGCCAACCTCGGTTGCAAACTTCAGGCGCCGAGCTCAACCATGACCGACCCCCATGGCCGACCTTCATAGCCGACTTCTATAGCCGACCTTAAGAGCTGACCTCAAGAGCCAATCTTACTCAACCCATCTTATTAGCATGAAACCAAAAGAAAAATAAAGGACACAAACAATTGATATATATATATATATATATATATATATATAGAAAAAAGAAGGCTTTTAATGTTGTTTAGATTTGTTGATCATTTTTCATAAAACTATTAATTTAAATAGTGTAGGGTGTCAACGGGCCGGTCTGGGCTGGTTTCGGTCCGGACTGAACCGATGTCGTGTTTTATAAGTCCAGTCCAAAACATGTCCATTAAGAGTTCGGGTTAGGGTGGGCTGTGCTGGACACAATAACTAACAGGCTGGTCCGGTGTCGGTTTGTTATCGGGCTAGGTTTATTGAGGTGATTTCGGGTTGGTTCGGTCCGGATCGGGCTTATCGGGCCCCTTTTATATATAAACTATATAGCCTATTTTATTATTTCTATCTATAAAATTAGCATTATTCCTTCCATATATATGTAATTTAATAAACTATAACAATTAACATAATCTTTTCAACTATAGATTCACATAATCTTCTAGATCATGAAGTGAACTCTAATAGTGTAACACGATCTATTAAAATTTAAAACCATTAAAATTAAGAAATTGGTCCCGAACGGACCTTACCGGTGTTCGGGTTGGGTTTTATCAGTTTGGGCTAATTCGGGCTTCTTAACGGACCAGTCCGGTTTGGTTTCGAATTGGGCTGAAACGGTGTCGGGCTTTACAAGCTCAGACTAAAACCTGTCCATTAAGGCTCGGTCCGGGCTGGGTTCGCGTTATATCCGACTGGCTCGGTCCGTGCTACCGGGCCAGGCCCAGTTTTGACACCCTTAATCTTAGTGATGTAATTGCTCAAACAATCCCAATCAGCCCCTCTCACGATGAAAGAACAGATAGTTATTGTTTATAGTTATGGTATGAATAAATCATACCAATTCGTTATGTATGGAAGATGAGATTCCATTGATACAGAGTTAATTCCAATAAACTTATTGAACGTTCTCATTAGTGTGCATCCAACAGGTGGATCCACATCCTCTCCCGCCTGAGTCTGGGCGGGAGAGTTGGCGGCCCAGATGGATGGCCGCCACCTGGCTCTCGGGTGGATCCGAGCCCTCCATCCGAGCTGACACCTCTGTCAGCTCATCTTGTTGGCTGGGGTGTCAGCTCGGATGGAGGGCTCGGATCCACCCGAGAATCAGGTGGCGGCCATCCATCCAGGCCGCCAACTCTTCTGCCTAAACTCAGGTGGGAGAGGATTTCTATACCCAGCAGGTTGGGGTCTTCGGAATCACCCTTATCCGATTTTGGGGTGGAGCATGCTTTAGGTGTTTGCCCCATAACCTTTTAAGATATCCAACGGTTAAAAGAGAAAAATCTATAAAAGAAGAAGATGTTATGTGGCAATACTCCAAATAAAATGAGAAAAGGAAAAAAAAAAAAAAAAAAACCAACTCCATCGTGTTGGGGAACGTGGGAGAGCGAGGAAGACGAGGGAGAGGGAAAGAACCAGAAGGAGTTCCGCCCGGACTCCTGCTACTGCAGTCGCCGGGGGCCGGGATTCTCTGCTACTGCGCCGAATCCATGCTTCGCCTTCTCAATTCATATTATTATTATTGTTATTACTCCAACTCCAGCTGACTTGTCCAGAGCATCATGCACTGTATCACAAAAACTGCATCCCAATCAAAATAAGAAAATTTAAAAAAAGACACAGAAACAGGTGGAGTTTGTTTCTTCCAAGCACCACACAGCCTCAGCCATCCACTAGAAATACTAAATGATAAATTAGATATTAGCTTCAAAACCTTCATCCGCAGCTTGAAATCAAACCCCACCTCCACCCCCAAACCTTCATCCGAAGCCGGTTCCACAACAAGACACTATTCTTTTCAGCCTCATCCGTCCCAGATCCTCGTCAACCGAACCTCTAATACTCCAATCACCAATCGCTCAACATTTACATCCACAGCCACACATTCTAAGCTCTCACCGGAGCCCCTAGGTTTTCCAGCACTTGAACACGCATACGAAGAAGCTGCTAGATCTCAGACAACTGAACAGAAAACAATATCCAGTATAAAACAAAGGCAGAACAGAGATCCTCTACACTGAGGCCACCTGTACTGAGTTGTAGTGAGGATCTCATCCACTCAAAGTAGATCATCGATATATATCCCAATCCATTCAAAATATATCCAGATACATGCAGACCCACTTTGAGTGGAAAGTGGGTAAGATCCTCACTACAAAGCTGGTTTCACTACAAAGAATTTTTTTCTGCAAAACAGAGCAAAAACCCTTCCGGTTCTCTCCCTCTCCCTCGTCTTCGTGGCTCTCCCACGATTTTTTTTTTCTTTTTTTTTTCATTTGATTTAGTGTATTGCCACATAACATCTTCTTTTACAGGTTTTTCTTCTTCGAACCTTGGATATCTTAAAAGCTATGTGGCGAACATCTAAAATATGTTCCACCTCTTGAATCACTTGTGGTTGCCCAACCCTCATATATATATATATATATATATATATATATATATATATATATATATATATATTGAGAAATTAACTTTTATAATAAAATACAACAAGATTATGGAAACCTAGCAATGGTCAATGGGTTTAGTCAGGATTCATTTAATTTGAGAACATGGAAGGATGTAGTCCATTCAGCAATGCAAGAAAAATCATTCTGCATTCTCATTCTTGACAACTTCACATCCTCAATGCTACCCATCGCCCTGTGAATCGAAATCTACTTGCCCTCAGATTGGATTTCTGGAAATATCAAATCATATTTAGTTCTTTGTAGAAGAGATGAGCCTTGTTGTGATGGCAAAATTGTCATCTTGAAATCTGGTGGTCACAGGTTTGAAATACGGAAACAGTCTCTCTATGTTGTGGTGCTAAGACTGCGTATATTTTACCTTTCCCTATACCCTCTCTTCAAAAACCCTCAACGCCATTTCCCATGTTTCTTTTGGGTCATGTTTTCTCAAGTGACTGACTCGGATCCTTTACTAGGTAAAAAGAAGGATTGGCCCATGTTAAAGCAGGTTGGGCTCAACAAAACTAGGTCCAGGTTGATGACTCTCAGGTCCACACGCATAATGTAGTATAAAATCTGATCAAATCTGAGATTGATCCTTTGGGCTTGAGCATAGCAAAGGAGTCATGCCTGTTCTACAAACGAAAAGACCATTCATCTTTTCTATTGTAAGAGGAGGATTTGCGAAGTATCTCGGTCTTGTTTCAAGGGAAGTGAAATTAGAGAATGGTTCATCTTCCTGTATTTGTATCTTCCATAGAATCTCATCACCATTCATATTCAGTCAATCCCACACTATAGTGGTGGATCCCGCATCACATTGATGGTGATGGGATCCCAGAGAGAATACATGTACATATAGGTGATCTGATCCCATGAAATTAAATTAAACAAGAAACTTTTGTAATCATTACCTAATTATGTAATCTATCTAAAATTTTTACAATTTTTAATAATTATATTTTTTAAATATGATTTTATTTTACTTTTTAAACAAAGTAAAACATTTATAACCGAATTTAGAATTTTTTAAGTTTAATGACGTAGCAAAGTTAAGTAATGATTATATATATATATATATATATATATATATATATATATATATATATATATATATATATATATATATATATATATATATATATATATATATTAAATCAAATGCACTTTCCTTTCTTTCTTTTTTTCTACATGCAACAAGAGGGAGCCGAGGGCAATGGATCCAATTAAAAAGTGGACGGGAACATAGCGGGAGCAATAGTAGTAAGAGAATTTAGAGATTGTTTAAGAAATGGATTGATAAATTTTTTTGCAGAGATTATTAGTTCATGAGGATTGATCAGTTTTTTTTTTTTTTTTTTTTTTTTTTTTTTTAGCATATGGGGTTCCAGGTCTTATGGTATCGTATGAGTTATGGTTGGTGATTAAGGGCTTAAATTTATCCAAAATTTGTTTGTTGGTCTCTTGGATCTTTGTTTATTGGTGTAATGGTGTAATGGTGTATATGTGGCTTTGTTTGTTAGGTTTGCTGTACTCAATGATAAGTTAGATGATGGTGATCGGATTTTAATATAATGAATACCTTCTTTGTTTCCTATTAAAAAATGGAAAAAAAGTTTTTTGGTCTAGTTGTATCGCCGACTCCTTCCCAGATGAGTTGTGAAATGACCTTTTTACCCCTCTCATGGATGCTTGAACCCATCCTCCCATTGGACTCTATATTGGCACAAGATGCATGTAGTCGAACGACAAACCTCTGCCAAAAAAAAAAAAAAAAAAAATAATGATCCTTGAGCTGACGGTATGGGCTATATATATATATATATATATATATATATGCTCTCTGAAAGCTTAGATTATTTTATTTTTTTGGGAGAGAGAAATAATAGAGATGAATATGCGTATTGGACCTCTAGTAGTTCGAAGAAGATTTAAAAAAGTTGAATTAATATTATGAAATGGTATGGATATATTACATTTCATACTTCAATGATATTATAGATGTATATGGATAACGTCTATCTAATTATTAATATTTTTTTTTTAGGTAAGTAGTTCTGAAGTTGAACTCATGACCTCTTTGAGATGTTGATTTTTACCAACTAAGCGATTCCATAGAGATATTGGGATTTAGCTTTGTATCTAATTATTGTTTTCCAATTATAAGCTGAGATAACACTATTGATTAAAAAATGATTCTTTTTTATCAGAAAACAAAAAGGGTTATTCATTAGAAATAAAATATAAGATTAATAAAAGGTTGCGGGAAAACTAAACAATTAGATATTGAGATCAGCAAAAAAAAAAAAAAAAAAAAAAAAAAAAAAAAAGAGATAAAATAAATAAAAAATAGGGAAAAGATTATGCACAAAGTGTAACTCAGACTCTTTTCTTCTGAAAGTTTCTCTCTTCTCCCTCGATCTTGTGTGCTTCCAATGAAGACATCGATTCTTGCATACCTATTTCTGTAATATACGAAGTCTCTCCTATAAACTAAACAAAAACTACACAATGAGATAATGAGATCCAATAAAAAACAATTTTTTTTATTTGATACAACAAATGACAATTAAAAATAGAAAAAAAATTTCATTTAATCCTAAAAAACTATGTCAAATTCGATCTACTACCCAATGGTTTCCAGAAACTCCAACGGACCCCTTTTAAGTGACAGACTTGACTGAACATGTGAGTAGACATTCCTACTATTTCTATTTGAAACTTTAAAACATTAAAATGAGATAAAGTTACTAATTTGCCCCTTTCTTTTCTTATTTCTTTATCTAAATTTCTTCTTTTCTTCTCTATTGCTATTTGGTTTAGGTGCCCTAATATCATCTGAGACGTCGCTGTGCTAGGTTTGGGCAACTTTGCAGCTTCGAATAAAGAAACGGAAAGGAAAAATGCGAAAATAAGATCCTCACGATGATTCATCAGAAGCTGAATCCAGATAAGGAGAGGCATAGGGCGGTAAACATCGCAAGTTCCAACTTGGATGCCCTCGACAGAGGGACTTTGACTATTGCCGGCAAACCTCTGTTTCAAGCTTCAAGTATCTCTAAGAACCGAACTGTCATCAACTTCTTTTGCCGAGGGACTTGAATGCTGAAACTCATCCTCTTGAACCGTCTCCTCATCTTCGTTCTCCTCCTCCAAGTCCCAACCCAATGCAAACCAACCGCCTCGTAAGGCAATGGCCTCTGCCAAATCCATTCTCCCAGCATCAATCAACTCTTTACTAGTCAAAAAAAGCTACAGGATTATCAGATTGCTCCATGAAATCCAAAATCTCTGCCTCTAAGGGATCCCCTTTAGTCTCACAACTCTTGCACCACGTGACTAAATCAGAGCCAGAGTTCCTCTAGAACAAAAGAACAGGAGTCCAAAAACTACTCTTTTCCAGACCAGAAGACAGCAAACAACCGTATTCCTTCGCCAAAGGGATACCCAAAGAAACACAAGCTGATTGTCTTCTTGAATGATTCAAAAAAGCTAGAAAAGGGAAGTTAGGGCAATGTTCGATGAGATGAGACGATAATATGAAATGTTCGTAAGGATACTATTTTCACTTTTTCCTTGCTACCTTGTCTAAGAAGAAAGCACAGAGTGTGCGGATTTCTTCTCCTTTCTATAGAGCAGCGGCATCCATCATCAGCGAAGCTAGTTAACTGTAATTGTCACCAAAAATATCTAATGGCTTCCCTGCTGGTTGATTATAGTCTTCGCCAAATGAAAACGATAGCACACTGTAGTCGACGAATAAGGGTTTCACCGTTGCAACTCATTGAGGAAGAAAGGTATCGAAAGAGAGATTTTATTTTTACTTTAAATATAGAAAATGAAAAATTAATAAGTAAAGGTGTTTTTTTTACTTTAGGGGGCATTATGGTCTTTATTTTTGGAATAAGGGCATGATTGTCTTAATATTTGCAATTAACGGGTAGGATCTCTTTGATTAACGGTGGAAAAATTTTGAGTGGTAGATGAGATATTTGGAAAACTTTTGAAGGGTGGATGTGACTTTTGAAATTTCTAAGGGTTAAATCGAATTTGACATATTTTTTGGGGGTTAGATGAAATTTTTTAGATAAATAAAAACGTGGATTGCGTTTGGATCGGGAAAGAGATGTGTAGTGTGTAGTGACTTGGGGGAAACCTTGTCTAGGTAAACCATGAACACTAAAATAATTGAAATTGATTATATATTTATAGGAAACAACAAGCTTATATTCTTTTTTAAATAAAATTATTCAAAATATTTCTTTATAGTACTCGCTCTACAGTAGACCCTCGCTCGCATATGTTTTTGATATTTGTTTCCAATCATCATTGCAGAAATGTCTAAAGTAGTTGTTAATTAATTGTGTATGCCACACTGATGCTATAGTCCTCCTTTCTTCCCTTGAACTTGTTATGGTCATCCACCAGTTAGGTCGTGGTCAAACGATTAACAACATGTTCGAACATTTTTTTATGGCAATCATTGGAAAGGAGGATACTGAGATTAAAGCTCCTAAACAAACGTGGCTTAGAGTTTTCAAAAATGTATCTGGTGTGAGGATCCACGTGGTCTCTTCCCTGAGATTCGGGAGGAGGGGCTGCGGCCTCGATGAATGATCGACACTTGACTCTTGAGTGAATCCGAGCCATCCATTGGAGCCGACACCTCTGTTGGCTCAGCTTGTTGGCTGGGGTGTCGGCTCAGATGGACGGCTCGGATTCACCCAAGAGTCAGGTGTCGGCCATCCATCCAGGCCGCCATCCCTCCTTTCGAATCTCAGGGAGGAGACGATTTGAATCCCTGGCGTGAAGGGTTGTCGTTGAACGAATATTTTTTTAGAGCATTTCAGTAATACACATCTTTATTTTAAATAATTGGGTAATTTACAACAGAGGTATCTGACGTTCTGAGAAATTATACCAGAAGTACCTCACGTTTCAAAAATCATAGTAAAAGTACCTCTTCTCATATTTACAACATTAATCATATTTAACATTGGCATCCTCTAAGTCAACCATTAGATCTACTTTAAATTTTCAAGGACTGATCGTTTCTTGTTGAACTACCGTTATTTGGTGCCCGATCGTTGGTATATCCACCAGAAAAACATTAAGTTGGGGTGTAGAGTTTTCACCGAAGGTGTGTACCATAGTCGAAATTTGTGACTTGGTGATGAGCAACCACCAGTGACGAAGGGTCACAGGAGAGGACAAGGGCAGGAGAGGGGGTGAGCAATTGAAACAACAATGAGCACATAAGAATCTGAGTGGTGAGTCATTGCGGCAACGAGATGGTGAGAGTGAACCAAGGGGGACTAAGAAAGTTATACTAAATAGGGGTAAATTTGGAAGTACAATAATAAAAGGTATCCTAAGTGTAATATTTTTGAAACGTCAAGTACCTCTGATATAATTTCTCAAAACATCAAGTACCTCTGACATGATTTTTCAAACGTGAAGTACCTCTGATATAATTTCTCAAAATGTCAAATATCTCTGATATAATTTACCCTAAATAATTTGATTAGACCCAGTTTACGTGTTTACATGTTTTAGATTCAATACAAGTATATACACATCAGTACTAACTACTAATTTAAATTTCTGAATGAGACTGAAATGTATTTAATTGACTCAGTTTTATTTTTAAAGTCTAAAAATCGGTTTAATTTCAATTTTAACCAAGAAACCATCAATTGCAAATCGATAAACTATAAAACCAAATAATTATCAGAACATCTCTTATTCTTTCTTTTTTCTCATCTCTCATCAGTCTTTTAATTCTGTCGAATTTGATGAACTTCCATACTCTTTCAATGATAGATTTTGAAAATTTCCACCAAAGGGAATGTTATGTTGATATGCAATAACTCCGATGGCAAAATGCTATAAAGAAAAAACTGATTAGGAACCAATAAACTGATTCAATTATTATTTGGTTTTGATTTTGAAAACTGAAACCGCTTAGTAATTCACGGGAATCAAATCAGGGCCGATTCCGTTCCCGATTCCAAGTACTTGAACCTTGCATCATATTCACCTTTCTTCCTTTTTTCTCCTTCATTCCCATAAATTGTATTTGCTTGGGGATCTCACCCACACCCACACCCACGTTGATGCCTTCCAAACAGCAAGAAAATTTTCGAATCAAGAATTTTTTTTTTTTACCCTTTTTGGTCAAACAAACACAACCTAACGCTTTGCTAATCCCTTTTTTTTATTTTTTTTTTAGGATTATTCTGACGTGCAGGCAGGAGAGAATCCTGATTCCAGAGTCCAGACTCAGGAGAGTAGTGGAGTTCCATTCCGAAAAAGGATCCACTTGTCTTCTTCCTATTATTTTACTCTCTTTCTAAAAACTCTAAACAGAAATCCACCACGTGACTTTTTTAAATTCAATATTTTATCTGAAAATTTGCACCAAATCGGTTGCTTACATTTGGTATCCCTAGATGCTGCAATAACGGGAGTCTCATGCATTAAGACTTCTTTTTTATCATTTATTCAACTGGTTTTTTGTATCCGTCTCAGAATTAATCCGATCTGAAAAAATGAAATTCTGATCAATCTAAACCGATCAGATCAAGATCGTATCAATATTCCAGAGATACCTTAAACCATGAACCAAATACTTTCAAATCCTACCCACGTACTTTTCCAACGTTTTTTTTTATAATTTGAAACATTCGTCTCTACCCCACACTGTCGCAATCATTAGTTAGAGGATTTAAATTATTTAATGTTTAATACATCAGACGTGAATGATTGGTCTCTGACTTTATCGTGTGGAACGACCTTTTGTCACATGATGTACGTTAATCAATTAGGTTGCTCCTAAACGTTAGATTGGGATCGATTTAGCAATGTGAATCTGACGGTCAAAAAATATTCAGTTCCATCCAATCACCGACAGTAGGCGACAAATTGTTCATGGCCATTGAAATTTCATTTTCTCGTTATAAAATGTATTAAATTTAGAATGAGAAGGCTTCAGTTAGAGTATTTCCGTCACATTAATGTTTTAGCCTATAAGGTTTTGACACGTGTTAACCCTTTCTCGATACATGCACGCATGTCGATCTTGTCGGCAAAATTCTGATTACTCTTCTTTTTTTTTGTTTTGGGTAACTCTGATCACCTTACCCTTCACGAATCCTTTTCGAAACTGGCTAGGTTTCACCAACTAATTTCATACCAATATTGCCCCTAAGAACTACCAAATTATCATATCCATCCCCAACATGGAAATAGAACAATTATACTATTATTATTTCAAAATGTATTCCAACAATGCATACCATGAAAACGTGGATTTTATTTTGAGCATGGTTCAGGGTATTGGTGTTAGATTAGTCAATTCAGTTGATTCGTATCGATTTTGGATTTTACCAATCCTCCACCCTAGCTTATTTTAATACTATTTTAATTAAAATTGGACGCGTATCAATTTTTCATTAGATTCGTACATTGATTTGAACAATTTTGTATATAATTGATATTGTATCCGATATCTGGATTTAGAACCATGATCTAGATGGCAATGAATCCTTAAAAAAAAAAAAAAAAATTACTTGTACATCCTTAAGAAACATGAAGCCCAACATCCTTGTGTGTTGTAGAGATATTATTCATTTGTTAGATTCAAAGGTATCCCCACATTTTGGATTTTCTTGGTTCATCGTTACAGTTGACTACCTCCCTCTCTCTCCTTGGTTTAGTGTGTGTGTGTGGGGGGGGGTTGGTAAAAATTTTCAACTAGAAATCTTCTCCACCACTTAAATTAATTTTATTAGTCTTTACAACTTAAACCATTCAACCTATCTTATATTTCATTCAATCTTTATATGTAGAATGTTTTGTGTACAACCGTGTATGTATTAGATCATACTTTCTTCCGTTATATTGAAAAAAGAGGGGAGGCGTGTAATAATGTACATGGCTTATGCATAAAACTAGGTCTATTTATTTTGTTGGTTGAAGTTATATTGAAGATAAAGAGACATTTTTTTTGTTGGTTGAAGTTATATTGAAGATAAAGAGATGTAGAGTAGACATCTACATTAAGAATAGAAAGCTTTTATGGGTTTAAGAGATTAGATAAGATCCATAATAAACCACCCTTTTCGCTTAGAAATCAACTCACTATATAATGGATTTTTTTTTTTTGAATAAATAGTTTTTTTTTTTTATTAATCCAGAAAGGAGAACACAATAACTTGGATCCTTGTGAAAGACTCAGACAAAACAAAACTAAACAATAGAACAACAACAATTGAGACCAAGCTACAACATGACTAAGTCCTAATAAAAAAAATAAGAAAACAACCACTATACAATAGACTCATTCTTTAACGTCTCGAACCAGAAAGATTATGAATGTGGACACTCATTCTCAGGAATGTCAGAGAAGTCGAATTAAGAACTCCCATAGTTTCTTATCATGGATTTTTCATCAACTTGTTTAGTATAAAACCATATTAAGTATGGAACGAAGGGCAGGCATCAATATGAGATTCCCCCTTATAATGTACATGGTTAACTTATATAGGGTGAACCCCTATCTTGAAACTTAGCCAAATTCAAACAAATTAGAGATGTGTAGCTCTAGTTTGTTTTTAAAACTTAGAAATATTAAGTCATTTTGTCATATAATTCATTTCAATTCCCTAACCTGAAATATTAATTCATTTATTTACAACTCTGATCATCCGGGTCAGATCGACTGGATTGGCCTATACAAGTTCCTTCGGAACTGATTTTTTATGGTTTTATTATTATTATTATTATTATTATTTTGCGATGATTTGAATTTTGTTGGTTCTCTTAAATAACCTTAAATATCATCTATCCTGAACTAATCAAATTCAAATAAATGTGGGAATTTACTGTAGATCTAATCCTTAGAGGTAACAGATTCATGTTCTTTGAAAAGAAAATATTTTTTAGTTTTTTTTATGCCGATTCTGATGTCTCGATCTTTATTGGTTCTCTTAAATAACATTAAGAAATCAAATTAATTTAATTATTAAAAAAATTAAAAATACCACCTTAAAAATGATTAAATTCCATCAAAAGCCGAGCAGAAAATCTGGAGGGCAATTTGGTCACAACAACTTTTTAAATTTTTTTTTCGAAAGAGTTTTATCTGGTCAGGTTTGGAATTTCTCCATACAATATAAAGTTTTATGGAATCATGGAAAAGGAAGGAGAGGAACAGAGGAGAGAGAGGATCGTTATATATCACCACCCTCCTGAAGGAAATTACACAGAGACGGCTCATAAACCTCTCTCCTCGCCATGGTATTCGGAGCCCGAATTTAGACTCCAAAGAGAATTCGAAGAAGAAGAAGAAGAAGAAAAAAGAAAAAGAAAAAATTCATGAAACACAAACGGAAACGACGGTTCTGCCATTGAAGTCGTTTCTCGAGCTTCAATTCTCTCTTCCTATTTCTCTCAGTTTCAGGGGGGGTCTCTGTTTCACGTCTTTTTTATGTTTTTTTTTCTGTAATTTCCACCGCCGGTGCAAACTCTTCTGACGGAACACCGACAATCTTTGGACCCATGACGAGACGCAGAGTTCTTGATTCCATGGACGCAGAAAAATTGGATTCCCCTGATTTCTCTGACGAAGAAGTTGATACCAATGGCAGTGACTCTGATGATCATCACCACATCCCTGTTTTACGGTTCATGCTGTTTCGCTGGATACTGGTTCATCTACCAGAGCCATGGATGCTGGGGGTCAAAAGCACAATTCTTTGTATGGACTCATGGTTGCAGTCGTTGAAATCAGGAAAGCACATGGCTCGTAGGATTTTCATGATGCTCATAACTTTGGCGGTTGTTATGGCGTTTATGAAGTTGTCATTACTCACTCATGTCCATGTGAATGGAACGAGGAGAGAGAATGGGGTTTTTATTCTTCAGACATCTAAGGATGATTGGTCTTCCATGGCACAGAAGGTTGTTAAGGAAGATGAACCTGCCACCGAGGTCGTGTCCTCTAAGAAATTGTTGGAAAATTTTCCGGTGAGATAGATATTTTATTTTTTATTTCTTTTCCATTATCTGTTCTTTACTCTTCTTCTTTAAGGGCAGTAATTTCATATTGTTGCCATAAATGCAGTATGTTTTGGGTTTTGGATTTTGATTTTTTTTTCCCTTCCCATTCCTTGCTTTATTTAAGGTAATAGTAATCTGTTGGTATTTAAGTTTAATTTATTTCTAAATGTTCTGAAATCAGATTTTTTTTTTCTTTCCCTTAAAGTTCATTAAATTAATGGCTTTAGGTCCCTTTCTGGGTTTATCGAAAACAAAATTCTGGCTTCTTCCCATTTATAAAGTTGGTTTTTTGAGTTTTCAAATTTGAGAACTTTTTTCTTGATTTGGATTATTAAATTTGTTGCGTTCTGAGCAAAGCCAGATGTTTTTAAATACATGTGGGTTTTTTTTTTCCTTCCCCTGTTCCCCTGTTTTATGGGATTCCAAAACATTTATATTGATTTTCTTGTTCTACAGACACCTGAAATTTGGAGGAAATCGAACAGCGACAAGTATTACCAATGCATTGATCGATCACGGAATCAAATAAGTGTGGCTTCATCTCTCTTAATCCCTGTTTATTTATTTTTAATTAGCTTTGGTATTTGCTCATTGTATTTAATTTTCAGGGAAGGAAATAGGCACCAATGGTTATATTCTAGTTCATGCTAATGGTGGACTTAATCAGATGAGAACAGGAGTAAGAACCCATTCTAAATTTACCAAGTTTAAGAGGTTTTTGGGTTTTTCATAATCTTTGACATGAACCTCTTGGTTTTGATTGAAAATGCAGATATGTGATATGGTTGCAGTAGCCAAGATCATGAATGCCACTTTGGTTCTTCCTTCTTTGGATCATAAATCCTTTTGGACGGATCCAAGGTATGGGTTGTTTACATATAGTTTCAGTACATTATCAGTGAAACAAGATGCAAGCTCTTGATTTCATTCTACATATTTGCAGTGATTTTAAAGATATTTTTGATTGGAGGCACTTCATGGAAGTACTGAAAGATGATATTGAAATAGTAGAGTCTCTTCCACCCAATTACGCAGCCATTAAACCAATTGTAAAGGCCCCTGTTTCCTGGTCCAAGGTCTGCAACTCTGTTTTGGATAAAAACCCTTCATACACATGACTCCATTCTACTTTCATCTCTTCAATTCCTTACTTGAGCTGTAAAATTTTAAAATTTCTGCAGGCTGGTTACTACAGAGGGCAAATACCTTTATTAAAGGAGCGTAAGGTGATGAAGTTTACACATACTGATTCAAGACTTGCCAACAATGGTCTCTCGAGTTCGATCCAGAAACTCCGGTGCCGTGCTAATTACCAGGCAATCCGGTACACCAAAGAGATAGAGGAACTTGGACAGATTTTAGTCAATAGACTAAGGAACAATAGCAATCCATATATTGCTCTTCATTTGAGGTATTCATTCTACTAACGTGGTTTTTTTTTTTTAAGTTCTAGTTGGTTTCTCCACTTAATAGCAATTTTAATTACAGATACGAGAAAGACATGCTTGCATTCACTGGATGCAGTCACAACCTTACAACAGAGGAGGCCATAGACCTCCAAAAGATGAGGTACAAAGTGAAGCATTGGAAGGAAAAGGAGATTAATAGCAAGAAAAGAAGACTAGAAGGAGGATGCCCAATGTCCCCTAGAGAAGCTGCTTTATTCCTCAAGGCCATGGGTTATCCTTCAAACACAAACATTTATATAGTTGCAGGAGAGATTTATGGCAGTTCCAGCATGGCTGCCTTCAGTGCTGAGTACCCAAATGTCTTCTCTCACTCCACTCTAGCAAGGGAAGAAGAGTTGCAGCCTTTCAAGCATTATCAGAATCGGTTTGCTGCCTTGGACTATATTGTGGCACTTGAGAGTGATGTCTTTGTTTACAGTTATGATGGGAATATGGCCAAAGCAGTACAGGGTCACAGGAAATTTGAAGGATTTCGAAAGACCATCAACCCTGACAGGTATGTCTTGTAAATTGATATTGGCTTGCTTTTAAGGCCCATGCTATGGGTGTGGTCAGGGTTCAAGTGTACTGAGTCAGACAGGATTGCTTGATTCAGATTGGAATTGGCCTAAGATCAGTCCTGTCCTCTATACATTTTTCCTTGCCATATTAGGATCGGCCCTTGCAATCCTTGCTGATTTGATTGCCACATGGGATCGGCAGAGGCTAATCCCTCAATCACTGGGTGTGGAATTGCTTCTGAATTTCAGATTAATTCTGGTGGGAAGCACTTTCTTTGACTCTCAGATCCTCACGGCAATAAGGGAGTGGTTTTCACTTCCTAAAAAAGAGTCCAAAAGAGGAAAAAGTAGAAAAGAATGGAAGAATTACCTGAAACAATCAAATTTGTGTCAAACAAAATTCCAAAGAGAATCATTATGGAGAATCAAAATTCCCATGATTCTGGCTGGAGAACCAGTTCTTAGAAAAACAACAACTCCAAAAAAGAAAAAGGCAAAAGAACGAAAGAATTTCCTCAAGCTCTGTTTGGTTGCAAGGAAATTAAAGGAGAGGAAAGTGAAATTATCAAACCTAAAAAAGAAGTTTTACCGTAATAATTATCCCCACATGACTATGCTATTAACTCCAAATTATTCCATATTTCATTGTTAAAAATTATATTTTACTTTGCATCCATTTGGAAAAAAAAAATCATCTATAAAGTTATCATTATTAAATATGATAAAAAAATTAAATAGTTTATACAATCATATTGGATAATGATTATAAAAGTTTCCTTTAATTTCCTTTGTAACCAAACAAAGCCTCAAAGAATCATAGTTGTGCCACATAATTCCAATCAGAATCATCACCATGTAGAATCAAAATTCTCACACAACATTCCCCTGACATGGGTCTTTTGTATACTTTCCCCTTTATTTTTATTTTTTTTCAGACAGAGCTTTGTAAGATTGATTGATAAGCTGGATAAGGGCAAAATCTCTTGGGAAAATTTCTCATCAGAAGTGAAGAAATTACACAGTGATAGGGTGGGAGGACCATATCTAAGACAGGTGGGAGAGTCCCCAAGACTGGAGGAGAATTTCTATGCAAATCCTTTACCCGGTTGTGTTTGTGAGAAGCCAGAGGAACATACCACAACAAACCTAGAAAAAATGGATCTAAGAAGAAGCCAAAGGTCTGCTTCATAGAGATAGGAATTTGGGTTTCTGATGAGAAGAGCTCATGCTATAACATACACGACTTGGCATTGTTTCAGAGGTAGATAACATGAGATTTATATCAAGAAATTTAATCTCTCCCTGGATGATCAGCAGATTGCTGCAGCGGTTTCTAAGCGAGATCTTGCATGAGGTTACTCACCTGAAGGTTGAAGCTGCCTGCCATTGATAATTTCAATTCTGCTTGCTTTTCTACCCAAGAGAACAAGACAAACAGAGAAGGCTACATGGATCTGAAGACAAATCCACAGTAGTCCCAGATATACAATGCATCATCCCGATCAAATGGGGAGTGAGTATAATCAAATTAAAGGAATCTAGATTCATTTCTCTCTTGTGATTACAAGTCACCTTTTTTTTTTTTTTTTTTTTCAATTGATTAGTATTCATTTGTCAAATACGTGTGGCCTGATTGGGCTTTGATTTGATTCAAAAAATTAATGTCTTTGATTAAAGATCATAACAGAAATCTCTTCGGCAGGTATAGTTTAGCCCATCTTCAATTAAGTGCAAATCAGTTCATAAACGGTTTATCGGTTCAAGATTTTATTAATAAAAATCAGAACCGAACCAATTAAGAATTGGTTCTTGTTTCTTACACGATTTATGGGGCAGGAGTGAATATTCTATGACCATAATAGTTCTATAACAAAACTCTAAACATTAAATAATAGAATAAAAATATCATTTCACATAGGCTTAATATTATATACATGGCACATTAAAATTGTATACTACATACAAAACCAACAACTACCACAACCGAACCAATTAACTATGTATAAAATCAAAACCAAATCGATCAATTTTGGTTTGATTCAGCTTGGTATTTTACTGGTTGGTTTCGATTTAGAACTGACACCCTTCTATTCAATTGCACCAATTAAGCTATAATAAATTTAGAGAAAAAAATATCCTCAAAGAAAGAGAGAATCAATATTCTTATGTGCAGTAAAAAAAATTCTGATATAATAGATTAAAGTGATTCTTTGGTTTGATTTTTATTTATATTTTCTATGTGCCAAATTGCCAATGGTATGATATAGGTTCTATTTCTAAAAAATAAACGTTTCTACTACTGAATTTATAGAAATGGATGAAGAACTCATTCTATTTTTGGGCAGAAAATTGTTTTGTACGTATCCGCGCTAAACTTTTAAAGAGCACGAATAACGGTTCAATATGAAGGCAAGTTGAACATGGGTTGGACATGTCAAGCCCAGCTTATGTGATCTTGGGCAGAACTGCAGATCTTGGGCTTAACGCTGTTTTCTCCCATCCATATTCAAGTAGTGTAGGGAGCCAGTAATGTGACCATCAAGAGTTTGAATACTCAAAACACATATGTCCTTGCATTGTCACTCTCCAAAGGTCCGTAATCTTCTGTTCCCAGCATGGATTTAGTAGACGGCCACGGAAACAGGGATCGGTTGCCAGCAATCCCGATCTGGATTAGCTTAGGATCGGTCTCAAAATTCCTGGTTTTGGTTTAAGCCCCAAAATTACCCTTGCTGGCCTTGCCGACAAGGTAAAGCATAGATCAGCTCCATGATAGTCTGGTGGCAGAAAACAGGTGGTGGTTCTGCACTGGTAGACTTAGGCTTAGGCTATGCCAATAATCACAATCACAATCACAATCACAATCACAATCACAATGAAAAGAAGGGTGGCAACAAAGCTATAATTTCATATGTGGCATCACTAGTCCAATTCTTCATCAGAAGCAGAAAGCATTGTGTGTAGAATATACCAACATTGCCTCTCATCACCTTGAATGTAACATAATGCATTTAATCAAATCAGAATATGGAAGCAAATCAAAATGGAAACAAAAAACACCTACAACAAGGCAAGAGATATGTTCAGCATGAGCCAACAGAGGTCAAACGAGCATAATGCAAATGCAATGTAACACCTCACCAACCCCTGCGGCCACAAAAGAGTACCCAACCCCTGCGGCCACAAAAGAGTACCCTTGGGGAAGGGGTTTAAGAAACTGCACCAACGGCATCAAACTTGAGAGCAGCAACCATCTAAAAGGGTCCTCAATTATCCCCCAATCTACACAAGACAACTTCAAAAACCAATTATAAAATATGCTCCAAAGAAACAAATGTGAATCCTCTAAATCAGTCAGAATACTGATCCAAATTGTTCAGCCTCCTAATAATTTTGTTCCTTGGACATGCCAAAGTAGAGGTCTTAATCCACAAAACAACAACACATTCGACATCTCCAATGAACAATCCCTAACGTTCTCAAGCTCTGGATAGTCAGAGATCTAGCAAACCCACAGTAAGCAAGAGAGCTCTTCAACAGGCTGTTGTGAAGGCTTCCTTCATAGTAAGCCTCAAAGAAGGCAGATCTAGTCAACCAAACCATTTGATGGGTACTATGCCCCTTGGATTAGCTACATGTCAAGTTTGGACTCTACCCCAATCATACTGTCACCATGTATTGAATTTTTATCTTTTATTTCAGCTTTAAAACCCAAGACGCCATATCGAGCAATGCATTTGGGCTGAATGGTCATGTGGGTAGTAGGACCAGAAAATTCAAGCATCCACAGAACTGCCACTTGGAAAATATTTAGGACCATCAAGGAAGCATTATCCTACACAGAGTACAGCTCATGCTGGTATTCCCATCTTTTGTCTCTCCTCATAGTTCAAATGTCACAGACCGATAATATGGAACAAATCCAGTGAAATTTCCTGTGGGATAACTGGGAGAGTAACCATAAATCCAACTGCTATGTTGGAAAGAAGTCTGTAATGTGAAGAACAAAGAAGTGTGGACTTCACAAAATTCATTGGTTTCTATATGGCTTTGTTGTTCAGGTTGCTATGGAGCTTCAGCAGTGAACCTAAATAGTTTGTGGAAGACAAAAAGATGGTTGATGCTAAGTATGGCCTTCTAATGAATGGGAGGGAATGGAGAAGTCATAGATGTACCCCATGGAAATTTATAATGTCTGCTGACAATGCCTTTAAACAGCATCCCTCCAAAAAAGGATTATTTGCACAGTATGTATTCCATGCTCTGGGATTTTGCACCTGTAAAACTTTGCTTCGTGAAGCTCCCGTAATACTCCAAACAATTAACTAGGGTCTCCCAGGTTTCACCCTAGGGCTGAGTTTACTAAAATGTCTCTCAGTGTATGTAGAAACTGTAGCTATCCCTCTTGCGGTGTTACACTTGACGAGAGGCAAGGGAGTCAGCTTGGCCAAATGAGTTGGGGCAGCTGCATTCCATGGCTTCTCTCGGTCATAGCAGGCAGAATAGACTGCAACAACTGTGAAATTTCCCTCATATGCAGAAGCGTAGCACAGAGGGAGATATAGCCCTAAAGAAATCAGATCGAATGGATCAGATTTAAGCAGGTTCAAACACAAGATAAAATGCATCAAGGAAGTTCCTTCAAGTGAGTATGGAGAAACCCTGAAATCCAGGGAGGGTAGCTCCATTGGACTCCAAACGTCTTCAATAAGCAGATGGGTAAGAAGGATTCACATTCACTAGTGATACTTGTGGTGATCTAGAGGAAAATGATCCTTGCATGGAGTCTAGTTAAAAATTGGATACAACCAAAATCCAAATAAAGCAAGGATAAATATTCCAATAATAACATTCGTTATGGAGTGTACGGTGGTCTTCTCAATCGTGATTGATGTGGAAATACCTGATTATTGTGTGTGTGTGTGTGTGTGGTGTGTGTGTGTGTGTGTGTGTGAGAGAGAGAGAGAGAGAGAGAGAGAGAGAGAGAGAGCACCAACCATTCAATGGTTCAATGGATGGCTGAAACGAGAACATTAACCATTCAATTGTCGATGACCGAAAGGGAAAATGTGAGGAAGCAGTAACATTTTAACTCGATTATTAGGAATTGGCTTTGAATAGATCAATCAAAGTCGAACAAAACAGATTGCCTCTGTTTTACCTTTTTCGGTTCACAATGATACAGTTCAAATTTCTTCCCTTTTTTTCTGCTAAACTTTCCCTCTTCATACATCTCTACAAATCCCTACTTTGCCCGTCTCTCTCCCCTGCCCTAAGATTCTGCAAATTTTTTGTCACTCCCCTTAATTCTGTTCCACTTGCCGGTTCTGTAAACCTGTGTCCAATTCCTGCAAATCTCTCCACCACCTGTTCTAACCATGCACTCTTCCTCTTCCCCCGTTGATTAGTCCCATTCTCAAAATCATGACTAGCAAATAAATTCACATCAGTCAATTGGTCATCTCCCCATTACGAAGTTGAGAGAGGGTTTAGATGCACGACTTTTGGAAACCTCAGAAAGCACTTGGAGATAAACTTGACTAGTGACACTATGATACAGAGCTTTTTTTGCTACTCTTGTGCATGATTGGACTTTTGTGATGGTTTTGAACCATAGAACCTTGTCCATACCCAGCATTCCAAAACCTGACATAACCAAACCAAACCACCTAAAAATGGAGCCTGAAAGTTCAGTGATTCAACCTTTTGCTAGGGCATTGGTATGACCCAAATTAGAGTGGATGGCACAATGAGAGCCATATGATTAACCACACACACATAATGGTCACAGGCTTAGTTGAGTGGATAGATTCATTTAGCATCTCAGTAGCACCTATGATTTTAAGGGTTCTTTAGTAAGAAATATCATGAAATACATAACTTCTGTGTCATTTCATGTTATTAGAATTTTTGTTTCATTGGTTGATGATGTTACATAACTTCTGTGTCATTTCATGTTATTATAATTTTTGTTTCATTGGTTGATGATGTTGTTAGAGCATCCGAATAATGCCAACAAGGATTTTTTTTTTTTTGGGGGGGGGATTTCCTAATCAGAGACAAAAGAAAGTACCCAACTCACATGAGCAGTCACTTGACTCACTTCAAATACAAGAACTAAAGAAAAGGAATATGAAAGCACCCATTGAGCAATACATGTTGTAGCAAGGAACTAAATCTCATTTTCAAGGCCAGTTTTGAGACGTGCCGGAGAGGTTTCAACCCTAGGCTTCCCTGGGTTGAAACCCAGGGTTGAAACATGACCCTGGGTTTCGTTCGGCCAGGCCTGAAACTGAGACAACTCGAAGAATTTAGTCAGTATCAATGGAAACCTAGAACCACGTGTCGTAGTCTCATAGAGCATCCTAAAGATCAAGCACTATACACCACAAACGTTTTTAATTTCTGCTCTTTCCTTTTGTTCTTCCCCTTCCAAGAAACTTCACAATCTAATACCTCATCTACAAAAACATAACAATTTTAACATGTAATAAATTAAAAAGATCTTTTTTCAATTTTTTGTAAGCTATACTAAGAATACTGGAATGTCTTCTTGCACCCACTGCTGCCTAGAAATTGATACAGAGACTAGGGCCATGGCTATGAAACACAATCGCCCAGGTGTTAGCTAAGAAATTAAAGTGGCAGAGAGAGGGCACTACTTTCTAAGAAATAAGCTCTTGAAGAACTACTAATAGCTAACTACAACTTCAACTCATAGCTAGAGTAAGGCAAATATCTAATTATATGAACCAAGCAGATAGGAGCTCAGAAAGAAATAACCCCTTACAAGCCTAAACAAGAATTCTGTGTAATTACCAAGCTCTGTGTACTATTTGATGCAAAAGCTTTTCTCTGCTATCACTAGAGCTCAGTTTCTGAAACTTTTCTCACAACCTCAACATTGCAAACAGTCCCAACAGAGATACTCTATAAAGAAGAGAAAGATGATCAAATTAGCAGATTGGAAAGAAGAAAAAAAAGAATGGAAATAACTCAGATAATTTGCAATCCACTCCAACAAAGATAAAAGATCATGTGTGTTTGGACGTTTTTTTGATGCTTGCTTGGACTTGATAACCAATCTCTAGAAAACAAAAGTTTCAATTTTAAGTTTACAATTAAAGTGATCAGGAGAACAGAAAAAGTTCAGAATTTTAACCATAATATTCAAGATAATTCAGATCCAAAAATAGCCAGATAGAAGGTTTACCATAACTCCCTTACCCTTTTGTGTTCTTATGGACTGCACAGAAACAAGCCAATGAGAGAACCAACGAGTCTATATTGTTCAATTCCCAGCTCCAGTAGTACTTCCAAAATTGATTATGCTACCATTCTTTAAGGATGTCAATGATCTCCATTATGTCTACCAAGCTAATCAGTTCTCAAGCAATAACCACTGTCAGATGAGTGCTATCTATCACCCCCACAGAATTCACCAGTTGTCTCATAACATACAAAACACTCTCACCACAATGAAGGTACATAAACCTGCTCCTTCAAATTTTGTGTGGCACTCTCTGTTGGAAAACTTCTAACAGCACCAATTGTCCACTGTGATATGATTCCAGCTGCAATAGCAAAACGAAGCTGCCTCTGCAACACATCTTGATCTTCAAACATCTCTGGACAGGTTGTCAGCTTTCTCAAGATACCGGCAACAACAGCATCACCAGAACCAGTTCTATCACAAGTGAATGGAGTTATAAGCACATCTTCTGTCCCAATCACCACTCCATCAAATGATGGTGCATAGTAATGAATTCTTAGTGTTCCATCAGTCACAAACAAGAACTTCATCCCATCATGCCACAATGGGGCAATCTCCTCCCTAGTATAATGATAACAATCACGACGGTTCTTGGTTTGCTCAAAAGATTCGGCATAGTATTGTGGTCTGTAATTTCTTCGTTTTTCATAATAATCTTCATCGAGAAGAAACTCTAGCTCTTCCCTTGATACCTCAATGATATTAGCTTGGTTCCATGCTTGTTGGATCACCTCCCTTGTCTCATCACGAGATCTCCACAATTGTAAAGGCAAATTCAAATCGAAAAATATAAGTCCCCCAAACTTCTTTGAAGCTCTAATGGCTCTAAATAAAGCAGATTGCATAGACGGGGATGTAAGAACTTCTGAATTAAAATGAAAAATTCTGGCCTGAAAAAACATTTTTAAGAGAGAGAATGAAATCCTGTTCAATATACAAGGCAACAAAAACAGATTCACAAAGCAAAGCTCTCACAATTCTGCCTAAGTTCATACCGTTCAAAAGGTTAATTCTTGGCTGGCTTTTACTCTGTTAAGTTAATATTTGAAACGCCACTCAAAACCATCACCAACATATATTTTTGCTTACCTCTTTTAGTACGGCCAAGTTTACTTCAGAGCTTAGAAGAGAATCCTCTGCACACTTCCTCACAGTTTCCGCCCTCATCTTCCCGTCCTCCAACCTTAGCTTCATATAGGACGCTGCGGTCTTCACTTTAGGATCAAATTTCACAGCACGGGTCTGAACCTTCTCCTTATTCATGGTGTAAACCAACTCATCCCCGAAATCATCCTTCCCAACCTTCCCCATGAATGCTGCTCGGCCTCCAAGTCTGACATGCGATATGGCAACATTCGAAGGTGGCCCGCCAGGGGCCCTGACGAACTCCGGAGGTTTCCACTGAAGCATCTTCCACTGGGAGTAAATGTCAGGATGCATCTGTTGTTCGGAAACCCGGACAGTCGGCACAAACTCTTTCTGCGCTGCACCGAAGCAGCAAATTAGCGGGGGATAATCGTGAGAATCTACCCCATCGTCATAAGCATCTTCTTCTTCTTCTTCCGTTAAAATTGCAGTTTCATTCTTCGCTTCTTCTTTTGCACCCTTAGCTTCGGCAGCAGCTCCATTATCGACTACTTGTTTCTTCGTTCGGCTTCTTTTTCTTGTAGGGACTGTGGCGGAAGTTGAAACCGAGGTTCCCTTCTTCCTACCCCTGCGGGTGGATTTAGGCGCTTCTGGAGCTCCATTGTCGCCATTAATAGCTGCCCTTATTGACTCTATTCCTCTAAATTTTCGCAGTCCCGAGCCTGCTTTGAAAAAACATAACTTACAATCACATAGTCTTGTGAGTGAAACTTCAACTTTAGGGCCTCTTCGATTACGGATAACACCAATGGTCACTGGGTTTTGTGGCAAGAGAACAGAGGAGAAAGGAGATTGGAGATACGAAACAGTGAGAAACGACATGGATAAGTGATGTGCCGCCATGATTCATGAGAGAAGAAGCCTGTAGTTCTTTGTCCTGCTTTCTCCGCTCCAGGATATCAGCTTCTTCGTTCTTCTCAACACTATCTCACCGTCTGAAAACTGAGGTGGGTCTATCATTGCGGATTTTATCGTAATTACTATTATGTCCCTGCATTTTCACCATTTTCTTTTTTGAGAGAAGCAATTTTCATTCCATTTTCGCCAAATTGAATGGCAATTTGTAATTCAAACTTCAGAGGCGCTTTTCTTTCTAGTTGCGTTGTATTTTAATCGGCGATTCAATCTCACATCTCCCCCATCCTTCTGGTTGTCAGTTGCGATTCGAGCCGCGTTCGTCGAAGCAACGGGGAGAAGCACCCGATCTGCCAGGTACTTTCTCTCACTGTAATCTCTGTATATGTGTGGACAAAAATCTGAGCAATTCAAAAACCCTAGTCGCAATTACAGCTTTAATCTACCAAAACCCTAGATCCCTTCTCTCTCCCAAGCTATATGTGAGCATTTTTAGGAATGCGTTTCAAATTTCAAGTAGAGTAGAAGATCTTAGAACTCCAATATCACCATGGCATGCTAATCTCTTGGAGGAGCTTCTCTGGTAGGAAAAAAGTTTTGCCTATTCAGTCTGTCACGATATCTAAAAGCGACTAGCAGAAGTGGCATATTTACATATTTACAGTGTCTTGCTTTCTCCTGTTCTGATCTTATTAATCCACAATCGCCTATTCGTCGCGTCTACCTTCACGCGTACAGTGGGTCTATTTTGAACCTCTTGCGTCCATTTTGGTGGAATTGCATCTAAGACTGCTCATGTGAAACGGTACGATATGTTCTAGCTATGGAAGGTTATTGATCTCATAATCGTTCCTTCCTTGGATGATTCTTTTACTTCGTCTTTTGTTTTACAGTTAAGCTTCGCTCTTCACTTAATCTCTCTGCTTACGATAACATGCTTCAGCTTGTAGGTTCATCAAAGATCCCAAAATGTCTTTCTATCACTGATCTCTTAGGGTGTTTATGCCCTGCAACCTATCGATTTTTTTATATTTTATTTGTTCCTATCTCCATCGTTTTCTGAATACCCAAGCATACCTGAACAATTAGACACCAAATTGTATTAACTATGTGTATGTGCAAAAGAATTTTTGTTATGATAACAACTGACCGAATTGCTTACAAATTATTATGTTTTGATGCTTCAATTATGATGCTTGGTCTCCCAATTTCAATTTTATGAAAATGCTACTGCAGTTTCTTATTCTGCTTTTTCTCTCTCCCGTATGTGTCTGCAATTTGTTGCTTTGGTTGTTTTTCCCATATGCTTGTTCGCTCCCTTGGCGTCTCTGGATTCTATTGAGAAGCAGCAACGCAGTTGTGCTTCTCTCTCATCCATTTCCAAACTGTGATTGAAGCTTAGTGGAGCCCCTATTCAAATGCCTCAATTAACAGGAACGTGTTAATGGAAATATGAACCAAGAGCTTAGCAGCTGGGATGAAGGCATAGAGCTATAAAAGCTAAAATAATTAAACTCACACAATCCTCATACCAAAATCATAATGCATACTAAAATGAAATTTTGATGACAGCAAGAAGGGATTGGTATTTACTTCATTGGAGGTTAGAGTTTTGAAGTGAAGCCTGAATCTCTCTCTCTCTCTCTCTCTCTCTCTCTCTCTCTGATGCTAGTGAATTTGGTGCATGTACTAAGCGTGTCTTCAATAAAAAGGTGGGTCAATATGGTAGAGGACCTTGCACCTCCAAATAAGCCTGGCACATATTTCACAAGTGGGTGAACAGTTAACTGCCATTTTTATTTATTTCATATGACTTTTCTAACTTTGGACTTACTTTTGAGCCATGTGGATTGTTGCATGCTTATTTGGGGTGATACTTTACGGTTGAGATGGTGATTGATCCTCTATCACATGGACTTAGCACATTTTCAATGTTGCTGTTAATGATAATTCACTAGCCCTTGCATGTGTGAGCATGCACACGCTCACATTATTTATTCCATATTTCTATTTTCTGTTTCTTTAGTTTAATTTACTGGATTATTGATCTCCCTTTGACAGCATCAGCAGCTTATTTAAGGCATAAATGGCTCTGTGACAAGATATTTTGTCTGTTGTTTTATTTTGATGGTAAAACAAATTTGATAAGCATATGTAATCTTCGAGATGAGACCAATCCATCTGTCAATACACTAGATATAAGACAAGGGAATATGCTGCTGGTGTGTATTCCCTCTCACATTTCCCCCTTTTCTCTCTCCTCCTTAAAATCTGGGCCCCTTCCAATATACCAGCTACCGGCTACCGGCTCTACCTTTACTTTCATTTCCTTTTGCTTTTATGTATATCCCTGAATACACCAGCAGTGTATAGATCCTTCTCCCGACAAGAGAATACCTAGTTATTTAACCCTAAGACCTCAGTTGGTAAAAGACCAACACCTCAAAATGAAGAGGTCGTGAGTTCAATTCTCCTTGGGGCTCTACCTACCCCACCCCCACCCCCCCAAAAAAAAAAAAAAGTCCCATTTATGTCGGTAGCCCCAAACACCACAATCATTATGTATGGTTGAACCAGTTATCGTTGGGACTTGTCATATATGATACTAGCTCTGTTCTCTGTATGGTATACATCTGACAGCTTCCTGTATCTGTAGCAGTTGCAGCTCAGCAGTATTTTGGAACATTTTTAATGGTCTAATTCAGCTAACATAGATGAAGACATGTATATTCAATGAGGTGTCTTGAGGTAATTATTGGATGCAACTCTCAAGAAATAAGCTTTAGAAAACAAAATTCTATAAGATGGAAGCTCAAGTTCATGTTTTCAACTTTGAGGTTCCAAATTCAATGAAAATCGTCAGGGTAAGTTTGGATGGATGGTTGTAACTTGGAGGGTTGTGTGGGTAAGAGAAACATTTTCTCCCTTATTGTTTTCATTGTCTGGTTCTAGTAGTTGTTGAGATTTGTTGAAGAAAACTGAGTTTTGGGATACAAGGATACCATATCTATGGTTTATGTTGGTGAATGGTTTGGTTGCTAGTATTTGATGAAAATGGGACTGAGTGAAGTTTAGATGCTATAGATGATTTGAGAACTGAAAGATGGGAACCATGGGCTTTTTAATTAGTTAGCATATTCTGGATCTGACTTCTGAAAATAAAAGAGAAAATATAAGATAAGTACAACGATGTAACTGGAAGTACAAATCTCTTGGTGCCAAAACATGTAGACTTTAGTCATTATATAGACTCAGATTGACATATATCCTTGCTGGACTAGGACTACTATGACTTTAACTGATTAAATCCCATTTCTCTATATTTGATGAAATTTTGGGTGTAAGTGAAGGTAATAAGGATTAGTTAGCTCTATGTTGGTTCTGAAAGTGAAAGTGAACAATAACGATTGATCTGAAAATATAAATTTATTGATGGCAAACCGGTACAGTGCAGCCGTTTTATAGAGATAAAGATATCTCCCAGGCTTGAATTACAAAGACGAAAGTGATCAAATTGCATTGGAAACCACCTGTTTTTTGTATACCCATAGCAACCAGCCCCTGAAAAATTAAAAACTGAATCACTGTCTTGATGATTTAAAAAAGAAAAAGAAAAAAAAGACTGCTGTAATAGACAAAGTCCCTTAAGTTTTAAATCCAATCAGTCTCTTGAAGGTATTCTACCAGTTGTTCTTTCTTACTGCCATATCTGAGAAATGGAAGTTCTTTGCAGTTAGACAATTGCCTCATAGCCATAGTTAATGTTTTATCAAACAGGACATGGGTTTGTGGACGTTTATGGAAGGACTTCTTCTCCTTGCAAATGCATTTGCGGTACTGAATGAGGAACGCTTTCTTGGTCCTAGAGGGTGGAGCTTCTCAGAATTCTCTGGATCGAAGGCAAAGTCAATTAAGGGACAGATTATAGGGCTAATTTATGCAGTCCAATACATGAGGCTGCCCCTCATAGCGCTCAATCTCCTGTTTATAATTGTAAAACTGGTGTCTGGATGATTTTTTTTAGACTTTGGATAGTGTAAGCGATGCAGACATGATACACGTTAAACTGTTTCAGCAGTGTAAGTAAGCAGATAAGCATTTTTTTTTTTCGTTTGGTAACAATTTTGTAGCAAGAATTCCTCAATAACCTTATGCCCATCCCTCTCTAAAGCACTTCTTTCTCCCTGTCTTGATTGATGCAAGAAGATTTTTTATGCAATATAAGAAGCCCCAATCCTTTCTGGGATTCAAGGCAAAATCTCAAAGAGGTTAAAGGGAGCGAATAGGTTTATTTGCTTAGGAAACGCAGAGATGAAGGACTAATAAGGTAATAATACATAATATATAATGAGAAATTAGGACAAAATAAAGGAAAGCAGTAGAAATTGAACTTGTAATTGAAGTGGTCAGATTGTGGTTGAAACTCAAGTTGAGTTACCCTTTCACATTGTTTTAACAGTGGCTTGATGTGGCTGAAATCTCTAGCTACGAGGGGTCTGATGGGCTCTGGTTTGGCCTCTAACCGAAACAGGCAGGGTAACTTGATAGGGATACGGCAAGTGTTGAAGCATAAATTTTTTGAATGGAGCTAAAGGAAACTAACAAGATATGGGATATAAAGGTTGAGAGCATACAGGACTATTATTTTTAAGAGATTGATCTTTGAAGGCTATCAAACAAGGCATAAAGCCTATGAAGCCCCTGAATAGATTTAGAAAGGAAATCGTAGAAGAAAATAATAGAAAACCCACTGGGAATAATAACCCTATGAAATCCACATGTTGACAAAGGGCAAGCAGAAGCAAATGTTTTTTTTTTTATTGAAACCTAAGTTTACAAGGAAGTGTTGGCCCTATTTAGGGGTAGATGTCCAACCATAAGCTGTGAAACAAAAACATAACTTCATGAAAACTTTAACCAAGTACTTTTTTTATAGCAAAAAAAACTGTATGAAATGTTGTAAAATTACAAATAGCTCAATTATCTTATGAGCTGGGCTCAACATGGACTTACAATTGCTAGACCCAATAAATTATCATATCCCTAACCCAACCTGGACTCTCTTAGCCCTCTAATTTTCCAAATTTGTTACACAATAAAAATTAGAAAGAAACGGGCCTAAATCAAGATAGAAAGTAAACCCCATTCAAACTTGGGGACCATACATACGTACCTTTTATTGTGCGAGGAAAAGAAAGAACAGTACAAAAGAAAGAAAAAACATGCTATTACATATCAAATAAGTAGTTACTCATAATTAAGGGCCATATGTACCTTAGGTTCTCTTTGGTTTGTATTATATAATGTATTATATAATATATTATAAAATTTATGATTGTTTGGTATGATTTATAATGTCTATTTATAATTAAAATAAATCAATATAATTCATTATCTACAAATAGGTAAATAGCTGTTTATCATTATTAGAATAATCTATTAGGTGATTGTTTATATTTCTCATTATATAATGTATTATGTTTAGTGGTACCAAACAGTCATTATTTATTACTCATAATCTATTATCATAATTGATTTGTCACAAATAACTCATAATACATTATATAATACAAACCAAAGAGAGCCTTAATTATATGATGGTAAGAAGAGTAGTAGAGATGATCCGATGAGTTTCTTTGAGCCCCTAAAGCTTTGTACCTTTTCAGTCCCAATTTCCTTGATCGACAAATGCTCCATATTCACTATAATGACAAAAACCGAAAGTAGGCAATCCTCCAAGATTTCTATAATAATAAAGTGCCACAAACAGTCCAAAATCCCTAAATGAAGCCCATTATGATGCCAATGTAAAACCATAGCATATCCATCCCTTCTCCATATATTATGTCTTCATTTTCACCATTGAAATATGGTGGAGATGGGTATATGTCATTGCCTGGGCAATTATTTGCGAGGGGCAAACCACAAAGTCTAGGGTTTTCGGTATACATGGATGCATCACCTATGCTCTGGAGTTGCGTGCTGGATGGAATCTTCCCAGATAAATTATTATGTAATAAGTTCAAGTGGTTCAAGAATGGTAAATAAGAAATGCTTGGAGGGATCTGACCAGAAAGTTTGTTTTCAGAGAAGTTAAGGGTTTCCAGATTTCGCATAAGCCCTACCTTCTCCGGGATCTTTCCTATCAAATGATTCATTGATAAATTCAAGCTATCCAATTCCACCAGTCTCATTATCCCATTAGGAATTTCTCTTGTTAGATGATTGCTTGATAAATCAATGTTCTTTATACCAAGTCAAGAGTTGTGTTGTATTCAAGTTCTCTTTCTTTTGTAACTATCATCATCTTTTCATCACGATATGATGTTATGTTATTTGTCAAATTTGAATTTAGAGCACTCAAATCTCTAAACATTGTGGGATGAATCCAGACAGATTATTGTGTGAGAGGTCTAAGATGTGAAGCATAGAAATGTTACATACTTGTGAAGGGATTTTTCTAATAAAAAAGTAAGAATGAGGACAAATAATATGCAAAGGTGATAGACTTTCTCCTATCCATGTTGGTATCCTGCCCTATAATCCATTTCTCCCAAGGTCAATACTCACTAAAGATGTGCATCTTCTCAATGATGAAGGAAGTTTGCCACGAAATTTGTTGTTATTCAGTATTAAAAAATCTAGTGAAGACAAATAACCTATAGATTGCGGAATCTTGCCTGATAAATTGTTGTAGGCTAAATCTAAAAATTTCAATTCTTTCATGCCCTTCCAACAATGAGGGAGTCTTCCTGATAAATTGTTATTTGAAAATGAAAGATACTCCAAACTCGTCACTTCACATAAAAAAGAAGGAATGCTTCATTTTAAAAAATTTCTAGAAAAATTTAATAGAATTACTATAGATCTTAAAACTTCATCATTGTTATGAGGAATTTGTCCCGTGAAGAAAGTTGTCCTAAGATTTAGTAGAGAGACATTAGACCAAAAGGGGAAAGAACCCTCTAGGCAATTGAAACTCAAATCTACCAACGCATCTGCATTAACAAATTCTAAAGAATTTGGTACCCTCCATCTGATTTGATTATGAGAGAGATCCAAAGTATCCATCAACTGCCGAGCACATAAAGTCCAAAAGCTATTTGGTATTGTGTCTGAAATTCCTACATTCTTGAGAATAATACTAGAGAGATTCTTTTGAGTTAAAAGCCATGAAGGAAATTTGAGGCCCATTTGGATGTTAGCCATATAGATTATGGTCAATACTTGACTGATACTAACCAATACCAAAAATATATGTCATATCAGTTATGGTCAATACTTGACTGATACTAACCAATAACCATATCCATACCGATACCGAATTAATACCAATATTGGTTCCGATACTATGAATAAAATCCATGTCTCTGCCCAATTTCTCTATTTTCCACCACCACCTCCCCCTTCGGCCAGGACTCAAATCCTCTCCTCCCAGTGATTCGGGAGGAGGGGGACGCCCCCGTCGGATGGCTGACACGTGGGGCTCTGGTGAATTCGAACTCTCCATCCAAGCCGACACCCCCTGTCGGCTCAGCTTATTGATTCAGTGTCAGTTCAGATGGAGGGTTCAGATTCACCCGAGCCCCATGTGTCGGCCATCCAACAGGGGCATCCTCCCTCCTCTCGAATCACTGGGGGGAGAGGATGTGAATCCCTTGGGCCACCATAGTAGTGGACCCACCTAGCACCCAAAAAAAAATAACAGAAAGGGCTCTGTGGAACACAGTAGTCTCCTTAGACGGGGCCTAGCCAAGAGATGATTAAAACATGTTAAACAACCCTTAGTCAACACGGCATCGACTGGTATGGCTTCTTGTATGACTGTTCAATTCATATGGTCATTGAAGGAAGTCTGCCAACTGAGAAATAAAAGTTTTATGCAGTTACACAATTGCCTCGTAACCATAGTTGATATTTTATCAAACAAGACAGCTTCATGGGTTTGTGGATAGATTATAGGACTAATATATGTAGTTCAAATACATGAGGCTGCCCCTCATACTCATACCTCTTTCGTTGTCTTTCTCATGGCGGGAATAGAACAACAGGGAAAGATCTGGCCGACCTGCCTAGGGCTTGAGGGCAAGGCATACTAGAGTGAGTGAGTTCTGATCACTTGCATGTTCTTCTATTTTTTCTGAGATCCCATCACCGTCGATGTGGTGTAGGTAGGACCCTCATCTAGAATGAAGGACTCGCTAGATATGGATGGTGTTGGGATCCCATGAAGAATACAAGTACATGCAGGTGAACTATTCTTATAATGAGTCGAAAGGCTTCCGTTCCCGTTCTTGGTTTGAGGGCTTTCGGGCCCCTCTCAATACCCTCAATATGTTGACTATGCTAAATGCCCTTGCCACTATTTTTAACAGGATTCATGCAATACTTGGGATCTTATGAGTGAAGAGATCACCATTGCTAATGGGAAAACGTCCTTAGAAAAATCCAAACGTCACGGTACAATACTATACTGTACCAAATAGAAATGCGATACAAAAACTTGAATAATTACCTTACCAAATAGAAAATGATACATCAATATTGAGATAAATGGTATAATACCAGCTTTGATATATGGTTTTGGTATCAAATTGACATCCTTACTCCCACAACTCCATACACTTTTTTACACTTAGATGCGCTGAGTAAATGGATGTGGGGACGAAATTCAAGTTTAATTCATTCTAAAAATTTCAAATTTCATTCCTGAAATTCAGTATATATATATATATATATATTAAATGAGAACTGGATCAATTTTGGAATTAAATATTTACATTAAAAAATTCAACGACACGGGCTATCTTACTTCAATTCCAACCATTGATCATCTTAATAAATAAATAAAAAAAAGAGAATAAAATATCATTTTTCACCAATTGATTATTGGAGATTAATTGCTATTAAATGTAGTGATCCTTTAGATTTTTGTATGCTAAAAATGGAAAAGGAAGGGAGGAAGAAAGGACATGTAACATCCACATGGGACTATGGTAGGGGAATCTCCAAGCTGGCAGCCTGGGAAGGAATCCCCGAGCAGAACCAAAAATAAGGGATAAGGATAGGTTTTTTTTTTTTTTTGGACTGGGTGTGAAGGAAATTAGATAGTTCTAAGGAAAATTGAATTCATGACCTCTCTGAGGTGTTGGTTTTTATCAACTGAGCTATCCCTTGTAGTTAGGATGGCTCATGATGGTTCTTTCAATAGGAGGAAGGATGATGGGGAATAAATTACCAAAAAAAAATTATGTCAATGGGTTCCTCTATGTATATAGGGGACTGGTTCCTCTCTAACGAGGATCCTCAATTGTTGCAAGCTATCCATGGCTGGAGATGATTTTTTCCATATGTAGGCTACTTGGAGACACAAGAACTCCAATTACTAAAGCTAGTCTAGCGAGGAGAAGGGGTTTAGCTCCGAGGAGCGAATATTGAGGAAAGTAGACGATTGAGTTCAGGTTTCTAAATAAATGAAGGATTAAAAAGCACAAGAAAGGAAGTAATTTAAAGAGGGGGAAATTTCACGTACTACCCAAATACTTTGAGTAACATCACCTACCAACCAAGTTTTCTGAAAACATCAACTACCACCCAAAATTCCAAAACGTTTATCAAAAAGACCCAAATCGTTAAGATGGAGCCGTTAGATGCTGATGTCAGCTCAAAACCATTTTTGGATTGACAACAATGCCCTTCCATTCGTTTTTCCGGTGACTGGTTTAAAGTGAAGTGGATCGGAAGAACAACCATGGTGTTTCGATCTCTCATCTGTAGAAAAATCGCAAGATTTGTTTTAGGTTTACAAAATGAGGCAAGAAATATGGAATTGGGGCTCCGACATGTTGAAACTCATATCTGTGACCTCTCCTTAGCACACTAGAAAAAAGCCCTAATTTTGCTCTTCTCAATCCTTCTAGTCGCTAAATGAGTCCAAATCCTCTCATCCCTGCCTCGCCTACTCCCACCCCATCCAACCGTTGGAGTCCTTTGGAGTTCGAGCCGGCTCACAACTCCAACGGTTGGATGGGGTGGGAGCCGGGGAGGCGGGGAGGAGAGGATTTGGATACTCGTTGAATTTGGGCTTTGGATGTAAAAAGAGAGATTGAGAGAAAGAATAGAGAAAACGAGAGAAATCAGGGAGTGTGCGTTGATGGTTGATGAAATTAGAGAAGAGGAGGGAGATTGGGAGAAAGAATAGGGAAGAACGAGAGAAAATAGGGAGTGAGAGAGCATGCAGAGAGAAAATAGGGAGTGAGAGAAAATATCTCACCCACAATTTGCCCATCTCTCATTATTTCTGTGTTTGTAACATCTGTTTTTTTTTTTTTTTCCCCTGGTTTCATATCTCTGGATCTACACATATCATTGGTCCTCTACAAATCCCCCCTCCTCGGTGATTTTCATTTGTCTAATTGAAAAAAAAAAAATTGGAATCCAACATTTCTGCAGTTTTATTGTTAGTTGCAGGAGGTTCGGTTTTGGGGGTGGTGGGGCTGATTGAGAAAGAAGAACAAAAAAAATGGAATCTAGGTGAAAATGAGAAGGGTATAAATGTCTAAACAAAATTTCAACGGCTTCGTCTTAACGGTTTGGGTCTTTTTGATAAACGTTTTAGAATTTTGGGTGACAATTGATGTTTTCAGAAAACTAAGATGGTAGGTGATGTTTCTCAAAATATTTGGATAGTACGTAAAATTTTCCCTTTAAATAGAGAAATTCTTATTTTAACTATGATTTTGTCAGCCTTAGATTTACATCAATCCTTAAATGAAATATAAAAATTATCCATATATATTAAGATTCTCATAATGTTTCCAATTAATGCAAACCCAATGAGTTGTTACAATGCTAAATGTAACAACCCTTATTACATAAAACTACCCATTTAAACATGCAAGGAGCATTAATTCTACAGATACAAGACCAGAGTAGGCCGGTATAAAAACTCACGGTCAATTGGATAATGTTTGGCCTTGCATGTCTCTAGCCCATCTGGGTTTTGCTCTCATTCCTCCTCTTTGTCTTATATTAAATTAAAATCTCACTTATTATGCATTAACCAAACTACCATTCCTCTATAATCTCTCTCTTTCCTGTCTCTCAATCATAGGGCATGATCAAGCGAGTCAACCAATTTGGTTCGGAATCAGTCGGGGCTAATCTTGTGCAACACTCGATCCCAGCCCATTAAACCAATTTTTGCACTTATCTAACCGATTCTTGGGTTTTTTAGGAGAATCCTGTCCGTTTCAGGCCGATCCGGGACCGAATCAGATTGGAATCTTGTGCAACACGGGATTGGTTCACCTGATCCTGTGTTCTTAAACTTGGCTCTCAATGGTTACTTTGGATTTCAAAATTGCATTATGAACACTTTTATTAAGAGAAGTGTTAATTCTCCAAAACTTTATAAAGAGAAGATTTGGGATCAATTCGAATCCAGGGCTAAAACAGAAAGAGATAAAGGTGAATTACATTGACTGTGGATAGATTACTGTTCGGATCGAATGCCTCGTGTAGGAAGGTTACATCTTAGTCCCACATCGGTTCTACCAAAACTGAGTGGGAGTTGATATGCTCTTGCCAACCCTCTCTCTTGATAAGCCGGTTTTAAGGGAAGAGAACCAAAATCGGATCAATTGGTGCTTTCATTGAGAATTGGTGATTCAACCATGGCCGACGGAACTCAAGTGCGACAATCTGATATCATCATGGAGAAGATATATACACAATTGGAGAATATGCAGCAGCAATTCAGAGAAAATTTGTAATAGCAATTCCTTCTTCTTCAGTGTCATTGTGACTCTGTTCTTTCTTTGGAGTTTCTATCCCTGAACTCGAATCAGGTACAATCCGATCCAAAAGTCCGATCACCCATTAGATATGAACGGTGATGCAATCCCAAAAATGATACAAGTACATGCAAATGATCTAAACTCCTATATTATACTTCTCTGCAACTCTTACTAGTCTTTCTAACATGCAAATTCCTCCACTCCTAAAGCCTAAGGTCCTCATATCAAATTTCTCTTTAAAAAATAATACGCATCTTGCCCATTCATATTGCATGTGTAATGGGCTCACCGGGTATGAATCCGTATCTTGCCCTTATTTTTATTTCTATGCATGTACTACAAGTCTACGAGCTCTCCGAGTATAAATACGTATCTTGCCCTTCGTACTACATGTGTAATGGGCTCACCAGGTATGAATCCATATCTTGCCCTTATTTGTATTTCTGTGCATATATTACGAGCTCCCCAAGTATAAATATGTATCTTACCCTTCGTACTACATGTGTAATGGGCTCACAGGGTATGAATCCTCACCTAACTTGTGCTGTGACTGGAATTTGGCAAAGAGGTTCAAGGTTTGGTTCCCTATCCGTTACATAAAATTTAGGATCAGTTTGGGCTGGCTAGGAATGTTCCAATTAATCCTAGAATTTATTTTCAGACCTTCTTAGGAGGTCTACTGTACTGGGCTGTCCAGCAGTTGATCCTATTGGGACCAACAAGGCAATTAAGAACTTGGCCAGCTGAGGTGGCCTCTTAGGCTGCCCCAGCTGACCAGGTCTACAATATCCATAAGGCCTCTTGGAAAGTATGAGTTGAGATGGGAGAGGAATTTCCTGTCTTACAGCAGTTTTCAATCATAAGCTAATCTCTTCCCCCCTATTCTTTGAAATCTTACATAACTAACTCTGAAAATTACAGCAAAATATGGCTGAAAGCATGATCCTTATTCCTTCATTTTAACTTAAATATTGCCTACTGATGTGTTCAGGTTTTTGAGCTGGGAGGAGGGTCAAAATGACCATAGAGACCTTCTAACATCACCCCAACACCCCCCCCCCCTCCAAAAAAAAAAGTATTTATTTGCTGTCCTATATAGAAAAGTACTGCAGTTGAAACATGTCTTTTCTTTTCATTATTTTATTCATACAATGCTAGCAATGATTTCAGGTTTTGAGCAGGGGAGCAGGGACAAAATGACCCTCAATACCTCTACACAAACATGCCCAAAATCTGTTCATAATGGCCTATACAGACCTCTTTACTGTAGGACAGATTCCAACAAAACTTCAACTTCTAACCACTTAGCTTTCAAAGAAATCCAGAACAACACATGAATGTTAAGATATTGAAACCCAGACTTGGGTTGGAGGAAAGGGTTACAATACCCTCAAAATCCTTCCCCTACATAGGCCCTAAAATTCACCATAACAGTTCTTTTATGGATGAACAGAAACATGACTAACCAAAATCAAAATTTTCATATATATTTCCTTGATACTATTAGGAGCTGCGTACAGTAATGGTTTCAGGTTTTAGGGTCCTGAATCAAGGTCCAAAGTGACCTTAAAAATAGTCCTTAAAATATTCATAAGGTTTTTCATTTCAGTCCCAACATTGAGGGACAGCAATATGACATAATAACAGAAAAGAATTTCAGATTTCACAATATGAATTACTTGATTCTAACATGACTTGTGAACATAAAAAACCCAGTCTTTGGATCAAGAATGTGGGTCAAAAGATCCCACTAAATTCCAAGAAAATTCAGATATAAATCTTATATGTTAGAACCCTCCAAAAAAACAGTAGACATTCTTCACATAAAACTGTATGCTAAGCATCTCCTTGTAAGGAAGTTCAATTGAACTTCCAAAGGGACTTTCAAGCAGCAGAACCTCAGTGGTTCAAGTTTGCATAACCATCTCAGTGAAACAAATAGATAAGTTGAGGTGGCTTACCTCAAAAGAAGTTTAAAATAAAACACTCAGGTACCAAACCGAAATTAGCTGCTGTTCTCACACTTTTGAAACAAGTTCAGCAGCTAATTGTTCTCCAATTTTTTGCTCAACTTGTTCCTTGAGCTTCACAAAGTTACAAAAGTAAAAGCCCTCACAATTCAGAGGAATTCTCAGCTCCAGAAGACACTCATTTCAGCAAGGCACCTGTTCTTGTTTTCTCCTTCTATTCTCTCTCAATGATCAAATTCAGCTTATAGACACTTCATGCATGCATATATCTGACAATGAAGTTCAACATCCAAGAACAAAATCATAAATGAGTAAAAGAAAACTAAAGATTCACAACACTGGAGTTTAATTTCCAAATCTGCAATTCAATTGCAGAATTTTGGAACCTCAAACATACCTACCTATTCTCTTGTTGCAGGAACTCAGAGGTTGCAGCACAAGGAGCTGCTGCTCCCTTCAACTTGCCACAAAAGCTCTGAACTCCCTCAGCTCCAACCTTTCTCCTTTTCCTTTTTCTACCCCAGAAAATTCAGCAAGGAATGTCACCTTACAAGTTCTGAAATTCCAGCTTGCAGGAAAAATTCAGCACTCTTTGTTTGTCACCTCCTATAACTCACAGCAGCATGCATGATGCATTTGGTGAAGAATCCATCATCCAACATCAGCATGAGAATTTAACAAGAAGAATTCTAAATTTTTATAGAACCTCAGTGCAGTTTTTGGGAACTAAACCAACCTTACCTTCTCTTGTTTCATGATTTCAGAAGTTGCAGCAGCATAAGGAGCTGCTGCTCCCTTCAAGCTTCCCCACTACAATCCGGTTGCAGGTAAGGGAACCCCCTTCCTTCCCCCCTGTCCTTTCTTCTTCTTCTCTCTTCTACGTATGTGAGAGGGGGGAAGGATTTTCTCTCACTCCCCACTCACATCAGAGGCTCAGCCTATATGTGATTGATGATTTTTTTTTAAATTGAAATTACTGAAATACCCCTCTTTAATCCCTTAATTAAACCACATGCTAATTAGTTTTCTAAATAGATGGTACACTTCTCCTTAATCTTTCGAAAATTGCAATTCTATCCTCATTTCCTGTATAATCATAGAAAAAAACCATATTTACAGTTTTTAAATCCATAATTTTATATATTTACAATTATGCCCGTCCCTCACTTTGTCACGATAAGTCCCTCAAACCGACATTTTAATCACAGAAAAATTCTGAGATAATTTTGCCACATCACCCAGTAGGTCCTCACCCAGTTCTCATCCACCTATCAGAATTAATAGAATTCCCAAACTAACCCTATGCCATCAGAAATTAATTTATTAACATAGACATACATATACCACACCATATTTACAGAATTCAACATTTAAAAATAATATTACATCAAACGACATTAGAAAATAATTTTTTCACAACCAATTAATTATCCACACATGAATATTTAATTTAAAATACTTACCACAACTTTTTAAAGATTATCATAATACCCGTCATTTACCAATTCCTCTCATTCATTCAAACCATATGGAAAATTCAGATTTGCCCAAATCTTCAAGAGCAGATTACAAACAGTCATGGGGAGATTGTTGAGGAAGGCTCGACAGGCGACAATGCACTCCTTAGCGGTGGTAGCAGTAGTAATTACATCTAAATCTCTGTGGCCGAAAGACCTTGTCCATTTCATTGAATGAGGTGGTAGCATTGGTAACTACATTTACATTTATGTGCTTTGAATAAATTAAAATTATTCAAATGAATGATTCCATTGATGGTAGACTTTGCTTCTTATAAATTAAAATTATTCTCCTTAAATGTTATCCTAAGATAGGAAGAAAGATTTTTCTAGACGAAAGTTTCGGCTATTACCAGAATTGTTCTATTCCCTGCTTGTTAAGTTTAGACAAATAGGTAGGATGGAAAAAATGAGACATCTTCGGCTCTCTCTAGTAAACTTTATATTTATGTTTATGAGCTGTTTATAATAAATAATTTATGAGAATAATATATGAGTCGTTAAAAATAACCATTTATTACCACTAAACATAACAAATAATAGATTATCATAATAATGATAAACACCTTCTAACTTATTTGTAGATTTTATATTATATTAATTTATTTTAAATATAAATAAATACCATAAATCATATCAAACAACTACATTTGTCATTATGTTATTATATAATTAATTCTAAAATACATACCAAAGAGAGTCTTCGTCTTTCAATAATTTTTCTCTCATTCTACAAACGAAACTCTCTCAAACGTGCCCATTAACATATTCAAAGGCAAAACGCAGCAAACAATTACAACAAATAAAAGGAAGCATTTTGCATCACACCCAAAGAGTCCGACCCATCTGTTTAAACTCAAAAATCAAATTAAGCAACTAACTTGCACAAACCGCATTCAAACAAATACTAAATTCATAAACTATATAGAGGATAAGAAAAATTAAATAAAAACACACAAAAATTGCAAAACCCATGAGGGAGAAAGATGAGTAGTTGGGGGGTTGCAGGGGTGGAGGGAGGGAGGAAGCAGATGGGAGAGAGAGAGAGACAGAGAGAGAGAGGGGGGGGGGACATGTGCGGATTGCAGAATAGGACAGCGGAGGATGAAGATGTTCGGGAGGAGATAGAGAAAGGAGCATGAAGGGAGGAGGAAGGAAAAACGGGAACAGTAACAAGGAGCAGACCGAGGGAGGATGAAGGAAGAATTCAGCAAAGAGACAGGGAGAAGAAAGGGAGTACAGATTAGCTACATGTACTAGAAGAGTAACAACTCTTCTAATACATTGTTTAGATGACATGTATCCCATGAGTTAATGGGTGCTAACTTTCGTTGATTCATATAACTCGTTTTAATTCCATTTTTTTCTCCCATTACTTCGTATTAATAAAGTAAGTTAACTGAGATGGTAAATTGGTTATTTTTTATTTGAAAAATAAAATCTTTCTTAATTAAAAATCATATTTGAATTGATAGATAATCTCTCACGATTTTTTGGGTTGTTTCTTTTTCTTTTTCTTTTTTTAATTTTTTTATCGTTTTAAACTGGAAGAAAAAAATTATGATAATAAATCATAATTCTGACTTGTTGGTCCGATCAACTGCATGTACAAATTAATATTGAATTAAAAGGAGATTTGGGAGATTTCAAAATCGTGAAATCTAAGAATAAATGGGAACATTTTCCCTGTCAACTGCAAGTATTCTTCCTCAACTTCCCATTTCATTTTGATATCGTTTTCTTATACTAAAACCTAGAAGGAAGTTGTAAACCTGTTGGGGAAATCTTGACAAAAAGAAGAAATATAATCTTCTTCATCGTGAACCTTAGATTGATTCTTCTTCCCCTTTCATTTTAATTTAATTTTTTTATACTAAAACTTAGGAGGAAGTTGAAAACCTATTGGGGAAATCATGATAAAGAGAAGGAACATCATCTTCTTCATGATGAACCTTGGATTGATGCTTCTTCCTCAATGGTTTCACAACATAAAATAACCAAGAAGTTTCCTCGACATCCAAATATGATTTTTGATTAAGGAATATTTTATTTTCAAATAAAAAATAACTAATTTAGTTTGTTTATCATTAAAATAGGAAGTAATGGATAAAAGAAAATAAAAATTAAAAAAACAAATTAAAAAATTGTTAAAAGTTTTATCAAATTGTGAGTCGTTAGAGTTTTATTTCTAATAGATTTACTTACCTTAAAAATCATTAGAGTTTTATTTCTAATGGATCAACTTACCTTAAAAATCGTGATTGCTAATTCACTAAATCAATTACTTAAATAAAAGGAATTAAAAAATAAAATTTATTTAGCTAACGAAAATTAGCAACGTTAACTCCATAGGACACATGTCATCTAAATAATATCCGGACTCGAAGAAAGAAGGTAACATGAAACATAAGGAGGAAGAATATTAGTTACATTTACTATAGGTTAAATTTATGATTTAATTTACACTTCTATAGGGGTTATAATAATTTTTCACCTAAACACAGGGAGGTAACGGATAATATTATCACCTAACACAGGGAGGTTGCAGTAAATTTCCCTCATAATAATGACGGACATCATCATCGTTTGTCAGAAACAGAATCAAACCGTCGGTTGGTCATCGTTTGCTTAACGCTTTATAGAGCACCGTCTCTACCTTACGACTTCTGTAGCCTTCCCCGTTTCTTGCCTCGCGAATTTACACTTTCGAAACCCCGACACTGCGATTGCGGAGCTCTTGATCTCGTGGAGGTATTCTGGTTCCTGCTTCGAGTCCTCATATATATTTCCACCTTAAGAACCCTAAACGGCTCACTATTTGATGGTACCTATGGTCTAGGGTTTAACATCCCTGAAAAAGTTGCATTTTCTTTCTGGAGCATAGTTACAGGTATGGATATGCTCCTTATAGTTTAGGCTATATTTTCTTCTACGAATGCATGAGGTTCCGCTAGCGGTGTTTCCTGATACTGTATTTGAAGCCGTTGTTAGAATCCCTTATGATATGCAACTGAAACAAGTTCTTGCTAATGGTGAAAAGGGGCTTTAAATGCAGGGGCTGTTCTTATTTTACCTTAGGGATTCGAATTAGCTCCTCCCGATCGTATTTTTCCCGAGATGAAGGAAAAGATAGGCAATCTCTCTTTTCAGAGTTATCTTGGATTAACGCAATCGAGTTGTGTATCCGTTGCTTTATGTTTTCTTTAATTGTATGCAATGTATTCGTTCTGAGTTGTAACGCTGTTTTTGCGTCTGTTTTTCTTAAGTGTTGAAAGTGAGGTATCGAAATACAGGCTATGAATGCTTCTTGCAATAAGGAATTGAGTTTATCAATTTTGTAGCTAGCCTTTTTTGTTGTCAGCCTGATCAACTCAATCTAAAATCCGTAGCTGCATCTCATCAATAAAACTGAATATATTTTGGAAAAGTTTGTACTGGATGTTGTAGCTAATGTTTCTGAGCTTCATTGATAGGCAACGGAAGTTGAGATGGTTATTGACTCTTCGGAGTTCTGATAGGCAGGACTCCTAAGTTGATGTGTGGCGGGAGCTGAACAGAACTTCCCTCCGTCAACATGGGATTTGATAACGAGTGCATTCTGAACATTCAGTCTCTTGCTGGTGAATACTTCTGTCCCGTTTGTCGCTTGCTTGTTTACCCAAATGAAGCCATACAATCGCAGTGTACTCATCTGTACTGCAAGCCTTGCTTAACATATGTTGTAAGCACTACTCGTGCCTGCCCTTATGATGGCTACCTGGTGACTGAAGCAGATTCGAAGGTTTTCCCATCTTCTGATATTTACTGTATTAAGCTATCTACTCTTTCGGTTCTGATCTTGCCATATGTTAGTGTGTTAATATTCTTATGTTTTTCTGTCCCTTGCAGCCGCTCGCGGAATCAAATAAAGCTCTTGCTGAAACAATTGATAAAATACCTGTTCACTGTCTCTATCACAGGAGTGGATGCACATGGCAAGGTCCATTATCAGAATGCACATCACATTGTGCTGGATGTGCCTTTGGCAATTCCCCAGTTGTATGCAACAGGTGTGGCACTCAAATTGTGCACCGACAGGTGCAAGAACATGCACAGAACTGCCCGGTGAGTGCTTGAAGCTTCCTTATTTGTGCCGTCTTTCTTGGTTCAGTAGTTCTTATTACAATAAGATGACTATATTGGTTTAATAACAGGGTGTGCAGCCTCAAGCACAGCAAACTGAGGTTGCCCAG
The DNA here is from genome assembly GCA_028583415.1 of Protea cynaroides. Lineage (NCBI taxonomy): Eukaryota > Viridiplantae > Streptophyta > Magnoliopsida > Proteales > Proteaceae > Protea > Protea cynaroides. Next base: position 50,354,356 of record CM053269.1, on the reverse strand, counting down.
GATGCAACCTCTACACCAGGTGCTGCAATTGCAACCGAACAGAACCAAACTGGTGCTCCAGCAGGGGCACCCGTATCTCATGCCCAGGTTGGCCAGTCATCCCAGACCAATGTGGCCCCTATGTCTGGGCAAGATCAAAATCAAGCCGGTGCCAGTGTTCAGCCCCAAGCTGTAGCTCAGGCTATGCCAACTCCAGAGCAGTGGTATCAACAGCAGCAACAACAATACCAACAGTATTATCAGCAATACCCTGGATATGATAGCTATCAACAACATTATCAGCATTATGATCCATACCAACAACAAGCTCACCAACAATATCAGCAACAGCAACTACAGGCTCGTCCCCCACATATGCCAGGACAGCAGCCACCCCAGGTGTATATGCTACCCCAGGCCCAATCTCAGTCTCAGCTTCAAGCACAGGCCCAGCCAGTGGTGCAACCGCAGGCACTGCCTCAGCCACTTGCCCAGTCTCAACCTCATGCACATTCCCAGGCTCTAGTGGCTGTACAACCTCAAATGCAGGGACAGGTCAACTCTCAGCAGCAACTTCCACCAGCAGCTCAACCACCTCTCCAGGGCCACCAACATCCTCAGCCATATTCACAGGCTCAGCCTCATCCACAGCAGCATCCGGTCCAGCTCCATCCTCAAATGCAAAATACACAAGCCCACCTTCATCCTCAACCTCATCTTCATCCACATTCCCAGCCTCATGCCCCTCTACCTCAGCTTCAGCCCCATATGCCCCCTCAGTCCCAGACCCAGCCCCAGCCCCAGCCCCAATTGCAGCCTCAGCCCCAACTGCAGCCCCAGCTGCAGACCCAACCCCAACTACAGTCCCAGCTGCAGACCCAACCCCTTCCGCAGCCTCAGCCACAACATCCATCAGCCCATGCGGTGACAGGCCACCAATCCTATCCACAACCTCCTCACCAACAATTGCTGCCAGGTGCCCAACAACATCCTGCTTACATGCACCCTCAGCAGCAAGGTGTGCCACACCAACCGCAGCATTCTGTTCAAATGCAGAGTCAGTTCCCTCATCAGCAACCACCACAAATTCGTCCACCCCAATCTCATGGTCCAGTGCAACAGCAGCAACAGCCAGCCATGCTGCCTCAGCAGGGTCAACGTCCAAATATTCCTCCTGTGCAACAGCCTCATGCCGGTCAACCATTACACTTGCATCCTGGTATGCCCCCACCCCAACAACAACCTCCTGTGCTTCAGCAACAGTTTCACCAGCAGGCCTCTGGGCATTTGCATCCCTCCCAACCATTCCCTGGGCAAACGCCTGGTTTGGTTCACAATCAGGCCCATCAACAAGGTCTTTTCATGCAGCAGCAGACCGCACAGTCTCATGTACGCCCTTTAGGCCCACCGTCTTTGCAGCAACATGCTTATGGCAATCCTCAGTTGCAGCAGAGCGTTCCACTGGGACAAGGCTTACAACCCCAGCCATTGCAAAATCTTTCTGGAAGGCCTATTATGCAGAATCATGTGGTGCCACAACAGCCATTTCCAGAGTCTCCTGGAGGACCTGCAGGGATGGGTCATGTTAAGCCAATGCAGCCTGGTCCAAATCAGCCATCTCAAAATCAAAATTATCCATCAAGGACAGGGGTCCGTCCACAATTATCTTTGGAACAACAGCTTGGTTACATGCAACAGCCTGCACTTTCGCACTCGGGTGGCCATAATTCCTTGTTTCCTGCTCTGCCCGCTGCACAGTCTGCGACAAACATTCCAGCAGCTTCTGCACGAGCTGCATCAAAGCCATTATTTTTTGAGAAGCCCAGTGATTCTAAACCTGAGAAAAGTGCAAATGAACTTGAAAATGACACGTCTCTCAGGATCAGTGGAAATGAGGGAAATGGTTCAATCACCACATTTTCTCAGGATGCCGATTCATCTGAGCTTAAAGTTCCCAATTCTGAAAGTGATTCCAAGCCTGTGGTTGAAGAAGAGAAGTGTGTCGATCAAGATAAGGACGGCCAGTCTGATCTGTCTGTTAAGGAGATTCTTGGCTCTCCGCAGGCGGTGGAAAAAGACCCCGGTTCAAAGTCGCAGGAAGATGGATCTAAGGTATCGGTGATTGAGCAGATAGTGAAGGAAGAAGCTACTGAGAAGTTGTCAGAGCCATCTCCAAGTGATTTGAAGGAGAATTCCCTGTTGGAAACTAAGGAAATTCATGATGCCCCTCAAACAGATATGACTGAAGGACAGGATGTGAACAAGCCAAAGAGTGCAGCTGATGAAGGTGGAGCTGCAGTCTCTTTTCCGGTGGGTGAAAGAGGCAACTTGCAGATTCTTCCTCACCATGGCTATCAAGATAGAAATTTACCCCAAGCCCATTTTCTTCGTCCTGGCCAACGACCTATGCATCATGGAACTCCTCCTCACCAGCAAAGACCTGCTCCTGATCAGATGTTATCGTTATCGTCATTTCCTCCACCTCAGATGCATGTACCGGGGCAGCCTCCAGCCCAAATGAGGCCTTTGGGGTATAATTCCCATTTACATTTACCGCAGCAAGGCCAGCCATCAATTCCGCCTGAGCATTTCCAGCAATCAATGGTGAAGCAGCCTCATAGTACTTTTCATGCTGAAGTTGCACCTGGTGGGGTTCTTGGCCCAGGCTCTTCGGCTTCATTTATGAGGGGCCCAGGTCTTCTAGGTCCACCCCAGAAAGGTCTTGAACCTCAATCTATGGTGCCCCAAGGGTATCACAATCTAGGTATTGTTCCCCCTCTCCATGCAGGAGGTCCCAGAATTTCTCCAGGTGAGACCATGAGAGGACCCCCATTGGGTGGGCCACCACCTGGAGCGTTTGAGTCACGTGGATCAATGATGGTGAGAGGACATCCACATGGTATTGAAGGTCAGATGGGGCAGCCACGTCCTCCTAATCCTGTGGAAGCTGAATTGCTTGTGAATAAGAGGCCCGATTACAATGAAGGTAGACAACCTGATTCAAATTTGTCTGGACCTGTAGAACGCATTCCATTTGGGCAGGCTTCTATCCAATCTAATAAGATGAAAATGAATGGAGTCCCTGGAAAGGGTGTGACTGCTGGTGGACAGAACCCATCATTTCCACATGGTTCGCAGGAGGAGGGGTTCAAATCATTGCCAGATGAGAGATATAGACGCTTTCCGCAGGAAGGCTTCAATCAACTATCGGAGGAGCGTTTCAAGCATTTCCCAATGGAACCGGGTAGGCATATGATTGATCGAGGAGGGTTTGAGGAAGATCTCAAGCAGTTCCCAAGGCTAACACATCTAGATGAGCGTGGGCCTAATTTTGAAAGTTACTTCTCGTCACAGCCTCATGGCTTTGGCATGGATGCAGCACCGAGACCCCTCGATAGGGGACCTGCTTTTGGTCGTGATGCTGGATCCAAATTGGATGTTGGTGCCAGTGCTGCAGGTTCAAGGTTGTTGCCTCCCTATCAACCTGGTGGTTTGTCAGGACAGCCTTTGGATTCAGGAGAAAGAGCTAGGTCAGCTGGCCTTCATGGTGATAACATTGGAAGAAAGGTTGATCCTGCTGTAGGTCACTCAGAGTTCCTTAGACCTATTTCTGAATTTGGTTGGCATCGCGTGGATGGTATGGGACCTCCAAGAAGTCCTGGTAGAGAATTCCCAAGCAGATTTGGAAGCATGTCTGCTGGTCTTCCATTGGGTACTCAGTCACGCCTGGAAAATATGGATGACCGAGAATCACATGTTTTTGGTGAACGATCCAAGCCTTTCAATCTTCCTTCAGATTCAGTTGGTGGTGCATTTCATGATGGTAAGTTTCCCATGTTGCCTGGCCATATGCGAAGAGGTGATTCGGATGGTCCTGGGAACCTGCGAATGGGTGAGCTCGTTGGATCTGGTGCTTTGCCTGTCCATTTGAGGAGTAGTGATTTGGTTGGTTCAGACATTTTACCCGGTCAATTGCAGAACCGTGACCCTTTTGGACCAGGTAGTTTAAGTCATTTGAGGGGAGGTGAACCTTTGGGTATGCGTAACTTCCCTGGTCATATGAAGATGGGTGAGCCAGCTGGTTTTGGTACTTTCCCCAGCCATTTACCTATCAATGAGTTGTCTGGGCCTGGGAATTTGCCTTCTCATCTACGAATTGGAGAACCAATCAGGGGACGCCTTAGTGAACCTGGATTTGAGGGCAGCTACCCTATCGCAGGATTTCCGAATGATGGTGGATTTTTTTCTGTAAGTGGCATATTCAGTTGTTATCTTCTTCTATGTTAGACCCTTTTTCCTGGTTAATTTGTTGTAGATGTGTGTGTGTGTGTGTGTGTGTGTGTGTGTGTGTTTTTGGGGGGGTGCTGTGCGGGACATGCATGGGGCATGGCTTGAAATATGAATTCAGTGAACGTTTATATTGTTTACATTTCGTTGTATGGTCTTGGTTATACAAATGATTTTTTCTATCCATTGTTCTCAACTCTTCAGGGTGGCGTGGAATCCTTTGATCGCTCAAGAAAGAGGAAGCCAGGAAGCATGGGATGGTGCCGTATATGTAAAATTGATTGTGAAACAGTTGAAGGTTTGGACCTGCATTCTCAAACGCGAGAGCACCAAAAGATGGCCATGGATATGGTCCTGAGCATCAAGCAGGACAATGCCAAGAAACAGAAATTGTAGGTTACTTTATACGTTTTTTTCTGTTATATTGCTGCATTTTTCTACTACCGGCGATTCCTTATACCGTCTTCTTAAGGAATGACATCTTTGTTTGACTGGGGGGGTGTTTTGCTTTGACTTGTAGAGCTTCAGATGACCATGCGGTTGAAGATGCAAGCATGTCTAGGAAGGCCAATTTAGAGAGTCGTGGAAATAGACGCTAAGTCAAGCAATGATACTGCAACTTTGATCAAACTATCAATGCTGGAGGGAACTTGATTGGTTGCTGACTGGGAGTTAAATTTTTTCCTTCAGTAATTTTGCATCAAAGAGATGTAGGTGATTAACCCTTCTATGTCTGCTTTTTTTTTTTTCTTTCGGGTGGTTTATGCCGTTTTGTTGTTTCAGGTCGCCGTCATGTTTAATGGAGATGGTTATTTGGAACTGAAGTTTATATGGCAAGTTAAGTTTGTTTACAATTGTGGGTTTTTCAGTTTGCAGGAAAATAGTTTTATACCTACATAATCTTTATTTTGGTAATGTAATGAGCTGTGGTTCTACTTTAATAGATCTTGCGTTGATGCCACAATTTGCACAATGTGATACTTGTCTGCTGTTGTTAAGCGGTCATCTTATTTTGTTTGTGACTCCCATCTTTTCAGTTATTTTTTAGCGTTTGGTTGGGTGGGAGTGTTGAACTGGATTCCTGACTGGGCCTTCTAGCCTCTATTTTCTTCATAGTTCTTACCCAGTCTTTTCCTGCCTTGTTATTTGCCCTGCTCTGTGATCTAGTTTTATGAGCACATCTTGCTGATTCATTTGGTGTTGGAATTTGTTTCACAGTGGGGTCAGGGATTTTGCTTTCTTTCATAGTTCGTCTTTGTCTCTACTGTTTGACCTGATAGTTGGATAGATCTTTCTTAAATAATTTGAGGCTTGTGAACAATCTTTTGTGCAAAGACTTGTTCTACAAGGAGATTATGTTTAAAGTTACTCAGGCTGTGATGGTCCTGTTTCCTTTGTATCTTGGGGCTAATTACACTTGTCTTCATTCTATGTGAAGCAAGCCCTTTTTGATGTCCCCTGTTTTTGCTTTTCTCCTTTACGTAGAATACAATTGTTGCTCTATGGTGCCTTTTCATGTCCCATTCACTAGCTCATAACTGTTATGCTGTCGTTGCTTAAACTTAGAGAACCTTGCAGGATGGACATTAGGAGATCTGCCTGGAGTAGCATTTGTAGTTAATGTATGGTTGGTGGAAATGGCCTTTCTTGAATATCTTCTCTGTGCTATTGCTCACATTTGAGTAAATGAGTCTTAGAATTTTGTACAGTTATGCTGTATGTATTAATGGAAATTACCTGTTGATTTATCCCAACAAACAAGATTGGCCAGAATTGGGGTTATGGGCTGTAGGGTACAGAATAATGTGCTGTTTTGTGCATCATTAGTGAATTTGGATTCATAAATGGGAATATTTTGTCAGTAGAAGATGATAAAAGGGTTGCTAGAAGACTAAGGAAAAAGAAAGAAAAAGGAGGAGGCAGTACATGTAGCTTGTGGTATGTAGAAAACTAAGTAACAAGGGAATAGATACCAGAAGATTAATCCATTGTTAAACAGTACATAGAGTTAGTGATATGTAGAAAAGAAAATAATTTTAAACAGTGAAATGAAGATTCACTACTTGGAATTTGGTGCAATTGGAGATGGTGAAGAATTGATGTTTGAGGTTAAGGAATAACTTGGGGAGGGAGCAGTAATGGTGTAAGCGTATCTATGTTATATAACCGTTAGTGATGAAATGCAGGCCTGGGAATGTCATTCTAGTTTTGTTTTGTACATAGATCGTCTTACTTTGGCTTGTAGCATCATGTGATGCTACTGCACTGAAGTAGTTATGTTGTGTGAGAATGAATGGATTTCAATTTGTTGGTGGGGTTAGAACTATGGGATTGAGATGTGGGTTTCTATTGGGCTAGCTACAATTTAATAGCATGTCCATTGCCCATTTGTAATCATATTTACTTCTTCCTAATGGTATTTTTTGGGGTCCCGCCTCAGCTAATACCGGCCTGATTTATTTTGTTATTCCTTTTTTGGTTAGTTGAGTTTTGTTTTTGCTTTAGGTGTTTTTGGTTTTGCCTTGGCAAACATCGAGATTAGAACAGTCCAATGTGGATGTGGACTTTGGGTTTCCAACCTGGCATCTTATACAGCATTGCAATCTTTTTGTTGTTGTTGTTTCAGAAATAAAATTTAGGTTTGCCGCTGCTGATGTTTCATGTGTATGAATGGTAATTCCTTTTGACCCTTGAAGATTTTATTTAGTGCTGCAGTTGTAGAAAACAATCAGTCTAAAGGGTTTCTTTTTCTTGTTTTATTTTTCTGCATCCTTCTTTAGTGGTCTCTGCTACTTGTTCAACATCCAGAGTTTCATCAGTTAGCCGTCGTTTTCTACATTCATTTTAAACCTTAATCCTCTTCCATTAAAGACTGGCCTCCTCTACTCTGATAATTGGAACTCTGCTTTGTTTGCACCTTCAATGGATGGGAGAAGACACTCGAACCATTTTGAAATCCCAACAGAAGTACTGTATCTCACTGCAACCCTATGCATTCATGTGTCCTCTACAAACTCCTCATGTCTTCTGAGAATTTCATTATGAACTTTGGTTCCTTTGCTGCTCCCCCCTTTCTGATGCTAATGTGGTTCATTACACTCATGCATTTTACCCTCCTAAACGAGAATCTATCTTTTTAAAAAACTCTGCTTTATCCCATGTTACCTTGATTCTCTTTGATAGACTTTCAGGCCAGGTGTTATTCTCACTCTGGCTGTATGTGAAGATTGCACATAGTGCCGAATTGCCAATCAGCTTTTCTTAGTTTATATTTCACCTTTGTTATTTAGTGGAGCATCATTGATGCTACGCTTTGCTGACATTTGTTTAATTAACTGTCTACAATCAAGATGTTTCTATGTTCGGTGGCATAAACACTTTTTTATGGTTCATAGCCCCTGGTTTTCCTACATAAAAATTATTTGGATATTTCGGCCACCCTCTCTCGCTGCCTGGAGCTTTTCCACTTGACTGTAATCACTGCCCCGGGAGTTGGTCTCACCTCTCTATATCTTATAAATTATGTCCGTACACATCTTCTCTTAGTTTCCCAAGCCTCTACATAATGGAAAGGGAAACGCCCTGTATGGGACTTGCAGTCTGTATCCCCGGCCCAATCTGCAGACTCTTGAAACGTATAACATTTTTCCGTGATCCTCGGTCACCGTAGTACTATGTCTCAACAATAGAGCAGAAGTATTCACTCCGGAACAAGCCTGAAGCCTAGCCTATGGGTTATAGGCCAAGATTTTTTATGTTTTCTTTTAGGAGGAAGCCCCAATGGGGTCTCGAATTCTCTCAGCCCCTCTATAAAAGGAGCTGCATTGTAAGCATTTGAAATCAGATTTGAATGAAATTAGTCTGTATGCTATTCTGTGAGAGACAGAGCTGTAGTGAGACTCTGTTCTTGGTGAGAAGCTAGTCTAGGCTTGGAGTGAGACTTTTCAAGTCATATCTCCTTCTTCAATCAAGCAAGTAATTTCTTTCCTGCACGTGCTTTATTTTTGCTGATTCATGTTATTTAGCTGAATCATTTCTATCCCTTGATTTTCCGAAAGCTATCTTCTCTCAATTCTGGTTTCTAAACCTTGTTTACATTTCTGGTTTTTCGTATTGAATTATAATCCCTATCCTTAGGTGATTTGGATTCACATTACTAGTGATTTTCGTCCAATTTCAGAATCTGACTGGGTATGCTTCTTTGCTTGCATGTAACCATTGATTTTGAATAAATTGAATGGAAATTTCTTTCTTAGTTCATATGCTGTGTAGTGCTTCTGTGTTCTACTGGGTTCGCTTCTCTTGTCAGACTTTCTGTATTTCTCTTCTCAGTCTCTCTCTTCCTTCTGCCTATTATCTTACTTCTTTTTTGTCTGTTTCTTCCTTTCTCTCTATTTGGTTGAGTTCTCTTGCTTTTTTTGTTTTATTCCCTTTTGGCGATGCAGTTAAGGCTGAAACTGTAGCCCAGCGGATCCTTCACAGCAGTCCTGATTTTCTGAGATTTTGGGTGCGAGTTTCTCCCCTTAGGCAACCTAAAGTCCAGGATTTTATTCCCAACGAATGTTCTTACTGTGATATATATATATATATATATATATATATATATATATATATATATATATATATATATATATATATATATATATCTGAATCCAAAAAAAAAAAAAAAATTCTGAAACCAAACCTGATTCTGCAACTACAGTTCGCTCTGGTTTCAGCAACTCTTTAACAAAATATTCCTTGAGTTCTGGGATTATTGTAGTTTGGAATCAACATGCTGGGATTGCGACCTTAGTTTTAAATCCACAAGGATTTGGAGTTCTGAGTGAAGAACTGGAACAGCCGCATGGAAGTTCTGTTCCGTGAGCCTATTTGCGAAGTCGTGAGGAAGAAGAAGAATACTCTTCTTATTTGCCAAATGAGGACAGATGCTGTTTAAATTATAAAAAGCCCCTCCTTTCAAAACCACTTCTGAATTTTCTGGAAGACAAAATTAGATTTAGGACTAAAAGAGAAATTATGAATAGAATGGAGGGATTTTCTGAAATTTAAAATCAAAACAGAATTAGAAAGGGGGTCCTATAAAGTAAATATGCAGTAGTGGGCCCACAAGAAGCTGAGATTGATATGGGATGATTTATTTATTGGGTTATTTTATTTGGGATATTTTTGTAGCATAGTTGTCAAGGCTCTAGGGAGAACCAAGGCGTTGGAGGATTGACGGGGCGTCTAGGCGACCAAAGCGCCTGCCTAGGCGATCAAGGTGCTCAATTTTCCAAGGCATCACAAGGCCTCCTGGGCTCTTAGTCGGCGGTGCCTAGGTGATGCCTTGACAACTATGTTTTGTAGTCTCTCATATTGGGAAAGTATAGTTTCTTAGGATTTTATTTAAGTTTGAGTTTTAGATTAGGAGTTTTGATTTGTTTCTAGTTTTATATTCCTAACATTTTAAGAGTCTTTTATCAGTTATGATAGTGAAGTTTTGATTATGTGGGAGTTGGGATTCCATTGAAATTTGTTTCCAGTTTTAGAATTACATTAGGGCTATTTTTAATTTCTTTATATATAATTGTAACTCAAAAAATTGGACAGAATTGAAGAATGAATTGAGTTTGAGTTAGTAAAGTGGTTGCCTGTGTGTGGCATGGCCTTTTGGCCAGATGTTCTCTCGCCCTCCTCCTCTCTTTCCTTCATCTCTGTGAGCAGGAATTCTCCCCTTCTCAGGTGAGTTCCTTCCCATCTCCTCCTTCCCTTTCCTTCTTCTGTTCCTTCTTTTTCCTCTTTTTTTTCTTGTTTCCACTTTCCACAACTGGCGGTTACCTAGCCTTCATAGAACTGAGTCAATATCTCTCACTTTTCCTTTCTCTCTCATATTTTGAGAGTTAACTCCTTACTCATAGGCGACCCAAGCCCCGTGATATCATCCCCAACAGATCTTTCAACTGACAGAATCAAACCAACCAGAACTTGAATCTGGTTTATGGTTTACCACCTTTTCAAGTTTCAGGTTTTAAGAACCCTTCCATCCATTGCTGATTGAGGTGTTTGTCATATGGAATCAAGTCCTGTTGGTTAACTATGTCCTGAAATTTGAAATCGAACGTTGCCATAACGACTGAGTTCTTCCACTCAAGCCCCAACAGGTTGCTGCTGGTTGCCTGGGTGTTTGTTGTCAAATGTTGAGAAAGACAATTCCTTTCTCCATGATAGATCCCCTTTCCTTCCTTTATAATATTTATTCTTTCTCTTCAAGTTATGTTTCGTTAAGTACCCCCATCTTTAATTGGAATCCTGATTTTTCCTCTCTTAACATTTGCGCTCAAACACTGTCTCCTTTTAGTAGTTAAAGAAGTAGGCCACATGCAGTGCAAACCTTTAGCCAAGAGGGCTCGGCTAAGGGCTTAGCAAAATCTCTCTTCCAAGGCTACCTCTGGTCAATAGTTCTTAATCCTTCCCCCCCCAAAAAAAAAATCTTATTCCTTTCACTTTGTATAATCTGATTCCTTACCCAAAGAGATTCCAAGTGTTCTGGTTATTTACAAGGTTGCCACTGCCTAGTGCCTACTTATAATTGGGTCTTTTATTGTTTGGGTGTGCTCGTTAGTGGACCAATATGGGTTTACCGACCCCTGGTCTGCACCAATAATTAACAGAAAATATGCGCTTGTTTGTAATTAGAAGAATAGTCTTCTTCTTCAAACTCACGATAGCACAGTAAGGGTGATAGAGCTAGGCTGCTTTCAGATTGAGGTGAGATTTCTCACTCAATAGGAATCCTAGTCAGTTGAAATTAATTTTAGGATTAGATTCCTTCCCCGTGACCTCTTGAATTCAACCTATAAAAAGTAATAAATCTGTAAAACTGTTTTGGGTGGAGTGAATTGTACCAATTTTGAAGCTGGGTTTGAATTTCCCAAATCCCAAATCTGTTCAACCTTAAATTTTGCAGGCTGTCTCTCTCTTGGGTAGAAAACTTATTCCCAAAGTTTCAGGCCCAAACAATCTGTTCAAAGACTTGGGGTTTAGAACAATGACCAGTGAGTCATTTCTGGTCAGTCACTTAAATTGCATGACACCAGATTAGAGAAGATGATTATACCAGCAACTCTTGTCAAAGTAAGCACCAACTAACAAAGAAATAACCGTTGTAGTTGGTATTTGAAATTTGAGATATAAATCTGAGAATGGAACCTAGAAGCTTCTATCTAATTGGTTACCCTCAATAATTGCAGAGAATATAGTTCAGAAGTGAGCACAAGCTTTAAGAAAAAGTTGTAGAAGAAAATCAGCAGCATGAGGCAAGGAAGTTAAGTACTTTTAGGCCTAAATCGAGCTTCAACTGCTGTTTCTTTGGATTTCACAAACTTGGGTCCAAGGTATAATATCTCGGTTTTAAGGGCAGTTTTGACCAGCCTTGAAATCGAGATTGTTTCATTCGAAACCTGAGATTTTTTTCCCGAGTTAAATTTGTAGCCTACGTCGAAACTTGTCGGAGCTCTCAAGTTCTATGTTGAAACCTGTTGAAACCCGTTGAAATCTGGTACAAACAGTTTCGACTCTTGGTTTCGTCTCGACTATGGTCGAAGCCGGGTTGAGTTCGAGTTGTCTCAGTTGACCCTTGGTTGGCCGAGATGTTGAACCATGCCTGGGTTTGGTTGCAATATGGATCTTCCTTCTTCATCCAACTGTAAGCTGTATCTTCAGTTGTCCTTCAGTGCTTAAGGCACAGGTAAAAAAAATCTTCTATTGAGACTGTTCTTAACATGAAAGGATGATAATGATGTATGGAATTTACTGGGAAACTAGAATCTGTTCAATAAACAGCCATACCTGTCCTTTACTCAATGTTAGTTATCTGCAGTCTTCTCAGGTGCAGTAGAGAAGACTAGAGCTTTTTGTTGAATATTTAAAAAACACTACTTTTTTTTTAAACTTTCATGAATGTTAGAATTAAGAATAAACTGAGGCCTAGGGGCGAAATATGTAGCTATTTTGTACTATACAGTGTATAAGAGAAGTCAAGGGGCCAAAATGAAATGTCTTTATTCTTAGCAGGAGATTTTGTTGATTCGGGAAGTTTCCAACATTAAAAGAAATGTCTTTATTCTCAGCTGGATAAAGTGTTTATTATGGGGTTTCCTAGATTTGTCACTGTAGGTTCTAGGGATCAGAATCAGATTAGTTGAATCGGCCAATTCAAGTAGGGATTGGCAAGACCGATCCCATTTTGGTTTATTCAAATCGGCTGACCCACCGTACTATATTTCTAGGCTTTTGGCCGATTTTGGCTGGATTGGCAGAGGCCAATCCTGTTGCCGATTCCGCTTACTTGAACCTCGGGCCTGAATCAATAAATCAATAGTTTTAGATATATATCTTTGCTCCATATGACTCTTTCATTCGATTATCCTTTTATTGAAGATGAGGCTTTGGGGGTTTTTGTAAGCTTGAAATCCTCCTACCTACTACATTCTTAGCAGGGCTCTTATTAGTGGTATTAATAGTTATCTTAGAATTAAATTATGGCTTCACAGTGATAAGGAGTTGTTTTCTATCTGAGGAGCTTTGTTTTTTAAATACCAAAAAAAAAAAAAAAAAATTAAAACTATTATCGGATATCTAGGGGGATTATCCAGTCTCTTTTGACATCTAGTGATATTTGCTTGTCATCTTTGAATACACTGGTATTTTGTGTTTGATGTTGGATTTGACAGAATGAAACTAGATCATATTGTATTCTTTGGATCTACTATATCTGGCTAGGGTTCCATTTCCATCTCATATAAAGTTCATCAAACTGTCTTGGGAACTGTATTTTATTCTTATGGAGAATTCTCTTGGGCTGGAAATGTAGATTTCAAGTGCTTTTCTTGGACCATGAGAAGATCTTCATCTTGAAGTAGATTGAAAGGACCCTTTAGTTATCCACTTTGATATAGTGTTGTGGCATGGCTTACTGGTTTACCACATCCCAAGTATAACCTTGGTGCTCTGTTTCTACTAGGTAATTCCCTATGCTGCTGAAATACCGTGCCCGTTCACTGTTGTCAGTCCATCTTCTCCAAATTTTCTTTATGTATCAGGCCTCACATATAGACACTGCATGTATTTTATGATTTTTTTTTTTTTACTTTTATCATTCTCTTATTTTGTGGAACAGTTCAATTTGCCCAGAACAGAAATTTTTAGATGTGTAGCTGCTTGTTAAGAGGGAGGGCCTTGGCACAACGGTAAGGTTGCTCCATAGTGACCTGGTGGTCATGGGTTCAAATCTGGAAACAGCCTCTCCTCGAAGTAGGGGTAAGGCTGTGTACATAAGCCCCTCCACAGACCCTGCGGTGGCTGGAGCGTTGTGCACTGGGTACGCTCTTTTGTAGCTGCTTGATAAAATGATGCATTGGAAAATAGGATTCCATTTTTATTATGAAATGTTAGGTTGGATTATTATGTTGGATATTTTCATTTGGGGATGTTTTGTTTTTATTTAGTTTTGTATCCTTTTATAAAATCTTTAATTCTCAGCATTAAAAATGATGTTGAAAAGAAGGATGTTTATGCAGCTGGTAAATAAAAGGCACAAGTCTCTATTCTCATCTCCTTTGCATTAAAATTGACGATCCATGTTACTGTGGGATAATTGAGCAAATCAGCCCTATAGGTACAAGTAGTTGGGAAGGTATGGGTAGGAATTCTAGCAAATATCTATTAAACAGAATCATGAAGCTTGAGAAAATGTTCAACCCAAAAAGAGAATTTAAAAAAAAAAAAAAGAGAGAGAACAAAGGAAAGTAGAGGTGACCACACTACACTTCCACGCAATAACTCTACCAAGGGTGATCCTATTACAGGAATGGCTTCAGCACACCTGTCACAATTTTGACTGCCCAATAACCAATTTTTTCCCGACTCCCAAGGTAAGGAATAACTAGCTACACCAAAAGAGGCAGTCAATATGGCCAGAACTATCCCCGTAAATGAAGTCAATTCGCGAGGTTTTTAAAATCCACCAGTGGATTGGGTCATAGTGAAGATTGGAATTTCAAGAAAATTTGTGTCAACTCTTTATTTTTTGGGTTGGGGTCTTCTGAAAATAGTAGAATATTACAATTTAGTGTTTGTTTTGCAAAATGATAGGGAAGATTTTAAAGGATCTGTTATGTTAGGTTGCATGATTTATAACAGATTTTTTGCTCGTGGCTGCGGTTTCCTGGGTGGTATGATTTCTGATTATGGAAAATTCCAGGTACAGGTTTCCTGGAGATGATGGATAATGGACTTTGGGTTAATGCTAGTGGTAAAAGAGTTGGGAGTATCATGTACTGTTTAGGAAGAGTAATTAAAGGACCATCTGTTTCACAAAACCTTTTTAGTTTTTTGATTGCACTAGTAATCTGGACAATAAAACAGCTCAAATACTCTGGATTTTAATTGGTCTAACACTGACTATAAATCAAACTTTGCATTTGGAGTGGCTCTACCTTAGAACGGTAGGCTGAAATATGGGTGCGCCCTGTAGGTCTTATTTGGATGCTAATAATGCTAGGTGGGCCAAGCAGTCCCATCATTATGCTGAGTATGCATGTACAGTGCAGTAAATCAGTGCCCAGAAGATTATGTCTAACCAATAAAAATTCATAAATTGAGATTTCAAGGGTTCATAGAAGACAATCAGAACTGTTGACACTCCAATTATTAGGTTAAATATAAAGTTTTAGTAGGATTTCAAACCCAGTCAGTCAGACTGTCACGTAGATAGTAAAAAAATCGTAAAAATCTAGATCCCACAATGTAGATTGTTTTGATTAATGATAATAACTTTTCATGCACATACATATATTTCAAGACTTCCGGCATGTATTTGTTGATTCAATCAAGACAGGGAGGTAATTAATAGTGTATCTTGAAGTAGTATCCAGTTAATGCCATTGATT
The DNA here is from genome assembly GCA_028583415.1 of Protea cynaroides. Classification (NCBI taxonomy): domain Eukaryota; kingdom Viridiplantae; phylum Streptophyta; class Magnoliopsida; order Proteales; family Proteaceae; genus Protea; species Protea cynaroides. The sequence continues at coordinate 50,339,159 of CM053269.1, read as the reverse complement.
TAGTCAAGAAATGAAGGAGTTAGTGGCAGAGTTTGCTGCAATTGTAGATGAATAACTAGCAGAATAACAGAAGGTTGATGGATGTATGAACCATGTCTATGGCCTCCAAGGTTTACACTTCTAATTCTCTATCAAGGGAATAAAAAAAGAAGAAGAAAAAGAATATAGGGGAGGAAACTTCTTGACATAGCGGCCTTTGTCCTCAGTAAGCTCTGTTAGAGAAAAGAGTTACCTAAATTGGACTTATTGTTTACTTGATTAAATTATGTAACTTTGATTATGATGTTTCATACTAAAACCGTTCCTGCAGGCTCTCTGAGTACTAAGTGAATGCAAGAAGTAATCTTTAAATAGCCAAAACATGTAGTTGGCTGACACATTATTGGCCCACTCACAGGGTCACATTAATAATAAAGCTTAAACCCAACAAAGATTTATAGTTTGGGCCTTGTTTTTGGTTCCTTTGATCTTATGCTTGCCTAAGGATGTCTTGTTGTGAATCCTCTTTCGAGGAAGAACATAAAAGCCACTGGCTCATGCAGTTCCACTAAGGCTGACACATTATTGGCCCACACACAGGGTCACATTAATAATAAATCTTAAACCCAATAAAGACTTATAGTTTGGGCCTTGTTTTTGGTTCCTTTGATCTTATGCTTGCCTAAGGATGTTTTTGTTGTGAATCCTCTTTCGAGGAAGAACATAGAAGCCACTGGCTCATGCAGTTCCACTAAGACTCTTCTGACTCGTTGATTTGCAATTTTGCATCATTTCATTAGTTTTGATGTACTTTTCAAACTTAGCTTTTGGTTTCATCATCAATCTAATCATTGACTGCATAATGTATCAAGACATTGTTTAAAGTTTCAAATTTAACATCTCATAAGATGAGGACGATTTTAGAATAGACTTGTTCCCTTCTAAAAAATGAATTACAACCTGGCCCCAGTTACTTAAAGTCAAGGCTACACCTAGGCACCACCTAGGAGTCCAGGCGCCTTGAAAATAGGCCTCCTTGGGCCGTCAGTCAGTCTTCCAACTCCTTGAAACGCCTTGTCAACGTGATAACCTTTCTTTAGACAGCTTAACTGAAAGAGATTTTCTACATCGACACACCGAAAGGGTTGCAAATGGCTGATTAGCTGAAATTTTTTATGCATCAATTTGCTGATATCATATGGAGTCCCAAGTGAGAAACCTCCTTGATGCCCTTGTTCAATGTAGACCTAGGCTTATCCATGGGCTGATTTTTCCTATAATTGATGGCCAGTGCAGCATGTAGGAATTGGACTTCAAATATTTTTCTACTTTTGAAATTATTGTGTTATAGTAGATTCTTTGTGCTTGAAATTTTATATGGTCTCTCTAATATGATCTCGTAGGGTTTATAAGAGTTGTTTTGAATGTGCTAGGTCCTTGTCAATGTGCAATATGACAGCTAATCTAGTATAACAGTCTGTTGTTCCTCAGAATATATTTATTTATTATTGTTTTGGAGGGTAGAGTGGAGGTTCTGCTTGGTCACTAACGTAAAAAGTCCGGGTTATTGTTACTTAATTTACAAATACAGAAATGGTGATTTAACAGGTGCTTCACAAATGGTGTGAGATTTAATTAGTTACATCTAGACAGATTGCTCGTGCATTGACTTTGTGTTTCTGATTATTAGTTCCAGAAACTGGTTCATGCTAAAGGTTGTGATGTGTGACAATCACACCAATGCCTTCGGATTGGGTTGACTTTGAGGCAGCTTTCCATTTATTTCTTTGCTCTGTACGTCTGCATTCTATATTAACACTGTAGTCGGAGGTTGGTGTTTTGCCCTGATATGGTATTCTTTGTTTTATATTGTCCCGCCTAGAGTGATCTCTATGCCTGGTTAACTATATTATTAAAATAGTTACCTTTACAACAGTAAAATTGGTACAAGAAATCCAAACAAATACAGGGTTGTTGGAGTTAAGTAAATGTAGCTGGTAATTTAGTTAAATGCAAAATGATAGGTTGACATTTGAAAACCCACTTCATATACAGTGAGAAGGTTTCAGCACTCATACTACAAACTTGAATGAACACTAATTCGAACCAGAGAAAAACCTGTTGGACAGTTGGAATGTAGCTTAAACAGGATCGCAGGTTACAGTTCAACAGAACAACTAGAGCAGAAATAACAGATATCAGATTAAAAGTAACAGAACAGCAGAGATTTGCTTCTTAGGACCTATAACACAGTTCCACAGAATAATATACTTTATGCAGGCTAATTTAGCATGTGCACAGAACAGGGTACTAAATTAGGTTTAGTACCCTGTTCCTTGAAGAAGCAAACTCAGAACAGACTCAAATTCTAATCAAACACTTTTCCAGTTACAGAACAAACATGGAGAAATTAGGCCAAGTCTGATTGCATGATAGTGAAATTTGGGAGAGTCCTAGTGTTTGTTGGAGAGTGACTTGCAACTCAAAGTTATACCAATTGATTGCACAGACATGCCGTTTTTATTTCATGTCTGTTTAATAATTTGGCTCAAAATAATTGGTTGGACTATGATTGGACTATGATCTTCTGAACACAGAGGAAGACGGATATATATATATATATATATATATATATATATGTATATATATATTGGTTTGTTCAATGTAGAGACGGGTGTAGACTGGTCATATGTACATCAATTTTCTATCATTCCCTATGCAGTCGTGAAAACCTGGACACAAGCTAAATCCCTGAATATGTTGCTGCAGCCAATCCTGGAGTATATTGTTTAGAGCAGTAGTGGAATAGATATCTAGGCAAGGAATATTCATATTTGTCATACTCAAATTTTGTCTGACCCACATGTAGAATTCCTGTCGTCATTTGGATTTGGATCCACATTGTGTTTATGGGAGCTTCTATACAGTCATATTTTCTCGTCATACAGGAAATCCTTAATTAGAATGCTGTTCAGAGTTCAGACAAGGAGTAAGGGATGGATAGGATTGTGACTGGCCTCTGAATGCCTAGAATTCTTTTTGTTCCTCGTCCTCAAAATTCAGTTAAGGACCACTCGAGGACTTTGGTATGTTTCCTTGACATTGCTTTTGTATAATGCAGTTCATTGGGCTTTTCAAGTTGTGCAGCTGCCTGCCATGCAATTAATTTAAGTTGAATAGCTGACACTCCTCTGCAAATACGTATAAAATGTCCCATTAAATGTTCCATAGAGGAGTTGTTTTTGTTTAAGTGATGCATTGTGATTTTTTGTGGAATATAGCGGAAATATAAAACCCTAATATGCCTTACACTGAATTCTTGATTTTTATTTTGACCGTACTCTTTTTATGGCTTACAGCTTATAGCTTGAAGTTCTTTAGTTGTCAATCTGGCGAAGGTAGTTTAACCGGAAAGCATAGTTGTCAAGCCGTCACCTAGGCGCCCAGGCGCCCTTGTGATGCCTTGGAAAATCGGGCACCTTGATCGCCTAGGAGACCAAGGTGCCCCATGAGGCCTTCAATGCCTTGGTTCGGCTTGGTGCCTTAACCACCATGCAGAAAGTATTGGAACCTTCAGAGTATTAATAGAATTAGGGGTTTCAACAGGCCAGGCTGGGCCGGATTTTTGAAAACCCCAGCCCAACCCTAGGGCTCTTTAAGTCAGCCCAGGCTTGCCGCAGCCCTGTCAGGGCTTAAAACACCTTAACCTAGACCCGGATTGCCCGTCAGGGATCATCCTACACCTGCTGGCCCTGATTGGGCCAGACCAGGTTGGCCCTGATCCCTGTCTCTGACAAATTTGGGTTTTTGGCTTTGCTTTCCACAATTTAATTTTGAAAACCAATTGGAAGAAAGAAATCAACACACTAGTAGCTTCCAGAATCAACTCAATAAAGAAAAAGAAAACATGTATCTCCGCTTGTATGACTGGATGAGCTGGAGCACGTAGATCAGGACTAGACAAAAAGAAAGAGAAATTCATGTTTCACCAAACACAAGAATCAAACTTTTCTGAACTCGTGACCCAGACGAACTCGAAGGTCCAACAAATGAACAAAATCATGTAAAATTTTTGAAACAATCCTGACAAACATTGAATTTCAAATCACAAAACAAGGAACTCAATTAGATCCTCTAATTTCTAACAGTTTTTTAATCAGATCTATAGAACTAACAACAGTCATATATTCATATTCTTCGGAGCTGAATTCAATAAAGGAAAGAGAAATAAAGACGCACGGGGGAGGGGGTGTGTATGAGGGATAAGGAGACGGTGAGAGATTTCAAAGGGCCAAACTGACAAGTGACACCTTAGGCCGCTTTATCAAAGACGGAGAGAAATTGAATCTGCTGCTATCAGAGAGGTGGGGGATAAGAAAGATATCCATGAGAAGATTCAGGCGGCACTTTGCCTTTGGCTGTTAAGGTTTATTATTGAGTGCAGGGTGAGGGGTAGGGACGAGAATCAGGTGGCATTTCCGCTTCGGCTGTTAGGCTGTTAGAGTGTTATGGTTTCTTATTTTTTTTTTTTTTTTTGGGGGGTTTATAAGATGGGTTTATGGGTTATATATTTGTCATGTATCATAGACCGGGCCGGGCTCTGTCCAAGGTTTCAACCCAGGCCCGATCTCACCTGGCACTGGCTTGAGCCTAGACAAGTTAAACCTAGGCCCAATATACCGGTTGAAAGGCCAGCCCAGGCTCTGGTGGGCTCGGGATTGCCGGGCCAAATTGACACCCCTAAAAAAGAGTTTAATTGAGTTCCAGATGGGGGTATTGACTCCGCCAACCAAATAGTTACGTAGATAGGTGCAGGCACAAGTATTTACCCTAGGATTAGCCCAAATTCTAGCCTGATGAGTTAAATAAGTAGCGTAATGGGTTATATGGGTCATGAGATGGGACTTTTTATGTTTTGTTTTGTAACGGGCCTATTTTGGAAGCTCATATATGGGGGATAAGACGTCCATACGAATTGAGAAGTTTTAAGGTACGTTGGTGTTGTTATTTATTTATTTATTTTGTTTTTTTTGGGGGGGGGGAATTAGTGGAGTGAGTTTGTGAGAGGTGAAAGGCCTTGAAAATATAAAGATCAGTATATATCTTGAAAACAGTCCAAATGTAAGTCTTTGGAATTATACAGGCCATTAAGTCTAGGAGGAAGTCTCAATGAGGGTTTAGAACCATCTCAGTCACTTTATATAAAGAGGTGCCTATAAGTATTTGAAAAAAAAGAAGAAAAAAAGAAAGGAATTTGAAATGAAATTGGTTTATACTGTTCTTTTGCAAGAAGCAGAGCAACAGTGAGATGATGTTCCTAGTGAGAAGCTGGGGTTGATCAGTGGGATGGTGGTCGAGGTTAGGTGGGATGCCTGTGTCAATCCTTTTATTTTACTTTCGTTGTAAAAAAAAAATTGTTGAAAAAGAGGAGAAAAAAAAATCATGGTATCAATTATGCTTTATGTTCCTATCTTTATAGATCCTGTTGCAATTGATCTCCCATTGGTTCTTCTTTTGTTCAAGGTTGATTGCATTAAATAGAGGGGAAGAAAAATTCTATAAAATTATTACCATTTTCAAATCTTAAGGGTTTTTCAGTTCCTTTTTTAAGAACTCATATTGGACAGTGTTTGTGAATTGATTGATGGCCATAAAAAAAAGGGGCAAAAAAGGATGGTTTAATCCCAAACCATTCTAACCGTTTTCCAACTAGGACTTATACTTTTTCTTACTCTTGCATTTTTTTTTTCGCGATCCAGATCTGTGAGGCACACAAAGTAATCATGATAGTAATCCCACATTACGTTGGGTATGTCTATGTATGGGATGCCGAATCAGTGTAGACTATGACTTCTGCTTCTTATCAAACCATTTGAGGGGCAGTTCCACTCAGTCACCTTTGGAACTGCTTGTCTGTTTAGTTTATTGGGGATTTATGCTAGGCGTCATGTTCCTACTTTTGACAAATGTTCTATGTGGCTTCGGTAAATACTAAATAGGGTTAATGTTAGAAGATGATGCTGAATTTTTCCTTTTTGCACTTGCATACTTTTCTTTTCAAGTACAAAAAACAATTTTCGTGATTGAATCATTAGTTTGTTGTGTGGCATTAAAGCGAATTTGTATGTGTGTAGATAAGTGTGTTCCCTGCTCCTCCTAAAGTAGTCCTCAGATGGATGTTTCAGTAGGCTGATTCGTTATGGTTATTAAATAGTTTTGTATCTCTGCAACAGAAGGATGTCCTCTTATATAGGTTTCCAATTGTTTGGAAACTAGCAAATCAGAGTCCCCCGGTCTTCAAATTTCCCCTTCCATTCTTGAACTTTGATCTGTCGTTACTTGCAACTTTCTCCAGTATAGGGAAAAAGAAGAAAAGAAAAATCAGATCCACTTGAAAGTACAAGGAAAAAAGAGAGAAAAAACTAGGTATTTGAAATGTGATTACTAGTGACAAAAGGTTTACATTTCTTGATGAATTAATTGCATCCACTAGTAGGCTGGGAAGGGATAGTTGCTTCGAAACCTTCTTGTTTGAGCTTTAAGAGATTAGCCAGTCTGAGTAAAGTTCTAGTCTTCTACGTATGGAAAAGATTCCAGGTTCATAAATTTTGAAGCATGCAAATGCATGCACAATGATGTAAACGTCAGTACCTGAAGAACTCTTATGGAGCGTAATCAGAAGACTCAAAACCCTCACAAATGGACCATATTTGGTCCCTCATTATTTCTACTTGCATGCAGATGAAGCTTACATGAATTTATACTGTCCTGTTTCTGGCTTGTTGGTTTGTCCTACCATCCAAGCCATTATATAGTTAGCATGTGATGAGTATAATACTAAAATCTAATATATGCATTAACTAATAACTTTTTTTAGGGAAATTTTTTTCTGGTCTGGCCCTCAGATAAGGAGACACATGGCCTGGAGCTTCTCACCCTAAAAAAGATTCAAAGCCCCTCACCCTCCTGTATTTGAAGTTTCCATAATACCCCTCTCCCCTTCATTCAACCACAAACAAAAGTCCCTTTTTGAAAACCGCTACTCCAGAGAAACTCTCCCCCTTTTTTTTATATCCCCTTGTGTATGTGTCTTTATATGTTTTTTTTTTATTTATGAAGGCAGCCATTTGGTGTCATTTGTGGGAAGCTGAAACTAAAACTGACATGAGTCTCAGGTTACACAATTGTTTTTAAATGGTCTTCAGTTGTGATTGAACTCTGGTAACTGAAAAACCCGCTGCTTCTCTTATTTTTAATTTCTTATATTATCCTTTGCTCTTCTAAATTACTTTGTACTTTCATTCAAAATTTCAAATGCTTGCGATCCTGTAGCTCAACAACCTTATCTTATGTCAGTGGTATGGGTTCCTGTGCAGCCTTTGTAACCCCCCTTCCTTGTTTGAGTATTTCAATCTTGAAGATCTCTGTATCCGAACACTTGGTTTTGAGCACTTCGTTGTCATGATGTCACAAGGGACATTCTTACCTTTTTAACACTTGCTTTTGGAACTTTTTACCCACATTTGTTGTTTTTGGCTGCAATGAGTAGGAAGGGAGCTTGGCCCTACTCCATGTTATTCCAAGTGAAATGCTATTTTTGATTGGTGAGTATCTTGTTTTCAGATTTATTTTTATGGACCATATCCAGAAGCTTATACGAATTCTTTTGGAGAGGAATGACAATATAGGTTGTAGTGGTATACAACCTAATATATGAGTGTCCTTTATTTCTCCACAGAGTTGTGGTTTTTTTTTTTTTCTTTTTCTTTTCCTTTTCTTTTGGTGTGGGTTTTGGGGTGGGGGGGGGGGGGGGGGGGCGGGTGGGGAAATATTTTAGCAATTCAACCAACCGGGGAGATCTTAGGTCATGAAGTTCCTTGAAGATTAGATCTTGAGGTTTTAACTATGTTGGAATCTCGAAGTCTGGTGGTCCTTTCAACCTAATATTTGAGGCACATTAAAGTCAGAATGTTATTTTAGATTCATTGTAATACGGGACAGGTTGAATTGTTATCTGTGTCGCTGGTTTGATAATGATTTAGTAAAATAATGTATATTTATTGTAGAGTGAGCTAATCAATCGTTAGTTTTTCTACCCTACTTTGTTCAGGAAATCTTAGCTATGCAGGCTCCTGTATATTTTTTCTATTTGATGCCTCTGGACATAAGTTAATCCTAGTTGGAATGGTTCTCATTAGTGGAAAAGCTGATGTTCCTTGAAGTTTGTGTTTGCTGCAAGGTATTTAGGGTTCTTGGTAGGTTAGATGGTATTGATACTCTTTTTGGTAGTTGGTGGGGGACTAAACTCCCAACAATCCCTTGCTCGTGTGGCAATATGTATTGCGGACACGTGGAGATGGAAAAATCTGCTATGACTCAAAATTTCGAATAGTAGGTGGAGGGAGTTAGGTTTTTAAGGGTGGCTTTATGCTTTTTGGTAGTCGTGAGAGTAAACTCCCTCTACATGTTTGCACCGTGATCAGAATGTTTTACCTTGCATGACTTACTTTTTCTGGCCTTCGTTCTGGGCCATTTAATTTACGCTAGAGTTGGCACTAGATTGGCTCCATGTTGCACAATCAATTAAAGAAGGGTAATTGACACATACCACCCTTGTACTTTAAGCCGATTCCAGTTACCTTAATAGTTTTCTGAATTGGACGACTGCCTCCCTTTAACTTACATCAGGTTCATGAACCAGTCCAGGCTTAAAAATTTTAACCTGTTTATTTTCTTTAATATGGTCAAAATACTCTTTAGAGTGAGTTGAAAAGTCTAAAATACCATTTTTTACCTTTACCTTTACTTTGCCTTTTCTTCAATCTCATTGTTCCTCATTTTTGCTCCCTGCTGAAAGCTAGGGTTTCCAATCGCGTTGTTCCAGAGTGAAAGTGAAGCAGTTTACAGAGAAGAGTTTCCAATCGTTTTGCTCCCTAAGCTAGGGTGTTTCTTCTTCTTTCTCATTCTGTTTTGTAGGTTTCAGCCATCTATTCCTGCAACTACAGGTTAGTTCCCTCTCTTACTCCTCTCGTCCATCTTTTTCTTCGTACTCTGGTAATCTTGTTCCCTTTCGCCTTCTCCTTCTTTCGAAATCTGATTTTTCTCTTTGCGATATGGTTTGTCCCAATTCTGATCCGATGGTAAGAAAAAGGCAGGCACACGATAATCAACTCTGCTGCCTGGTGCGATGTATCAAACGACTCTTTTGAAGAAAAATGAAAATGGATTCTGATCTTCTATGGCTTTCTTCTCTCCCACGGTTCTGCAGTTCATCATTTTGGGCAGAATTTCTTGTATGCTCTTGAGTCGCCTCATTTTCCCCCCTAAATCGATCACAAGCTTCGATTGCCACAGATGCTATTGCCACTCCTCTTGCCATTGACAAAATCCCATCTTCCCAAGCTGAATCTTAGTTTAATCGTCTCAACTGCAACTCCCGGGGGGAAAGTTCCTTTACTTTCACTTTGAGGTTATTTTGGCCTTTTGGAATAAGTTGTAATGGTGTTAGAGATGGTAAAATTGTATATTTACCCTCTTTGTTTACAAATGGTTGAACCAGGGGATAACTCGTCCGGTTCAGAAAACTATTAAGGTAATTGGAATCGGGTTAAAGTACAGGGGTAGTATGTGTCAATTACCCATTAAAGAATGTTGGACGGAAGGATCTACACAGTACATTCATATATATTGGAATTGGGACAATGTCCTTCAGCTGGATTGATTTGTGTGTATACACTTGCTGATGAAAATCTGTAGAGTGGCCTCATCAGCCAATTCAAGACACTGTTAGCCCCAATTAGCGGTATTAGAGGATTGAGGAAAGATGTGCTTTATTCAGTTCATTGTTGACCCTAATATGGCGTACTGGAGATGGAGCTTCTGTTATAGTCCCCTATATTTTAACCGAGTATTTATATGCAGTTGCCTTAGTGGGCATCTCTTCGAACTCTGATCTGTCTAGTTTTCAGTCGGCCTCTACTTGGATTTCTTTTTTATTGGTCAGGAAGGCCTAGCATAATTGTAGCTCAAGGCATTTTGGCTTCGCTTGGTGTTTTCAGTTACCTCGCCTTTGTATAATCATGCTCGTCAACCATAGAATGAGATTCAGGTCAATACAAATATGCGGTTTCCCAAATAGCTTTTCGATCATTTTTGTTTAAGATTTAAAAAAAAGAAAGAAAAAACAATCTTTTACTTGAGAATTCATGGTTCTGACCTAGGTAACTAGAGAAACCCTTGACTAAATTGTACTCCAATAGAATATAAGAATCCTCTTATTCCGTGTTGGGAATATCAGGGCAAAGGAAGGAGAGCAGACATTTTCGACTGCTTACTATCAGAAAATAAAAGGTGGAAAAAGCATTTTCGATTGTTGTATTGGATTGCATGGTTCTCAGAGATCACGGTTGAAAATTTTCCATTCTAAAAAGAAAATTCTATAGCGCTAACAAAATTTTAGAAATTGATTATGTAAATTTTATTTTAGTTATCAAATGCAGGGGATTTGGATATAAAATTAAATATTAGTTAATAATTAAATATGGAATGACTTTTGAGTTATGAGATGGTATGTGTTCCAGGGGATTTGAATTTTTGTTTCTCTTCCTTTATTTCCCCTTCTTTACCCAATTACAGTTGGAAGGGAATGTCTTTAGAGGCGAAGGTACTGAAATCGAGATTTTACCATATATATCTTTGTTTAAAACCCTTTATTCCATCTATAGCACCTTGGTTATGGGAAAAGTGTGATGCTGTCTCTGTCACACTATCGCTGTTGTTTAATTTTTTATAGGAGGGTTCATAACAAAAAAAAGAAAAGAAAAGTGGCTTATGTCATTTCGTTTTTGATGTCATAAAGACGTTTGATGGACTCCCATATAGGTTTGTATTGAATCTGCAGCCTTTATCCTGTTGTCTTTTGTCTTGTATTCAAAATGCTGTAAAAGTAGGGGGCAGCGGAGGGATTTCAGATTTTCTGAATCTACACGTCGTTCATCTGGTACCTTTTTAACTCATCTTCCATTACAATACATATTGGGGTTCTATCTTCGTTTTTTTCATTAACAACAATGCCAAAACTGGATTCTTTTCCTCTGCCCTAGAATTTGAATTTTCAGGTGCTGGAAGCGGCTGCCTCGTTGTTGGAGGATATAGAAGTCGACTAGTTGTATTCCAATTAACTGGAAACGGTGAACCTTCTTTTAGGGAACAGCTCCTTCAATGGCTGATCGCCATTGGAATTTGCAGCTGTGTGGTACTCATTGTCTGGTAAATTGCTTCAAACATTATGGTTTGTTATATTTTAGGAGGGATTTAGGGAACAGCTTCTTGAATGACTTGTCATGGTTGGAATATTGAGCAATTTATGATGTTCTTTTTCGATCAAATAGCAACATTATGGTGGCTCTATGTTAGGAGAGATTTAGTTTATCTCGTGCACAATTTAGCTAAGGTGCCCAACACCTTGGAGAGGCCGGAAGTAATGTCCAAATTGACAACCATAATGGATAGGTTCTGTTAGTTCTCACGCGCAAGTAATTGTCCAAGAAAACAATGTGTGGGGTTGGGAGATAATTATAATAATTTTCATAATATGGAATTTGCTGAAATGGAAAATTCATTTTCTTAATAGAAATAATGTTCCATTCCATAAGGGATTGTTGCTAATCCGTATTGGTTTTGGAGGTGGCCGTTCCATACCCAATGATCAAACCCTGTAGGTAGTTGTTTTAGTTGGACAAATGATTCATGTTTTACATTCGCACACCTTATGCCTTTTCAAAAGACCTTACTGGTCCCACCTCTAAATTTAAAACGCATAAAATTGGTCAGATAATATATAAACCAGAACTTAATATGGATAATCATTGGATAATGGAACCCTATGGCATAAAAGGAAATCTTAGGTGTACAAACCATGCGTGTATGGACCAGAACCAAGTGAAGAGTATTGTTGAAATGAAGGTTTTGGAAATTTTTTTTTTTTGATGCGTTAGGGTTAGGGTTTCGGATGTTTAAGTAAGATGACAGGAATTTAAGGGTGTCAAAATGGACCTGGCCAAGTGGCACCAATCTAGCCGGCCCGATATAATCCAAACCTAGCTTGGACCGAACCTTAATGGATAGGTTTCGGTAAGGCTTGTAGAGCCCAACACTGTTTCAACCCAGACTGAAATCAGACCACCAGCCCGTTAAAAGCCAGAACTAGTCCGAAACAATAATACCCAACCCGAACACCGGTAATGTCCATATGGGTCCAGTTTCTTAATTTTAATGGTTTTAAATTTTGATGGATTATATTACACTATTATAATTCACTTCTTGATCCGAAATATTATATAAATCTATAATTGAAAAGAATATGTTAATTGTTACAATTTACTGAATTATATACATATAGAATGAATAATATTAATTTTATAGTTAGAAATAATAAAATAAACTATATATCTTACATATAAAATAAACCTGATAAACTTGATAAACCCAGTCCGGACCAAACCAGCCCATAAATCACCTCAATAAGCCCAGATAACAAACCTACACCGGACCAGTCCGTTAGTTATTGTACCCAGCAAAACCCAACCCAACCCAAATTCTTAATGGACATGTTTTGGGCTGGGTTTATAAAACCCGACACCGGATCAGTTTGGACCAAAACCGGCCCAGACCGGCCCGTCGACACCCTTACAGGAATTTCAGCATGAGAGATGATGACCTAACATATTACTTCGGAGAATCGTTAATCCCATACACCTTCATTCCCACTGCTATTGACCTCTCTAGAAAGACATTCAACAGGATTCTATTGAACTACGTAAAGAGGCTTATAACATCCTGGCAATTCCCATAGCAGCCGGGGACTTGTTCCCCTGCATAAAATTCTACCTACCGCCATGGATGCTTCTTCAGTCTGGAATTTTTTCAACTGGCGAACTGCATCTTCATGATCAGCCACTAGGGAGAATGCTTTAAAAGAAAATATGATGTTCTTTCTTACCTCGCCCACAAGCTTCCCTATGCGGACTCTGCCATCTGTAGTGCAGGTAATGGATGTGACACCCCAAAATAAGGCTGAAGCAATCTCATTAACTCTGGTTTAAGATAGGACAAAGGTCTGCTTACCCAAAAAAAAAAAAAAAGGTGGATAAAGATTTATAATTCAGGCCTCAGGGTCAGCCATAAGATGTCACCTGTCAGATTTCAATGGACATGGAAAATAACCAGAATTGATATTGCCACAATGTTTATAGCAAAGAGTCATATATTTCCAATTTTCTTCTAGAATTTTATCCATTTATGGGTATATTCATCATGCATGATATAAAAAAATGTCTCATTGCTATGCAAGAGGAGAAGAGGGAAGAGAAAAGAGATGGCACTCTATACCATACAAATGCCAAATAGAAGGGAAAAGGAAAAAAAATTACTTGGCTGCTGCAGAGTGCCAATCTTTCAATTCATAACTTTCTAGTTGCCAAAGCCCCCAAAATATAACCTCGTGAGCTTTCAAACGTCAAACTGACCCTATATATATCAGTTCAGAATATTTGTTAAAAGCTCTAACTTCTGATGATAAGAAATACTAAACTCTTTTTTCCCCCCTTGAATGAATATAATCTAACCCTCCAGCTAGCAATCAAGATCAGCAGGCTCTTGGAGATCACACAAACTATTTCAACTAAAGATACAAAATAATTTCAAAAAATGAGAAGTAAGACTTTTTTTTTATTAAACTGTCTGGAAGCTCATTCTCAAGTCAGTTTTTTAAGTAGTTGGTTTGGTTCATCTTTTTCTTGTTTTTTCCCAGTATATTTTAGAACCTCTTTGAGAAATGAGATTTCTGGTTTAAGCAGGATTGTTGATGAGGTAGAAACTCAAGCCACCAGCAGATTAAGATCAAATAAAACTTCCCTCTCAGACTAGTTATCAGTTTCTATCTGCTTGATTATTTCAATACTCAAACATCTACTTTTACCATTCACTGAGAGAATGAAAGTCATGCAATGCATTGTCAAATGGTTTACTGCATAGTCTGCATGATGAACAGAGCGAGGCAACAATGCTAATTTCAAACACTTCACCTGATGATTTGCCTCAAAATATGTTCATAATGCAGTTCCAGAACACCCACCAGTCTTATATATAGTATCTCTTTGATTATTTCAATCACTGGAGTGCTTTGAGCTCATTGTCAGAGAGATTTTCATTTTCGATATGCCCAATGGTTCATGGCATTATCCAATGCACTGGAACCTAAAGCTTTAAAATACCATATGCTCAACTGTTGATCTGATTTAAAACCAAGGGCCTTTCCACTGCTTCATGATGCAAGGAAGAGACCATAATGTAAACACACTCTCCAAAAAACAAGTATACAAATAAAAGGAATTAGATTCATGGAATGATGAACTTAACCTTTCATAATCAGTGTCAGGTGAAAACCTATCTCCAGTCATGTTGTTGCTGCAACAACTTCATTGACATCTACAGTTATGATGCTCTCTTTTCCAAATAACATAAATTCAATGGTTGCCTGAAAGAAAACAATTCTTCTCAAATTACTTTCAACCTCTTTCAAAGTAATAAGAATTGATTATCCCATAAGATTTTGTATTAAGGCAATAAATTTTCATTACCATCTGCTCAAATAGAAGTTGTGAGCAAATTTTTCTTAGTGGCTGTTAATCACAAGGAATTAGTATTTGATAGAATGGTTTACCTTTCCGGTTTTGTGATCCATATCTTTAAGACAACCTGTGAACTCAGCAAATGGCCCAGACACAACTTTAACAGTAGCACCAGGTGAAGGGAGCTTATCTTCTCCTGTTGGAGGGCTAATCACAAGGGGTTCCATACCTTTTCTTAACCGCCTTTTTGGCTTACCATCTTTCACAGATTCTGTAACATCTCTGTGTTCTGGATGCACCTCTCCATTGAAGAGCCCTCCTTGTTGCTCTTCTTCAAAGGCTTGGTCAGCTTTTTCTTGTTCTTCTTTTGCTTGTCTGAAAATCACCTCCAAATCTGAAGAAGAAACAGGCTTGGGCTTGTTGATTTCTCGTTTCCTGTAAGGAGTAGAGAGCAATTTCATATTATAGTGATCGGTATCCATTGGAGAACATGTGCATGAGAACTTAGGTCAAGAGGACTATTGATCTAGTAGCATGCAAATGAAGATCCATAAATCATGAGATAAAGTTCTCTCCAGACCAACTTGAATGTAGCATTTTCCATGTTAGTATGAAAACTTGACACCGAGTAATTAGGTGCTAAGTCATCACCTTATGGTTGACTTTGAGTCACATGACTAGGGCCCTATTTTAAGGTTTAGTTCAGAAAAATGCAATCTAGAGATCTAAAGATAAATGGATTCACAACGGTAAGATTCCCTATATATATTTGTGACAAGTAGTTCTAACAAGTTTATCTAGTGAAAACAGTGACTCTTACGCATTGCCAACTTTGGATCCGACAAAGCCACGAATCCCATCACATTCTCTGATGAAATCATGTATCTCCTTGTTCATTACACATCTTAAGAAGACACACCCTGGAAAGAGGGGTTTGGGTTTAACTGAGTATGAGCCATTCTTTAACTTCCTTTTAACCCGGGTGGCAGGAGCATACACCTGAAAATAAACAGTAAGATCTGCGGTAAGAACCATCTATATGGACCAATTATGTTGGGACATTATGATAAAATTTCAGCAGAAGAAATAAAACGAATGTTAATAAATGAATGAAAATGAGTGGAAACAAGGGAGCGGTGAAGGAAAACAGAAAGGGATGTGTGGAATTATCTCTATTTATGCTACTATGTTCAGTAATCTTAGCAACAATAAATTACAAGGAAGAAGTTAATCAATTCAATGAAACTAGTGAAGAAGAAGAAATGGAGGAAAAGATTCCTTAAAAACTTTAAATTTAAAACAAACATCTATTGACAATTTAACAGGCTTGTCAATGATTTTGTTGGTTTTTAACTTTCTTCAAGATCTCGCTGTAATCACATAAGAATAAGAGTTTTTTTTTTTTTTTTCTTCTGCTTTTTGCACTTTTATTTTCCTATGAACCATCCAACTATCAATTACAGTTAAATAACAATGACATAAAAGTTCTACCACTGAGAACTCAATATAAGCATTAATTTTTTTAATATTATCATTATTATTTTTTGGATAATTAAGTATTTGGCCTCTACTGTTTGTGTTTGTGTGGTGGTCTTCTTCTTCTTCCTCACTTTTAATTCTTTTATTTTTCATCTCTTTCCTTGTCCTGGAGCTTTGCTTCCGTCAATTATATATCTCTGGCATGCTTTTGACAGATAAAAAAAATATAATAGTCATCCTTAGGCATAATGTACAAACTACAAAGGAACTATCGTTTTAAATAAATTAAAAAAAAAAAAAAAAAAAGTGATTAACAAACTCCCCCCTTGGAATTAATGGATCGATAAATAACTAAAAAAATCTTTTAAATTTCAAAAGAATTAATAAAATTCAACTACAGCGAAGATAACCTTTTTACGAACTTATCAATCAAAGAGACCTAAGTTCCAAATTCAACTGCAAGTCAATCAGAAGTTAAGGTTTCTAAGACCAAAATTGAAAGATAACGATAAATGAATACCTTGAAGTCGATGTCCGGGAAGCGTCTGGCAAGAGTTCGAGCGAGCCGTTCGGCGGTCTCTTGACTAGAAATCCGCGAAACCCGAACAATCCACCATTGTGGACCCAAGAGAGCAAGGTTGTCGAGATTCAACTCTTCTGTCCAAGAAGCATATCTCTTCTTGGGCTTCTTCAAGAGCCTCTCCTCAACTTCTTCCTTCCAATTGGTGGCGTTGTTCTCTCTTCTTTGGTTCCTCAGCTGTCTCCTCTCCCGTGCTGTTAATTGTTCGCTATTAACCGAATCGCTAGTCGCAGATATGACAGTTTTGTGGCTTGTTCTATGATTGCGAAGGGATGGGATTCGGAGAGCAGAAAGAGATGGCGGGAAGGATAGAACGGGAGGATGGCGACAAGGACTCCATATCAGAAGCCCTTGCTTCATCTTGTGGGTTGTTGCAGAGGTTAAGCTTACGGAGACGATTTGAGTTTCGCCTGTTTCAATAAGATGAATGCGAATGGACCGAAGTGTCCCTACACTCTTGGATAATGCCGGCGGTATAGATAAACGCTGTCTTTGATAATTTATATTTATATTTATAAATTATTTATAATAAATTATTTATGAAAATAAATTATGAATCATATATAATAATCATGTAACACTATTAGACATAGGGAAATAATAAAAGATTATCATAATAATGATACACCTCTTAATTTATTTGTAGATTTTAAATTATATTAATTTTTTAAATATAATAAAAATTTTAAAAAATTATAAATCATACCAAACAATTACATATATCATAATGTATTATATAATTAATTCTATAATACATACCAAAGAGAGCTTTATAGTCTATTATAATCATAGTAATAGAGTGGGAGGATGGGTTAGGGGTCAATGCGTCAATGAACTGGGTTTTCAAGTTTAATAGTCCTTTACACTTGAGTTGGTAAACACCAAAATTAATAGGTTATGAATTCAAATCTCTTTAGACTTACTTTTCCCAAAAAAAAAAAATGTATTTTCAAAGGGATATTTCCAATCCTCTTCACTCTCTTTGGTATTGTTGTGTCTAAGGGTGTGTCAAAAATAAAACCGATGTGTGTATTGAAATTGAATTGAATCGTTTAAATCGAAGTTGTGAAATTAATTATTATATGATTTAATTCTAATTCAAAAAATTAAATTGTTTAGTAAATGGTTTGATTCTGGCTTAAAAAATAGAATGCTTAAATTGACTTTTAGAAACCGTTAAAACATATTAAACCTTTATTTTAATCTCTTAGTGCTAAATGATTATATTTGTAGAAATAAATTTTATCTTAATACTTTTCACATGGTATACTTCTAAATTCGAAATCCACTTTCTTTCTCATTTGTTCCTAACTCTCTTCCTCTCCCTCCTGGCAACAAAACAGTTTAAAAACTAAAAAACTGAAATTAATTAATAATCAATTTTGACAAATATTTTGAAATCGTTTAATAATGGTTCAGTTTTGGTTTATCATTACACACTGAATCCTATTCTTCCAACCAAAAAAAAGGTATATCTTTCTTTTTATTGGGAATGATATCTGTCATGGAAAAAATCTCATTGCCCACGTTGTTCACATGGTTTATTTTATGGAATTAATTTTTTGAGGAGAGATAAAATTAACGACTACCTGCATAGGTATTCATTCAAGAGGAGGGATGGAGTGGTCATTCATTACCTCATATCAGAGGGCATAGGAAGACATTGTTGAAAACATTCTTTTCCCCGAGATTAACACTAAAATCACTGTGGTGGGGTATATGCTACTGCTTATTCAAGAAACCTCTACCATATATTACATGGCAAAAGATACAATATGTCACATTGATAAATGATGTGTCGCGTCACAATTCATTGCGGTTGTGACATTTCTGAAAGTTACAAAATAGATCTAAATCGTTCATTATCATAGTTTTCTATCTAAACCATTTATTTCTGCTTAAAGTTAAGTGGGTGCACAATGATATATAGCTAAACTTCTTGCATGCGTGCTTAGACATTCATAGGATGCATATATACCAATGCAAAGACGATAATTAATTATTCATGTAACAATGAACTGTGTTCGTCTCAAAATAACAAAACAAATCTGAGTCATTCAGTTGCATAGCTGTACGTTTTAATCTAGACTGTATAATCTTACTAAAAGTTGGAGAATGTAATATTTAGAATATTAGTACATGAGCATGAACATTCATAGAATGCATGCCAATATGAAAAACGTATTTGATTAAATTAAGCTTTAAAATTTGACATACGGTTAATCTAGACTATGATCTTTCTTTCCAATGGTGGAATAGCACATGATAGAATATATTCCTGTGATTGCAGATTTCTCTCTGTTTGAACTGTACGTGCCGGAGATGGGTCATCTTCTCAGTCAGCGTTGAATACTTCATTATTGGGGGTACCTTTCTTTTTCACATTCAGATGATTTTCTTTTGAAATCCATATGCAATCGTCTTTTTCTTACTGTTAATATTTTAACTTCTAATTTTATAAAAATCTGATACAGACCACCGGATTGATCAGTAGTTTCAGCAATAATATAATAGAAGTTCTCTCTGGAGAGGACATGAATGTACAAGGTGATGTAACCTTTTTGAAGGGACATTTAAAAAACAATTGATATAGATATACATCGTTCTTTAGTTCATTCTCATTCTATGTTATAAATGTATTTTTCATTCTAAGAATAATACATTACAAGAATACATACCAAACACAGCCAATTGCAAAATATAATTAATATTTTTTTGGATGAATGAATATACATATTAATAGAACTCAACAAATTGATTCTATGATGTCTATTTGTCTCTGCGAAAATTAATTTTCTCAAGAATGTGTATAGTAGAATTTCTAGTTTAATACCTTTTTTTTTTGGATAGAATTTCTTTGTTTCTATTGACTTTAGACTATATAGAGTAAATGGTGGAAATGAAGGTCAGAACAAAATTCTCTGGTGCAGTAAAAAAAATCCAAAATCATTCAGGCTTTCCTCCAAGCTTCAGATTTAAAGGTAGAACGTTGCATTAATGTACATAGAGGATACATAGAGGAATAAGGATGCAATAGAATTATCTTCACCAACAAAACCAGAGTAGTATCTTGGCGTTTTAGGATCATAATCAAGCCAAGTACTTCTCCAACTTCTCAACTTCTTCAACGCTTCCAATGTAAAGTGGTACACGCTGATGTATCTGCCAAACAAAAAACATAATGAATGATCTCAACTCATTCTAACTAGGGGTGTCAAAATTGAATTCAAACTGAAATTTTTTATCCAATAATTCGGATTCTAACCAAACCAGTAAATATATGATATCGAACTCAACTGATAATGACCTGATGATAGACCTATAAGAACCTATTAAATCAATACGATAAACTAAAATCGAGTTTTTTTTTTTTTTTTTAACTATTTGGTTTTGAGTTTGCTAGTATACAAAACTAATATCAGACCGAACCTATCGATTAACCTGTAATTATATATGTATGGATATATGTATGTATGTAGCCTTACCTCAACTGGTTGGATATCAAGTACTCTGTGGTGGCCATCGGATCCTTTCCCTCCGGCTTGCTCAACTATATAGCTCATGGGTGCACATTCATACAAGAGCCTAAGTTTCCCATTCTTACTCTTCTTGTCCCTTGGGTATCCATAGATCCCGCCGTAAAGAAGCGTCCGGTGAAAATCGCCTACGAGGCTGCCAATGTATCGAGCAGAGTAGGGTTTCCCAGTTGGGCCAGGATCCTTGAGATCATCCATGTACTTCTTCAGCTTGTCATCCCACAACTGATAATTCCCTTCATTAAAGGAGTAGATCTTACCTGATTTGGGTATCTGGATGTTCTCCTGGGTCAATACAAACTCCCCATACATTGGATCCAAAGAGAAGGCAAACACTCCTTTCCCTATGGACAACACAAAGATCACTGAGCTGGAGTACATGCAATATCCTGCAGCCAATAAATTGTTGCCAGGTTGGCAAACATTGATGACACACCTCTCTTTCACTTGGTCTAGCTGCATCCATGCCACGTGTCAAAAATTTTATAATCAAGAATAGGGGAAGTGATGATATGAGAGAAAAATTCACCTGATGAACTTGTATCCTCTATGGAATTTCATGACCATTTATGTCTTATGAGTCTCATACCCTAGAGAGGTGGGTCTCACACCACATCCATAGTGATGAAATCCCTTGAAATGTATATGTATATGCAGGTAAATTACCGTGAATGAGTCATCACTAACGTCAGCAAGGCATTCATCATTGGGGCTGTAGATACCGAAGATTGATCCGGTGGAGACGGCAGCATCAATGTTGGAAGATCCGTCGAGTGGGTCGAAGACGACAATATAGTTCCCTGAGTAACTCTCCTCCACTGCAACCGGTACGTCTTCCTCCTCTGATGCTATAATCCCTGTTCGTCCACTTGATCTTAAGCAGTTTGAGAACACCTACATGTTGATCAAAATAGACATGTGAAGGAGGGCCAATTTGAATATAATTTCTCCGGTGGGGATTATCAAGAAGAGACCATTAGATGCTCTTGTAGGGAAAAATGATATGATTCAGATTGAAGAGTCAAAAAAATTAGAGTAGATCTAAGACGGTTCTAAGGGAGATACTGATAAAAGATATGTATAACTTAGGTCTTGTATTACATAGAACAGAATGAATTGAAAGATAAGAATTCATATAACCAACCCCATTAGTTGGAGTAAAGCTTTATCGTTGTTTTGAACTCAACATTCAACATGAATACTAACCTCGTTGGAGACGACGTCGAGCTTCTTTTGGTCTTCGCCTTGTATGTTAACGGCGCCCTGAACGCCTGTGAGGTTGGAGATGCCGGCTCTCTGCACGAGGGAAGCGATTTGCTTACATGCCATGGAAATACTGGAGAGCACAATCGTGAGCTCGGCGTCGATAATACCAGCTTGTTCCTGTTTCAGCAACCAGCCCGTTAAGGTTTGAATCTCAAACGAACTTCTCTTCTTCGTTTCCGATCCCGGCGCAGTTCCCACAGCCGCGCATCGTATCCCTAAACCGTCACCTCCGGCGAAGCTCTGTCTTTGGCTGTTGCCCGGGCATAAGACTAATGTCTTATTTGAGCCAGAGACGCACAGATGGAAGGGAGAGAGACGAGAAATAGAACGGCGAGAGTTTGAGAAGAGAAGCTGTGATGACGTTGCTGAGATTGCTGCAACCATGGCTTCTGCTTCCCTGAACCTGCTCTTCTCACTCTATATCTCTCTTCTCTCTCCCTATCTCTGTCTGACGCCTCCCTCGTTCATTTTTGATCTTTTTGAAAAATATCAGATTGCGTTAAGAGTGTTGTGGTGGTGTGGGAACGTAAGGCTGGTAGTGATTTCTGTGTTAATGGACCCCACTTATCCTCCTCCCTTTGGCGTCTGTTTTGGAGTGTGATCGTTACTCTCCTTTTAAATGGCCACGTCCAACTCCATTTGGCTTAAACTTGAATTTAGAAAGAAAATTTTAGGGACTATCTATCCGCAGAATTTAAGCTCGACCCAATACTTGTATCACTGTAAAGATGCTCTCTAGACTCATGCATTAGACTAGAAAAACTACTCCCTCAAATTTATGGCCCACGCGGGTATTCTTCTTATAACTACAAAGGTCTTGGCATATTACTCACAGATTTGTTTTATTTTTTATTTTTTTAACCATTTTTCTCTGCCTTGTTATAAGACAAAATATAGTTAGGTTAGGTTTGAACTAGCACATATATAGGTGAAGGTAGGACCTATTTTGGGGTGCAAGTTTATCCCTATCGATCTGAGTCCACCTTGGCCATTCTTAGCCCGAACAAGACCTGGGCTAAGATACCCTGATCTTGAGGGTGGGTTAGTACTAGGAATTTCTGGCCATGAGTTAGGGCTGGGCTGGAAAAGGGTTGAGGCCTTGGCTGAGCCAATCCGAGTCCAGCCTGACCATGTCTCATTCTTCTTTTCTCTCTTCCTTCTATTCTTCTTTTTCTTTTTCTTTTTCTCATTGGTCTAGCCCAGTATCTACATCTTGATCCCTTCTGCATCCCTATTGACAAGGTCAAAAGGTCAGCCCTAAGTCAGGGATGGATTTTTCAGGCCCTGAGTTAGGGCCAGATCAAGACTTGGCCAAGCTAAGGGGACTCGGGGTTAGGTTGGGGTTTTAAAAAGCTCAGCCCAACTGGACCCCCTTGCAACACCTAGACCTATTTTGTTACTAATATTTGAGCCCCATCTAACCTGTATAATTTATCTGCTACTACTATTGCCACTGCAGTCCTATCGGGTCTCAAGGATTACGTTGAACTAAGGATTTGTTGTTACACACCTACACGTATTACTTGTGGCCCAGTTTTGCCTTCATTCAATGCTAAACGTCCCTATTTCATAAAGTAGTGGAGAAAGAAAGAGTCCGGGAGAAATTAAAGCCTAAGTTTGGATCATCTGTCCGTAAATATATTTTCTATGGGATCCTATCACTTTGATTAGGTGTGTGATTCACCATTAAAGTGTAGGAAACATAAAATATAAATGGTGATAGAATCCCTAAAAGAATACAAGTAATGGGAGGTGATCTATTCACACAGGAAAAGTCTCAGTTTACTAAATCGGGATCCGTATTAGTGACCGCCAAGCGGCAGTGAGGATCCCAGCCACTCATAGTGCGTGGGACACATACCGATGCACAATGTGCGGCTTGGGTCTTGATGCACTATGTGCAATTGGGGTCTTCACTGCTGCTTGATAGCCAGACAAAGGATCTTTTTTGTAATTTACTAAACATGAAAAAAAAAATATAATTTTTACCCCAAAAATATAAAAGAAGCATATTGTTGAATGCAGCTTCTTGGGGCTTTTATCATCTTAATAAAGCGGAAGAGAGATTCTTTTTTTTATGCAAGAGAGACACAATCTGGAATATCCATGTCGTAGGATGAGAAGAAAAGCATAATTCTTTTATCGTTAGAGATAGCGACGCACTACAACAGAAATACAGAATGGGGTTTTTGTAACGGTGTTTTGCGACGGTTATTATTTACCGTCGCATAAAATACTTATTAAGAAATAGTGTTCACTTTGCCAGCCACGAACATGGTGAATTAATTAAACTTTCAAGGTTTAAATAGTTTCTCTTTAAATATATAAAATGTAATCCCCTAAAAAGAGATATTGGGTAACTTGAGGATTTCTTGGACTCAAATTGAATGAGAATATTACATAATATTAATTTTTTTTAATAGAAAAGACACAAATATTTTAAAACCCCTCTCTTCCACTGATAAATGACTTGAAAACAAATGAGGATCAAAATGACTTGGTTGAACTATGACCCCACAAGCCAAATTTTGTTACACGTGTCACTCAAAAAGAGGGAGTGTTCTTGACTCTCTCTCTCTCTATCATGAAAGCATATTGGGCAATTGCTTTAAGTTGCCTCATTCTCTTGTTTAATTATATTCTCTATAAATGGGGTTTTCCATGAAGAAGCTTCCACTTAGTTTTGAAAAGGAATTGTAAGTAATCTCCAAAGACCATGATGCCATCCCCCATTAATCCCCTCTTCAGATATAAATTTGTAAACTAATTTTAACTCTTACCCCTCTCTCCATTTGGGTGATAACCCATGCAAAGTTAGAAGACTGTAAAACTAATAACTATATTTTATTATTAAGTGTAAGGGTGGTTAATTAGTCATTTTCTAGAGAGATGGAGTAGATTCTAAGTCACCTGTGATTGATAAAAGAGTATTTTTTTTGTTTTAGTTTTCATTAACTATTCACATGATAGCTGTCGTGCGAGGCAATTCTGTTTTCCACCTTTCAGCATTTCTGGAATCTTCTTTTCACCATAACTACTACCAAACGCGTCCCCCAAATTTAGATTTTAGTTCAAAAAACAGAAAAACCAAACCAAACCAAACCAAACACCTGAGAATAGAGGAAAACATGGGGGGAGGACGTAATGTCGGTTTCTGTTCGCTACAACCTTGGCCCCATAAACAAGCAACCCCCAATCATGTTTTCCCTCTGAAGTCTCTGGTCTATATAATCATTCAAACTCAGCCTCCCATTTTCTGTAATCAACTCTGATCTTCACGCAGATCCATCCACTCTTTCCCTTCAATTTTGGTTGTTTCTATTGTTTCCCATTTCCCATTTCAATAAATCCTCATTCCCTGAATCAAACCATCTGTAAGAGGACAACTTTAAGTTAAAGTTCATCCTCTATACCCAAAAACCAGAATTCATCTCTTCATTCATGGTTTCTGTCACTAATTTTAAGATGATTACTCCCCTCTTCTTTGCCTTCTCTCTCCTCCTCCAAGGAGCTCTAGGTATTGATTCTTCTTTCTTCCCATAATCTTCATCTCATTGATTATGATTATGGTTATAATTATAATTAGGAGGATGTGTTATGTTACTACCGTTTCAGGTGAAATCGTCTGTGAAAATTTGCCCAACAACTTGTGTGCTTTCTCGATAGCGTCGTCTGGTAAGAGATGCTTATTGGAGAATTACAGTACAGATAAGGGGAGCATGGAATACCAGTGCAGGACGTCGGAAGTGATGGTGGAGAGGATGTCTGATTTGATTGAGAGTGATGAATGCGTCAATGCTTGTGGTGTCGATAGAAAATCCGTGGGTTTTTCGTCTGATTCCTTGATTGAGCCTCAATTTGCCTCCAAGCTCTGTTCCCCTGCCTGTTTTCACAGATGCCCCAACATTGTTGATCTCTACTTCAACCTCGCTGCAGGAGAAGGTAACAATCGATCTCCTCTTCTTCATCTCTCTCTCTCATTTCCTGCAACCATTACATGGAGTTTGATTTACTTGATATGAACAGGGGTGTTCTTGCCGAATCTATGTGAGGCCCAACGTAACAACCCTCACCGTGCGATGATGGAGCTCCTCAGCTCTGGTGCCGCAGCAGGTCCCATCTCCAGTTCTGATTCATTCTTTGGCGATGCTCCTGCCCCAGCTTCCTTCTGATCAAATCACAGTTTTCCTGTATTCTTCTTTTTATTGACGGAATACGTTCCTCCTTAAATAGTAATTAAGAACCCATTAATGAGTGGATTTAGGTTCACATTTGGGTTGAATTGGAGAAATTATTATAAAAAAAAAATTTCATTATAAGATTTATCATCCATTTTTTCTTCTCTTTCCCATCTTTTCAGTGGTGGGTGTAGCTCTAGCATTCTAGCTTTAATACATACAATTCCCTACATTTAATTTCTCCCCAAATAAGTTTGTTTGCAGAGCTACTTCCATATTTACCAATTCATACAATCTTCTCTTTCATTTTTCTCATCCTTTTCCTGTCTATATAACTCACTGTATAATCAATTGAAATTTTATGATATTGTTATCTAGTACATTATGGATCTTTAATTAATTAGGGTCATGGATGTAAAGATCACGATTATATCGGCCGAGTTAACTCGACATTGGTTGGATCGGTATTGCGTAACAACTTATGTCTTGTATTGTTCTCTTAAAGCTTTGGGCAAATATTGGTCACCCGAGTCAGTTCTTGATCAGCTCTTTCCACTATGTTTTTAGGAAGTTAAATTATAATGCGGACTCCCTGTAGTTAGGAAAGTGCTATTTCTGTGTCGGACAATATGGCATAATTTCATTTTGTGGTTGATGGAGACCTCGGAAACCACATGTTTTACATGCCATCTCCCAATAAATCTCAATTTACTCCCCGAAAAAAGTCTTAACTGCCTCAAAAACCCAACCCAAACCTAGCCTGTACATCCATAACCCATCTCCCATCTACAAAAATATGTTAAGTATTAAGCCCATAGTTTATAATCTATTTAAAATTCTCAAGCATAATGGATGGGGAAGAGTTTTATTGAGGCTTTAACCATTTAATCCATTTACCTATCAGGTAGAGAAATAAAATGGCATCCCAATGTACGAGATTCTTAATACCACAGGATTTTAGGAGGGGCAGAATGTACACAGTCTTTGCTCCTCCCCTTTAAAAGAAACCACTTGAGAAGGGAAGGGTAAAGCTAAGAGATGACTCTATATCCTTCCAACTTCGACCCTAACAAAACCCATCCACCAACAAACCCTAAATTATAGCAAAGCCAGTCTATGGTAGGCTTCTTTTATACAATAAGAAGCATAATAATAATTAAAAAAAAAAAAAAAAGCTAAGTTACTCAGTATGGTTGTTGGAAATTTAATGGTTTGAATCTTATGAGACTTAAAATATTATTTACGTTTTATAAGTGATTGGTATGTCTCCTCTTAATAGACATTTAAACGACCAACGAATGTGACTATTGATAACATGTCTAAATGGTCAATAAACATATTTGGTGGTAGAAACATGATATTTTTGGGCATGCTCAGAATTGCAACCAATATCCTTAAGGCTTTGTTTGGTTGCAAGGGGAATTGAAAAGAAAGGAAGTGAAAATTTTAAACTTTAAATGAAAATATTTTTTTAATGATTACAACACATGCTATCACATTACTATATAACTAATTCTAAATTATTTCATATTTAGTTATTAACTAATACCTCACTTTGCATCCAGATTCATTCAATCTGAAAAGGAAAATAAATTTTACATCTAATAAGTATCATTACTAGATATGTTAAGAAGTTTAGATAATTTATATAGTCATGTTGTGTTACAGTTATAAAGGTTTCCATTTAAATTTAAAAAATTTCACTTCCCCCTCTGCATTTCCCCTTGCAACCAAACAAAATTTAATGGGTTGCCCTTTTATAACTTATTTGGATTTTGTATTCTAATCGGATTTTCACATTGGAGGCCCATCTTTTTTATAAACATTGGAGGCCCATCAGCCCATGTCAGCTTCGAGTTACACCACTCATCAATCCATGATATTCATGAATGTTTTCACTTTGGAGTATGGATTTAGGGATCAGATCAGATCCGGATTGGCCGGAGCAGATCCCTTGCGGGTATGTATCAAACTGCTTTGCCTCTTGTCCTTTTCCAATTAATCACCAAAGATTTAGAACTCAGGATCCAAGGTTAGAATTAGATAATACTCTTCCAATCATAAGCTGATATATTGATCCTGACTTTAAAGGTGCGTTTGGATCAGTGTAATTGGATAATGAAATTGAACCAAATTCCACTGTTTGGATGGCTTTTCTAAGCCCGGACTTGATCGAATTGAAGCAATTCTTTTCTACCTGGGACCACATATAGTGGAGTTTGAGTTTTAAATTTTCCCCTCTAAAACCCTCTCCCAAGGTAGGCACTTAAATTAAGAATCATTCGAATTATACTCAACAAATGAGAGGATCGAGTGAGAGAAGAAAAAAAGGGTCTCTTGTTTAAAGATAGAGAAATCAAGGAATCAAGGGTAGTAGAGATGGGAGAGAGCATTCCATGTAATTCATAAATAGAGGAACGGAATGAGTATTTCTTGTTGATTTATTACCGATGTTGCTTGACAGAATAGAAAAACTTTTGTCATAAAATTAAAAGCAAATTGAAAAGTAAGTTAAATATTTAAAAAAAGACAAAGTAAAAGTTAAATTAAAGTTAAAGTTGAAATTCATATTGAAAAAAAATAAAAAAAAATTAAAATGAACAAAGTTGTATTTCTTCTCTCAAAAGTCTCGTTCAAGTGCAATGAAATCTCTTCAATATTTTAAAGAAAACATCTTGTGGAGCTATTTTTATTGTTATAAAATATAAAATTGAAATGCTAAAAATAGAGATATTTAATAAGAGGGTTTAGATATTTTCTGCTAGAGTCATTTACTAATACATTAGTATGTGTCTTGGGCTAACTCCAACTGTTAGATCACGACTAGAGAGACTAGACAATTGGAGAGGATCTTTTTCCTATTTGACATGACTAATCCATATGGTAATTGGACCATGGGGCCAAAACAAAGACTGACCTTCAATTACGAGAACAAGCTTTGTAGGGAAAGAACGTAAAGGGCGTCTCAATATACGAGGCTTCTGTTACTGCAGGGTTTGAAAAGAGGCAAAATGCATGTAGTTTTATCACTGCAACATGGAAAGATTATTTTCATGTTTCAAATCCGTGATCACCAAGTTGCAATATGATAATCTTACCGTCACACCAAGAACAGAACATCGACACAAAAATGCAATATTCAATAACAGAATTAGAAAACTTGCCTAAGAAAATCAGCACAAGAGTTGGTCTTCCTCACATGAAAGCTAAAAACAATACATTCAGAAGTGTCACTCAGCTCTTGAATATCATGGATAATATCCCAAGACCACCATGGGGCTCATGTTTAACATATGTCGGCTTTTAGTGAGGAGTACTGAGAATGAACAACAAAACATGAATCCAGCCGAATCATTCACTAAAATTTGTGGCTCTTCTTAATTGCTCAGATGAATGGAAGAAAACTAAACCGTACGAGAGGAAAAAGAAAACATGGTATTACAGGTTTGGGTCTCCATTAATGGAAGCATCGAATCTACTGGGTTTGGACTTTCATGGATCTTTCACAAAGCTGTTGTAGTACAAGGAAAGGGCACTGGCCTACATTTCTCCCATTTCACAGACAAAAACAAGAGTTGTATATTCAGGCTTGTTGCGAATCCTTCATTAAACCATTGACTAACATCTCCATTATTTCTGTGCTCAAAACCATTGAGTACTTACTTGAATTCAATGTACTTCCTGAAAAAGGTAACAGATCTGTGTTCTAGATCCAATATGATCCATTGATCTTGATTTTGAACCTGTTCTTTCTATGATCCCTGTAAGAATCCAATTTTTCCTATTCTTAGATCAAGGAAATCAATTCCAAAGTTTTGTGACTATTTAAAAAACTGGAGTAGATAACACTAAAAAAAAGGGGGAAAAGGAGATATTAATAAACTATATTTGGGTGTTGGGAAAGCACTTTTGGGCCTTGCCAGTTGTGACTTGCGGTTGAGGGATTCAAATCTTCTCATGCCCGTCGTGGCAGCATGAGAGGATTAAAATTCACAGTTGAGTCCCGGACTAAATCTTAGGGTGAGCCGGTGAGATTCACTAATTTCAAAAAAAAAAAAAATTAAATAAATAAAAATTATATATATATCACTCATAAGAAATATATTTTGCCACATGGGCAGATGATGTATCCATTTCAACCGTTGGATAGAGAGAACATGGTCTACATTACCCACATGTCGAATTTCAAACTTTAATTTAATCAAATACCTCTTATGTATTGGTATACATCCCATGTATATCCATGCATGAACATCATGTACAATATAATCTTTAGTTGAACTGATTGGGTCTACCCTTGTATTTTTAGTTGAAAGGTTAATTCATTCGGTTCCTTTAATATTTTCTATATAAATCCAATTTGAGTTCAGTTTTTTGTAGTAGAAATGTTGCCTTTCTTTATAGGGGTTGTAGGTGGCGAAGGAGGAAGGCATCACAAAGTTGTGGATCTGAGTGTGACTCGCATGCGGTTGTGCATAGCGTCATTAACAGTTCGATTCAATAGTACTTCCAGCAACAGTGGAGCCATCACAAGGAATTTTTGGGATCCATATGCTAGAGGATGACTCATTGTTATTGGGAAACTAATACTGTAGCGTATGCTCTAACAAAGAAAAGTGTCGAGCTGCAAAGATCATACTCGTGACATTCTGTTCCAAATTTTGTAATTCATTACATAATTTGGGATTCTCAGTAGCGGTTTCAATATTGCTTTGAAGGTGGATGATCTCGTGTTCACACTTTGGATTAGGGTTTAGTTTCTCTGCAGATGGCAATGCCAAAGATGGATGTTTGACTCTAGTAGACTTCTCTTTTATAAGTGGCATGCATCCCTAGTTATGTCAATGCTGAAGGTAAAAAGGCAAGCTTTGTTTTTCGGTTTTGAAGTCTAAATCTTATCTAGACTGAAGTATTATACATCATTTGTTCTTTTCATATGAGGACGTTCTTTTACTGACTTTTTGCAAAGAAAAAAAATTTCATTTTCCTTCCATTTATTTCCTTGCAAGCAAAGTTTGGAATCCTAAATCATATATTCCTTTCCCCCCAAGCCAGAAATCATATCTTTTTGCAAATTAGATTCTTCAGTATTGGCAAAAGGTAGTACTGTCCATAGAGATCTATAATAACTATAGGTGACCCACCTAAGTTTATCATGTAGTTTGGTAATGTAAAAATTCTCAATATTAAATGATTTAGATTGCTCACTTTTTAAATTCCACACTTAAATTTCATTATATATTCTTTTATTTATAGTTATGCACTTTGGCCGTAGTTTTTGGGATTTTGAAAATTTTATTTTGTTATTGATTAAATTTTAATTTAATTGAATCTTGACATATGAATAGAAAACATTTGGGCTACTTCAGCCGCCTTCAAATCTGCTATTATGATCCAAATAGATGGGGAAAATACCCTATGATGACTAGACCCGTCCATAAAACCTGCTCCGATCGATCAAGTATCCTAATTGTTTTCTATCGATAAATCATATCAGTTATATTGGGTGAAGATCAATGTTACTATCACAACTAATGCCTTTCGAACGATAAGAGATGATTTACATGCCCTCCCATCTCTCTCTCTCTCACACACACACAAACACACACACACACACACACAACACATGTAATTGCATTTCTATTATCCTTTTGTTTTTTTCTTGCTTGAGAAGTGATCCAGCTTCGCAGTCTCTCACATAAATCAATGCCTAATCATCAATGGGACCCACCAGTGTGAAGATATTTGTCCCCTTGATGTAATCAGATCCGAATATTGTAAATTGCATGCTAACTGAGTCACGAATACACACCAGCCAGACTGGGATTGTTTGCTGCACTCCTGTGGAGCAGGCTCGATCCTGAGCATTGGAAGGGTATCAGGATATACGATTGATGCCCTCCCAATGATCAGGATCACTTTTGCTACACAGGAGTGCAACAGAGGATATTTCTCCATACACACCCAGCCAATACACTGTGGATCCCACAATGTTCTAGGCGACTGAGAATGCGTAAACGTCACCCATGCATGCCCTTATACAATCTCAAATCCAAAAGTCAAAAAACACAAGATGGAGAATAAAGAAAAGAAATTGGACAACATAGCATAAGGTATACATATCCCTCAAAACTGCTTAATCCTTTTTTCCTTCTTCTGATTCTGCATCTTGAGAGTCTTTATTAGATCTGTGTAGATAAAGGAAGAGAAAGAAAGAGAAGAGAAGTGAAGAGGAAGGAAAGAGAAAAATTCAAATTTTAGAAAATATATTTTTATAATCATTATATTTACATACATGATTATGACATGATTACATAATTAATTTCAAATCATTACATATTTGTTTATTAAATTTTACTTTATTTTGTATCCAAAATCTTTTGCATTTAAAAAATGAAATAAAATTTATACGATAAAATATCATTATTGAATATAATAAAAATTTTAATTAGTTTATGAAATCATGCTTATTATAAAAATGTATATCTTTTTAAGTTTGAAAATTTTCACTTCGCTTCTCTTCCCCTTCAACTTCCCTTGCAACTAAATGAAGCCGAAAAAAAAATGGTTTTCACTTCACTTCACAAGAAAACAAAAAATAAAATAAAAATTAGAAAATCAATACATCGAGCTGAAAGTAAAATATCCCAAAGATAAAATCCATATGGTTTCTAAAATGTATTTCCATGGCTTGCTCGATTGGTCACCTTTCAACCATGGTAGATTGCGAAAGAATGTCAAAATTTGTTTGAAATTAGCAAGGACTAGTAATCAAGGCTTAAAGGTACACGGTTGGAATTAGGGGTGCAAGTTTAGCAAAGTCAACCCGAACCCTTCCTGGGCTGCGTTGAGTGTGAATAGGGCTGGGTTGAGATACCTTGACCTTAAGAGCAAGTTATAGTTGGAAATTTCTACCCTAAGTTAGGGCCAGACCGGGCTAGGTTTGAGGCCTTGGGCTAAACCTAACTTGCCCTGTCTTTTTTCTAAGTCTTCTTTCTCCTCCTCTTCCTCTTCGTGTTCTTTCTTCTTGTTCGTCGTCTTCCTCCAGATCTTCTTCTTATTCTTCTTCTTCCACCTCTTTCTATTCTTTCTTCTTCGTCTTCTCCCAACCCTAACCCAACCCCTGCATATCCCTTTCCTCTCCCTATAATTAGGGTCAATTAGAGTCAGCCTAGTCTAGCCCCGAGAATGGGTACTATGGTTGAATTTTCAGGCTCTAAGTTAATGTCAGACCCGGTTTGAGTCCTGATAAGTGCACTCAGGGTTGAATTGGGATTTTAAAAAGCTCGGTCCAAACCGACCCTATTGCAGCCGTAGTTGCAATATTCAATGAAGGAGTACTTCATGAGCTAACTATTTATTTTAAGTATTGGTGAAGTCCACCTAAGTGACTATGACCTTGGATATGTGTCCACCAAGGAGACAAATGGAGGTATGGTCTCTCATTTTATGTATTTGCTTTCGTAGAGAAGAATGCAAGGATCTTCAGGAAGACAAAAAATCTCCAAAAGAACATACAACACTCAAATGCAATTTATATGCAATCATGAACTCCCACTTCAACGCCCGGGCCATCCCCCTTCTCCTCCCCCACGACTCTATGCTCACATTTCTCGACCCCTCACTCTTTATTCATTGCATCCTTAAGCCATCTCCCAAATTCTTTCGGTTCTTCTTCATTGTTGACAACAATGTTTCATTGTACACAGTTGATCTTGAACTGGACTTGGCCAGATCAAGAAGGGCAATCTTGGTTCTGTATGACCTCTTGCATTGCCAACACATGGATTCAAGTGTCTTCATTTTTCAAATTAAAAGATGGAAAAAAGATGCTCACAACACACTAATGGGTCCATTGAAGATATCGATTCCCATCACCTCTCATATAACTCATACTCTCTCCTCGATCCTCCTGACCTTGCAGACTTATTGAAGATACTAATTCATGCAATATCTATTTGTGCATTGTGGGAAACCCTTTCCCTTAAAAGATAATGGTCCTTTCAAATATATTTTTTTTAATTTTAAAGACTATTTTTATCTGTAAAAAACATGTAAATCAGAAAGAAGAGAGGAGCCATTTTTCTTTGGGGGTGGGGGGCTGGGAAAAAAATTTCCAGACTCAGTGATTCGGGGCTATAAAGAAAAATGAAAAACCAAACCAAACCAAACGCTGCCCTAGTAGTGTCATTAATATACCCAATAAAAGTAAGTAGGGTTACCCCGAACCTCTCTCCTTTACGGCTAAGGATGGTCTTTACTGGTTCCCTTCTCTTGTTTCTCTTTCCTTAAATTGTCTGGAGAGTTTGGGAGTGAACAACATGTAAGTTGATCTGCTCTCGCCTGTGGAACACTGTTTTATTCGATACAAGGTATATATTGTAGAGAGAGAGAGAGAGAGAGAGAGAGAGAGAGAGAGAGAGAGAGAGAGAGAGAGAGAATGATTTGGCGTGTAGTAGCATGGAATCAATCATCTTCTTCAAATTGAGTAAGCAATGCTACTAAATATTTCTTTATGTCCATTTACCCATGAAAGAAAAGGAAACAAGATCAAATATTGATGAAACAATTGTAACAGATTGGCTGCAGTACTTCATCAAGCAAAAAAAAGTCTTATTGTTCTCCATTAAAATAGAAACAAGGCTATCACTTATAAGTGATTAATTCTCTAATGAACCGGAGAAAATGGGTTTTTAAACCCATTAATCCGCCGTTGGACTTAACAGCTAGCTAGTAATAAATCTAGATTAAACGTTTACCAAAAAAAAAAAAAATCTAGGTTAAACATTATAAGCAGGAGAGGAGGTATGTGAGATTACTTTACAAAAGGAGAATGCATATCATATATATACTACCTGCAAAAGAAGAAACTAAATGTGTGCTCACTTGATCCAAGCTGGTTGTGTTTTTTTTCTCTGTAGCTCTGATGAGTTGTTCATTTTTTGTGGGATGGTAATGGAGATTCCTCATCACTTTCATCTCGCCATGGTAATGATCGACCAGTTAGAAACGACCCGAGGAGGATTCCAAAAGGATCGCATGATCCATACTCATAACAGAACCTCAATGCTTTTACAAGGAGATCTAGTTCGGATCAATGCGATCCCTTTGGATGCCTCCTCTAGTCGCAGGAGAAGATGATCCAAATACACATACACAAACTCTCTCTCTCTCTCTCTCTCTCTCTCTCTCTAGAAATTAAAGTGAAGAACAAGAGGAACCGTTGCTCAATATATATAAGAGAGACAAAGGGCTGTAACAAGTATCTATATAGGATTTTCACATATCTGTTATGCTCTATAACTAGTAAATATATTTTGAGAAAGAGGGTAGCTTAGGTATAAGACCCATTCTAATGTAAACCAGACATAATTAAAAGGTTCCACCCGTAAGTGGGTCATCCACTCTATATTGTAAAAAAAAAAAACCCAACCCTTTTCCATGTGCTTAAAGAAGGGTAGGTAATTCTTTTACCACCAAACTCTACAATATATCCGTGTAACATATATAACAAAGTAGCTAAGAACTTTCTGAAATCCATATATGAAGGTTCCATAATAATGCTTTAACCCTAATTATATCTCAACAATAAGTAAAGATATAATAACTTACCTTCATTGAGACTCAAAGACACGAAGTGGTATTTCTGTCATTTGTATACATGGACAAAGTTTTATGCATTTTTATCGATGAATATTTACAGACCACAGTGTCATGTACTTGATGCTACTACAAAAAAAAAATTGAATTTTATATTTAACAATCCATCAAAGAAGTGGAGGTGGTTAATTTCAACAACCACCACAATCCATTTCATCCTCTTTTCTTGAATAACATCACACAAAGAAGGCAAAGGTAGTGTGGCAATTTGGCCCACTTGTGTGCTGCTATTGCATTGCCTTCATTGTACACATATGGTGTAAATGTAACTAGAGAAAATGATTGAATACAAATACCAATGTTTTAATATTAAGATTAGCTTAATTAATGCAACAAAAAATAATTTTTTCCATAAAAGTCAGGAATGTTTAGGATCACTATCACCCTACCAACCTACCTAACTGTCCTATAGAGGTGATGCACATGCGAAGGTGGACACCTTTCAATGGGTCCCAACTTTTAAGACCTGTCACCCTATACTGACCTCAACTATTGATGATTAATTATTCTAATTTCAATTATCATTCATAATTAGTATCAAATATTAAGGATGTATGAAATGAAAACAACAAATTTAAGCTTTGTTTGGTATGCATTCTTAAAAATATATTTTTATCATAGAATGAAATGGGCTAAAAAATGAAGCATTTTCATATTGTAAATTAGAACATGTTCTAGTATAGATTGTGTTCTCTTAATACTTTCTATAACCCTATCTGACCTTGAGCCCAAAAATTGAAAAACAAGGATAACTTTAGGAGCAAGATACCAATCTCAAATGTTATGACCCAACAAGGAGACAAGTCAAAAAATAATGTCATAACTTTGTACGATTGTTGACAATGATAATGTTTTTTCCATGTCGAGTCTAGGGTTTATAGGGTCGCCTAGATGAGAGATGAGACAAATAGACAAGTACGGGAAAAAAAATAAAAAATCTATATTCTCTACAAGTTCCCACCTATGTGTAGTTGCCTACACGGTCTGTTTACCTTTGAAGAGAACAGGTGGCAAATTATGACTGTCTACATGATAAGAGTCTAGGAGACCATTTGGACTGGGAAATCGTATTTCCCTTTTAATTTTATGGGATTTGCCGAGAGACCATGTGTTCATGGTTCCAAGAATGGGTTCGGTGGGCTTGATTTGATTTGGGTTTTTGATGTAATGTTTACCATAGTCATTGTTTTATGCTTGAATTAATAGAAGAGTATTGAATGATGAACATTGTTCGATAATGGGTTTTTCAGTTAACCGTTTTAAAATGTAAATCGATATATAAATCTACTAACATCAAGCCTCGTCCCGTTATAGACGAGGCTTTGATAGTTATCTATTTCAAGATTGATCTCTGGTCCCCTTCTATATACTAATACCAACAGAGCGCTGTAAGAATCATCTTACATTTGAATCTACATTAGCCTAACCCAGGAGCTAGAAAACATTTTCAAAGAAGAAGAGAATAGATAGAGCAGGCACAAGAACACTAGGGGTCTATTTAATGTTTTCCCCAATTTGATGAAGATCTGAAAAAATGATTTTAGCCTTTTGAGGGGAGACATCCAAACTGCTGCATAAGATTCCTGGTCTGTCCGTGAATTCTTTCTGCTCACCATTTCTCTACAAATCCAATCCTATTTGCACATAAAATTTTTTTTTGCTTCATTTGGGAAAAACAGTTTTTATATTTTTATAGGATCAATTGGTAATGGTTTTTCTTCCAAGAACATTACCTTTCTACTTTTTCTTTCTTGTTTTTATTGTTTCGAGCAATGTTCAAGAGAAAAAGATTTTCTTCAACGACTAGAGTTCATCTAGTGTACGTATCGATACATATGTCCGTTGAATGACTCCAACCACTGAATCAAGACTAAAAAGACTCCAACGTGAGATGAAGATTCAATTGGCCGGGTCCAGTCAGATCCACCTAGATTGGCCCTGAATGATTCCTAGTTGAATAACAGATCCAAATTGTCTGTATTATATGAGGTAAAAAAATTCCACACAAACCGTTTCGAGAGGCTTATCTATAATTGTATATTATTCACATCAAGACATCTAATCTAAAAGACCGAGTTTTCAAGTAGATAGGTCATAAACCCAGAAATCGTACATTACTAGGGTGTCAAATTAGGCTTAAACCGAAACAGAACCAACCTTAACCGGAACCTTATTGAACCGTAGTTGGGCTGGATTTTTTGAGTCCAATGAAAAATTGAAATCAGACCGGACCAATTGATAAATTCAAATGAAACCAGACCAATAGGAATGAAACCAACGCAGCCTAATAATGGACCAATAAGGGTTCATTATAACAAAATTTTATTAAATATACATGTAGGAAACTAAATTCGGAGCTAAACCAGCTTGATAATGATCCGATAGAGCCCATTAGGCTAACTTATTGCTACTATATATATAACAACTGATAGTAAACTATTAAGAACCCATTAAACCAGCCCGAAATCGAACTGAACCAAAACCGAAACCGATTTATTTTAATGGGTCATAATTGAGCTGCAGTGTACAAATCTGAAACCGAATCAACCCAAACCAAACTGGTCCATCAACACCCCTAATAATAACTACCCTATCGATATGGACTAAGCTCCTTTCATTCGTGGTCATAGAACTGTATTCATTCCATCAACTCCCCCTAACTTTGGTCCATGAGCCTCCACATGACCAATGCACCGACAACCCGTTCTAGTACCGTTACGATGGTATCCAACTTAACAATCCGAGCTTAATTAAGGGTGGAAAGACTCGTTTTAGGTGCATAAATACTGCAGTTATACACTACCCGACCGATATGGGACTAAACCCTTCTCATTCTTGGCCATGGAACTGCACTCAGTGCATCACATCACCCGTTGATTCATGCGGCACATGATAAATTACGCATATGAGAAAATCCATTACATGATGGGCCATGGATCTTCTAAGAATCTGTTGATTATTTCTCCTGGACAGAAAGTCAAAGGAACACCATGATCGAAGGCAAGAATGGAGGATGGCATGGACAATATACTTGGAGTCTTTGGTGCCAGTTGATCTGACATGTGATACAAACATTTATGCACGTGAAGGTATGCATGGGCCTATTTTGGGTGAACAAGATAAGTCCAGGCCCAGTCCAGCAAAATAAAGCTACTGCTCGGGGGTCTAGAAAAACCAAGGACAGTGTACTTGAGCCCAATACGTGAACATACGATTACACTATGTGAACTATTGCAGTAAACCCTTTTCGTTTACTGTTAAGTTTCTATCTCAAAAGTTTGAACTAGTAAATAGAGAGACTCTCACATATATAAGGCACCTAAGGTTCTAGTCTCTAAATAATGTGGAACTATTCCCAACACTCCCCCTCATGTGTTGCCCCTCTTTTGGGTGGCAGTATGGGTGGCATGTGGTCCCTCTCTTTAGGTGACTGAACAGAGTGAATCTAGGGCTTTGATACCATGTTAAGTTTCCATCTCAAAAGTTTGAACTAGTAAATAGATGGACTATCACATATATAAGGCACCTAAGGTTCTAGTCTTTAAGCAATGTGGAACTATTCCCAACATTTCCCCTCATGTGTTGCCCCTCTTCTGGGTGACAGTACGGGTGGCATGTGGTCCCTCTTTTGGGTGACCGTACAGAGTAAACTTGGAGCTCTGATATCATGTTAAGTTTTCATCTCAAAATTTCGAACCAATGAATGGAGGGACTCTCACATATATAAGGCACCTAAAATTTTAGTCTCCTAGTAATGTGGGACTATTTCCAACATTTATTGATAAAGGTTCTGACTGTATATATATATATATATATATATATATATATATATATATATATATATATATATATATATATATATATATATATAGGTAAATAAAATATTTATTAATCCCAGAATAGAGAACTCAGCAAGCATTCAACCGAAGAAGGGGGCCAACAAGTGAAGGAGGGGCACACCACTGGGACAGGCTCCAGAGGCAGCCCCACCAAAAAAACATCAAAAGAAAAACCCTACAGAAGCAAAAGGACAATGATCAGCAACAAACACAGATCCTAGGGAATCACTATACAGTAGTTACATTCCAGTTAGAAAGAAGATGGCAATACGGGCTGAGGCCGAGTCATGCCCCTTAATGGAGTAGCATCTATTTTGGACCTCAGACTTGACAAGCATAACGATGGCCTCCCTTGTTTTCGATTTGTTGTTGAAGGTTCTTGCATTTCTCTCTTGCCAAATATGGGATATGACTGCACAGAATTTTCATTTTCCTTTATGATGAACAGATTTCATTTCCCTTCCCTTTCATTGCAACGAAGTGGAGCCTAAGTTAGTGTGGATAATGTATATATGTTGGGTTCATTGGACCACTTGAATCTAGGCTTCAACCCAAAACTGTCTTGTGGACTCTGGAAAACTGGCTGGGAATTCCAAACCCAAACCCAAACCCAAACCCAAGCCCATTGTAAGCTTCTTTTTTATACACCAGTGTAAGCTGAGCCGTACCCAATATTGAATATCTCTGATTTGAATTTTGAATAAGGAAACATTTTAAAGTTTTTTTTTTTTTTTTTTTTTTTTGGTAGGAAAAGCATTTTCAAGGTTGCTTGTATCAATGTTTCAACTTCAGTGGGTTTGCCATGCGCCCCATGCCTAAGGGTATAAAAATGAAACTAAATCGTGTATCGAAATCAAATCGAATTATTTAAAGTAAAATCGTAAAATCGATTATTAAACGATTTGATTTTTATTTTAAAAATGTGAAGTCTAATATTCTATAATATAGCAGCAGTTATATTTTGTATAGATTAGAACAATATGAAACAGTAATGATAA
The DNA here is from genome assembly GCA_028583415.1 of Protea cynaroides. Taxonomy (NCBI): domain Eukaryota; kingdom Viridiplantae; phylum Streptophyta; class Magnoliopsida; order Proteales; family Proteaceae; genus Protea; species Protea cynaroides. The sequence goes on along the minus strand of CM053269.1, from coordinate 50,299,014 downwards.
TCTAATTAATGAATATGAAATCATAGTCACATATGTATCAATAATATATATATATATATCAACTATAATCATATAGTTAAATCTAAAACATACATAAAATGAATGTAACAATACATACCTTATAAGTAGAAAATCGAAGTTTTAAAAGGAGGGTTGAGTCGTGTTGGTACACTCTCCTTAAGACAGTATTTGCCCTCTATTGGTCTCTTGCAAATCTGCCTTCAAAATAAAACAATCCTTATGTAGGATACCCACCTAGTGTGCACGCATTGTCAGGTATATGCAAACCCGACGGCTAAGATTGAATTTCCTTCAAAGAACAACGAATCTTGACTCTCAGATTAAACAGAATAGAGAGAGAGAGAGAGTTGGAGAGGAAGAGAGAGAGAAATCGTATTGATTTCGAATGAATTTGAAACATGGGGTCGGACTCTATTTATAGGGCCCAGGTACCACTTGGAAATGTCCATTGGATGGGTTGAGATCCTCCAAATGGACCATCCAGATTGATCCAGATCTCAGATCCTGAGATCAATGGTTTGGATGGTACCTTTTTATGTGTAGACATATCTTTATCTCTACACATAAACCCTTTCGAAAAGGGTATCCGGGTAGGGGTGTGTCCGAATCCAAAAAAAACCCATACCCTCAACCCGCTGCCCACGCGCACGCCCATGCCCATGCCCACGGTTGCAAGTCGCGATCACGGTTGGGGTCCGGTCTTACCCGCGCGTGTGTGAGTCAACCGAGCATTTCTTCCTTTTTGGGGCTCAATATGTAGATGACACTCCCTACAAATAAAGACCTCTCCTCCACAATCCTTAAGCAATGTGGGACTAAAATGTCCTACATTGGAAAAGGCCAATTCAAATCGAAAATGAAATTTTCGCCCAAAACGAAAATCAAAATTTTGAAGCAAAAAGGAAAGTTTTGAATTTAAATTTTTTTAAACTTTCATTTGGAAAAACCTTTTCTGACTTTTGATTTTTTTCCAACAAAATGAAATCGTTTAGTTAAATGGTTCGATTCTAATTTCAATAATGAAACGGTTTAAACCATAGTTGTCAAGGCGTCGCCTAAGTGTCTAGGCGGTTTTTATAGGCTTAGGTGTCAGGGCGTCTTATGAACATAAGAAAGACGGTTGCCTAGGGTGTCTGGGTGTCGCCTAGGCGATGCCTAGTGACTAATATCATTTAAGTAAATGTTTCTTTAATTTTATATTTTATTTACTTAAAATATTATTCATAAATAAGCAAATACCTCCATTTGAATTCAATAAAAATAGTTTAAAATTCAAATTGTAAAAGGATAAAAAGTCAACCCTCAGTTCAAGAATAAAAATCATATTTTTGAGTGCGGGGGTGATATTTAATTTTCAAATGTTAGGCTTTTCTCCAAATATAAAAATTTCATAAATCTTATTATAGTAAAGCATCACCAAAAACCAAGAGCGTGCTAAAAATAATCTCTTGCTTTGATTCTCAAAAAATAATTTACATTCAGACGACTTTAAACAGCATTTACATACTCCGAACAAGTTTTGATTGGAGTGTAAATCTTTCATTATAACTCGAATTCAAGTAATCTCGAATTTGTTGGAAAACTGAATATGCTAGCTTTGTAACGAATTCGAGATTGTTTGAATTCGAACTATATTAAAAAAATTATGCTCTAGTCAAATTTGTTAGAAGTACACAAATGTTAGTCATAAATATGTGTTGCCTACTTAACTCATTATTTGTTGCATTGTTGGTTTTCTCATATTAATTAAGTTATGTCTTAAATGTTGATTATTTATGTAGAATGCTATAGTATTAATATTTTAGAAATAAAAAAATACACTAGGAATGCGTGTAGACGCCTAGGGGTCCAGGATGGCTTCGAACTCCTTGGATCGCCTTGACACCTTGACAACTATAATTTAAACCGACTATTTAAAATTTTACTTTAATCCAATAGTGCTAAATATCTATATTTGTAGAATATTATAATGTTTTTCACATGGCATGCTTCTAAAATGTAAATCTACTTTTATATATAATTCAAATTATTTTAATGCTTTCCTTGGTTTTCCCTCTCTTCTATTCCTAATTCTCTTCTTCTCTCTCCCGACAATGAAATTGTTTAAAAATCAAAATCGATAAATAATCGATTTTGATTAGCATTTTAAAATCATTAATTAATAATTAGATTTTGGTTTTATTCATTACACATCGAACCACATCGTTTAACATCCTTACTTATGCTTCTAACACCATCAGATGGGAAACTAATGTGTATTCTATCGATAAGTAGTAAATACATTTATAATCTGTATCGATAAGTAGTAAATACATTTATAATCTGTATAGATTTGTCTATCATTCAAAAATATGTTTTTAACGAATTTCAAAAGAGTAAGAAAAAACACATATTTTATAAGAATACGAATAATACATGTTATAAAATGTTAATTTATTCAAACAATAAGAAATAAATATTTCCTAGTTGTTCTATCAAGGACCCCGACTAACGACATTCTTTTGACAACTATTTTTCGATCTAATCTCTTTTTTTTCTTTTCTCTTTTTCCCCTATCTTCGTTTCACATAAATATTGTGTTTATTTATTTATTTTTTGGTAAAATATTGTCTTTAAGTTTATTCCTTATGATTTTCTGTTTTAGATGTTATCACCGTAATCCACATGTACCTTTGGTCATTCGTTTTATATGTGGTAAAATAAGATATTTCATTTTAGGAAAAAAGATAGTTACCTCCCTGTAACTTATCATAATGATAGTTGAAAACCTAAATTTTGGGAAAAGACAAATGACCCCAATTTGTAATGGTGTTAAAGTTATATTTTTTGTGAACAATTCTACCCTCAAGTTTTTAAAACCAATATTGTCGGGAAAGAAGAGAAAAACCCCTCTTTCACTCCGATGGTGAAGACGAGAGGCGTGAGAGAGAGAGAGAGAAGAGAGAGAGAAACCTTGAGGACAGAGAAGAAACCCCTATTCATTCATATTGAATGCGAGAAATCGAAGAGTTGCTTGAAGGAGAAGCTTTAAAATCGGATAAATACGAATCATAGATGAAAAATCAGCTAGAGAAGGAAAAGAAGTCAAATAAATGAAGAAACAGAGACTTAATACCGAATTCAAACTCAAGAAAACCTCAAGAACAAGGGGGAAATCTGTATTTCAAAAAGAATAAAATCCATACAACAGGATTAGTAAACTATATTACCTAGATACAAGCCAGAAATCCAACAAAAACTTCAAATTAATATTACCTAGAAAATCTCATGTAAACCCTGAAATTTCATGCAATTCCAGAAAATACAAAATATAAGAATCCAAAAACCCATATAAAAAATTCAAAACCGTACAAGGAAATAATGTCTCTTTGAAGAGGAAAATAAAAGAAGGAGACAAATAAAAAAAGGGGGTTCGGCTGCTCTTCAGTGATCAACGGATTCAGAAGTTTTCTTACTAGACCCTACTCCATTAGCGATGCACATTTTGTTCTGAAATAATCCCCTGTTAACAAGAGAGAGATGGGATTTTGATTTCCTCAAAACCATATCGCCTCTTTTGCTATTAACTGAATCACAAACCCTTTTTAAGAAGCTTCATTTCGATTCCTTGAGACAACAAAATCTGTGATCGACTGATCCTTACTACTCAGAGACAGATGATGAACAGAGCGAAGAGGGGTTTCTTCATCTTCGTTCTTCAAGCTCTCTCTGCTAAATCTTCTCTCTCGTCTTCAAGCTCTCTCTCTCTCTCTCTCTCTCTCTCTCTTGTATGTGTTTCCTTTTTTTCCAGACCAACGAAGAAGGTAACAGGGGATTACTACTCCGCCGTTGGATGGTCTTCATTTTAAATCTAACTGTCTTCAAGCTTCGATATGGTTGCCTTCAAGCTTCATTTTTCCAGACCAACGAAGAAGGTAACCATCCCCCGATAACGAAGCTTCATTTTTTTTTTCTTCTTTTAGTCAGGGTTAATTTGGTTATTAAAATTAAATTGGCCTCGTTTTTTTCCCTTCATTTTATTCAAAGTATTCATATAAAATTTACAACCAAACATCTCGTTTTTGGTCGGTGATTGATGACATGATACTACTTAGCTTGCCCTTTCCTTCCCGCCCTTTGGACCCGAAAATGTTTATTTTTTATTTTGTTCTTCTACAATTTATACGCTACATGATATCTCTCTCTTTCTACCAAAAATAAAAAATAAAAAAATAAAAAATCTCTCTCTATATATATAAAATAATAAACTAAATATTTATTAGACATGTATAGAATCATTGTTATACGTTTCTTCACCACATTTAAAAAAAATATTATTGACATTTAATTTATTAAATAACTGTATATATTTGTACCAGTTTTTTCATCGTATCTGTACTTACTAACTATATATGATCCCACCCATGGTGTGAAGAATTGGTCAATCTCAATTCGGATACATTGCTATTGTCGTTAGATTTCGCTTGATGCACTAGATGCTGCCACGTATCTGCAGACCAAGAATATGTAATAAGATGGGTGGGTTTTACCTTGTAGCCATTTTGATGTTTAAGTTAGTATGGTCCAGAACAAGTGGAATGGAACTCAGAGATAAGATACCTAGGTTCCTTGGAGAAAAGAACTGAGGTACGGAACTTTAGCAAGACTTTTCTTTTTTGGTTCACCATGGCAATGAGATAACAGTGTAGGGTAACAAATTGAGAATTCTAAAGGGAATTTGGTATAGTAAGAGTCCCTTCAGAGAGTGCAAATTCAGATCCATTCAATTGGTGTTCTCCTGTTATTTGTAGGCAAATCAAGACGTTTGTTGGGCAAGTTTCCCTTCCTCACCTATTGTTATTTACAGCGTCACATTAGTAGAACAATATAGGGTAAAAGAGCTACGACCCTAGGGAGCGGTGTCTATCTGTCAAATCTAACCATTTCGACCCCTTGCAGGTCCATATCATTGTCTCTTTTTACAATAGGTGGACGCCATTCCCAGTCTTCGAGTGAATCTGATATCTTTTTGTCTTGTATTGGTCATGATCATAGCTATGTGGCCAGTCAAATCAATACATCCAGTATTTATTACTTTTGTCGGCATTTATGAACATTAATTATTATCCATTTAATGCTCACTTACCACCATGTAATTTGTCTCTTTATTGTACATGAGTCTAGGGGACCGAACGGTGTCTTTTTTAAACACATTTGGCGGGATATTCTCTTTTTGGAGAGAAAACCAACATCCCTTCGGATGGGTGCCGTGTGTCTAGTCCCTACAACTCCTTCCCGTTGTTCCATCTGACGGCTCAGATTTGATGTGGTTTATTTTCCCCCAACAATAGCCGAGTTTCATTGATTCCGATACCATAGAAACCGATTCCATTGCCGATTCCACTTGAACATACTCCCACTGTCCCACCAAGGAATCCAAGTTAATGATGGGCCCGCTATACGGTCCAGATCGAGCAATGCAGAAAGTACCCTTCATCACTCACGAAAATGATCCCAATCTGACGTATGGAAAGTGGCTGCTCAATGGATGTTTCCTCGTTGAATCAAGTTGACACGTGATTGGAAACACCCTTCTGAAGCATCGCAGTTTTGCCGAATACATAACCGCCGCAGACGAAATTCCCAAAACGCCCACAAAATAGGCCGAATGAGTGGAAAAGGGAAAAAGCCCTTGCTAATATAAATCAGAAGCAATGTAGAAGGGTAAATTTGTCAATGAAAGCAAATAACACACAGGTTTCCAGCCATTGCCCTTAATAGTTCTCGTCTTAAACTTTTGATAGGTTGAAATAAAGAACAAAAGAGTCATTTCGTTAGAGGACATAGGAGTCTTTAAAGGAAAAAGACTTATGGAAACTGGAAAAGGGTTCCGGAACACTTGCCCTATTGTATAAAAGAATTCGGCTGTCATCAAGAACAATTGCAGTTAGGCGGGTAGGTACAGATACGGTTACGGACAAAGGGAGAGCGGGAGAAGTGAAAGAGAGGGATGGAGGAGGAGGATATGGTGGTGGCGGCGGCCGATGTTGAGGAAGTCGGTGCTGGGTTTGATGGTGGCGATGGTGAAGGTGGTGATGGTGGTAGCAGACTTGCAGTCGGAGAAGGAAATGGGGGCAGCAGCAGCCGAGTCGGTATCGGGTTGGAAGACCGAGTTAAAGGACCTTGGTCGCCTGAGGAAGACGCGATTCTTAGTAGGCTCGTTAGCAAATTCGGCGCCAGAAATTGGAGCCTCATCGCCCGTGGAATCTCCGGGCGGTCTGGCAAGTCGTGTCGGCTGCGATGGTGTAACCAGCTCGATCCTTGCGTGAAGCGCAAGCCCTTCACCGGTAACCTACATTACCTATCAATCCCTCTCCTTTTTACTGTGAATCAAGGGTTTCATGGCACTGATTATGTTTTTAATGCTTCTTCTTGTTCCTATTTTGTTCTGAAATTTTCTACTGGATTCCGGTTTAGATTATCGCTAACGAGGCTTAATTTTTTATGTGATACTAGAAGCTAACACGGGATTTCCATGTCCCCTGCTATTGTTTGTGCTCTCTGAACTGCTAATAATGACTTTAGATCGTAGAGTTTTTGGTTGATCCTACGGGTTATACTTCAAGCTGGTAGTACAGTGGTCCTTCTTTTTCTTTTTTTAATCTTATTCTCACTTAAAGAATAAAGGGCCATTCAACTTACTAACGTCTTTTGGAGGATGCATTTCCGATAGACCTTCCCTTCTGTAATTTACAATTTGCTCTCCTTTTTATATCTTTTTTTCTGTTTCATCTCTATTGTCGCTTGGACTCGAAAAGCAATTGGGGGGGGGGGGCAATGGGGTCGAATTTTTTAGGGACCCATTAACCTGTAAATCTCTCGAAAACCAAAAGAAATTAGTGCACTACTGATTTATATTATGCTTGGAAGTTTTACCATTCTGGAATTTTTTTTACCAGAATCTTCATTTTGGATAAGTTATTGGTGTTTCTGTTGCAATTGGTAACTATACTGAAAACTCAAATGTAACTCTTGAATCAGCTGACAGACTTTTGGAGGAGAAAATATCTCCTTAAAATAAGATTTGAAAAAAAAAAAAATCAATTTGAAAAACGTGCAGACATATTTTCTCTAAGTCCCAATTCATCCTGTATCTTCATTGGATTTGAAGTAGACTAGTTAAACCTCTTTACCATCTTTCCCTTCCAAAAAATTTTAAGTGTTGTCCCTTCTGAAAACTTATGAGAAACATCTTTGTTGAAATCTCAATAACTGGAGGTGGATTGACTCTCATAGATCATTTCGATGAGAATGAGCTACATTTTCCATTCTGATGCAACATGTGTCTTGGTAATGCTTCTGCATCATTCCTGTCACTTGGAATTCTTAACTGAAGCAAGGGCCATATTGTGGTTTTTGAAGGTATTATATTCGTTTTGAGTGCCATCCTTACAGCCTCTCTGCATTGCAGGGGTAAGGCTGTGTACACTCTGCCCCTCCCCAGACCCTACAGTAGCGGGAGCCTCGTGCACTGGGACGCCCTTTTTGAGTGCCATCCTTGAAACTTAGTAACTGTTTCACTCTTTCTTTGTCTCTCCTGCCTCTCCTCACACCACAGTGGTGACTGGATTTGTTCATTTATTCTTAAATTACAGATCTTTACACATTTCTGTCTTGGCAGTTCTAAATGCAATGCTAAAGTTCAGGAGTACAATGCCTCACCCTCTGTGGTAACTTATATGTGTTAGTTAACTGTATTCGATTATTATCCTGATAATAGTTTTTCTGTTTTTTTGGTATTTTTTTCTTTTTATTTTTAATTATTTCATGTGAGTTCAGCTGATTTTGAATGAAATCTTGTAAATTTCAAGTTCAATCCTTGCTGAACTGAAATGCTAGTGATTTTGATTGAAATTTATAGGATGGTCTTCTATCCAGAAAGTTTTTTTTTTAATCTGATTCCTTTTTGTGTGTGCTGGTGTGGCAGTTGTTCACATAATGGTTGTGAGAGTCTGAAAATGTATCAAAAGGGAAAAAAGAATGAAGAAGAATAAGATTAATTCCATCTTTTTTTTTTTTTTTTTTTGATGTAGCGGAACAACTTCCCCCCCTAAACTTGTATCCAGTTTATCAGAACGAGGTTAAAAAAATTCCCTTATTGGGGTGATACCTACCAGAAATATTCAGTGTTGGTAGTCCAACAACCAAGTTTATGGAATGCTTAATATGGGTACGTCCATATGTGCAATATTCAAAGTTACAAGTCAATCACGAAGGTTTCTTTCAGGAAAGGGAGGTGAAATTTATTTAACAATGAAAAGGGGAAATTTTGTAATAATTACCTAACATCATTGTGCAACCTATTTAAAATTCTTACCATAATTTGATTGCTAAGTCAAGTAAAATTTAGTAATCAAATTTGGAATAACTTGGAATTAATTCCACAATCATGTTAGGTAATAATTACAAAAGTTTCTTTCAGGTTTGAAAGATTTCACTTCCCTTCCACTTATTTCCCTGGCAACAAAATGGAGCCTTAGGGGGGCCACTAATATAAGTGCATCAAGTTTAGGTTTCTGTTATACTGAAAATTTCAAGTATCGAGGTCAAATCGATCGTATCAATGGACATTGATCCACTGATATGATATTTCTACATGGAAAGACTTGGCTGTCTACTAGCCTTCCTTTAGCTCCACAAAGTACCGGTTGGGATCCAACCTCTATCAGATAAGTGGATTTTTTCCCCCTAAGAAAGTAAATGATAAGGATAACTGAAGATTAATTCACCCATGATTTGTAGAGCATGCAAGTATTCATTAATTTTATAGGGTAATCAGGACGGAAAGTTAGTATATTTGGTGTAGTAAAGGTTTTGGGCATTGATGATGGAGTGTTTTTATTTTTTTTTATTTTTTAATTGCAAGGTGCCTTGAAAAGATGAGTTTGGTCATTTTGACTGTTGGGATAGATATCCTTGGATAGGCCACATGTCAAATTTAGTGATTGATCTCAAGCATTATAATGATTTGTGGCAAATTGGGACTTTATAGAAACTTAAGACATCCTGAAAGATGGCATGGAGACATGTCTACTTAGTTTAATCATTAATCAAATTGACATGTGGTAGATAATATGTATGTGCTAAGACCTCACCTTCTTTTATTTCTAAGAAGCAAAAACCAATCGTCTGGCACAAGGGCTCAGGTCTTGGCATAAGCTTTAAGGGGACCAATCTTGGAGTTGGAGCCATATTAAGGCATACATATGTATCATGTTGAAAACCATTGAGGGGTGATGCAGGTCAATCCAGATGTATCTGCTTGTAATGGGACAATTCTGGTTGTGTTTCAAAGGCTGATATTGCTTAGATCTACCAATCAAATTTAGTGGTTATGATTTATCAAATCTAATAGTCAGAAATCATGGAAGGTAATAACAGATTGTTAAGAATAATATTTCAGTTTTTTAAAATAGAGAATATACTGACTTTATAGGCCATAGGGGTGGTCGATGGAAGTTGTGGAGACAAAATAAGGAAGTTAGATCTTCAGATTTAAGATTTGGAACTATCAATCGATGGGAGGAAAAGGAAGAGAAAGCTCATGATGGGTGATGAAAGAAGAAAATATTTTAAATTGTGGAGACAAAATAAGGAAGTTAGATCCTCAGATTTAAGATTTGGAACTATCAATCGACGGGAGGAAAAGGAAGAGAAAGCTCATGATGGATGATGAAAGAAAAAAATATTTTAACTTTAAGATGAGACTGATGGAAAGAAAAGGAGGAGAGAGGATACTGGTGAGTGCTTGAGTTTTGTCCAAAGATTGGAGAGAATATAAGGGACGGCTAGGCCATTACCAAACCAAACAAGATTAATTCGTTCATACATATTTGTAAGGGGATGGTTACGTCTATTTATAGAAAAAAAAAACCCAAAGGAAATCTTCTAAATCTAGGTGTTATAGTGCATGTCCGTTGCTGGGTCGGGATGGCCTGATCCAGAAACCCAGACTGAGACAAATCAGATCCAAACTGAGATTTTGGTCCACAAAGGGTTGGTAGGGAATTTCTTTTTTATTTGGGGATTATTTATATAATTTGAGTTTTTATGTCATTCTGGGGATTAAATACATTGGAGATTTGGTTTCCAAATTTTAGTTGTTTTCAAGTTTCCTTGTTTGAGTCTACTTCATTTTGAGAGTCCATTATGCTTGCATGTAACTATTGATTTCAGAGTTGAATAAGAATATTGGGTTTTGTTTACTGCTGCTGTGGAGTGACTGCTGGCTGTGTCGCCTTCTTTCTATTTTTCATTGACAGTCTTTTCGCTCTCTCAAGTGTGTTATTCTAAGTTCTCTTTCCTCTTCCTTTATTTCTTCTTCTTTTTATACTTATTACACTTCTTCTTGTTTGTTCTCTGCTTCTATCCTTTGATTCATTTTTTTTATAGTTTCTGTTTCGTACATTCCCTGTTACCTGTGGAATTTTCAAATTGGATAAAAATTGTTAGAACTTTTATTCCTTTATCTATTAAGCCTGAGATTTTAGGGTTAATACCGTACCCTAGGGCGTTAAAACCCTAGAGTTTCATTCCCAATCAATCTTTCAGCTGAGACATCTTTTGAAATCAGGCATAACCTGCAACCCCCACCTGGTACTGCTTGCATGGCTTCATTTGCTGTTCTTGGCTTCCACTTTGACTGTTTATCATATATCATCAACAGATTTTCAAGATTCTTACCTTCCCCTAAAGTCTCAGCCTGGTTGGAACTCCCATTGATGAGTATCCCCCCTTGAAGTAAACTAGGTTTGGCACTCATTTCAGCCATGAATTGACAAAGAATCAACTTCTATTATTGCAAACAAGATCCTTATAGTTGATGATGTTACCAAATATGCCCTTCTTTTATAATTTGTTTCAAATTTATCACCAGCCATTCTGAATTCACTTTTAGAATTATTTATCATCCTGCCCCTGATTCTGATTAACTCTTCCAAAAGCTCTCTGAACTTCAAAATTATTACAGAATTGCCTCTACTTTCTTATATTTGTATTTATTCATTTGGTGGGTCCATAGCAACACAAAATTAGGGCCTTGGAGACCGGGTTGCATTACTAGGACTCTTGGACAGCTAATCAACTTTTTTAATAAGGAGTTTAGTTTCCTAACGACAAACAACTCAACTTCTAATAAAATATGGTATTTTAAATTTTAAGAACTTCTAATCAGTATCTAAACAAGGACTCCACGACATGCCTTAAAACTCTAATAGAAAATTAAGGAAAGTTACACATCTCTTATCTTTAATTGAAAGACTATCGTGCCATGACATACAAAATCTAAACTTATTCTAATCAAAGTTAATCCCAGCCACATGATTTGGACCTGTTACGGTTGGAAATCGCCCGTCGATCCGTGCTCTGAATGACCTGCAATCACAGAGATGAGACAAAGGAGTTGGGCGCCTAAGCCCCGGGTACACTCCGATGCCTAAGTTAGATTCCCAAGGTAAACTTTAAAAGAGTGGGACGATGAGAGAGTTTGAGCGTGTGAGAGGGATGGATAATAATAGCTTGTAACTTAGGGTTTACCTTGAGGGATGACCTCTACTTATAGATTGTGAAGAAGCATGGAGGTACCAGGACTCAGGGGAGTAGACTGCCAATAGGATTTCCATGTGTCGCTTTGTCGGACACTCATGTGGTAGACTCCGAGTAGGAGTCGGAGACCTTAGCCAAGGAAGCTAGGTCGGTCAGCTCTGGGACTGACACGTGTCAACGTGTGAGTAATGGCCGACCGGAATAGTCGGTGTCGTATCAGACTGAGAGAAGGACTCCCTGGAGGTAGCATAATCACAATGGGATTTTGGCTTCCGACTGAGAACCGTAGCCGAGTAGGACTATAACTCCGAGCGCTACCCGAAAGGCCGGGCGCACGAGAGGCCGTATGCATGACAGGGCGAATACATGATGCCGAGTGCGAGACACTCCGAGCGCTCAGGCTCTGAACGCGCAACTTGACACGTGTAAGATTAAAAATAAAAGGGATTTTTCCCTCTTAACAGGACCATAGATTGCTTCTGAATTATTCTCCCTTGGATGGAAAAGATTCATCCTTCAGTTTTATAGCGAGGGATAACCTTCACTGTATGATCAACATCTACAACCTTTTGCTTCAATTTGATGTTGATCCACAAACTGGAACGAAATCGATGACCGTCAAAATTTTGATTTTGAAGATCTGTTGGGGAAGAACAAAATTCGGACAGTTTTTCTTTTCATTTCCACAATATTCTCCATGGGAGACTCCTCAAATTCAATTAGACCGTCTTTCAATGCATCGTCGATTCTTATTGTGATCCTTATGAAAGTTTTCAATCAATTCAGCTTTAGTTCTTGGGCGTAGAACACCGAAGTTTATTTATTTGATTTTACTGTTTAGTGGCCTCCCTAGCTTCCATAACTGTAGCCCATATGTCTCGGATACCCCTCTTTTTATTGAAGGAATATCATTTTTCAAATACTAAGTCATAGATATATTGATCAACCTCCATGATGAAGAGCTTTGGTTTTATCTTTGATGCCAAATTGATGCAGATCGATCAAGATGGATACAGTTGCTCAGATTTGCTCTCAGCTCTAACAGTCAGAATTAATTCAAGGTATAACAGAATGTAAAGAATAATGTTCCAGATTTAAAAAATAAGGAATAAACCACCTATTAGGTGTGATTGATCAAAGTTGTGGAGGAGACAAAATAGGGAAGCTAGATGCGAACTAATTTCTTTCTGTAAAGATCTATAGCCACCAATTTCAAACAAGAAAAATCTAACCAAGACATGAGTCCAACAATACTATGTATAAGCTTTCTTTTCTTCCTTTTTTTGTCTACTTTTCTTTTCTTTTTTTCCCCACCCGGGGGGCGCTTGGGGGGGGAGGGGTGTGAAGGAAGCATTACTGGAGCCCAAAAGTTTTTATGTGAGTGAATTCTAAAAGGTTCCTTTGTTAATTTGAAGTTGGTAATCTTTCCTAGAGTGTGGAAAAATGTAAAGGCTTCAAAATTACTGTCTGGTGGTCTTTGGGAAAAGTTTTTCTGAACACCGGTGTGGGAAGTTTGCAGCACCCTGGCCACAGTTTTGTCTCCTGTGACACTTTCTTTCCTGCCGTGCCCTATTGACTACTCTACCATTGCCACTCCCCATTGGGGATCGCGGGAAACCCAGTCGCTCAAAAACCCTTGCCGACATTTGTCATTGCCAAGCTTCCCTCTACCGTCCTTGTCCTTGAAACTCCACTCCCTTCTTCTCGCTCTCCTCCGATGTTGTTGACAGTTTTGATTCTGCAGGAACCCATTCTTCTCTGTTGTCCTGCAGCTATCTTCGTCACCTATGATTCTTGGCCTGCTCCATCTCCCCTTTGCCCTCTTTCTCTCTGCTTCTTTCTATCGTTGAGGCTAAACTTTCTTAATTATCTATTTTTGTGGACAATCTGTTTCTCTGAAAGCACTAGTTTTATTCTCTGGTTCTTCTTTTAGTATCATCCCCTGAACCTTCATTGATTACCTTTTCAAGAGGATTTGTTCTCAACTCAGTAGGTGTGATTCCTTTGGTTAACTCTCGTTCTTAATTTATCAATCTTTATGTAATCTTCATATTTCTGGAAGGTAGAGGTACATCATCTGATTACTGGATTTTGTTGAACTTTTTAATCTATATTTTCTATTAATCAATGCTCGGACACGTAGGTATGGGTGGGCGGGAAACAAATGCTGGAGTGATGGCTATTCAAGTGGCAAGTTTTGGAATCAGCTACCCAGCTATTAGTTATGAAAAAATTTTGCCTCGATGTTCCCACCTCCCACCCCCCACCCCCTTTCTTTTTCTTTAGTATGCTTGCTTCTAGTTGTGGTTCATTTTGAATTTGATGTAATTAGTGTAGAGATTGTTCAAGCTTTATCCTTTAAGGCACTGTTTGAATGACACCTTAATGGAGACTGAATCTCACATAAAGGGATGAAAGTGAATATCAAAGAAACCACTCAAAAGGGAAGGGAGAAAAATGGATGGGAACCAAAATAGTAACGTGGGATGATTTTAGGGATAATTAATGGGATAGTGGGATAATTGTAGGGAGTCAAAATAAAGAATTAAAACAAAAGAGATATAGGGATATACTTATGGTATAGGGAGGGAAAACCAAGAAAGAGAGATATAGAGAGGAGAAAGAAGCTATCAAAACAGCAAGGGAGAAAGTGAACTCAAAGAGCGGAAGTAAACAGAATGTGAGAGAGGAGAGAGAGATCTTACCAAAGTGGGTGGGGAAACCGAGAGAGAAGAGCCGAGAGAGGAAGCCGTGAGCTTTCACTTTTTCATTTTTCAATTCATCATTCCATCATAATTTCATTAACAAAAATTGTCTTTAAATAAACTTATAATCCTAATTGGACTGAAACTCTAAAAAAACACAATTAGAACTCAAATATGACTTTAATATAAGAGTCCTAATTAAACTCAACTACTAACTAAAACTACAAAATTTAAAAACTAAAAATTTATATCAACTCAATTAACTACGTCTAAGTGGTGGGGTCCACAAATAAAGAAATTAAAAGAAGAACTAAAAACCAAATAGAATCCTAAAACTACCGAATGCCTAGAATCCTAATTAAGCTAATAAAATCCTAACAATTATTACAAATATATTCTAATCAAATTTAAATCCTAAGATGATTCCTATCCAATGAATCTTTGCCTGCACACACCTCTATAGGTGTATTTAGAACATGTAACTTTCTTTTGATTGCCCCCCTGTCTTATGCCCAAAAATTCTTTAACTCAGATAAAACGAGGGTTGTTCAATAGTGTATTTACTATTATGTCATTCTAATACACATGAAATGACAGAATTTTATCCTTGCTGAAAGAAAAAGTGTGTTATACTACTGAGGACAAAAAAAATAATGTTACAAATTATTCGGCACCTTAAGGGGGGTGTCACTAACAAAATCCTTATTAAGTAATGTAGCAATATCAACAGGCTGGATTTACTTTCCTAGTTCATGTTATTGGCTCCCTTTTTTTGTCTCCCTTCCTCTCCCTACTTAGGATCTCTAGGTGGGCAAAGCACTAACTTGTCTTTTTCCCCAAAGATTGTTCGTGCCAGTTCTCTTTGCTGAGTTCTGACTACATTATGTCACCAGTCAATTTAGCATTAGAATCCTCAGAGAAAGTTCTGTACATCATTTTGAGCCATGAGTACCTGAAATAGGTGAGCAGTAAAGGCTAAATGAGAGTCGAAATAAAGGTAGAAAAGAAGAAAATGTGGTATTATTGCTTCTTTTTTTTTAAATAAATGGGAGTAAGTGGTATTTTACAGATTAAGCTTCAATCAGAGTTGGTTTAGATTCATGGTAAAAAGAACTAGGACTGGTTTAGAGTTTAAGCTGAAATGTAAAAATACCTTATAATTTGATATATTGCTTTGGCCTTCATGTCCTTTGGGATGCTACTGCAGCAATTCTTTCTCGGATAGGGACATTTTGCAAATTCTGAGTGTGCCATCTTAGTCCAAAGATTTATGCTGATAGTTTTGAGGAGATCATTGATGCAGTTGGCTTTCCGCTTAGAATGGATATTTTCAATTCTATTTGCCAATTTGTACTAGAATCTCTAAAACTTAATTTGCAGATTGATAATAAGCCCAGCTGGAAGGCTTAGAGCCTTTTCTGCTTCAGCTGGAGTTCATGGTATTTGTCAGATAGTTTTAACGACTGTTATTTGACAACAAGCCGTGCTGTTTTTAGTTTCTGTTGCATTCTTTTTTAACATACGTAATAAGTTCAAAACAAATACTGGGACTACTATGAATTGGAAGTGTTGTCAACAGTACTTTTTGTGCCTTTTGATTATTAATACCATGTATAATATAGCTATGTGTGCTTGTAGTAGTAACTAGAAAATTTCATTTAGCGTTTGCTCTCTCTCGCCATTTATGCATAAAAATTTACTATATTTGTGAGCTGGTGGTTATGTGTTCAAATTGAGCTTCACGAGGGTAAGGCTGTGTACATAAGCTCCTCCCCAGACCCCCCCCCCCCAAACAGCAGTGGCGGGAGCCTTGTGAAATGGTGCACCCTTTTTTTTGTTCAGAAAATATCAAAATAAAAGAACCCATCATTTTCTCAAGCATTCATGCCCTTGTATTATTCATTATTTCTTGCATACGGCTTGAATTTACATGGATAAAGAGACATTGCAACTTATTTGAGTCTGCCATTTCTTTTCTCAAATTTCTAATTATGCCCAGTGCCCACCTTATGCTTTATGAGGCTGACAGAACATAAATTTTTGCAGAGGAAGAGGATCGGATCATAGTTGCCGCCCATGCAATCCATGGAAACAAATGGGCATCAATCGCCAGACTGCTACAAGGGAGGACGGACAATGCAATAAAGAATCACTGGAATTCTACGTTACGACGCAGATGCATGGAACTTGAAAAGTTTAAATCTTTATCTGGTGATATGTTGGAAGATGCCAGCGTGGACAAAACAAGAGCATCCTCAGAAGAAACTCTATCATGTGGGGATGTTAATTCATTCAAGTCACAGGAAGGAAAAGATGTCATTTCCATGGAGCACATTTCAAACCTGTACGAGGACAAGGCTCAAACAAAGGAGAATCACTGTCGTAATGAAGCGAAAGAACCCCCAACCTTATTCCGTCCCATCGCACGTGTTAGTGCATTTAACTTATATAATCCTCCAAATGGCCCTGCTCATGGCTCTTCATATTCAACAGTCCCATTGCATGGGCCTTTGGTTCAAACCTCAAAGCCAGATGTTGGAATTTACAAGTTTTTGGAAGGTTCATATGGTGAACCCCTCGTTCCTCCAGGATGTGGACATGGTTGTTGTGGAGCACAAGGCGAGGGACATCTTCAAAGCTCCTTGCTGGGACCCGAGTTCATTGAATTTGAAGAGCCTCTTCCTTTTTCAAGTCACGAGCTGGCCTCAATAGCAACAGATCTAAGTAATATTGCTTGGATTAAGAGTGGCTTG
Organism: Protea cynaroides; assembly: GCA_028583415.1. NCBI lineage: Eukaryota > Viridiplantae > Streptophyta > Magnoliopsida > Proteales > Proteaceae > Protea > Protea cynaroides. The sequence continues at coordinate 50,281,952 of CM053269.1, read as the reverse complement.
GATAATAGTAGCACCAGAGTGTTCGATAATGCAGCTGGTGGTGCCTTTTATCAAGGGGCTCCAGGCCGAATGGCTCATGTTGAAGATAACAGGAGGACTGATCATTTGCGTTTTGAAGAGGGAAGGAACAAGCTTATGGGCATGATGACAGACGTTTTATCATCCCAGATTTCCAGGCAGTCTTTTGCTGTACCTGCTAATGTTGAGGGATTGAGTTGAGTTCGGTGCAGAATTTTTGAATATCCATGGATCTGGCAAATGTGAAATTTGAGTCAGCAAATTGTAAATGCCCATACCTGCCGATCGGAGGTAGCTTGATCACAAAGGACTGTTTCTTTCTCATTGCAAGTGAAGAGAAGACCTGGTTATTGAGATGGCAGCCTTGGTATCTAGATGCACCAAATGAGAATTGGAAATATGGACAGTTTAGTGGGAGTGAGATCCCAAGACAAACTATTACAAGGTCTCAAGCTTTATTTTATGTGGAACCATGGGAATCTCTGATTTCTATGGTTTTGTTTTTGGTTGCACTCTCTATATAACCGGAAAAATAAGGATGTTGTGGATCGGCTGTATCAGTTGATTTATATCGGTCTCAGCCAACTCCAATACTGATTCGATCTCCCTTTTTATTGGTTTCTTAATCGTATCAGCCATGTGTCCGTACCTATTGGTCCTTCCAGCGATGATTCATCAGTATCGAATTGGTTTTGGCAATGGCGGATACCTGATCCGATACGGATTACTAAAACCTTGAGCCTATTTAATGTGTTTCGGTTGAGAGGGACGTTGCAAGAGTGCAAACTTCCTCTAGTAACTAGAAATGAAACCCCAGCAGATGCGACTTGGGACCCAAATTTGAGACTTGGGCTCGGGTTTAAGGAATTAAGGCTTGAACTCCGGCCAAGTGGGGTTGGAGTTGAAGCCTGGGGTAAGGCCTGGCTGCATACAGATATATTAAACAGTTTAGGGTTGAGGAATTCAAGACCAAGCTCAGGACAAATGTGGCTGGATTTTTTTCGAGCTTTCCCATCCTGCCTCTTCCGAGAAGATTTTTTTTCAAGCTTTCCTGTCCCGATCTAGCGGCTGAAGGCACACATTGCGCATACCAAATCGTGAACTTCATCTGTTGGATACAGTTGGGGGAGGGATCCAGCGACAAGAGAGGATTTTTTCCCTAGCGGTGTGTATTTCTTTCTTTATCACTCTCTTCCAAGTGACTGGCCCTGTCTTATACTTTCATTTTTCAGTTAACATATAAGATTTTAATATACGCCGTTACGATATAGATCCTTGTACCAAAAGTATTATGTCTTCATCTTTATGTAGAATAAAACAAAGAACTTAAACAGGTGATGAGGAGATCTACCCATTTAGTGAATCATTTTCAATCTCGTGCCACAGTACCATAAAAGAAATCATTTAGCTCCTTTTTAACCAACCCATGAGGAAGATCAGAAGTGCAGTTGTTCCTCTACAATAATAACCATTCCATTTTTTGTTTTTTTTATTTTTATTTTTTGTTGAAATGATAACCATTCCACTACATGGAAATAGTTGTTAAGGCTTTATTTTTTAACTTTAATTCAAAAAATCAAATTAAAAGGTAAATAGAAAATAGTTGCTGCTGTTTTATTTTTTTTAACTTTAATTAAAAACAAAATTTCCATAGTCATGCAAATGAAGAACCTTTGCATGGGTGAACCTTGTTTTACCACATGGAAATGTAACATGGTAATTAATTCTGATACTTGGATACCTTTGAAATGGTGTAAAAATTATCTAAAATATTATATCTCATGCCTACATTCAATGCATGTTATCAATTTTAATTGGATTGAAACTTAATATGTGAAAAAGGAACTTTAAAATCTACAATCTATCCAAATCTATCGATTCGGATTCAAAACTCAATTCACACGTATAAGTCTAACCGAGTTAGGCTGAATTCGGATGAGTCCGATCGATTCTCAATCAGACCGATTCCGAGCCGATTCCAAACGAATGAAAGTGAAATCAATGAAGACCAATTTCATACCAAAAGAAATCCTTGAACGTATGTGGGTTCTCTTGTAGGCCCACTCGCTTCTCAAATGGGAAAACAAAAGAAAAGAAAATTCACAAGGAAAAGGGCCGAAAGCCACCCTCTAATCCACCAAGAATGACAAACCAGAAAAAAGAAAAGTGAGGAAGATGACAGTGGTAGACTCCTAGACAACACACTTTATTCTGATTTTGGGTTTTTTTTTTTCTCCAGTACAACTGTGTGGCTTGATACACATGTATTGAAGAATGAAGACCCTTTGCCTGCGAATGAATCATATGAATCAAGCCACACAGTTGTACTGGGAAGAAAACCAAAAATCAGAATAAAGTGTGCTGTCTACCTATGTCACCTTCCTGTTCTCTTTTCTTTGACAGTTTGGCCAACATTCACTCCTCGTGTGTATTTCAAGACGATTGACGGATTAAGTGACAAGAGAGGATCTTTTTCCCATCTACACTCTCATCCGTGTCGCTCTTCTAACCTTATTTTGGACTCATTCAGAGTTCTTATATCTTGTGATTAAGAATTGACATGAATTGTCATGTTTCAAGAGCAGCAAACGACAGCCGATGGCCTTACTAAGGAGGTCTTGTGTTTGCTGGGTTTGACAGTTTAATCAATAAATTGTCTTTCTACCAAAAAAAAAAAATATATAGGTTCTCAATTTGTAATGCAGATTAATTAGGTCAGCAAATGAGATTAGGAAAAAATAGAGAGGGGGAAGGGTTTCGTAATCTGTAGATTTGGGAGATTTGTTCAAGCCACACCGGTCAGTGGTCCACAAGGTCAGGAAGAGAGAGAGTATTAATTATGTGAGACTCGGAGAGTTCAAAAGAGATCCCAAACAACCGGTTGGGGGAATTTTTTCATTAAAAAAATAAAAATAAAAGGATTATAGAATTGATAATCAACTGCCTCAGCCACTTTATTGAACTAAATATAAAATATAGACAAAGGAATCCCATGGCGCAAGCATGGGAGATTCTCCCACGCCACATCAATCACAATGCAACAAATGGTTTCATTCAATGAAGGATCCACATGGTAAGGAGAGAGGGAGTCTATGCAGAGTCCACTACTCATTATGTGAGAAGACGTCGCCAGGGTGGGGGTCTTTTTCCCACACAACGTTCCACAAAGCATAGGGCCTTGTGGCCGGATCAAAGTATGAGAATCTACTTATGATGACAAAGAGTCACCAAGGTAGAGTTGGAGATGGAGGAGGCCAAATGAGAAATTCCCTATTGTCTATCAAAAAAAAAAATATATATTTATAGACTTAGGGGGATAGATATCATCTCGTACCGTCTAGTTGTTCCGTCGTTGTTCATCAGATAAGCTAGACTGATTGGAGCGACTGGACGACAGGAGACGATCTCAATCCACCTGAGAGTGAATCACCTGAACTATAAAGTACAAAGTTAATTGACCTGACCATCAGAATGAGATAATATTTGAGCAGTTAAGAGGAGCACTCCAAAATGAGTAATATAGTATACAGATGATGATGTTCTATAGCCTGAAATTTCTAACAGCCCAACCCAATACATAACTAATATTGAAGATCATAAAAAAAAAAAAAAATTTACATCTAATAAATATCATTATGGTTAAAAAAAACCTACCCAAAAAAAATTATGGTTAGAAATTTAAGTAGTTTATATAATCATATTATATAATACTTATACAAATTTATTTTAAGATTAAAATTTTCATTTCATTTTCCTTTTAATTTTCCTTGCGACCAAACTGATCCTTACCGAACAAATTCCAAACATTCTAAATGTTAGTAATTAAATTTTTATTTCATGTCAGAAATAAATTCTTTGATTTAAAGAAGCAAAATAAATATTTCATTTGAAAAGTTTGATTCTCTTATTTGGTAACTTAAAAGTAATTACACAGTGAACAAAAGTTTCTAATTTGCCACCACCTTTCTTTTTCTTTTTTTGGACGACCTACCCACGATGAAAAAGATCCCCTTGTCATTGTCATGATGGTTGGATGTAACTTCAAGGGAGGGTGGACTTCTTACTTATAGAAAATAGAGATGATGGCCCTCATTCTTTTCACCGTGGAAGAATGAAAATTTTCAATTTTAGTATTTTGGAGTGAGTTTTCCTTATTTATTTGAGAACATGGTTTTAGTGATCGGTATTGCACATCCGATATTGAAATAGATCAGTCGATATCAATTGATATTGGTCTGATCGGATTGAAAAATCCACTTTTTGGTTTTATGTCTACTTTGGCCATTAAATTGATTTTTATAAATAAAAATAAAAAATATTTTTTTTATAATTGATAACCATGGATGATCGCTATGTAACAATCTTATCTTTTAGATTATTGACACATGATATCAAATATTTAAAAAAAAATAAAAAATAAGGTATTTGATCATATTGGATTGATAGTCCAGTTCAGTCCTGATCCGATGCCATGACCAAATAGGAACCAGTTCGGTTTATTCGGTTCTATTTAAATGGTTTTAAGTCATTTGGCTTTTCTTTTTAGTTTTATTTTAATTTTGATTCGGGGAAACAATTGATAATCAGTTGATTCGATTCTAATGAATACAAAATCGAACCTTTACTAAAAATAACCTGTAAATTTTGATTGAAAAATAAACAATGTTTTATTTGTTTTGAAAAATTCTTTATTTGTTTTGAAAAATTCTACAAAAATAAATAATCATGTCAAACTAAAAATATAATCAAATAAAGAAGAATCCAATATTTTACAATTTTCATTAAATTTTTTTTTTGTTGCATAGGTTGTTCATTGCATTAAAATCCAACTGTCCTTCTTTCTCTTTGGTATATATGATTCTAGATTATGTGGTTTGAGTATTCGGTTGGTCTACCTGTTTTTAATCAGTTTGAAATAAAAAAAATTTCAATTTTTAATCGAAGCAAACCAAAAGATAATATTTACAATCAACTCAAAGCAATTATTTTTTATTTAATTTGGTTAGGTTTAATTTGGTTTTAAATAGTCGATTTTGATTTTGGGTTTTTTACCCTCGGTTTATTTTTGACACCCTTACCCGTTAAACCAAGTATATCTGACGAGTTAAGTAATAATTTTCCTCTTTTTTTTTCTTTTTTATAAAACAAGTAATGATACAAGCAATGATTTACTTCAGTGTTAGACACTTGGGTATAAACAGATTAGCAAAGCATCCTATGGAGGTTATATATATATATATATATATATATATATATATATATATATATATGGTGAGGGTTATGATATTGTTTTCAGTATATTGATAAGATTGAAATTAATTTTGTATATTTTATTGAAAAAAAGGGCTGCTAGATTATGTGGAGCTGCAGCTAAAGAAGAAAAAGACGAAATGACCCATCGCATAAGGGTGTTAATTTTGAATCGCAATCAAGTAACTAAATCGTCATCGGCCCTGTAAGATTAGAAAAAAAAAATCATCTCCAATTGTTCAATTCCTATAATCGTGACCTAGTGGCTGAAGTCATTCAGTACATATTACGACAGAAAAGCCGCCAGTGGGAGTGGATCTAAACCATAATCCAGAGTCCTCGCAACCGGACACCAATCTTCCACCGATTTTTGTTATAACAAACATGAATGTATAGATTGGTAAAATAAAACCCCAGTGACTAATCAAGAAGTCATCTGTTCTTTTACCCTTAGCAAAAAAGTCAGTCAACCGGTTTATGTTTGGATTCTACAGAAGCTTTTCTTTTCTTTTCTTTTGTTTTTCTTTTAAATTCTTTCTTTTTTTTACCCAAAAAAAAAATCTTTCTTTTTTAAAGTAAATTTTAATATTTTCTGCAACAAAAGGGACTAATGATTGACTGTAAAAACTTAAAGAGGCAGTCATGTTATTACATCTTCCAACATTGTAACGCTGTATTTCTGATCATGTTAATACAAGATTTCAATAACAGGATGAAGCCATTCATTTTCTTTGATATACCTTTTTTTTTTTTTTTCAAAAGATTATTATTAGTCTGCCATGGTTAGCATTCAAGCAAATAAACAAAAGTAAAGAGCAACTAGAACAAGACAAGGAGAAAATTATCATCTCAGATGTTTTACATGCTCAATATATTCGCTTTTGCTAGATAATATTTTCAAAAATCAAATTTTCTAAATTCACAGTTTCTCTCTCTGTCCTGACTATATATTTCTGGATAATCGTAGATTGTTCTTCTCAACAACTCTGTATGTTTTATTATTTCTTCGCTAATACCCATTATCTCTTCTTACAATGTCTTCGTTGATTCGGTACAATCACAACAGATGAAGTCATCATGAATCTCTGCAATAAAGGCTGATTCCATCTCAAATAGTTCTTCCTCTGTACAACTGCTCCTTTTCTTCTGCTTTCTGTTTCTGTTTATGTTAACAAACTGTCTGCAGACAGCCAAGATCGCTTTCACACAAATACCCAGTTATTAAGGAGTTAAAACAAAACAAAAGATCAGATTTTAATCTGTTTGTCTCTTCTCTCTCTTCTGCTTTTTCTTTCTTCGCCTGCTTCTTTTTTTTTTTTCCTTTTTTCTGGCTCCTTCTGCCTCTATATTGAGCCATCCGAAGCTTCAACCCTCGAAGTTTTAATGCGCTCCTTTTGGGGCTGTGTTCTAAGCTGCGCTGCTCCTTTATATGAAATTTCTGTTCTGGGTTTCGAGAATGGCAACCGTAGACAAGCCACATGTTGATGATGGAGGAGAATGTAGTCATCGTCGTTCCGTCGACGGTAGCGAAGGAGGGAGTGAAGGCAGCTTATGCTTTTCCGATGCTGATGATCAGTCATGGCATTCTCCGTTTGATTCCACGGCTGGGGGGTCGTACGATGAGTATAGGTTCTCTAGCGTCTCCGATCCCGAGATTGGGAATGTTTCAGATCAACGCAGGAACTCCTGCGTGTCGGATTGTTCGGTAGAGTTAGATTTGGAGGCTGGAGTTCCAGAGATTAAGGTGCATTTGGCTACTAAAGTGGAGATGGATTGCAGGATTTGTCATATGAGCTTGGACTCTGTTAATCATGAATCTGGAATTCCTATCGAATTGGGTTGTTCGTGCAAGGAAGATTTGGCTGCGGCACACAAGCAATGCGCCGAGGCCTGGTTCAAGATAAAGGGCAACAAGTGAGTAAAAGCCCCTTGCTTTCTCTGTTTTCAGTCATACACACATTCCATCTTTATGCTATTCGGTTACTATATGTTATGAGAAAACTGGAAATCACCCACCCCTCAGATCTTTCCTTTGTGACCGACTAGGTACCCTTATTTTTTGATCTATGATTTACGACTCGGATTGTTCAATTAATGTGGTTAGGCCAAGATATTTGTGTTTATCTTCTCCTTGCCATGAACTTATGAATGTGTATAGCCATCCATTAGTTGGTTTCTCTTGTGTGAATGAAGAGATGATCAATTGGAGTTAGTCAGCAATTTTTGGTTTGAGCTTCTGTCTTATTTAGGAATGGAAACCTCCAAAGCTGAATTTAGGTGGTCTTATATTTATTTACTCTGTCAGTAATTTGTTCAGTGTAAGCATTTATCTTTTGAAACTTGAAATAAGAACCAATTGCTACTTTGTTTGGAAGGAAAAGAAAAGAGAGATAGAGTTGGGTTTTTTTTTTCCCTTCTTTTTTTTTTTGGGAGGGTGGGGGGTTGGTGGGTGTGATAATTAAATTAAAAGAGTATCAAGAAAATAAAGCGAAAGTTAAAAGCATGTTTCGTTGTCTTTCAAATGCACCTATGATTCCTCTGTAGTCTTTTGCTTTAAGATTACATCACAGCAATTGAAGCTTATGCCTTTTTATTAAAGTGGAGGTTGATGTAATCAATATGTGGGTGAAAGATATTGTACTTGCAGAAATGTTATTCTGATCCGATATAACATGTCTCTGATTTTTTTTACCCCCTTTTGTGGGCACCCGCAGGGGGGGCTTAAAATAACTAAAATTGCTTATAGTTGATGCTTTTCCTCTTGGATCCAATATCACTTCAATGAGATGATCTTAATCTCTGATGAATGACATTAGTTAGAGTGGTGGGAAGGCAGTTTTCCCTGGTCCAGTGAAGAGATCAAATCTGATGGATAAAATCATCAGATTGATGTCAGTTCTACCTTATTAGCGCCTTTAAGTTGATGCGAAAGCATTGGCATGTAGCTTTTGTATTATGGTTACTATAAATGTTGCATCTTTATTACAAAATCTGCATATGCTTTTGTGTGTCATGCTTTTGTTTGGTATTAGCCAGGCATCTATTCAATTGTTGTTTGAGAAGACCAAATTTAGTAATGTCACATATTTCCATGTTTTATTTTAGCTGGCAAGTCCATAAACAAATTTGACAGCTTTACATGTTATATGGGATTTCAACACTTGTACTAGGACTTTACCTATTAAAAAAGAAAATCTGGCACAAGACTTCCTTCCCCCTTCCACTCCCCTGCCCCCCTCCTTGTCAGCTATTATCTTTCTATGGTTGCATTGTTGTGGCATATGCTTATTTTTCTTGATCTGGCTCCTTGAAAAGTAGTGCAGCTGTATAGAATAATATCTACACTACAATATGTATTCTAACATTGTCTAAGTCATTATGCCTTTCAGTTCTCTCTAAATCCTATGAATTATGATATGTGGACAAGTGTTGGCAACCATTGGAACATTTGAAATCTCTACATATCTTTGTATGTATTGTATAACAATGTATATGGGGGTGTTTTCCTTCATTAACAATCCCAGTTTTATTAAAATAAGAATTTATAAATTTATATAATTGAGGGTTGTACAATTTAAAATATATGACACAAGGGCTTCTTGGAGTAATGCAGCTTCCAGATTGCTTGAATAAACAGGCTACTGCGATTCTAGCAATTCCAGGATATTACTTATCGATTGCGTGGTCTTGAACAATCCAACGCAGTGGAGGGTTGGAGGCAGATAAGTTTCTTTACATAGGAACTTTCAAACACCTGCATATTATGTATAAGCATGCTAAGCAACCTAGTTATAAACAACAAGATTCCTTTATGAGTATCACAATGCCCTTCATATTTGTGTCTTGAAATTTCCTTCTAAGTTCTCGTTTGTCAGACCCAGAAATTCAGAAGTTTTCGATTTATTAAGGGAGGCCTTTGCACGACTTGATTAGCCAATTGGTAGCATATCTTAAATAATGGATAAAGAACTTAAATCTTAATTCATTGGAAACTTCTCTTAGGTTTTTATGCTCCAAGAACATATCCTTAAATTATCAATATATACAAAGTGTGTTTCAGATTTTTCATATTGAACTTTTAGAAGTAGAATTGAGGTTCCAAATGTTATGTGTCTACATTAAAATAAAAAATAGGTACTGTATGTAGGAGCTTTCTATGATTAAAGGTTTGTTATGTGGGTCTTGAATTCTTCGGTACTTTTGGATTCATGACCTGCTTTGAAGATTGACCCACTCTGACAAAATTTGGTGGCGATGAATGGGAATTTTTCTGAGGTCTGTGATAGAAGTGGAGGTACGGTTTGACCCAACCCGATGGAACGACTCGATGGATCGCCTCGATGGATCGCCCGTTTTGAAGTAGTTATATAAATTTTTTTTCTTGCCTTGTAACCCTAGCCGCAATAGAGGAGAGAAAGGGGGTTTTCAAGCTTGGCAGAGAGCTTGTTCTTGAGAGATCTCCATTATAACCTCATTTTTGACATAGTGAATCATCTTCATCTTCTCCCGTGGATGTAGGACATCGCATTGGTGTGTGAACCACATTAAATCTCTATGTCGATTTTGCTTGAATCATGTTCTGTTTATTCGTGTTTCTTGTTGTTTGATCAAACAAGGTTTTTGTAAACCTGCATTCTGTATGTTGTTCTTATATGCATATTATTGTAGTTCAATGGCCAAGTAATAATCTCACATATATTTAACCAAGTGAGTATTATTAGGTGATTTCACTCTCCTTATTTGCATCTGGTATCTCTCATGAGGCGGTCTCAGTTCAGGCATATATAGCCCTTTTTTATTTGAACATGGATGACTGGCTCTCTTGGGTTTCTCCCAATACTCGGTTCAAGTTTCTTTTGAATGTCTTGGTCAGAAGTACGGGTCTCTCACCACAATGGATCAATTGAAGTCCAATGTGGTTATACCCTCATAACCATCTGATGTGGTCTCTCAGATATTGGCATATAAGCATTGCTTGCCCATGATTTTGGGTTGTTTCAGATACTTAACGATACTTCAAAATAACTCATATCAAATCTTCATGAAGAATCCCATAACCTTAATTAGGAAGCTTTTATGGGCCCCAAACTAAGTCGTCCATTGATGATATCTTATGTATATTTATTTATTTATTTTAGATGGATAATATCTATTTTTATTATTGACTGCCAGAGATGGAAAATGGTGATGGATACCTTCTTTTTTTTTTAATGAATGATGGATCAAAAGCTTAGGCAGAAAATCTGCTTGTGGTAAATTGAGTTTTTCTCTCCAGGAGAGAGGGAGAGATGCTCATATCTAGTTCTTATTTCTCTCTGAAACTAGAGAAAGTGATCATGGAACTGCTACTGATATTAGATGCACTAAGTTCCTTGAATTTATAAACAATCATCTCCATGTCTCCAATATTCTTAACCCCGGTCCTGATGGATGCCTCTACTTTTTCTTTTCAAACTCTGGTGCTGCATTACCATCTCTTGCAAAGCAGTAGATGTACTATTCTCGACCAATATTTGTCTTTCTATAGAAATGAGTTGTGGCTTTGCGAAAATGAAGCTTAGGTATATATGGATTTGTGGTAACAAGATGTTTTGAACCCTTCTAGAAATCATATTATTCGGCTTTCTGGCTGTCCCATTGGCGTGCAATTCCTTTCTGTACCTCCTGTAGTTCAGTTTCAGATTCAGGGTTCTGTGTCGAGTTGTGAGCTCTCTCTGGTAAGGATTGTCTTGTTTATTCACTTTTATATTTATATTTTGTAGGACCTGTGAAATTTGTGGTGCGCTTGCACGGAATGTTGTTGGTGTAAATGAAACGCAGTTTATGGAGCAATGGAATGAGACAAACACTGCTGCAACAGCCACAGCAGGAGCAGGAGCTGCTGCAGCTGCTCCTTATACAGAGAACCGAAGCTTCTGTCATGGTCATCGCTTCCTGAATTTCCTGCTTGCTTGCATGGTATTTGCCTTTGTCATCTCTTGGCTCTTCCACTTCAATGTACCTCCATCATGAAATTCTGTAACAAATGAGACTACTTCACCCCTTGAATCAAGCAGCCCTTCTGCATCCATGAACAGGGGATATTTTATCTTCATATTGTATACGTTTGTACTTTTTGTCTTCAATTCAGAGCTGTATTAACTTCAGCAATACTGTCTTCTTTCTTAAAAACAGGTTGGTTTGGTTTTGTTTGTTGAAAATATATCCAGATAAAGAGAATCAAATCGATTAAGATATAGGAGTTTAGGTAGCCAACCTGCTTTTTTTCTTCAATTTGTTTTGGAAAGAGGAATAAAAAAAGAGCAAAACAGAGGAAGGTGTTCTGCCAGTTCTGGCGGTCATAGTGACGTTAAATAGACGTCCAACCCACTTCTGACCAACTAATCTCCAACTCCAAACAAAACATGAAATCGCTGTCAATATAAAAGATGTGATTCTCAGACACGTAAGGGGGTCGGTGCTTTTCTCTACCCCATTTTTAAGAACATGGGAAGAAAGTGCCGACGCAGAAAGTAAAACTTCCATGCAGATTCATGTGCAACTTTCTTGTAGTTTGGTCTCAAGGAAATTAAATTTACATTTGATTGTGAAGCACAACTGTTTAATTAATTGTCTGGTTCTGTAAGATCACATCCAAATAAGAATCTGTCGTCAAAATTGCCTTTTTTTTCTGCTTCAGATTGAATGTTCTAGTCTATACTTCAAAGCACTGGTCCTGAAACGCATAGAGGAGAGAAGTAAACATTGTGGGATTCACATCGTCTTCTTCCAGTGGTTTTGGGAGGACGTGGTAATCTATCTCGGATGGTCGCCACATGGCTCTCGGATGAATCCGAGACCCACATTTGAGCCGACACCCCCTGTCGGCTCGGCTTGTGGACTGGGTGTCGACTCGGACGTGAGTTTTTGATTCACCGAGAGCCACGTGGCCGCTATCCAGGACTGGTTGCCATTGTCCTCCCAGAACCACTGGGAGGAGAGGATGCAGATCCAACATTGTGGCGCATGGTCGCATGGACGGTAGCCGAAAAGGTTGACTGGAAAACCCAAAGAAACTTGTACAAATGACCCGATCAGATGGGAATTGAAAATGGGAGAACACATGACATGCCACTTGTATCCTTTGCTGTTCAGCAATCTTGGAACGTGTTCTCAGTTCTGGGCAATGATTGAAACTCTTGGGCAAATTGAGGGAATGGGGCCAAAATAAAATGCAGGTATAATAGTCAGACAAAGCATCCAATTTAAGTATTCAATTCTTCTCTAGAGTAAAGCAATTTCGGCATTCTGGCAATGCAAATTCCCATTCTGAAGAATCTGTAGCAAACACTACCTTATGGCTACATTACAAAATAAAAGGAAACAGCTCGCCTAAAGTAGAGACAAAGGCTGCATTTGGAATGCATTTTTGCTCAAGAATATATACTCTGTGATGACAAAAATAGTTTAGTACGTATTTTCATTATTGGATCATAGAACGTGTTAGAGAACATGGACCACTCTGCAATACACTCTTTAATTTATTCTCATTCTATTTTAAAGAATACATTCTCTATTATGATTGATGCATTTCTAAGAATACATTCCAAGAATATACACCAAAAGGAGCCCAAGACAACCAATGAGAGAGGAAAACAGTTCCCAGAATCCCACACAACAAAACACAGCATAAGCATTATTAGTCCCTTGGAATGGAGTCGTGAGCCCAAAAGATTGACCACCACGGCACCACCTGTGGTTTGGCAAATTACAATTTTGAAACTTGAATAGAGTGGTGCCCTACCGCTCTATCAGTAGGGTAAGATTTTGGCTCGTGTGAGACTGCACCTTGATCATAGTCGGAGTAAACTAGTGTAAGACAAGTGATTCAAAAAAGAGAGGAAAAGGGCAGAGACAGCACACCATTCTGATTTTGGATTTTCCTCAATTCAACTGTGTGGTTTCAATTCCTAAGGCCCACTTTGGTTGCAAGGGAAATTGAAGAGAAAGAAAATGAAAATTTTATACTTAAAAATGAAAAATCTATAGTTATAACACAACATAACTATATAAACTACCTAATTTTATTAAAATTTTTAATAATGATTCTTATAAGATGTAAAATTAAATTTTACTTTTCAAATGCAAGGGATTTGGATGCAAAGTGAAATGTAAGTTAATAACTAAATATGAAATGATTTAGAGTTAATTACAAAATAATGTGATAAAATGTTTTGTACTGACTATAAAAGTTTCATTTTAAAGTTTGAAATATTCACGTCACTTCCCTTCAATTCCCCTTGCAACCGATCACAGAGTAAATATATTCAATACCACAACTCTGTAGAATTGTAGTAGCACTTATCGTTAGATAGAATGATTTGGATTTAGTTACAAACTAATATGATAGTATGTTATCACGTCCTAAATGAATGAACCTCTTGTGTTCCTTCCTTAGCACACATGGTGCACCACTCAACGGGTCACTATGCTCATTGATTGTCCCTAAAGAGGTTGAAGTCATGCATACACAGAGGCCGTTGTCCAATGGTGGTCTTGTGACACGGTTGGCACTCATGTATGGAGCTTGATGGCCTAGATGGTTGGCATTGGTGCTCGCGGAAGCATGCATGTATATAGCTGTGTGCTAAGGCGTGGGGCTCGTGTACTGCAAGTTTGTTGTGGGGCTGGTGTGTGCCATCATGGCCAAGTGTGATGCACATGACGGGCAAGTGATATTATCGTAGATACTAGTATGATTATTCAGGATGGAGAATGTCTCCTTTTGGAAAAATGAAAAAAACTTAAGAGGTACCCTGAGAGGGGGTGGTGTGCCTCACTCCTCTTGGTGTCATGTGCTCAGGCATGACATCGGGGCCTGTCACATAAAAACTGTATGCATGGTTGGCCTAGTCTTGAATGCACGACAATCAAGTATTCCACAGGTGGATACTGTGGGCAGGCACGCGGAGTCGCAAGGGACAACGCGTGTCTCCCTTGTGGGAGCACCCACGAAGACTATGTTTGAGGGAAGGCCCTGGCGTAGTGTGCTACCATGAGGGCGGGAGAGGTTCCCATCATGGTGCTACTAGCATCCACTATGCGCCAATGGCACCGTGGCCTGGGCTACATGGGTGTGCCTATCCTTGGCATGCCTTGGGTTCGGCTTGCCTAGGACGTGTCGACGGTGAGCTTGAAGAAACCCTATGTTAGTGGATAACAATGATCAGCTAGTCATAGCCATGAACAAGCTAGCGTGCTACCTAGTGGCAGGGTGGCACTATGGTTGCTAGGCTTTGATGACAAAGGAACCATGTTGTCGGATGATTTGCTCGATGATGCAAAGATGCACATCTAGGACGTCGGACGTGTGGCACAAGTGGCCCTAAACGGTGCTAGTATCTTGGGGGAATGCAAGAAGATGGCATTTTAGTGGCTTGGACGCAAAGCCACTTCCTGTTGGTTTTTAGGATAAAACTTTGTTGGATTGTGTATTCCGTTGTGAAAAGAGTGAAAAACTGGCCTTAGCTAGGCGCAATTGAAGCGCCACACGGACATGAATCTCGAAAAAAAATTGATCCATAACAATGTACTGTAATGATTACAAAAATTTCTTTTTAAAGTTTAAAAATTTCAGTTCACTTCCCTTCCCTTCTCTTCAATTCCCCTTGCAATTAGATGTATACAATGGACCGAAATCCTCTCCCACGTGCCAGCCCGCCAGCCTAACATCTGACGGGCTGGAATATATCGATATGTGTGCCAATGTATTCTAGCCCGTCAGATGTTAGGCTGGCGGGCTGGAGAGGATTTTTTTGCGTATTCAATACCCAAGTCTGTAGAATTGTAATAGCGCTTATTGCAGATGTCATTTAGAGGATTTTATTAGCATTGAAAAGGCTCCAATTTAACTACCATGATTGCAGCCTTCTTTATCTTCGTTCTTACCTTCTTTGCTTGTAATGGTGTCCACCATGGTGGCCTTAATGCCTTATTGATTCATGGGGTCCCCTTATTAATTCAAATTGACTGGTAATCATATTGCCTTGCAAGTTACAAGCACAGGCAAAGAGGAGCGAGTTCCTATCATATCATCGTACAGGAGAGTGAAAGCATCATTAATCAAATTGCACTATGCTAAACTGCACATCAAAAAGGTTTAAATCACATGGTACATATAATAATCAATTCAAAATCCTTTTATGCTTTTAGTATGAACTTACGTAACATGTTGAGGCAGATGCAATTGCAGTTTTCTTTATGGGTTAATGTTCATGGCTTTAACTGGTTCACTTGTTTTGAAATCCACAACAGCCTTGTCAAAAGTGGTCCTCACATGTTGGCACATCCCCATAAGATCCTGAAATGCATCTTTCAATACCTCCTTTGCTGGATCACCTGCAAAACCCCAAAGAACAAGAATGCTATAGAGAGTACTACTTGACCATTAAAACATTTCATTTGGAATATATGATAATACTTTCAAGGTAAATCACAACTCTCCAATGGAGTTCTTATCATTCTCACTGTATAAAAGCACAAGTGGGAGTATATAAGGTGAAACAACAGAGAGATATGGTATGGATAAAAAATAGAAATGCATAAACAACTTAAGTCACTTTCGTCGGAAGAAGACCATGATTATAACATGCACATATTTCTTCTCTGTTTTGATGCATCCCTGTTCCATCAAATTGAAGTCATTGCACCATTATTGGTGGTATCATCAGCTGAATGATTACAGAGTTTAAGATTTCAATCCAGTATAAGTTACGGATACCAAATATCAGATTGGCCATAACAAAAGTTAACCAAATTAAGAACATGACAGGCACAGAGAATATTAACTCTCTTCCTTCAATAATTAGGATTTTCACCTGAAGGTGAAATCAAGCTGGTATATTTCCCATTTATTTCAAGGTAGCGAGAAAGAAAAGCGGGTGAGAAAGTTTTTCAGGTTTACAAGAACAATGACGAGATAACCTGATCTATCTAACCCCTGTGGGAGCTCAGAGAGAGAGAGAGAGAGAGAGAGAGAGAGAGAGAACTTTTATATACAGAGGTGGATGTTAAAACTAACATTACATGACTTGAAATAAGTTGGTAGTGAGAGGTTTCGTGCAATTACCAGTAGTCTGCACTCTTATGTTAACCCGAGCATCCGAAGGATGAGGAATACTATACCCACAGAATGTTACCCTTGGACTGCAAATAACATGAAAAAAAAAGCTCAGAACCATATTAAAAAAACAAACCAAGTCAAATTGTCATTATTAAACATCTAAATATGAGTATTACTCTAATCAGAGTGCTCATTTTGGACATGGAATTGTAATGCACTCAAGTCAAACCTACAATTAAATTGTTGACAAAGAGCATCACAACTGAACCAAGGGGACTAGCACCTCAGGCCCAAAAGGACAAGGAAAAGGCCGAAGATGAACTGGTTTGAAGTCACGACTAGTGTAAAGGACATGAGGAGTTATTTTCTGCTATTTTGCACAAAGTGAAATAGTAAAACAGGATTCATGTAGCCAATCCAATTAGTTAGGATAAAGCTTAGTTGAGCTGAGTATTTTGGCTATCCACCTCTTATATTAATATAATGAAAAACTGGATCCAAAGTTGCTCAAAAAGCAAGAAATTAAATCACTGCATATTCTACAATCAGTCTATAACATAAGGTTACAACAATAGCAGTAAGGGCCACAGATAAGGCAGGAATCGTGTTATTTTACTTGCATTCGCAAGAAACTCGAAGAACATTTCATCAATACCAACTACAAAACTCAGTAATGGAAGATGTATGTGTAGGAAGACATCATTACAGATGAACTGAGATAAGAAGCTAGAAGGGTGCCTTCCAAAGATGGGCATTTTGCATGTCAGAGAAATAAATTTAGATGAACAGGGGAACTACAAGAGACACCTGCTTATGGAGGAGCATAATCTAGCCTCCTTGCAGCTAAAACATGTTCCAGTTGACACCAAGGGCCCATTCGATAACTCTCCCAATCCCTAATTTCATTGATTCCTACTCCCTGAGAGCAATATGAAAGTGGAATACTATTTGGTAACTCTGATCCAATCCCATGCTTCAAGGGATTGGACTGCTCTCAAAAGCTGGAATGATTAGGATTTTGGGAGCTTCTTTTCGAAGCTCTGGACAATCTTGTCATTCAAACTCCCACTTTATTTCATCAATCCCCGTGGATTTCTTCCAAATCATTTTCTGCTCCCATCAAAGGTGACAGCAACGAGAAGGAGAGGCTCTGCTCACCCTTCCTCATCCTTCTTGAGGTAAGCTTCTCTCTCTCTCTCTCTCTCTCTCTCTCTCTCTCTGCAACCCTCTACTCTTCCCCTCTCTCATTCAATTTCTGAGTTGCAGGTTTCTCATTTATTTTTAATCAACCCTCTGTCTACTCTCGTTCTCCCACTCTTTCCTCTCTTCCCCTCTCTCTCTCTCCCTCTTTCTTCACCTCTGAAACCCTAGATACTGGTTTACAAATTGCAGATTTCTCAATTTATTTTTATCAACCTTCTTCTCATTCTACCACTCTCTCCTCTCCTTCTCCCTCTTGCCTTGGTGAGGTTTCAGACAGTGATGGTTTGGAGTTCTCTGGCTGTGTAGAAATAGGAGATGTTGGATTCAGGGAGATTGTCGATTTTGGTGGCGGAAGTGGTGGCACATTTGAGAGGTAGGTGCCAGAGCCTAAGGCGGAGAGCAGCCGTGAAGGAGAAATTTGAAGCTCGTTCAGGTGTCCTCGTTTCAAGAATCTCCTCATTCTTCTTCTTCTCTGTTTTTTCTCTTCGTTTTCCTCCCCCTCTTCTTCTTCCTCTGGGAGGAGGATGGGATCACAAAAAATTGTGGTTATCAAACATTATCCTAATCTCAAAAATCATAGAATTACAAAAGTTACTCCCATCCGAGATTAGGGAATGGGAGCAAGATGATTGTTAAACGGGTCCCAAGAATCGATAAACAGGGTATCTTCAAACTTCTCTTTTGTTGTAGTTACCATCCCTTGAAGCTTTTCTTTTTATTTTTTTATCTTCTCTGATTAGCACGACTGTGCAACTATTTTTTATTGGCTGAAGCGTTGTACTATTGCTTTCATTCTCCTTAAAAACCCAGTTATTCATTGGAAAATAAAAGGAGCCCCAAGTGCAAACAAAAAAAATGAAGCTACGAGTAATTAAGTACGAACTCTTGATTCAAGGCGAATCGGACTGAATTTGCAAGTGTGTGATCCTCATCGGCCAGAGAAAATGTTGCCTTCGTATCGTCCAAGGACCCGTGTTCCATTTTGATTGATGCTCCTACAAACAAAAAAGAACATAAATTTCCCTGGGTGGGCGGATGGGGGTGATTAATTTGAGAATTTTTTTTGACTGAAGATCCTAAAAAATACAGTAAACAAATTACATGTTCATTAAACTTATGCTGTTTCTTCTAAAACCCTTAAAACCCTAAACCCATTACGCAGTGAAGAATTTGGAAATTCTATTCCAAACCAACAATGAACATTCCACATTAGTTTTTCCCTTCTCTGCATTTACGTTGGAAAGGATAGAAATGCAAAAGAGGAGCATCGATCGACTCCAGCTATCATACCCGATGAGGTAAATCCAGAAAACTGTCCAACACGACACAGGATTCAGCTCAGAATCAAAATATTATAGACCCCAAATGAGCTCCAGATATACCAGACTTAAAATATCAAGAAGAAGAGGACAAGGAATAATAACATCTGAAGAAGTGAAATCTCCAATATTATCATACTCTCCTTAGTTGATCAATAAAAGAGAAGAAATACCATCAACTGCCTAAAATTTGTAATAACTAATAAAGATAACATATTCCATTAATTACCGTTTCAAGCAAGTGTGAGACAGACTTACCTGAGAGAAAGAGGAGCGGACGCCTAAGAAACACCCAAGGGTTTTGCCGCTTATGGAAGAGAAGAACCAGGGGCGGATACGCAGGGCTTCGCCGCAAGACAGGCTGTCTCGAGACTCTCGACGTCTCGTGAGCTCACAAGGGTAGGATTGGGAAGGAAGGCCAAGGGGTTAGGGTTTTACTGGAGGGTATTTTTGGTATTAGGAAATTTGGTGTGGGTAGGATTGTAGAAACAGAGGAAGAGTTTAACCTCACAGTCACGCCATATCTTTTTCCCCTTCAACCCTTTTCAGCTCTGCCAGTTCTCTTCAGTCTTCTTCTAGGGGATTAGTCGTCTATTTAAGGGTTTCTTTCTGGGCTCCCTTACGGTGGGATCTCTGATTTGAGAATAACTCTGAAAACCGAGAACAGAACTTCAGACAGAGGGTCTCCCTTCAGCTTTGTTGACAATCTAAAGGACACACAGTAAGGTTGTCTTTTCATCTTTCTGCATCCTCAAACCTGGGAATCCTAATATATTCCCTGATGGGTTTTTTTTCCCTGTTTGTAAGCATAATTGTTCTTTAACCTTCCCCTTGTATCTCGAGTTCTCATGCTCTTCTTCTTTAGTTCTTCTTATAGGTCTGATGGCTGGCAATATCCCGCCCACCGCATTTGACAAAGAACAGGTACTTAGGTTGAGCTTATTCCATTGGTTTGCTCGGAATAGTTAATTTGCTGGAGGCCCATAAGTATTTTAGTACTTAAATTCTTATTCAATATGCATGAACTACTTACTATATTACAAGTCTACTTCTGTGTTAGTTTGCTCTTTTATTGGGTTTTTATATGTTGCGGTAAAATGTAAATCATTGTTTAGATCAAGCAAACATAGGAAAATATGAGTCTACTTGTTGACAACAGTGTTGCTTGATATAATTGGCTTCTAGTTATTGTCTTGGTAATCTTATTTGGCTCGGTCACTCTTTTCCTCTTCCCAATCTGCTTTCAAAACTTACTTTGATGATTGTACAGATCTTCGGGATGGCAGAAAAAGAAATGGAGTACAGGGTGGAATTATTCAATAAGTAGGTTGACCAATATAATTTATTTCTCTACATGCTATCAATCTTATTATTTTTGGATTCAAGTAGAAGTAATTTTGAATGGAATATAATGTGCGGATCCAATGCCATGTGCTTGGCTTACTTGCCTTCTTTCTCAAATCCCCACTTCTGACATTCAAGTTAACCTATATATCATCATGCATAGCCCAACTTGTCTTTCTTCTTAATTCACAGTGCATTTGGCTTCTTTGTCTCATTGAAGTTTTTACCTTTCTTTACCCTTTTCCTTTGCTTCCATTTTCATCAGATTCTGTCATTTGCCACAAGGCTAGGGGTGGGGTAGTTGAGCTAAATTTCTGGTTGTGTCGACTTTTCAGTACGAGTCATTTATGTTGCAGTGAGCATTGTGGCAGATTACCCTTAACTGATTAAATTGTAAATTGTAACAGGCCAAACATAAAAAAATACATAGAAGCATCAGCAATAGTGGCCACTTTCCAATGGGAAAGGTAGGACATCTTGTCCAAACAATAGCATGGACTTGATTGTTGACATGCTTACTCCAACCCACTGACCGTAGCTGCATATGGGCTGAGTCAACATGCCTCTTTCTGAGATACCGCTGATTCAGTTTTGTTAGTTGACCTTCATGTTAACAATTAAACTGGAAATCCTCGTTGTCCTGCAGAGTTTGGGGTGAACATTGTCGTTTTGGAACTATATCTAAGCATGCATTTGTTACTCTTCCATTTCTATATGTTTCCACTCCAATGAAGTTTAAATTTGAAATCAAATTACATTTGGTTTTTCAAGGCAGCCTATTAGTAATTGATGATTGAAAAAGGCTCCCTGTCAGTTGTATGTTATTCCATATCATGATGTACTGTTCTTTGTTCTTTGATCCAGGCTTACCCAAACATGCTTTAATAAATGTATTGAAAACAGGTATGACGCTCTTGTTTTTTGTGTATCTTCAATTTGCATAGATATTAATGGAATGCTTAAAATTGAAAGAATGCAAATAATCTTCCATCACAATCTCCAATTCTCCATTTGTTTGTATACAGGTGCCTTTTGGGGGAAGTTTGCTTTTAGAATGAACTGGACATACTTTCACTTAAATGGGTGTCATAAAATGAGAAGCAATAGATTTTGTTAATTCTAATTTTGTTGAGAACGATGTATCGAATAACATTCAGTGTCAAGAAGAGCATATGGGTACTAAGCATGGTTTGCAACCCTGATTTTTCACTCACTCTGGACCCTCAGGAATTATATATATATATATATATATATATATTACCTGGGTCCAAATCAGAACTTGTACAAGTGTGCACTTCCCTACACCAGTGGTGTTGAATTCAGGGTGGTTGGGATCTGTCTCACTTTATTAACTTTTCCAGCTTGCTTAGCTTGCTACAGGATACATTTTTCCTTACAGTTCCAGTTGGTGCATTACACCAACCCAATCTCAAATAAAATGAAAAGAAAGGGGAGGCCTACAGATAACCCAAATATGGGCCTCCTGCCATATAAACCGTATAGAGGTGATTTTTTTATTTTTTTTATTTTTTTTTTTGGGGGGGTGGGGTTTGGTGGGATGGATGGGTAGACAATTTTGATGTACAAACATTCAGATCTGTGGTTTGGAAAATTATTAAGCCTACTTCCTATGCTTAAATTTCCATATGCTTTCATCCTTTGCAATAGGGAAGTAATTTTTTTGGATAGGTAGACAGAAGGGAAGTAATTTCATTGAGGCTATTACTTGATATGTTCCATTTCTATTTCAGGCACAAAGAATCTGAGCTTAACATGGGGGAAAATAGTTGCATTGATCGCTGTGTTTCAAAATATTGGCAGGTACATTTTGAGACCTCTCTCTCTCTCTCTCTCTCTCTCTCTCTCTCTCTCTCTCTCTCTCTCATTCATTATGTAAATAGCAAGAGGCCAAAGCCACCCAAATGGAAATAGAGATATGAGGAAGAAATAACAACCAAACCAAGACAAAAGATTCAACATTTAAAAGAGCAATGTTGGACCCATAAAAAATACTTGATCAAAACACCCCTTTATCAATGAAGATTGTCTGCTTTTTGAGGAAGGGTTGGAAAAAAAATGCATTAAAATCAAGTTTTACAGTTACATTGCTACTCCTCTGGAAAACTCATTTACAGTCCTCTAGATCCCCCTCATCCATAAAAAAATCTATAATCACCTATCCAAAAACCTTTATAACGCTGATCATCTGCTATGCTGTTCATGATCCTGATCTGCTTGGTTCCTTTCTCTGGATTAGTTCACTTTTCTTCCTTGTGGGTGGGGATAGTATGAACCTCCAGCTCTACTACAAGCCATTTTAAGTTACTGCCGAGCCTTAAGATACCAAGCCTGGCATAGTCACCCAATTCCACTTCAAAGCAATTCCATTGACAAGGAGCTAAAAATTTGTAAAATCAGTGTTGCTGCTAACTATCAAACGGACAAGGGGCTATACATTTTATTGCTTTCAACTTTACTATCAGAGCTTGTTCCCCAAGTAGAATGCCAAATGATCCGTTCAAGGGCTTCATCAAACATTTCAATTGTTTAATGCTATGTTACGATTTAGGAAAAACCCCTAAATCATATGTTGTCTACATGACCACTAATCTTTGGTTCTGCGTTTATTTTTATTTGTGGTAATGGCACATTGACATAATCACCATTATCCTCGTACTTCCCACCTTTATTACTCATGTTATTAACTTAATGAATCCAACACTACTTGCATTGGTAACTTGATTTATATGTGATGGAACTGGCATGCATGTGCAATGGAGAGGAAGCAATCTCAAGTTACATAACTATATCTCAAAATTTTAAAAGCTTGCAAACTTGTAGGAATTCATTTGCATTTCCATTTCTTTTCCGAATTTGACAGCTGTTATAGCTTTCCTCTAAAATTGAGAAAATGGCCTAAATTAGTCACTCAGAGTCTCAAATTGTCTGTCGTGGGGACAAAACAAGTTTGTATTTGCGATTGCTGTTCCCTATGCCTTTTAGTTACTTGTTTGGCTGTCTGTAAGACTTGTAGGTCCACCCCCCAAAAAAAAAAAAGTTTTCATTTTATGCAGCATGAATCTAAGTATCTAACACTGGTTACACTGCAGTATTTTCTAAACAAATAAATAAAATAAATAAATTTTATGTGCGTGTATTTACGCCCTCCAATATGTTTTGCAGGTGACAAATATGATTGGACAGCTCCTTGGCTCTAATCGGCCTCCAATGTGATGCAAGTTTTTGCATGCTTCCTTTCTAAATTTTTCTTAGGATCTCCTAGGAAATTCTGAACCCATTGATTATTAATTTTGATGCCAAACTGGTTGCAAGGCAGCTTCGTTTTCATTTACTCCACTTTGTTTTAAGCTCCAATCAATGGGTTGCTTAGGAAGATAAATAGAATTTTGCAATAATGCTGTGGAGAAGAAATCTACGAAATTTTGGTTTTTATTTGTAGGTTTCCAGGATTTTTAATGCATCTGTAACGTTGCCATAAAGAAAAATAAACCTTTTCACAAATTTGGAGGGTAAGAGCTCAAGGTGGGTTTGATTCTTGTTTCTCAGTGCCAGTATGGCTGATATCTGATGAAGTGGTAGTTGTAGTTGAATATTACAGATCAAAGTTTTTGTTGCATATGGCGAAAGTTTTCTTACACTGTAGGTGAACTCCACCCATGGATCAATGGTCAGAAATTACCAGGCCTCCCTGTATTTTAATGGTCTGAACTGCGTTTGGATAACTCAGTCCGCTGCATTGTATCCTCAGAAATGTGATGAAGACGAAAGTGGATGGAACTGAAAACCTAATCTCACAGGTGCCTGTATTTTGTGGAAGGCTTTCTAGTGAGGCATGCAGAGACCCCAGTCCAAAAAGTTTAAGCCGTTCAAGGACAAATACGTTGCTGAAAAGGAAATGGCCCCTCCCATGGGGAAAAAGTTAGAAGACAATGTTGATGCCATCCACACATTGCTGCAGCAATTGACAGGAGTGGTGAGACCATTGATGTCAACCCTTGTAAGATTAGGATGGAAGCATGATATCGTATTCTCTCTCATCCTCCTCCCTTCAAATAAAATGGATCTGGCTCCAGAAGCTTTGATTCATACCTATTATTATAGTCTTCGGTGAAATCAGTAATCCAGGAACCAGTACCTTGCCATCTCCCTAGAAATACAAGTTAACGGCAACTTCCAAACTACCCAGAGCCCTGCGTGATTACCTACATTATAAACCTAAGTCACTTAACAATGCTTTGCTGCGCTTAGCTTTACAAGGTCAAAAAGCCCGGGGATGGTCTAAAGTTTTTAGGATAAGATTAAGAACAAGGTAATGCTGACAGATCTACATCTGGATTCACAGAATATCACCTAAATGAAATAACAAAGAATGGTATTTAAAAAGGATGGTCGAGAAAAATGAAATTTATTAGAATTGATGTAAGTGGTTGATCTGATTAACATTATGGTCAATGGTTCATTCTGCAGCAAAACCAAGTCATCATACAAGTGATAACAGACATGTAATACTAACAAAAAGAATTTTCACAAGATCCCTGTCTTGGCAAAACTTCCAACTGAGAAAACATATGAAAAAAAAATGGGCATTACGTACAGAAGAGTAAACAAGAACAAAAGCAGGGGAGGGGGGAACCTATACACATTCAGTTTCTGCTCTTCTTTTTGGCCTCTAAGTTTGTACCATCCCTTAGTGTCTCTTGGGCATCATTGTCCATCCCGAGTCTGAAGAGAGCAGCTGCTTGGAGATAGAAGGCAGTAGGCCAGTCTGGCGACACAACCTGAGCCTGCATGGCGTCCCCAAGAGCTTCTTGTGGCATGTCAGTCATCAGGTATGACAAACAACGTCTAGCAAAAACGGTTGGTGATACCATGCTCCCGCCTTCAATGAACTACACATACACAAGCAAGGGAGTGGATATATTTATGTAAAAAATCATTATTGCTTCCATTGTAAACTGAAACAACTGGAATAGAAATTAAGAGACAACAATCTGCAATCTGAATGCAGGACATGCTTTTGAACTAAATGCGAAGCCAAGAACAATGATCTGAATATCTTTAAAAGAACAAGGTGTTAACTTTATCCATGCTTTTTGATAGGGTGAAGTTAATGGATGCTTTTAAACATCTGAAACAAGGACTCTTTTCCTGCAATATTGTTGCTCTAATGTGTCACCAAATGAGACTAAGAAAAGAATCGGAATAAGCATCTTCTTTTTTTGGTCTGGAGCTTTTTGTCTTAAGGGGGACTACTTTTCTGCATTAATATTCAATGTATTTCAATTTTCTAACAGGAGATTGACGACAATGGTTTATTGATCTGAGACCATGTAATCTGGTAGATTGGTGCAGAAGGCTTGTCAATCATCAGTTATTTTGAAATCGAAGAGCTGTGCAAATTTCATGGCATTGTGAAGTTCGATGAGCGAATTAATATAAGAGGCATTGATTTGTCGGACCCATTTGAGTGCATCTTCATCGTCTGGTTTTAGTGATCCGACGAGATCAAGATTTGAGGGTTTGGTTAACGTCCAGATCTAATAAGGGGCATAAAACTTTTCTCATTTCCTCTAGCATGTGTACCATAGATGTTGATTTCCAGATAATGTTCTCGAATGATGATTTCATGTTGGACAAAATCAATCTTCTTCTCGATCTCACTGAGTTTTTAAACTGTCCTTTTTATCAGATACCATCTTTAACCAAATAAAACGAATTTGTCTGTATGAAAAGAGACGTGAAATACTTCCCTCCGAAGTCTTTGATCAGATGTGATAAAGAACAGTTCAATGCTTTTAAAAATATTATGACTCAATATTTTGAAAGAATTTTTCTAAATAAATATCAACATTTACGATTATGTTTTCATTTAGAAATTTATCCATGGGAAGAAACAGCATTCGAAAGTTTTCTTCAAAAGCATAAGTGCTGATCAAATTTCTAGTTTTCCTAACATGATCAAAGCAATGATTTATCATGTAATCGAAAGTTGGAAGTTTGAACATTATCTGGAAATCAACATCTATGGTATCCTTGGCTGAGAGAAACAAGAAAAGTTTTATGCCCCTTGTCAGATCTGGACGTTAACCAAACCTTCAAATCTTGATCTCGTCGGACCACCAAAATCAGACAACGAAGATCCACTCAAATGGGCCCGACAAATCAATGCCAAGTTCTCTTATATTAATTCGCTCATCAAACTTCACAATGCTGGAAATTTGTACAAGCTCTTCGATTTCAAAATAATTGATGATCGACGAGTTTTTTGCACCAATCTATCGATTAACTACATGGTCTCAGATCAACAGACCATTGTTGTCGATCTCCTATTAGAAAAATTCATTAAGTTCAACATGCTCGATCTACCATTCAATCTCCAACTTAAAGCTGAAGAATTTTTGCGACAAATTGAACATCAGATGCTCAATGATGATGAAGACTACATCAGACTTCGTAATTCTTCTGGCAATGGAGCCAGCACTAGATCACGCTAACATAAGAGTGATCTGGACTTTTCTATAAGGGATATTGATCAACTGCACACGTCAGTATCACCGGCAGCAGGTAAGTATATGTTATCCCTTGAAAAATGCCAGACGTAAACAACACGTCAGCACGATCTACCGTCTTTCACTGTAGCAAACAGTAAAAGACAAAGCAACAAACAAGAATCATTGTTCATGAACAATAAGATTCCATTGACAAGAATATTTACTATTCATAAATATTAAAGTTTGACATAATTTAAATAGTAATATTCCTTTGCTTTTCTATAATAGGGAACCACCCCTCTTCAATAAGGGCACTTCCTATCTTGCTCTTTCTTTACGGTCTCCTCTCTTCTCTTGTTCTCTTCCTCTTTTGCTTTTGTTTTCTTTTTTTGTAAGATATCTCCTTCTTCCTTCCTTTATGTAAACAAGCTCAAGCAAGCGCAATGATGGCAAAGAGGGTTCAAAGCAAGTCAAATTAACAAACCCTCTTTGTTGTAGGATCTTTATGCAGTCTAATCTTAAATCAGAATTAGAAAGTAACAAAAAATTCAACTTATCTGGAAATCTGACCCTTAGAATCTCTCCAAACTTGGGGACAATGAACTTTAGGATATACGTGAACACATACTGAATGTTGAAGACGATCCGATCGTATATGTAGAAGATATGAAATTTTGAAAACAGCCTATGTTCTGACGACACCCCTGGTTACCAGCAGATTTAATCGATCTGATTATATTCTCCAGTTTCGTGGTGTATTGATGATTAGACCAATAGTGAATGACGTAGCAATTACGTAAGAAAAAGGGAGAGGTTGATGGTATTGAAAATAGAGCAAAGAAAGACAAGAGAAGGGGGTGGTTGAATCTCACAACCGAAGAGACTCAACCAAAAAAATTTCAATAATTTTCTGGTTCTCTAAAGTCTACAGGCTCTCTTCTTCTTTATCTTATTTATAGACCTAAGAAAGATTACAAAATAAGGAAGGACTTAGTCATCTAAAGAATATCCTAAGATAAATTAAAAAGGGAAACTTGCCTTTATAGATTTAGGAAAGTTTCCAAAAAGACAACTAACAAAATATCAATCCATAACTTAACTACTTGCTGACTAACTTTAGGAAACAAAATCTAAGAATAATTTAGGAGAGAAATAACAAAAGAAGGAAAAAATCTGTTGTTGGTACTGTTCACGTGAACAGTACCACGTGAACAGTGTTAAGTTAACCATGTGGGCTGGTCAGCCAATTGGGCCCGGCCCAATTAGAAGGTTCTTCTTTCGGCCCCTTCTGGAGTAGACTTGGGCTGCATCAGCTCCCCCCGGCTTAGAAACATTCGTCTCCGACAAATGGAGGAAATACATGTAGCGATCATAAAAATCAGGGTCGATGCGCTTGAAGTCATCTTCATGTATCCACGTGCTGTCACTACGTGGGTGCCCTTTCCACTTGATGAAGAATGACTGGTAACCTCCACCATTGCGAGTCATAGTATACTTGGAGTCAAGAACATCTTCAATTTGTTCAGCGAAAAGAATGACAAACTGTGGAAGACGTAAAGTATGTTCCGTATCTACTTCGTCAGAATGATGACCCGTGTAGAGGGTCAAATCAGCAACGTTGAAAATGTTACCGATAGCCATGTCAGGTGGGAGCTCAAGGACGTACGCATTAGCTCTTATTTTCTTCAGCACCTTGTAGGGACCCATGTTACTGATAGCCATGTCAGGTGGTAACTTGGCTTTGATACCAATTGATGGCAAAGAGGGTTCAAAGCAAGTCAAATTAACAAACCCTCTTTGTTGTAGGATCTTTATGCAGTCTAATCTTAAATCAGAATTAGAAAGTAACAAGAAATTCAACTTATCTGGAAATCTGACCCTTAGAATCTCTCCAAACTTGGGGACAATGAACTTTAGGATATACGTGAACACATACTGAAAGTTGAAGACGATCCGATCATATGTGTAGAAGATATGAAATTTTGAAAACAGCCTATGTTCTGACGACACCCCTGGTTACCAGCAGATTTAATCGATCTGATTATATTCTCCAGTTTCGTGGTGTATGGATGATTAGACCAATAGTGAATGACGTAGCAATTACGTAAGAAAAAGGGAGAGGTTGATGGTATTGAAAATAGAGCAAAGAAAGACAAGAGAAGGGGGTGGTTGAGTCTCACAACCGAGGAGACTCAACCAAAAAAATTTCAATAATTTTCTGGTTCTCTAAAGTCTGCAGGCTCTTTTCTTCTTTATCTTATTTATAGACTTAAGAAAGATTACAAAATAAGGAAGGACTTAGTCATCTAAAGAATATCCTAAGATAAATTAAAA
The DNA here is from genome assembly GCA_028583415.1 of Protea cynaroides. Lineage (NCBI taxonomy): Eukaryota > Viridiplantae > Streptophyta > Magnoliopsida > Proteales > Proteaceae > Protea > Protea cynaroides. The sequence goes on along the minus strand of CM053269.1, from coordinate 50,252,871 downwards.
AGGGAAACTTGCCTTTATAGATTTAGGAAAGTTTCCAAAAAGACAACTAACAAAATATCAATCCATAACTTAACTACTTGCTGACTAACTTTAGGAAACAAAATCTAAGAATAATTTAGGAGAGAAATAACAAAAGAAGGAAAAAAATCTGTTGTTGGTACTGTTCACGTGAACAGTACCACGTGAACAGTGTTAAGTTAACCATGTGGGCTGGTCAGCCAATTGGGCCCGGCCCAATTAGAAGGTTCTTCTTTCGGCCCCTTCTGGAGTAGACTTGGGCTGCATCACGCAATCTCTTTGTATTTCATGGTATCAAAGCCTAACACAAGGTTCTTTTCAAATTTGTATGATCTTTGCTCTATAGCTTATGAGTACACTTTTTCTTTGTCAACTGATTCTTAGTCTATAAAGACGAAGGGATTACTTAGTTTGTAGAAGTGACGCAAGAAGACCTAACCAAGGTTAGTTCAAAGTTTATAATATAAAGTTGTTTCTTTGTTTCTCTTCTCCTTATCCTCTTCACTCTGCACACACGTGCTCTTGCCGCAGTCTTTCCCAGTAGACTGCCAGTACAGGTTTGCCCTAAATGTATGAACCCTATCTTTCTTAGTTTTTAAATTTTGTAACTGTGCTTAGCAATTTCTTCCTTTTTCTTTCGCCCGGTGGCTGAAAATCTACTTTGGGTTTTTCTTTTTCTTTGGGGGGGGTGTGTCAAAGGTCCTTTCAAACCGGGTTAGCCTATTGTGGACAGACATAATCCATCCTTTGAACCATAAGATAACCTGTAGATAAGTAAAAACTAGATGGCGACACACTTAGGCTCAGTAGATTGCATCACTACTACTATGGGTTTAAATTTAAGAGAATATGATCATAGTTCAGATATTTTAAAATCTTGTCATGAAAAACATGTTATTAGAGGAGCAATTAATATGCTCATAGATTTATCTTTTTCTTAGTTTTAAAAAATAAAAAATAAAATAGATAAATTAGAATATAATCTACAAGTTGTCCAGGACCAAGTACCCAACTTGGTACGGTGGTAGATTTAGATCTCAAAACAGAGACTAAAATGACCATAAACAATCTAGATAAAAAATTAGATCAAGTTTTAAATAAAAATTTGGATCTGATAGAGATTCGTCCTCTTCTACTTCGCATTTTTATGAAAACTCAATTTTAGTTTTTGAAGCAGAAAACCTTGCTTCTATAACAAAGTTTCAGTCTTTAAAAGAAATTTTGGACTATTGGAAAGTAGGTTTTAAAAAAGAAACCTACTTTCAAGAATGGGAAAAATTGGTGAAAATGATACAGCAATTTTACAGTGAACATGAAAAATTGTTCTTGCTGCATGATTATCACTTGTTTGATGTGGAGCAAATGCACGTAACTGTAACTGATTTGGAAAACACATTCTGAGATCTTAATTTAAGTAATAGGTCTAGCTCTGCTGAATCAACTCCCGATTCAACAGACACCGAGTCTGACCTTGAACCATTGAACCCAGGCAAAGAAAAATCGGTAGTAATGATCATCTTGAGACCGACAAAGACTTTAGGCCATGATATGATGGAGGTAGTTAGTTTTGGTAAGAATCTGCAAACAACGGATGAAGCCAGTTCTTCCAATCAATCCGAACCCGTTATACATATAACCTGAAAGGATGATATGCATAAGTGTCACGTTACTGCTAGGGGAACCTATTTAGACCTTAGTCACATTGCCTTCAAAGCTTATGAAGCAGCTATTTACAATAGGCACAAGTCATGTCTAACATAATAACTAATTACGAAAATTTATGGACCAAGAAGAAATTCTTGGATTATGTTAGTGGAACTATTCAAGATTTTGTTTTGCATTATCTCAAACAATGGGAAAATTCTGATTCCAGAAAAACTGGAAAATGGTGATTCTTTTGATACATTGTTAGCCAATTTTGCAATAAAAATCTAAAACGAGAATGGGCTTCACTCCCCAGAACAAACTTTAGAAGATACCACCCATATCTTAACCAAGTTAAAACTTTATAAAATGACTAATTTTCAAGAGTTTTCCAAAACTTTTCAACATTATTACCATTTGCTTCCTACTGGTTCAACCAAACACTGGACCACTGGTTAGACCAATCTTTTGCTAAGTTACCCCTACCCCAACCATGGGATACAATATGAAAAACCAATTCCCTAAGTTCGTACTCGAGACCAGTAGTACAGATACTTTAGGAAATCAAATTAATTATATTTACCGACAACTAATTAATCATTGTTTAGATGTTAGAGCCGCTAAACAATTAAAACAAAAAACAAAAAAAAAACAAAAAACAAAAAACTTAATCCAGGTTTCTGCAAATCTCTCATTAAAAACTTCACCTAGACCCCAAAAGTATCCTTCTTTACCTAGATTTTGAACTAACATTTGACACTATTTAATAGATTCAACTTGATCACAGAGCTTCAGAGACATGCTAAAAAGTAGGATTACACTGAAAGGTCATATGCTCTTTAAAATAAACATACTAATACATAGTATTTAGTTAAACAAAGATTCAGGCTATTTATTTCCAGCAAAACACAAGAGAGGTTCTTGACTGAAGAACTCACCGTGGTGTAGCAATCAATGGCAGTTGCATAGTCTTTAGCTCGAAAAGCAGAGTCACCTTGTTTCTTAGAATCCAACGTCTCCTGCATATGGTTCGTCCACATTTGAAAAGAAAGCTGTAGGCATAGATCAATTGAAATTATTAGACTTGTCTACAGGAAAATTGAAGTCACTAGAAATCAAACAACAATAATTGGTACCCCAAGGGCAATAAATATCAGGTGTGAAGAGACACTAAGAATTTTACAAGCACTACCAAAAAACTACTTGTGTTAGACCTTTGTGTCTCATTGTGAATATGCTAGTAGATACAAGGCTAGTGTTAGCACAGACAAAGGCTTCAATGGTGTTTCCTGAGAATCTGTTTTCCAGGACTAGCCCGAACAGGTGAAATTCTAAATATGATATACCTGGACAGAACTCCCATAAAAGCTCATCAAGTATTGAAGTCAGCCTGATTCCACAGCTGTGTAAGGTGATGGCACATACAAATTGAGGACTGAATGACACACCAAGATAAGTTCCCAACCAATAAGATGTAAGGATCGTGAATAGCTGAGAATATTCAGATGGATAATTACAAAGACAATTGACACCTCAATACCAAGGGAGATGAAGCATATGGGAGAGCTCAGGCAATCACAGAAGAATCTCTCTGTTCAAACCGTGGGGACACTGTTTAAGGGTCTAAAATCTCCTTCTTGAGAAGATTTGGCAAGAACAAAAATCTGAACTGAAAGGCTTGTCTTTATTATCCTATTTTCTATTAAGAGTATAAAGAAACTTGAAAATATTAAAAAGTATAAAGAAACTAAAGATACAATAATAATTCCACAAAAGAATGATAACAGAACTCACACAACATGGTATACAAGAAAAAAGAAAATAATTGAAGTTCAAGCAGTATTCGTAATGTAAAATAATGCCAATGACCATCTTCAGAGCAGAAAATAGTAAGTTATATATGGTGTGTCAACGTTCAGGTTCTTAGGAAAGGATCCTTCCATGGTTTTCTTCAAACACGCTGAAACCAAAGACAAGATGGAGTCAAAGTCAAACCCAGTATAAAGTAATGCATGGAATATCTGACCATTATTTCGAATTGAACCATCACACGGAGAAATGTGGCTTGCCACTTTTCCTTTCCTTTCTCTCCTAGTTTATATTTTTATTTTTTCAGTCTACTCCAGTGTCCTGCTGTCACAAAACCAAAAATTGTTTGTATCTAAAAAGACATCTAGAATGAAGACTACAGGCAATACAGGAAGCCATGGGATAGAGTCAAGGGACAGACATGGGCTCAAAACCCTCATGCCATATTAATCAGAAGGAAGTGCATTTGAAGATGGATAACAGCTAGCTTCAATAAAGCATGAAAAAACATTTAACAGACATGGGACCAAATCCCAACTTCACCCACAAAACTCTCAAAAGATGTAGTAGTCATTTATTGTAACCTATAAAAGGAAAAACCTGGTTTGAGCAATGGAGTTGAAACCCAAAATATAGTTTTAACGTTTTGGTTAGAAGACAAAATAGATTGGGCTAATTTGCAATTTCATGAGCTTTTTCAATCATTTGTTGTTCCATGCCAGATCATCAATTCAATTCTATGCAGAAATAATAAAGGTGTTTCAGCAGTTTAAATGCACAAGTTTTGGAGAGCCCCAGGAGGAAAAGTAAAATAACAGCTGAAAGAAGTGTTTAAACAATGCTACAATGCAAAAAGTAACATTTGAAGGGCCATTTCACACACATGGATATGACCAACAGAATAGAACAAATATACAAAGTGAAATTTATCCAAACATGGTTAACCAACACTTACTGAAGAGAAGGAAACAACAGTGCTACATATCAGAGAAAACATTTACGAATCCATATGAAATAGAAAGACATATTTAGGATACAAGTAGTTAACCTCGTTAGCAACCCCATCGTCATCTTTGTATCCAACCTTCTCCAATATTGCATGTATGGCAGTGAGGTCCAATCTAGAACATGCTTCACCCAATGGAGTTAATGACAACTCTGCCAAAGGTACAGTTCCATGGGAAATACCCATCAAAACATATGATGGCACCTGATAAATAGCAAGGAATGAAAATATGTACCCTTTCAAAGAAGAACACAATTATGCGAATGCACTCAGGAACCTTAGAAACAATTTGAAATTTTAAATTCAGAACAGCTTAAGCCAAAAGGATTACCAAAGGTCAGTTAGAAAACTGAATTTACATTATCTTTGACCCCCCCCCCCCCCCCCCCCACCCCACCCCACCCCACCCCACCCCACCCCAAACAGTAAACAAAAAAACAACGAAATTAATAGATGAGAAAAGCTTTCCTTAATCGGGCCATGTTTGACTAATGATTTCACAATCCAACCATGGATAAGTGGATATTACCTGGACAAGCAACTTGCAAAATTTAATGACTTATCATAAGTTTACGGCCCACCTAATGCTCAATGGGATTTCATGGAGGTTAAAGGACTCGGGTTTGATGGTTTCTCATGGATTTAATTCTTCAAGCTTCAACATTTCATGGTTTAAGGTCTAAGATTTCAGGTTTCTTGGTTTCAAGTTTCATGAATGAAGGCTTCAGATTTCATGTTTCCTAGATCCAAATGTCAAGTTTTATGGTTTCAAGATGAAGTTCTCATGGCAAATCGCCACTCTGCCTTGTGTGTGTGTGTGTGTGTGTGTGTGTGTGTGTGTGTGTGTGATGCAGTATTCTTTAGCCCATGCGAATGGAAACCAAGATCACATCAAGATCAAGTCACAAGATCTCGCAAGATCTCACAAGATCTCGCAAGATCTCACAAGATCCTACACAATCTCGCAAGATCTCATAAGATCTCACACAGTCTCGCAAGATCTCGTAAGATCAAATCAGATCTCACAAGATAAAATCAGATCTTGCAAAATCAAATAAAGCATTTGATTGGAAAGATCAATCTTAGAAGGATGTGATGTTGCTGAAGCAATCAAGGAAAGATATGATGCTGTTTAGTTTTTATAGTAGGAAGTTATCTCCAATATATTTCAATTCCTTTAGTAGTTACTTTCCTAATTAGTTTCCTTCCAAGTTATTTAATTTCCTTTGTCAATTCCTTTCCATGTTAAGAGCCAATTTGAGCTCTATTTCAAGTGATGTAAGGCTTAGGCCAAAGGATAGATCTGAAGGAATGAAAGAAATTTGGTTTATGCCATGTCTCTGAGAGACAGATGAGTGAGAGACGCATGAGGTGAGAGACCTCGGGTGGTGAGAAGCTGTCTAGGCCTTAAGGTGAGATGTCTTAGGTCATATCCCCCTACCTTTCTTCCATCCCTTCTTCCCTCCACCTATTGATTCTTTTCCTTTTCTTGTTATATCAAAAAAAAAAAAAACACACATACACAAAAAGAGAGAAAGTACTGTCCATGATTTACTTTTCATCGATCCTATTGTGAGGCTAGTTCCTAATTTGTTAAGTTGGGGACTGGTCATACATTATTTGGTATCAGAGCTCGGTATTGCCAAGAAATTTAAAAAAGGTGGAGATCAACAACAAAATAAAAAAATAATAATAAATAAATACTCACTCTGATATGTGCTCAACTAATTCAAAACTCGTGGTCGAGTTTTTTTTTTGAGCAGGGGAGAGTTGATGCAGTATTATTCAGCTCATGCGAATGGAAATCAAGATCACATCAAGATCAAGTCACAAAATTTTGCAAGATCTCACAAGATCCTACAAAATCTCACAAGATCTCATAAGATCTCACACAGTCTTGCAAGATCTCGTAAGATCAAATCAGATCTCACAAAATAAAATCAGATCTTGCAAAATCAAATAAAGCATTTGATTGGAAAGATCAATCTTAGAAGGATATGATGTTGTTGAAGCAATCAAGGAAAGATATGATGCTGTTTAGTTTTTATAGTAGGAAGTTATCTCCAATATATTTCAATTCCTTTAGTAGTTACTTTCCTAATTAGTTTCCTTCTAAGTTAGTTAATTTCCTTTGTCAATTCCTTTCCATGTTAAGAGCCAATTTGAGCTCTATTTAAAGTGATGTAAGGCTTAGGTCAAAGGATAGATCTGAAGGAATGAAAGAAATTTGGTTTATGCCATGTCTGTGAGAGACAGATGAGTGAGAGACTCATGAGGTGAGAGACCTCTGGTGGTGAAAAGCTGTCTAGGCCTCAAGGTGAGATGCCTTAGGGCATATCCCCCTACCTTTCTTCCATCCCTTCTTCCCTCCACCTATTGATTCTTTTCCTTTTCTTGTTATATCAAAAAAAAAAACACACATACACAAAAAGAGAGAAAGTACTGTCCATGATTTACTTTTCATCGATCCTATTGTGAGGCTAGTTCCTAATTTGTTGAGTTGGGGACTGGTCCTACATTAGTGTGTGTGTGTGTTTACAGGTCATTCCCTAGCCAGCATTGATGGAAGTGGTTCTTGGTAGTGGCATGGCAGAACCCTACTCCCTTAATATAATAACATCTAATACTTAATTAAAAATAATAATAATCATCACAATTCAGAGGACATCTGCACTATGCCAATGGAAAGCATAAAAAATACACAATATAATAGGAAAGTAAATAAGCGTAATCCTTTAATAACAAAAAATAATGAGATTTGAAAAGAAAATGGTGGCAACAAAGTTGCTCCCCTAAAATGTACAAGGGAATCCTCTCAAGAACTTCATTTCCTCCATTATTTGAAATTTTAGTGGACTAGATATGAATGAATGAAAGCAAATATTACTGTCAACATTTGCAGTCATCTAAAAGCTCAATAATGATGTTTACCTCTATAAATTTCTATATTTGCAGGGATCTATAAACCCAGCAATAATGCTTACCTCTGTTTCCTTCTGAAGAGAAGTTAGAACGGTCACAAGGGACTTTGCATATGGCCTCTCACGAGGTTCATATTGTAAACAACGAGAAGCTAATCGCACCAACTCAGTTCCATCATCAGTTGAGAAATGACCCTCCAAGCAAGAATCCATCAGCATCAAAAAATTCTTCCCACGTATTAGGTCAAGTGCCTGTTAAAAAACACAAACAATAATATCCAATTTCAAAATACAAAACTTTAGCAAACAGTATGCATTGAAAGCAAATCAATGATTACACTTGCAAGCAGTGACTCTAATTATTTTCTTGCAGGATGATAAACACACGCTTATTGTTGCAAGTCGAAGCAGAATCTGAACTTTTTAAGTATGAAATCAAACATCATGACTCTAATTTTCCCCAATATTGGGGGACACCATGAATCTAAAAGACTCAAACCTGCATAAAATAAACTAGATTAACCTTATTCAACAAAAATGAAGAAATTTTTTTGATGAAGTTCAAGATATCTCATTATCTTTGTCACTATTGTTTTCTTTTTTCTGGGTGGAAATGTTGTTTATCATCATATCCCTGAATGCAACTAAGATAAGAAGTTCAAGTTATTTTAAGTTTAGTTGATAACTTGTAAATCACATAGTTCTTAGTTGTAGAGTGTTCTGTTTTGAATATTGTGTTTAATTATTGAGTGAATGTTATGAGAGACTCTCTATACAGCCCAAATATCTGCCATATGGCAACTTCAATGGCATTCAATTTTCGTGGTCACGTTGCCCACATCATCATTTCAGTTTGGAAAAATGCAACCCAATCCAGTTTAAAAATGAGTTACAATTCAGCTTTGGCAGATCTAGGGAAACTTCAGTTAGACTGTTGAAAATACAAAGGTAGGAGTCTTAACATGGCGAGCCATATAGTAAAGATGGGACCTGAAACTAGACACATGGCAATCCAATGGGGAGGGGGACCTTCCCATCCAATTGTTCGTTGACAAAATAAGCCCTCCACTTGGACAAAAAGGCTGTAGAGAACATAGTTGTCAAGGCGTCGCCTAAGCGCCTAGGAAGCCTTGTGACGCCTTGGAAAATCAGGCGCCTTAGTTGCCTAGGCTGGTGTCTTGATCTCCTAGGCGCTTTGATCGCTTAGGCAGACGCCTTGGTCGTCTAGATGCCCGTCATGCCTCTAACGCCTTGGTTCACCTTGGCACCTTGACAATAATGGTAGAGAATTCCCTCTACACAAGGCCATGAAAAAAAAAAAATTCCCCATTCATATTATGTATATAGTAAAATATGAGCTTATGTGGTTTAAAACCCATAGGCAAGTGAAATGCCTCACTTCACACCTTCAAAATAGGTCTATATTAACATGAGGATATTATTAAAAATTCTTGAATTTTTTCAGTTCCTTTTCCTCTCTTATTGCACTTCTCCCCTTTTAACTCCCACGTCATAAAGTTGACATGTTCTCCCACATCACAAAGTTGACGTGTACTTCGGGTTGGCCAATGCACGAACCAAACGAAGTCATTTGACATCCTTAAAAGGGTCATGGCACCAAAAGTCTAAGAGTTCAGCACAATAAGAATGAAAATAGACATACAGCTAGAATCTAATGACTAGGAAACTTCTAAAGAATGTCAAGATAACAAGTTGTAAGAGTTTTAGCATGTAACAAAGCTGATTTGAAACAAGGAAAACTTACATGGCTTGGGGGAATGTGTTTGCCACTGAGAAGGTCAAGCAAAATAGTGCCAAAGCTGTAAACTACACTTTCTGGTGTCACTCTACCTAGCAAACAGATAACAGTAACAGAATGGGTTATGTTAGCTTAATTTGTTAAACAATGACATGCAAAAATGAGGCTTCAGAAATGTACATGATACCCTACTATAGACAAGTTACATTTAATGCTCAACTCCAGCTATATGGCCGCTCCATAGGTCCCCCATCATGCCAACTCAACAAACCCTTACCAACTACTTGCATCAACCTACATAGATTATGTTTCACCATTCTACCCTATAAAAGGCCATAGTGTCTGTTAACTGGTAATCTTTCATGTCCTTTCTTATTACTATAGACCCAGGTTTTGGACACATGTTGACTGGTTCTTGGGCTGGTTCTTGGATTGGTTCTTGGACTGGTTCTTGGACTGCATCACCCTAAGTTGGTTATAATGCCCTTTCACTAGCACAACATCACTCCAGACTGATGTAGTTGTTGATCTTTGATGCAGATTGTCAGACCATCTTAGTTAGCTACCCGTCGTCTTATCACCTATTGGTGTTTTGGCTTTCTGTTTGGGTAAGAATGTGTACCTGTCCTCAAAAACTCTGGAGGAGTGAAAGCCAAGTTTGTACTATAGCTCTTGCCATCTCTACTATTCTTCATGAGGCCAAAGCATGACAGCCTAGGATTACCATCCTGTCAACCATTGATTCACAATAAGGGCTAGAGAAAGAAAAGCAGATGGCCTAATGAAATGAAATACAAAAGTAGGCGGACATTGAAGCTAAAAATCTCACCTGATCAAACAATACTCTGTAACCATTGAGGTCGTGATACAATGCACGTCCTTTGCTGCCGCAATATTCCAAAGCTTCGGCTAAATACAAGGCAACTCGCAACCTCATTGCCCATTTCATGGGCTGGTTATCCCCTAATAAGTTCAACAACAAAAAAAACCATGAGAATGTAAAGTATGAGTATTAAGTTGAGGATTTGGTAAACTTTTTGTCCGTTTTAACTCAATAGGAAGAAAAGGTTCAAGCAATCCACAAATCTGCATTTTGATGGAATAAAGCTCATAAAAATAACTATTAGGCCTCGACTGGTAAAGAAATTTCCAGTCCAAAATCCAAAGTTCCGTTGTATCATCATCCCCTGCACCAGCAAGACCAAACCCCAGGACCATAGAAACATGCACACAGGGAAAAAGAAAGGAAGGAAAAGAAAAAGAGAGTAGAATTAAGTCCGCAAAATGATTCATAACTTACATGCCAAATTTTGCACTACCTCCTATATTCCTTAACGCAAACGTCGCATAACCACATTGTATCCAAGAAAGGCAAGAAGCTCAGGAAAGAAGTGGGAAAAGTCTGAGACATAAATTACAGAGCAATGAAAGCTTACAATGAAAAAGATGCTTGGCGAGGGTTTCATTGGGCATGAACTCAGCAACCAGTAGCCTCTCATCTTCGTCACAGCAACATCCTATGAGATTGGCCAACCGCTCGTTCCGCAGCTGACCCACCAATCGCGCTTCCTCCTGAAATACAACCAAAGAAAATTCGTAAACAAAGAACGGTATAGTACAGAAGAATAAGAAGAAAATTCTTAGAAGAAAGAAATAAAAAAGAGGGAATGTAAAGGAGTAAGAACAAAAGGAAGGAAAGAGCAACGAACGAGGAATTGACGAGCGTCAGGCCAAGCGGAGTTGTTGAAACGCTTAACGGCGATCCAGCGATCCTTATCGAGCCTTCCTCTGTAAACAACATTAGGAGCTTTCTCGCCGTGCTCGGAGACAATATTGTCGACAGAGAAACCGGAGGTGGCAATACTAAGCCGCTCGAAGCTAAACTCGGTGAAACCAGGCAAAGCGTTGTGATCATTGGCTTCATTCTCTACAACATGAAAGCAAAGCAAAAGATATTAAAGAATTCACAACAGGCAAACAGAGAGACCATCCGTAGCAGCAGAAGAAGAGGGAGAGACATACCGAGGTCGGAGGATTCAAGAACAGTGGGCTTGAGACGAGAATGCCACCAACAAAGGGAGAATTTAGAACACCGAGCTCCCATTGCCAGTAGTCTACTCAAAGCGCTCTCGGGAGAGGATCAGACAGAGGCGTGTGTCGCTGCTCTTAAGCCAGTGGGTGGGGAGAGAAGTAGACGGAGGAGGAGGGTTTTAATCAAACAGTCTTGAAGAGAAAGAGGAGAGAAAAGGGAATGACAGCAAAGACAAAGAGAGGTGAGGGAGAAAGAGGGACAGCAGAAGCAGATACAGATAACTTATGGATCCAAGTCTCTCTCTCGCTCTCCCTCTCACCGGTATTTATTATATGGTATTTCAAAGATTTTTTAAATCATTCAAATGCTTATGATGATGAGGGAAGGGTCAAGGGTTGACACTGTTTCTCACTCTTCTCTCGCGACTTTCACGTTCTTCATATGTATGGGTTGCTCCTTCCATGATGAGATGCAGAATGCCATTCCCCCACCACCTTCCACCTTCTGGTTTTCCTTCTCCTCCTTCAGCCCACCTCGCTGTTTTTCCTTCACCTTGTTCCGCCCACCTCCCCACTTCAACGTCTCTCTCTCTCCCACTTCCTCCATTTCTTTTTACTGACTATTATTCCTTCTGTGTTTTTCTTTTTCTGTTTTTACGGGCAGCAGAAGGGCAGTTTGCCCGTTACTCTTGAGTGCATTGTGTGAGAAATTACTGTAAACAAAGATAAATAATTTTTATTTTTCTTAATAACAATTTAAAAACGATTTATTATTATGTCATTTTTAGGAGCACGTTTTTCTTTAACACACATTTTTTTTTGGATAAAATAAAAAAATTTCATCTATACCCCATCAAGGATTGCTAACATCATCTACACTCATAAGATTACGAAAATATCACATAGGTCTCAAATACTTTATTGTGCTAATCAAAGAAGTTCACTCTGTCACAAGATTCATGTTGGATGCTGATGTCAGCTGCATTGGACTATTTCATGGACGATATTACCTTTAGAGTAAAAATAAAAGATAATTTTATTCTTCTTTCTTTTTTCCTTCTTCTTCTATTGCTCTTGAATTGGTCGATTTTGAATTTTAGAATCTTGAGTTCAGTTGTGAGATTATGAAACTTCACTTCGCTATGATCCACATGGTTTCTGCTCCTTCTACCTTCTTCCGTCTTCTCGTTAGCCCTCTTTGTCTTGAACGAAGTAGATGAGAGAACGGAAAGGGAGATCGTCTTTCAGGTGGACGAGTTAAAACACAATGTGTATTTGAGGAATTTGCCATTGATTGCTCAATTGAAATCTTAATGGAGAGCTTGGTTCCTTGTTGCCTAAATTTCTCTGTTTCTATGTCCATTCCCTCCAAGACCTAATTACGATGTAAATGGATAGTTGAAGTTCTGGATCAGATTTGAATCTAGAGGAATAGGAATTCGAGCGATGGGATTCGTTTTCGAATTTGGATGTTGGATTCCCCCATAATTCATGGGATCAACTCTCCTAGCTCCACCAGAGGTGGGATTTTAGGATTTAAGGTGTTGGGGATAAACAAGAGAGAGACCAATCAATGTTACAGAAGGTCTCTTTGGTGGATCCTGCTAGAAGAAGAACAGATTGGTTTGATAAGTTTTATAACGCGTCGGAGGTCATCATCCCTAAACGCCCCCAACTCCAATTGTCCACCGAAGAAGAGGATAATATTGCCCAATGACCACGATTTCGAACACTGGTTCGTTGTAATGGAAGAACCTGAAGGAGAACCACGAGAGACGAAATAATTGATAGCTACATCAAAACCCTCGCTATGGTGATTGGGAGGTCGGTTATTTTTGGTATTAGTGATTTTATCTGAATATTCATTTTGAATGATTTATATACAAAAACAAAACTAATCCTAAATATTGAGGTAGACATAGAGTTGTCTAACTCTGTATGATGATCTGTGCAAAATTGTTCCCTCTGTTGTTTGTACACTGGTTTTTGGTGGTTTGTTTTTATAGCGAGGAAGAAGCGAGAATGAAAATTTACCCAGTTTCAACTAGACATTACTTTGCTTTTGGAGTTTTTGTTTCTGAGGAATTCTCCCTCAAAATCAGGGGTATGTTCATGCGTACTAGGCTCGGTAAAAATGCCCAGAAATCTCTCATAGAAAAATCGGTGATTTTTGGTGCGCATCTTCTTGAACTTCGCTGCTTTGACTCTTCTGTTCTCCCCTACTGAAACTTGGGAGTTGGGTTTGTTGCAGTTACAGAGGGATATGGATTTGACTAATCCACATGGTGTTGCCACTAGAAGGAAGCATTTGTTTTTGTATATATTGGCATTGTCTGAATCTAAACTCGGAGAAGGCGACGACGGGGTCACTATTGGTAGTTCTGGTGGTGGTGGTCTAGTCGGTGGTTGCAGTGGTAGTGTTACAAAAGGAAAGAAGAAAGTCGAAATGAAATTGTTCAATAGAAGGTCAAATTAGTAAATCAATATAATTTTTTAATTTTTGTAATTTTTAATATAAGGGGTAAAACTATATTTCAACAATTTTAGTGATTTCCTTCAGTTAAGTGGACCTAGGTGATGTTTTTACAATCTTTATGAGTGTAGATGATGTTAGCAATCCTTGATGAGGTATAGATGAAATTTTTTCTAAATTTAAATATCTACATTTCACGCATATCTCTTTATATTTATGAGTATGCATCTTTACCATATAAATAGAAAGATTTATGTTGTGAAGTTTGAAAATGTCATAATCTTTTGTAACATGGATAATAATAATCGGTGTTTGATAATTCAAAATTATACAAGGGATCAGCTCCGTGCGATCTAGATTGGGATCAGTCTGGGATCAATCTTGTTTGTTCTCAAAATTGCTTTACCTTCCTCGAATCGTCTTTTGCAAACCAATCTAACTCATGTGCTGCATGGGATTGACCTTAACTGATTGATTGATGATCTAGTTTGACAAACCCTAAATCGCTAATAACAACCCAATGCTTTATACTGAAAATGTGAACAAGTGAGATTACAATTTTTTCAACAATTTTGGTTGCTAGTGAGGGTGTCAATCGGTACTACTATCGGTATTAGTATCAAATTAAACCTTTTTGTCAATTACCTTATTATATCAATAAATTCAATACTCTTAATTCCTTATAAGGGTGCCAGATGGGATGATTCTAAGTAATTGGGATAGTTCATTATCGATTACGGTCCCAAGGGAGCCATTTCCATAATCTTACTAAATAGTTCCAAAATTATAAATCAGTCTCATTTAATAATAGGATGGTCTGGTTTCGTTTCCTCAAAGGTCATGGTGGTAGTCTCCACAAGTTTTGAATATATTAGTTCGATACTGATCTCCAGAAGTTGCGTATCAATGTTAATCGATTGGTGGTTACCGATTAAAATATGATACATAGATATCGATGTAAATGATAGGATACGATACGATACTAGTTTGAATATATAGTTCCGATACCAAATTAATATCCTTGGTTGCAACAACATTTTAGTGTCTCTATTTTGGTTATAGAGACAAAATTTGTTACCCTATAATTATAATGTGTTTTCACTTGAATTTTAAGAAAAGACGATGTAATGTAATTTCACATTGATGCTTTAGAAACTTCAATGTAATTTCTCGCCTTCATACTTTAGAATCTCTCCCTATCGTTTTCATGATCTCCCCTGTGGTGCAGACTTCTCTGACACTTATTTGCCATGTAAGACCAGATAACCAAATTATGGATTACCTTGCGGCAGCCCTCGTGACCCTTGCCCATCAACATCGACTAGTCTTGAGTTTCTAGATGTCAAAGAAATATACATTTCATCAATATATATACTCAAATCCGCATCTGAATCCAACCACTGCCATCCGAATCCAATTATTCAAAGTTGAATTCCTCCAATGGATGCGAATTTGAACCAGATTCGAATTTTCAACTATCCATTTCAATTTGATTAGTAGAATCCAATTTGTAAGAGATGTGGCCAAAGTAAAGCAAAAAATAGTTAGACGAGAGAGAAATTAAAAAAATGATTAAAAAAATGTTGGAAAGCAGAGGGAGAGAAAGTCATTTAAATGGAAAAGACAGATAAGATTAGAAGCATTTACACCTAACAAACAGATAAGATTAGAAAGCATTCACACCTAACAAACAAAGAAAACCATGTCTATTGTCTTTATGACCATCATATTGTCTCCTCCCTGAGATTCGAGAGGAGGGGCGGCGACCCCAGTAGATGGTCGCCACGTGGAGGTCGGATGAATCCGATCTCTCCGTTCGAATCAACAAGCCAAGCCAACAAGGGAATGTCGACTCAAACGGAGAGATCGGATTCATTCAACTCCCACATGATGACCATCCACTGAGATCGCCACTCCTCCTCCCTGAAGTACAGGGAAGAGACAATTTGAATCCTTTAATGTGACGATGATAAATTGATAATATAGTAATGTGGATAGGGTGACGAATGACGATATACCTCATATCTCTCCTATTGTTTTTATTTAATTAAACCTAATTAATAAGTACACGTAAGTGTGAACGTTGACCGTAGATTGACTGGAAAAATAAAATAAAATAAAATAAGAAGAGAAAAAAAGGTAGTTGTATTTTTCAAGGATGTCGGGTTTCCGTTTCCCTCATCTCATATATATTTAAATTGTTTTCCCTACGCGCAAACGTCCTTTTCCCATTTCTTGCCCGCCCATGTCCACTCATTCTTCCTTGCTAGACTTGTACACATCCGAAGGGGGTTAGATGAGTTGGCAATGAGTCTACGCCTCAGAAAATAAAAGGTACTTAATTCAATATGAGTTGGCAATGAGTCTACGCCTCAGAAAATAAAAGGTACTTAATTCAATTCTTTTTATCTTTTTGGAGCCACTCACATAAGTGTGTCAAATATTCTTTCTTTCCTGTTATGGGTGTAAGTGGAAAGATTTTCATTCAATCTTGGAATAATCCGGTCCATGCGATTGTAGAATCGGTATGAATCCACAGAATTAATTTGGCCAAAAATCCAAATACCCATCATTATCCCGGATCCACATCGTCTCCTCCCTGAGATTCGGGAGGAAGGGCGACGATGCCACTGGATGGTCGCCACGTGGAGTTCGGATGAATCCGACCCCTCCATTCGAGCCGACAAGCCGAGCCGACAAGAGAGTGTCGACTCGAACGAAGGGGTCGGATTCATCCGACCTCCACGTGGCGACCATCTAGTGGGGTTGCCACCCCTCCTCCCGAGTCTCAGGGAGGAGACGATTTGAATATTAATTAGCCCCAAAAAAATAATATAATATCAAACTTCGCAAGTAACACTTTCTATTTTCTTCTCAATCTCTCTCTCTCTCTCGTTTTTTCTTCACCTAGTTAAAGAAACTATGACCCATGAAGGTGCCCATTTCTATTAAAAAAATGATTTTGAGGATCAATCAGAATTTCTTAGAGCATATGTACTTCAAAATGGGATTCATAATTCCTTCTAAATGAGTCAATCTAATTCATCAGACCCATTATCAACAACTCCCTCTCAAACCACCACCAACAATTCTCTTTTCCACTCCCATGGGCAGCAGTTATGGAAAAAGTTTAAAGGAGTAGCAGACAAGAAGTGGAGGTGTTTGGTAAAAACTTTTTTGAACCATGATTTATGAATGACTTGGATCACTCATCACATCTTCTTTCTATTATTATTATTATTTTTTTAATAGAACTTAATTTTCATGTTTCCCAACTACCAAAAAAAAAATATATATATATATGTGGGAAACTTATGTTTAACTAATGTGGAGAGCATAAAATGTTGTATGTATTTATCAATTGGTTTTGGAGAATGTCTGCTGTATGAACAACAAAATGTCTCAACTAGCATCAGGGCCAGGATTTTGGGGTAGACAGGCAAATGTGCAGTCATGAAGAGAGAATAATTTGGACCCCGATTGGTTGTCTCATGGCCTTAAATGGGCCATGTTGTTGGCTTTAAAGTGCAAACAAACAGTGATACAATCCTAATTAAGAAAATTCATATCATATTTTTTGTTCTAAATTCCAAGTCCCTAAAATCATCATCAAACCTGGCCACATAATCTTCACATGTGATAATAAAAAAAAAACCAGCCATGATAGCCACTAATTAACAATAGCTATTTAAAATTATCAAAGTTAATTGTATAATGAATAACAATAAATTATGATACAAAGTTCTAATTAGAAACCATGTTTAGCACAACAGTTGGCTGCCAGATTATCGGGTCTCTAGCCAATGCCCTAGAGGTCGTATGTGCAACTCTCATGTATTTTGCCTTAAAAACATCTAACCCTTGAATTCATAGTTAATTATACAAACCTCCCATAATTTGTCAACTATGTATCATACAGATCCTGTTTGTTACGACAGGTCTATTAACCAATGACGTGGTCTTCTTTACAATTTTTCAATACCAAAACTGTCCTTAGGAATTGAATTTAATCAAGGATATGTCAAGAGTAATCGATATGGACGAACACAACATCGGTGGAGAACTTAAGGAGGTGGATGGCGTCAGGTGTATCGGCAATGAATGGCATGAGAAGATTAAAATCCGTAGGAAAGGAGATTGGGCAGTTGACTTATCTGGGGACACACAAGTTGCAAGAAAATTGAATTGAATTTTTTTTTTGAGATCCGAAAGTTTTATTAGCCAGAGTCGGCTATCTCATCGCTAACGAAGTAACATATGGACCATGTCAGAGATCATTTTAGCCCAATAGCATTTTAATTTTTAAGAATAAAAATTTCCAACGATATTTATTAATATTCCTATAATTTCTTTATGTGGGCCCATTTTCTTTGAAAACAGGACATTACGAAATTCTTTCGGATCAGAAACGGATTGGTATCGATTCGAGCTGATACCGATTACTATAACCTTGGTAAAGTGATGCTTTTGCTACATGATGAATCAAAAAGCACTAGTCAAATACTCCATTTCGGATCAAAATTGGTCTCGGATCAGTTTCATCTTCTTCTATGATTTTTGCTTTGCCATTTTAGGATCAGAAGATCAGCTCTTGCATCCCCTATCGATTCAGTTGCTGCACACCCATATATGCAGACTCATATCATTGACTCCTGTATTGGATCACTGCTGGATGAACTAGACAACATGGGAAAATCTTTTAAATCCATTTATTACAAAAAAAAGAGGGAATAGATCCATTGGTTCCATTCCTATTTTGGTAATAGAATATATGCATGAGAGAAATATCAGATCAGATCAGATCAGATCAGATCAGATCAAATAGAATGGACAAATGAGATGGGTTCATTGACAATTGACATCTGTTAAACTTTGTTCGTATCAATCTATGCTATTGATTTCATCTGTATTTGTATGTCCTGAAGGTTCTAATTGATTGCAAAAGGAATTAAAGGAAAGAGAAGTAAATTTATAAACTTAAAAAAGAAAGATGAAAGAAGCAAAAGAGAAAACCCTAGAGGGAATAAAAAAAAATTTGGAATTATACAAGGAGATGACTGAATGGTGTGTAACCATGAAATAAGGAAAGCATAACTAAGGAAATTTGACTAAAACTCATACCATTTCCACTAGAGTACATAACGAAGTCTATATCATCTAAACAAGTCCAGATAAGTTGAGATTGCTTCGTTTAAATATCCGTTCTGGTAACAGCAGCCAACTCAGATCAGCAAACCATACTAAACTTTCATAGCCAAATCTCCATGGACTGCATGTCCATTTTCTAGAATCTTTCCATTGACCAGTGTTCTTTGTCTCTGGACCAACAGCATTCACCAATGTCAATGTTAGCATACAAGGGTGGTTGGGTTGGGGTGACAAGAAAGAAATAGGAGAGTAGTGTTTATATAGATCCCATCATTACCCAATCTGTAGCGTCCCCAGAATTTCCATTCAAGAGGATGTGGTGCTCTTCTTTAGTTTTGCTTTCCTTCTCTTTACTATTCAACGGAAGCAAAGGAGATAAGGATGCATTGGTTCTATCAGGGAGTTCTGCATGGAGGATAAAACCAAACAAATTACTAAAAATAAGCTCAGCATTTTTTATGGGGTGAGATGTTACTAATCTTAGCATTTCAATGTTGAACTCATCATTTTAAAAAGATATAAATTTCATACTAATAGGGGAAAAGCCAAGAGATAATCAAAGTAACGGGAAGTGTCCAATATGCACCTGGCAATTTCTTATCCAGAAAGAAAACCACCAGATTCACAGTATACCTGCAGAATTATCAAATGGATCAAGGTCAAGAAAAAAAAAGAAGTAATTTTCTTTAAAAACAAGGAGTAAAGATAAGGGTTTGCACCATGCAATAACGATGTCCACTGTGTAATGCTTGTGAGATGCTATGATCAAGAGGCTCTGAATAACAGCAATCAACCAAGCAAGTTGCTTGATACACCTGAAACCATGTACCAGATAATAACAACAAAATTAGAGGGTGAAAAACATACACTAGTACACTGCCAGACGACAGCTCTTTTACACAGCAATGCTCAGTATCAGAATCTCCGCCATGGGAAAAGTCACATATACAATGATTTAACAAGTAATAACTATATTTAACCTAAAATAACCAGGATGTACCTCCGTGTGCCATATTTCTGATATGCGCGCACGAAAACTAAACTAAAGATCATGTGAGATGAAAAAATCAAATCACCACAACCATAGAATACACCCCGAGGAACTGCATAAGATAAAATGAATATCAAACATTCAGCTTTCATTAGTGAGCCAAAATAAAAAATTACCCACAAGATGATGATGATGACGATAATAATGACAATAATATATATATATATATATATATATATATATATATATATATATATATATATATAGAGAGAGAGAGAGAGAGAGAGAGAGAGAGAGAGAGAGAGAGAGAGTTCAATTACAATTAAGTAAAAGCACCTCCAGTACACTGTTTGGAGGGGGCAGTCTGGCAAGCTTCGAGCCCTACAAACAGCAGCAGGAAGAACCGACTATAAGAAATTGCCATGGCCAGAACTTACATGCATGTAAAGAATATAAGATCAAAGCATAACTTCACCAAAGCCTCAGCTATAATCTACCCAATCACAAGAAATGCAACATATCATGTATTATAGCAAAATTTTACCTCATGACAGTGATAGTTTGGACCAGGAAGCTGAGTAGAATAAAATGAGAAGATCCGGAGGATTTGAGAAGCCTACATAAAAAAATACATATACATAAGTCAACTGTTAGTCCCTTTCCATTGATGTTGGAGATCATGAAAGCGAAATGTAGCAGCATCATGGGATTGTTCCGAGCACATGAATAGTAAGAGGAGCTAAGGAGCAAACTTGAAAAAACACAAATATGGAAGACCTAATCAGCAACCCAAAACAATAAATCATAAAGATAATGCATAATAGACCCTTTCTATTGATGGTGGAGATAGGGATGTAAACAGATCGAATTCGAATCGGATACACCACCATCTGAATTCGATTAAAAACTACTCTATCTGAATCTGATCCGGAATCCGCCGGATTTGTGAAAAACGAATCTGCATTCAAATTCAAGAATGTAATCGGATATCCAGAAAATATTCAATCCGAAATAAACAAACGAGATGCTCATAGCTTGAGGTAACTAGAGGAATGCCATTATCGTCATCTTGACCATCTCTGATGTTGCTGTTGAAGGGTTTTGCCTCAGCAGGTGCAATACACTGTGTAACAGAAATCTGAACTTACAACATCTAGGGAAGTTGAAGATTCGACGCCACAGTAATCGAAGAGGAAGTTGGGGGAAGTTGCTGGCTCTGCAAGAACAAAGAGATAGGTGAGCACTGCGAGATCTGCTCGTGAAGAAGGCATTGTGATCGTGAAGATTTAATCTGAATGAGGGCGAAGGGCACTGCTGCGATCCAGAACTTGGCACCCATCTCCGATCTCAGGGCGTTTTATGATCATCACTGTCCACTAATGGCGGGCTGAGGGCTCTGGACTTTCATCTTCCATCTCTTCTTCACGCTCCTCTGTCTCGCTCAAGTCCCAATAGTCAATTCCAGTCTTGGTCTCTCCACCTCCCTCTCGTTATTTCAAGTCCTTCAACGATTACTTCCCTTATTAATTGCCTTCATCGATTACTCCGCTTTATCACATTATTTTAATTGCCTTCATCGATGACTCCCCTTCTTTTCATTGTCTTCATCGATTACTCCCCATTCCTCAAATTATTTTGATGACCTTCCTGCAAACCCAAGAAAGGCACAAAAACCTGAGACGTTTGAATCTATCCGACTCTCTCCCTTCCTGCAAACCACTTTAAGTCTTCCCCCTCCATTTGACAGCGAAGTAACATCTGCCCCCACGGTAAAGTAAAGGCCCCACTTCCTAAGAAAAAACAATAAGAGAGTCGCTCACGAAACCCCTAAACGGATCGGAGCGGATTTTATCCATGTTGTTTGAGTGATAACCGAATCCGCCTCCGAATCCAATACTATCCATCCGAATTCGCATCCGAATCCAAATAATCGGATTCAGATTCCCCTAAATGGATGCGGATTCAAATCGAATTCAGATTTTCAGCTATCCATTTACATCCTTAGTTGGAGATCATGAAAGCAGAATGTAGCAGCATTGTGGGCATTGTTCCAAACACATGAATAATAAGAGGACTAAGGGTCAAGCTTGCAAAATACGAAATATGGAAGACCTAATAATCAACCCAAAACAATAAATCATAAAGATAATGCATAATAAAGGTGAACTTACAACTAAAAATGTCAGGACCCTGCACCAAAGCAGAACTGTGTGGAATCTTCTACTCTGAAAAAAGAAAGGATAAAGACTCCACTGCAACCAAATATACACATATTAGGACAGACAAATTCTGAAGTAAACCCAAATTCATGCATTAGAATAATTACTTCATATAAAGGTGAATAAGCAAAGTCAGGGACACAGAGAGAATCTAGAACAGACAACTTTCAATTAGAAATTAAATGTTTCATGCCAGTTAAAACAAAAAGAATACCATCCACAACTGGATTTACAAGTTACAAAATTTGAAACAACATAATGTGATTTAAGTACAGTACTACAAACTGCAAAAATCAGGGTTCTCTCATTTATAGACATTGTCTACAGCAAGCACAACAGACCCTCCCCCTCAAACCAGGAAAAAAAAAAAGTGGGGTAGGGTGGGGAGAGTGGGGAATGGTGCTAAAGAACAAATTCAGACAAAGCAGAAAATTTCAAGAGAAAGAAATAACACATCAAAAGGATGCAGAATACAGATAATGACTAAAAAAAGGCCTGGCATTGTATTCTACAAATTTTTCATGGTAACTGGTATTCATAATCACCACTAGTACCAATATTGGAATAACCAGTTCAACGTCAAACTAAAATTGGGCCCCCTCTTCCCCTTTCTATTCTTTTCCAAAAAAGGTAAAAGATTAAAAATATTAAAGAAAACGGTCTAGGTACTTCTATTATATCAAAGAAATCCAGTGGCAGAAATGGATCAACCACATTATTCAAGGTTACCAAAATAAATATATCTAGAAATAGTCCCCACATCATCCCTTCAACCTTTTAGGCTTCTAGATCTCGGTAGCTATTCCTACAATTCTGCAGGGCAGCATATATATTTGCAGTCTATAATGGTAAGGGGTTCACCAGAAATAATATTGACCAATTGCCATCCTACTATCAAGTTATTGAATATAGAAGACCATTAAAAGGCCATACAAGGTAGATCATCCATTCATGCATATTCATGGACAATCGCAAACATGTAAAAAAATGTAAATGGTGTTTTGTTGGTTTACCAACAGATCTATTTGGCGTTTTTTTTTTTTGACAGAAGGTTCAGTAAATGATGGTACATAACAGTTATGCCACTTAAGCTATAAAGCATAAAAAAGAAGAAGAACTATTTGGCGACAAAAAAGGGATCCCATCGTTTAGCCAATGGACTAGCAAACTGGTCACAATTTATACAATGGTTCACCTATTATTTCAAAGTGATACTAAAATCTTTTATACGGTGCAGAAAAAAATAGTTTGACAGCACAAAATCTATAACGGGCAAGATACATGAAACAGAAAAACAAAGTAACTTAAACCACTAGATGAGAACTGAGAGAGAGATGAAAGAATAGGAGAGGGAGAGAGTGAGTTCGATTCTGTCAAAGAGGACCATAGTTGTCAAGGCGCCAAGGCGAACCAAGGCGTTGGAGGCCTAATGTGGCACCTAGGCAACCAAAGCACCCGCCTAAGCGACCAAGGCATCCACCTAGGCGACACCTTGACAACTATGAAGAGGACAATCAATTGAACCGATTCAGTCCTATAAGCTAGTATTTATAGATGTAAAAGTAGAGAAGGTATAGGACTAGGAGTCCACAAGATAAGGAGTCCTATTTACAAAAGAGGATAGGGATTCCACATGTCAACACGACAAGGAATCCCACATCTAAAGGGATAATAATAAGCAGTCCTATTCTAATAAGAAGGAAACTCCACACGACAGGGTGGAGTTCCAACAACATTAGGAGAAGAAGAGGCAAGGGTATAAGAGGACTAGTATGTGCAGCCACCTATCCAAGGACCCCTATCTTGGTCAAACCAGCAAACCCAATCAGCTGTAGATGGCCTTGGAATGGACCCTCTGCGTTGTGTCGTCAGTTAACAATACTCTCATCTAAAATACTGTTCAAGCCTCTAGGGCAACCCTGACTATAGTATGTTTTGCTTTGCTTCACTACATGTTGTAAGGATGAACAGAAAATTTTAAGCAACAAATATTATATTAACACTTTTTTCTTACAAGTTAAGATTAGGAATGCAAGCTTGGCATGGAAAACCTGAGCCAGCCCAAAATTTTCTGGGTTTGGGCTTGATCTGGGCTAAGTTTGGAAACCTTGAACCAAGATTGCGCTGGGCTTGGTTTAGAGTTGGACAGCCTGGCCAAGTTCGATATATATATAAGGACCTTGTTTCCCCACATGGATATTGAGGAAAGAATCTCCTTACTGGGCACCTAGAGCTGCCACATGGCAGGTTAAAAGGGGCTGAAATTTTCTGGACAAATCAAATTTCAGACAAATCAAAGCTTGCTAAGTGGCAAAACAAGGACCAAAAAAATATAGGACGACCAAGAGGTAACACAGGACTACATGGGGGTGCATGGACATTACATGAGAGTGCATGGCATTAGAGGGTACATGGTAGAAAATTTGAGGCTGGCATTTGACACATGGCCTTTTCAGAACACTCCCTAGACATCAACGGTTGGATTTGCCAAATCAATCTTCCACAAGGCAAAACTGGGTTTGCCCATTAAGGAGATTCCATCCCAAATGGCCATGTGGATAACTTTTCATATCCATAACTTCAAATATTTATACCATTTGATGTGCTGTTGTGATGGTAAATCTTATGGACTACTACGCTGTAGATAAGTATTTAAATCCCACTAAATGTCCTTCGCTCCTCACAAGAAGATTTATATAGTTTGAGGATTTGGACTGAGATGTCCACGATGAGCATGGGTTGAGCTGTCAACATGGGCAGGGTTAGGGTTGTCATATCCCATACCAACCTCTGCCGAGCTGGGCCTAGGCTGAGGATTTAGGACTCTGGATGGACGTGGCTTTTCATAAACCTCACCCAGCCCTCCCAACTTGCACTCCTAGCTAAGAAAAACTATTTACCTAATTTCTCAAGGTAAAAGTTTTTCTGCACTGACTCTCAGCTAAGGGACTCCATGGTTTGGAATCATCCACCCTCAAGAAGGCATAAAACCTCCACCCCCATTTTTGAAGTTCCTGTAATGCCCCCAATTCAATCCAAGAGTCATTATGACTCCCTTTTCTGGCTCCATTCCCCTAGAGAACCTCTCCCCTTTCTTAATACCAAGAAAAATTCTTAGACCCTGTTACAAGTGAAGTGAAAATGACTGAACAATACAATGAACCCACCAGAGGTTGTCCCATGGGTGATGCTGGTGGTGGCAGCCATTGTGGCAGCAACAGATTGAGAGGGTTTTATTGGAAGAGAAGCTCTATGATACAACCCTTTGATGTCAGTCTACATCAACCTTGGCTCCTAAGTATACAGTAAAATCATTTACATTAAAAAAAAAAATTTCTTCCCCACACTCATCACCAATTCTTAAGATGGTTTTGGCAAAACAACATACAAAAGATAATACAGTGTAAAAAAATAATTTCCTGCTTTATGCAAACTAAACTGAATGATCAATGATGCAAACCTTGCCTCACTGAGTTTCAATTTAAATGGCTTACAGCAAAAAAGAAAGCCACTTTCCACCATCTTTACAGCAATTCTATTATACATTTCACTTACCCTGATATTATTGGTGAAATAGACACAATGAGAATAGAA
Organism: Protea cynaroides; assembly: GCA_028583415.1. Lineage (NCBI taxonomy): Eukaryota > Viridiplantae > Streptophyta > Magnoliopsida > Proteales > Proteaceae > Protea > Protea cynaroides. Next base: position 50,227,258 of record CM053269.1, on the reverse strand, counting down.
TGCAACAGCATACGTTTAATCTATAGACAATTGCATTTACCATCTCACTAACACCATTTCACCAATAATCCCAAACTTTCACATAGTAGGAAATCTAATGGTGATAAAGAGCTTAAGTACAAGGTAAGGGCATAAAAAGTGCGGAGGTAGAAGAAATGAGGACTGCGAGACAATAGTAGCATTTCTATATCAACCCAGAAGCCAATTCATAAATCAATCTTTCCCACATTACCTTCCATGAGATTTGTACAAGCCCTGATAAAACATAAATCTCAATCAAAATGGCTCAAAGAGTTCCCCAAGAAAGATCTACTACATTTTACATATTATTTTTCCTGATTTAATATATTTATTGATGCTATAATTAAAATTTTAATCCATGACAATGTAGTTTTGTGCGTTGAACCATATCTTAAGTTCTTAACCAAGCTTCTCGGGTCTTTCAATTCAACATTTTGATTTGGTGGAAAGATATATCTTACCAAATGTATTAAGTAAACAACTTGAATGACATCAATGAGCTCTAAAATTTAAGAGACTATGCTAAGGCATTGAGGTAGTTATGATATAAAATAAAATACAGGTTTAAAAACAAAGAAAGAACCATATATATATATATATATATATATATATATATATATATATATATATATATATATATATAGTATTTTAATCTTCTACCAATAAGGGCCTCAAATTTAAAAGTAGTTTTGTCTTTTCTAACAAAATAACAAACCCATGCGTGTATGTGCACGCATGTGTCAGAAAAGGTTACAGTATAAGTACCTAAGCAGAAAAAGAGTGAGCAGCAAAATGTTACCATCATTATGGATATAATTTATCCAGAACATGATAAAGTTCTTGATTGCCATGATACTTGCTTTATATGTATGTAACAGAGAATGGGTGAATAACTAAATGACCTACAGACCCTTCCCCACGCCCACCTCCACACCCTACAGAAACCCTTCCCCACGCCCCCCCCCACCCCCCCCCCCCCCCCCCCCCCCCCCCCCAAAAAAAAAAAAAAAAAAAAACCCAAAAAAAAAAAAAACCCTACCCCTAATTGATTGCACCAGTTCATTGCTTTTTATAGTAAGGTGGTTTACCAGCAGTACCCAATATATTTTTCTAATTAAAAATACATTTAAGGAGACATTTAGAAAGTGAAGTCAGAAAACAATAAAAATCAACTTCCGATGCATGAAAAAATGAAAAAGAAAAACCATGTATGTAAATAGAAAGAGAAGAAAGTACGGGGAGAAAATATACCAATAAGAAGCTAAGAAAGACGAAGGTGAACACAGCCTCACTGATGTAAGCTTTATCTTGCCCAAGCTCCTAAAATGACAAAAGTGCAATAAAGCAAATCCATTTATAGTAAGTAAATGCACACATACAGATCAAAACTGAACTAGGTATACCAGAAACTAGATTAACAAACGCAGACACACCGGAAGAAGAATGAAACCAACATCCTGAAGTACCGGCCCTGGTCGATGTAAATAATGAACTCCTCGAGCAGCTAATCCATGGATGTACTGTGGACAGAAACAGAATTATGACACAAGCTTCCAAAATTACCATCTTATATATCCGAAACAGTAAAAAAAGAGAGGGAGAGAGAGAGAGAGAGAGAAAAAGAAAAGACAAAAAAAAATAGGAAAAAAAATCAAAAAATAAAGTAGGACTAAAAAGTTTAATGAAGTTTCTTTTCCTTCTTTTAATCCAAATAGCTGAATCAATGTTTACATAACCCACAGAGCCCACATAAACAGAAATACATAGAACACCATTCAATGGAGATATGACCCTTCAGAACCAAAAGGAAAAAAGGTTAAACCAGATTGAGTTCTATTTAGGAAGCCATAAGTTCAATGAATTAAAATGAAGTAAAATGTGCTAATATAACAGAATTTCATGTTTCACACATCCACAGAGGAAGTAGAGACACAACTAACCCATGACTTACAAGTGAACATAGAGACCAATATAACTGAAACTGATCATACTCAGTAAGCATTTCAGGCCTAAATTTAATATTAAGAAAAGCTACTCTTGTTAGCTCATAACTAGAAAGAAAACCAAGTGATATTGCGTCACCATTTCAAGAACTAATCACGTCCTAGAAGAACCAGGGGACTGAACTAAAACTAGTAAAAAGTACAACGAACCAAACTGGTGACCTTTTTCCCCCTGCTTTAAATAGGTAATTGAAAAAAAAGCTGACCAACTCATCCTTCGCCACCCTTTTTTCTCAAGGGCAATTTCACTGGTGACTAATATGATATATACAATGTTGACCATGAGCATTAATCATTCTTTTACTTCGTTGAGACCAATATTTTTTGGCCGGAAGATAAACAAGACACAAGCCTTGTTAAACCATTTATCTTAAAAGCTTGAATTTATAAGTAATAACCCAAACAATGTATAACAACACTCCCTGACACGTACAGCCTGTACAAAGGACCTTAGACATGATAGAGGAGAAAATGCAGGGACATTTTTTATTTTTTTTTGGGCATTTCTCAGGGTTTGAACACTCGACTTCCCTGCTCCGATACCATGCTGAAACTGTTTATCTTAAAAGCTTGAACTTGTAAGTAAGGTCCAAACAATGTATATACCCAACAAGCCTTACACTATATGCCCCGCCTTTTAAAGTCTAAGCGCTTCCTATAACAGACTTTTCGGGCTCCAGCATCCAAGGAAAACAGAAATCTAAATATATTATGGTATTAACTTTCGCTCGAGAATGAGTAAAAGCAAAGAAACAAAAAGGGGTAAACGGAAAAGTCTAGCATCTAAATGAAATAAGTGAATTAAAAGGAACGTAATAAACCTGGAAAACTAATCCGGCAAGAAGAAGCTTCCACTTCTCGGCAAGGATACTTATTTCTACCTTCATCTCCATGCAAATTCTCCGCCATAACTGCCCAAGGGAACAAGGGAAACGGATGAATCAAAAAACACAAAATAGGGAACGCAAGCAAAGTTAAGCAGACACCAGAAGGGAGAGGAGGGATAAAAATAAACTGAAGAAGAAAGACAGGGTGAGGGAGATTAAAGGAGAGGGAAAAGTAGCAGAAATGAACCTTTGGGGCCTCGCGAGCAACGTAAAGCGTCATTTTTGAATCTGAGAACCAGTGCCATATTACGTCACAAACCGACGGTTATGGTCGCCATGATTCAGTAAAAACTCAAGTTACAACATCTTCTCCTTAGGATCCGCCAATTCAACAAATAACCAATTCTGCAGAGAACTAAATCGCCAACCGCAATTCCTTTTTCTTGGAAGGAATTTCAGAAACTGAAAAATCCCTCAGATCGCTCTGGGTCGCAGAACTTTGGCGAATGGCCGTTCGTCCAACCTAACCAGTTCCGACGAATCAAACTGCAAAACCCAATCGGAATGAAAATAAACCGATTAAATTCTAAACCTTTTAAAATCGACTACCTCCGATCCCGCGGCAACCGACGTCGACAAGCAGTTTCAAACTAGAAAACTACACTAATCAATACAAGTTTAAAAGATGGGGCCCGAGGATGACCTTCAACGCCAGCAGACTGGACAAGCTTGAAGACGAATCTCTTCACTGCCAATCTTTATCTCACTCCCTCTTCGTCGAATAATTTTCTCTCTTCCACTTAGACTGCTTCAACACAGACTGAACATCGACCATGATCACAACACGGATTGAACATGGGTAGGCAGCTGAGAAGTAGGAAAAGGTTAAAATATCACCGCTACGCCACCCCTTTAGGAAAAGACGAGGAAACAAGATTAACCCAAGTTTGTTAGTAAGTCAGGTTAGTCCACGTCTGTGGGTTTCCGTTTGTAGCAGGCGGATGGACAACCCAACACAGCGGCAATGGGTGCGTTCCTGTTAGGGTGAGGGAACCCCACCAAAATCAAGAATATCTGCCTGGAAACTGTTCGCCGGTGATCACAACAGGTGAAGATTCCGATGAGGAAATCCTTGTTATTCTTCGGTTCTCGGATTAAGGATGGTGTGAGAGATCTTCTTGAAAGTTCAGTCAAATAAGAGAAGCAGATAAGGCTTTCTCCTGGGAAGAACAACTCCGATGGAGGCCGTCTGGCTCACGTCGAAATCGATTTCGATTCCGCGCGATATCGAAGAGAAGAAGATCCCCCTCTTCCAGTTCGAGCCTCGCCTCTTCTCCTTCTCTGTTCTGTTTTTCCTTTTTAGTTGCAGAGACCATAGGGCATACTGCATAGACATGGAAGTCTACGACAGAGACCAGAGGGGTAAAATTGTAAAAGAAAATTATTTTATTATTTTATTAAATGGGAGGTGATTTAGTAAGAATGTTAGACTGTTTCCTAGTCATACCGACCTTCGAAACAATGAGTCTATGACATCAGTTAGATTGGAATGACGAGGGGCATTTACGTCAGAAAAAGAATTTAGCCTGAATCTAACAGTTTAGAACTTTAATGGTTATGGGCCCGGCTACGAAGACCTACCAAGTACCCTGGCCCCAGTGACCCACATGGCCACATGGCCACATGGACCAAGGAAGGAAGCCCAAAGAAGGGGAAAATATTCCCTGTGCGGCTGTGTATACTTGTCCATGTCACGTGTGCAATGAAATGAGAAGGGATAGGATTGTCATTTTATAAAGGATGGGAAATTAAAGGATACAATTAGGAGAGAATCTACTTTAAAGCAAAAGATGATCTTCATGGTCTTTCACATGAAGACTTTTCTCTTTGACTTCTATCAATATCATGGACCGTTCAAAGTTATGAGATTATGACTTTTCTTTTTGACTTCTAAATCATGGACCGTTCAAAGTTATGAAATTTTCCCCAAACTCCTACAAATTAGATAAGCTCGTTCCGTGCCGCGGAGACCATCTGGTTGGTGTTCAACTGAAGCCACTCTTAAAGTTATTTTTAATTTAATTTTATTCCAATTATTTAATTTATAAAAAAAAATGATTCCTCCTATAGGCTGCCATTTTTATTTTTTTTAATTTTTTTTGTTTCTAAAATGCCCTACATATTTTATGAGTTCCCATCACTTGCATGTATCTATCACCTGACAAGTTATGTGAGAGCAATGTTCATGCCCAATCTCATCCATATCCATCTTGATTAATGAAAAAAAGAATTTCTTGGGGGTTTAGTGATTCTGAAGAATTTTTCGACCACCAATTTTATTCCAAATTCTACTTAACCATGTATGATGTACTACTCAATTAGTATGAATTTTTTTAGGTGAATTATTATCGTTGCAATGATATATTGTTTTTACAAATATTAAAAAATATTTATTTTATCACATGAATGACTGATGCATCTATTTTGATTGTTGGATAAATAAAATAGAGTTTAAATTAATCATGTATCAAATTTTAGAGTTTAATTCAATGAAATACGTCTTTCGTATTGACATGCATCCCATGTATGTCAATGACTATATATCAAATTCTCTAAGAAAAAAATGCCCTAAATTAAAAAAAATTGTAAAAAAGGGATAGTACATAGCTTGCTGAACGAGTCCAGCTGCTACAAGTTGAAAAATAAAATTGGCATGGATTATGATAATGGTCTTAGCCTCATTAGCACCAAATTTAAAAAATATGGATTTTGAATAAAATACAAAATAACTTAAGGAATCATTGTCAATGAAAGTCCATTTATATGAACTAGCTAGCACTCTACCCCACGTCGTATTTGCATCGATTTTGATTGGGGGAAAGTTTCCTTCATCCACGGTGAAGGAAAGCAAATGACAGTCTGTCACTTATATGTTTTAAATGTTCATAATAGACTTCATTGTTCTTTCATTCTAATCTAATCTTATATTTTATGAAGATAAAATATTTTTATTTTTTTAATCAATCAATGAATGATACGTGGCAAGACATGTATTGGTGATATATGTCAAGCAGTGTACAAGTTGGGTGTTACAAAACTTGACAACACAATACCTGAACCCTCAACTACAGAGACACGTACTTGGAGAGGTTAGACCCATTCCTCATATTTCTGGAACATGTCTAAATGTACGTCGAGATTCATTGAATACTAACAACACGTAAGACATAACTACATGATGACTAAGCCACTAAGTCAAGGGTAAATCCGACTTTACATACAATTATATCTTTCTGAAAATAAGACATGACCTTTAAGGGTTCGGATTACACACTATTTAAACCTAAATTCACTTTACAACCCCAAATTCTTGGAGCTTGTATTCACTTGATATCGAGTTTCATAATTGCTTGTAACTTTTAGTATTGATTTAGGCATCGGAGTTTGTCCTCTCTGGTCAAGAACCCGACCTCCTCTATCTTAACTTCCTTGTTCTCAGGATCAACGTGTCTCGGGAGAATGCTCCAAATTCCCACTGCAACATTTTGACACACCAGGGGAAGATATTTCTCTTGACGAAAATTTCAAAACCATTTTGATTGGAAACATGTAATTTTATTTTATTTTTATTTATTGGTGTACTCTTTCGAGACAGGTAATGAAAATCCTTTTTACTTTTCTTGTTTGGATTCCTCTAAAGAATTGATTATTTTGAGATATCATCAAATAACGATTGGAACTTTTTAAGGTTGTGTTTGTTTAAATGTTTCGGTATGAAAAATAAAAATTTGAAAAATTTCCCACCCACATCACCAAGATTGAAAAAAACCAGTTTAATTAGAACTGTAAAACAAAGATTATAATTTTTTTTTGCAAATGATAATATGAATTGGGAGTTTAATCTCATATCGACTATCAAATAGTTTATAGTCCTTTTTTTTTTTTTTTTTTGCTGAAGGTCAACCAATTTGATTAAAATTAGAAAATTGAAAAAGCATACAAATCACCTATTGGTATATCCTATTTTCGGCATTGCCATCAGCAGAGCCCAATAGAGATCAAAAGTTGTAAGACTATTGTTGCTTAGATGTCAGCTACTGTATTAGTTTCTATAAATAGTTTATAGTTCTTATTGTTATACATAGTGGAGAGACTCCCAAAGGTGTATTTAGGGGGTTTGTAGACTATTTGATAGTCACTGTGGGATTAAACTTCCAACACTCCCTCGCACATATGGCTATGACAATACGTATTGCAGAGCAAACAGATAGAGATTGTGGAAACAGAAAAACCCATTTTGTTATCAAGTAAAGTTTCCAACCCAAAAATTCCACCCAATAGATGGATGGACTCCCAACTCTATTATGGAGGATTGTTGACTATTTATTAATTATTGTGAGACTAAACTCTCAACATCATGTAACTTGACAATGACTCCGATTCTATAGTTGACTATCAAAAAATTTTAATGTATTTCTCAATGCCCTCATGGCTGACATATATATAGATCATACCTCCAATCTATAACCAAGAAATATACCAAGACCAAAGACCTAAAACAATATCTCATGATATTTCTTGGCCAGCACTTCAACGAAAATAAAATCAATGTTGATATGTAACAAAATCTTACAATATGCAAGTGTTTTTAATTGAATTAGATTATGCACTTAAAATATTAAATTCTACGGAGTATTGGGTATTGGTGTATGATGCTTTTAATATGATCATATATGGATAAACCATAGAAATTAATGTACAAAATTATGTAGCATGTGGTAGAATCATATGATGATTAGGGGGTTAGAGCCAAGATGGCATCTAAAATATAAGTATCCCCCTTGTAGTTTGCCCTTAAATCAGGTACATCCCAAACCTTTTAAATAAGAATAAAAATCATCTACCCCCCATAATAGTTTAGAAACATCATCTATCACCCACACTTATCAAAAAACACCAATTACACCCAAGTAACTGACGAAGAAGACTGAAATCACTGTTATACATTTTTACCATTTTTGTTTTTAATTGAAAATTTTAAAAAACTAATAAAATTACTCATATAACCTTATTCTTTCCTTTCCTCTATCCCTCTCTCATTGTTCTCCCCGTTGAGCTATCCCATTCAAGGCATCTCTCATCTCTCATTGTTGAGATTTTTAATTACCATTTCCAATAAACTGGTCATCAATGACTCTGCCATCGGAAAATAGAGACGAGAGCAGCCAAGAAAGAAAGAGACCCTTCCGTCCCTGTTTGAAATTTGTCTAGATCTGAAATATATTGCAGGCAAAGCTTTACAAATTCCAACATTCCTCAAACGACTAGATGATCCATCCATGTCTCTTCCTTTGCGGTCGATCATCAGCGTCGTTGCAGGCATCCTCCTTTCACCACTATTATTCATCGATCTGACTACCGCGCAAACATATGACTCGCCGGCAGCAGCTGAGGCCCAGAGATCTTCTACTGTCCCTGTTTCGGCCCTGATCCGTCTCATAGGCCCACCAAGCTGACTAGACCTGCAAGACAAGCAAAGACAAGGGGAGGAGGCGGGCCTGTGGCCCCGTGTCCACTCCAATGCCAAAGTTAGGGTTCTGTGAACAGTCGATGGGCTCGGTGTCGAGCCCACAACAATATTTAAGTGTAAGTGGGGTAGGTGTGAGATTCTCCATCCCAGGTGTCAGAGCAAAAATCCCAAGATGAGTAAATGAGCAATAAATGTTCTTGTACCTGAATCCTCGGGATTTGCCCTATTTATAGTGAATAGTATATTTTCCTTTAATACCATTTTTACCCTTTGTTCCTTTGTTTGAGTTTGTAAAGATGCTTTCTTATGTCCAATCAGGAACCTCCACGTGGCAGGGGGTTGAGTCCTATGTGTCGTGGTTCTATTGACAGCGTGGCAGAACTCCTTAACACTTGCCTCGTTGCCCTGCTGAATCTGTAGGGTTCGGCTGAGCAAAGAAGAATGATGAAAATTCCCCCTAACAGTCCCCCTTTCTTTTCTCCTCTCCACTCCTGCCATCCTCTCCTTAATATCCTTAGAACGAGCAATCTCCAAAGCCTCCTCCATTATTGTGGTGAAACAAAAAATCTCACCAATTCGACTAGGGTTTTCTGATCTGGTGAACGAACTGCAGATCTACTCTAGATTTAGTGGATTTGCTTCACTAAATGTAGCTGAGGGTGGTTATTTTTAGTTGTAGGGTCTCTGTATGAGAGAGAGAGAGAGAGAGAGAGAGAGAGAGAGAGAGAGAGAGAAATCCCCCAAATATCTGAAGAATCCAAATATCTGAAATTCTTCACCAGCATCAGGTGGTACGAACAAATTGCCAAGGGGTATGTGTTTGTGTTCTCCGACGACACATGATAGTTTCTTCAGGTGTAGGTTCCATCGCTCCCAATCCTCGCCTTGGATACCTTAAAATTCGTTTGATCTGAGGAGTAGAAAAGTGTTCTTTGAATTATGTCTTAGATTTATTTTCAGAAGATGGGAACATAGGTTTTACTGCCATAAGATTGTTTAATCGAACAGCTGAGAGTAGGCTTGGTGGAGTTTTCTTGCCGCAAGCCTTACGTTGCCAGCAATTCCAAGCCTTGCCGAAACTGGTTACCCAGCTTGAACCTAGAAAGTGTAGTCCCTTGCAATAAGAGCCTTTGTTTCAAGGAAATGGACTACAACCACTTTCGATGATCTTCGAAACCACTCTCTCTCACTCTCTCTCTCTCTCTCTCTCTCTCTCTCTCTCTCTCTCTCTTTCACTCACATTAGAACTCTACAAATCCATCTATTCTGATTCCGACCAGAACTCTACAAATCCAATACCGATCGGTCAGTTCCAATCAACCAATTTGCCAATTCTAATCCCAATCGACCATGTCAACCTACCAATTTCGATTATGTTTCCGTAGTGCCTAGGTCTCCGTCGGTCACTCCAGATCGAGTCCATGAAAAGAATGGAAATCTTAGAGCTTTTATTTTTCCTCTTCCAGCAGAGGGGTTTGTACGAAGGAAGACGAGGGTAGATTTAGAGAAGAAAAAGAAATGAGATTTATAGATTTGGGGTTTTACCTTCCTTAAGTGAAGGGGGAAAAACCGTCTTTCAATATTTTTTTTAGAGTATTATTGTCTAATTCAAATTCACTTTTGGATGACATCAGTAACTAACGGATTCGTTTAACGGAGTGGATCTATTTGATTAATGGTGGTAACCATTGAGGTGGTTTGATGTTTTTTGAAAGGTGTGGGTGGTAGGTGATGTTTCAAAACTATTTTGGGGGGTAGTTGATTTTTTTTTCTTTAAACAATTTCAAAGACACCCCCTTAAATCAAAATAAATTAAAAAAAAAAAAAAAAACCCACTCCCTCAATAAATTTCTATTAACTTATGAAAAAAGCTAAAAGTTAAAATTTTAATACCAAAAATATCCTTCTGCATAAGTTAAAGGACCATATTACTCCAATTTAAACCTCTCATTTACACAAAATCCACTCCCATAGGTTAACAGAAATTCACTAACGGAATGGATTTTAAGTAAATGAGAGGTTTAAATGGGGGTAAAATGTTCTTTTAACTTATATATAAGGGTATTCTAAGTATTAAAATTATAACTTTTAGCTTTTGTCTTCAGTTAACGAAAATTCCCTAATGGAATAGGTTTTTTTTGGAATTTATTTTGATTTAAGGGGGTTTTTTGAAATTGTTTGAAAGGTTTGGCGTGTACCTGATTTAAAGGCAAACTACAAGGGCGGTACCTATAATTTATTCTTTTATTTAAAATGATGAAATTAATGCATGTCGTTCTTACTTTTAAGGAAAAAATGATAATTATAATTGCAGTGTCTAATGTTTGACAAAATTATATTTAGGGTGATTCACAGTTGAAAAAGTATGTTTTGATGCCTTATTTTTCATATTTTCTACTCTAACCATGAATCCGCCAATCTGGTCATCCACATCAACTTAGACAAGAGTGATCGCGTTACTGCTTTATATGTTTCCTCATCATCCATTCATCATTTCAATATCTCTTCTTGGCAAGAGTTTCATGTATGGATATTCTATCACAATCTTTACTGTTAGTCATTTTTTTGGGGGGAGTTCGATCCCTAAGACTGATTTTGCCCTTGCTTTACTCATAAATGTCGAATTTTGTGAATGTGACTACCTAACAAACATTAGCCATGATTTTAGACTTAAGCTGTATTTTATATACATTCTTGGAATGCATTCTACATCAATAACATATTATGAGATGACAAAAAATGGTGGTTGGTATTCATTCTCATTATTGGATCATGGAATGCATTAACAAAATGTGTGTATTTTGGAACACAATCTTTTGTCCATTGTGCATACATTATGAACCCAATATCGGAATCGTCTCGCTCTTTAGTTCATTATTATGCTATGGTGGGTGTGGATTCTCTATCAATAGAATGCAGTTCTAAGAATACATTTCAAAAATAGCCTTAATTTCAAATATCATATACTGTAGATTCATTCTCTTATAAAAAAATTTTATTTTTTTTTATTTTTTTTGCGTTACACCTTGGTATCATCCACTACAACAATTCTTATTTTTGGCTACGGATATCCGCCCAGCCATGCAACAAATACTTAAGTTGTCCTTTGGATTTCATAATGGGAAGGGCAATCTCTATTCTCATTGCACACCCCATCTATTGTAACCTTAAGTGCCTTTTATTATTAGGGAAATTTTTATAGACCTCCCCTGCAGTTTAGTGAAATGTTACGGTACTCCCTACATTAGAAAAAAAATGCAATAAACGTTCCTACAATACATTGAAATTTTACAAAACCTCACTCTGACAAGTTTTTACTGTTTCTATTTTTTCAAATGCCAACTTTACCCTTAAATTAGTGTGGACTTTCCACTTTACCCTTTTATATTTTAGAATAGTAAAATAAAATTTTCACTGCCTTCGCCCTTTTTATGGAAACAAAGACCTTGATTCTTGCTTGTGTGAGGGCGGTATGAAGGGTTCTCATGGCAGGTAGGAGATTGGTAATGAGGTTGTTATCAATGGTGAGCAAGATCTCGTTGCCATGGGTGAAGCGATTGATGATGGTCTAGGGGTGGAAAGGGGCGATGTTGGCTGCCAGGCTTGGGCGGCAGGGGAAGCCGGTTCTGTTCAATAGTTTGGGAAAAATTTGGGGTTTATGGGGGTTCTAATCTTCAAACTGAAATTTATTCAAATCTATTGCCTTGATCAAGTTGATATTCGGAGGACGAAGTCATTTCTACTAGGTTTTCAAAGCCTGTTAACTGATCGAAAATTGGACCGCCAGGAACTAAGATCTGATGTGGTCGGATTTCATTTTCATCTTCCCAATGTGTAGCGATTTTCAGACTGCGTTTTCATCAATCCGCAGCTTTGATCGAGCTAATATTTGGAGGGAAATGTCGTTTTTAGTAGATCTTCAAATGCCTGGTGGCCGATCAAAAATTGAACGGCCGAAAACCCAGATCTAAAGTGTCCGTACTTCATCTTTTAACTCACCGTTCTCATGAACTCTGCATCTGAAGTGTCCAGACCCTCACCTCATCGCTCCACCTGTGGCATTGATATCGACGAGAGGGATTGACATCCAATTGATCTGGAAGAGACAAAGACATGAATCTGCTCCTTTTAGGGATTCTAGATGCTTTGTTTCTCTCTCATTGTGCTTTCTAGCATCCTTACGAGGCACTGTCTATAAGTGTTCGCCAAAACCTTGATACCATTGTCACTTGTTATAACTGCAAGCAAAGACACTTGTTGAATCTAAGTTTAGAGTTTGCTAGCAATGAGTACCATAAATAAATAAAACATTTTTTATCTAAAATTAAGCTTTCGTCCTTATTTGAAATGCAATGTGAACACTAACAAACAATCCCCCATCAGCATCAATGGTTATTAACAAACTGATATTATCCATATTTTAGAATTGAATTGAACGGTAAATGAAGGAATGACAATCGATTCAATTGTGACCTCTAAATTAGAAAATTGGTCTACCAAATCTATTCAGTCTTAACAATTGATTCAGTTGATCACAGAAAATGATATATTGGTGGTGGCGGGAAGTAGTGGTGGTCGCGGGGGCTACGGTGGTGGCGGTGGCTATGGTGGTGGCGGTGGCTATGGTGGTCTAGAGATAAAGAGTTGGAGTAAAAGTTGCAGTCGTTGGAAAGATGAAGAAGATGAAACATATGGATATAATGGTCTATCGAAGTAAATCAGGTAAGGGCATAATGGTCCATTTATAAAACAAGTGTCAAAGGGGTGGTCCATGTATTTTTTGAACTTAATAGTGGTTTTGTAATATTTCAATAAACTGCAGGGGAGATCTATAAAAATTTCCTTCATTATTATTATTATTTTTTAAAACTTTGGTAGTTATTCCCAAGCAAACCAGTCAGACCCAAGTTGAAAGGCCCAATTATGGGTGTCAAAATTGAGCCCAAATCAAAACTATCTTAAAAAATTGGATTGAACCGAATTGAATCGAAGTCTTATTGGATCCGTATTGGGTGTGGTTTTTAGTTTTTGATGAAAAATCAGACCGATATAAAGCGATGCAGACCAACTGAATGGATAACAACCAAACAGATAGCAACCCAACAATGGACTGATAAGTGCTCATTAAGCAAATCTTTAAATGATTATACACACGCAATCGTAACCAAACTGATGCCAACCCAGTACTAGACTAATAAGACTCTATAATCTGGTCTATAACCTGCCAAAAAAGTTTCCACCCGCACATGTAAATTGAGAATATTCTAAGGTATTATAGTTAATCCACAATGACACTATAATTTTTTCCGCCATTTCACTTTTAGGGGTATTAATAGAAATTTAATATATGGAAAATTTTCACCTAGCACCCAAAAAGATTTGAACAAATCATCTACCACCCAAGTTTTTAAGAAAAATCACTTACCACCCAAATTACCCAAACATTAGTCCATTAACTGATGAGAAAGAGTTGAAATTGTGTGTAGACTTTTATACCCTTGTCATTTTAAACGACATTAACTGATGGGAAAGAGTTGAAATTGTGTGTAGACTTTTATACCTTTGTCATTTTAAACGAAACAAAAAGAAAGTTAAAACAAAAAAAATCACTTCAAAGGAAACATTAGGGTTAAGTTTTTTTTTTTTTTTTTTCTCTTGGCTGTCATCTCTCCGTCCCCTGGCCATTACCACCTGGGGGGACGGATCCGGGAGCGTCTAGCTCGAAGGCGTCGCTCCCGTTCCCGCCGCAGCGGATCGAGCCCATAGGAAGTACCACCACCATCGCCGGTGAACACCACCATTTCCACCCCCATTGCAGCTGGGCAAGTAAGTGGAGGGTTATTTGGTTTGCTGAGTTGCAGCAAGGTAGAAGGGCAGGTGTCATGGGAAAGGAAGAGGTTGGGTCTGGTTTGTAAATCAGGGTTGTTGTAGAGGGATGTCGCAGTGATTAAACAGAGGGATCAAAAGTGGTGCCCTCTTGAGCGCATTTGGAGCGACACGCAGAGCCTTCTCTGGATCACAGGGACGTGAGCCCCAAGACTTAGGCCAGAGAGCATTACGAGCAATCTGAAACAAAATCGCTGTGATTGGGCGGTAGAGAGACCAGCACTGGCATGCCAGTCAGGAAATCCAGGTCCAACCGGCAGACCAACAGAAAGAACAGCACGTAGGTCTGGTGGGAAGACGAATCCAAACTCAGCCTCAGCTTTGGTGAACTTAGCATCAGATAGGCCGGTTTGTATAGGAATGCCGGAACTGCAGAGGTGAAAAATGACCTTGATATCGATAGAAGAGAAGGAATCAAGACTTGTTCGAAGCAGAGCAGAGGTGGTGGCGGTAGAAGCATTGGCAACACGTGCCGAGAGTCGGCGTAGGCCAGCTACATGGCCTGGATTTAAGCTGCTCATTCTCCGATCAACGTCGACCATGATGGTCTGTAAGTTGAAGCTCTGCTGTGGAAGAAAAACCAGTGACGCTATTCCCTTGTAGCTTCTCTCAGTCAGTCTCGTGTGTATCTGTTTCTTTTCCCAAAAGAAGGAGAGAGACATAGTAAGAGAGAGAAAGAGAAGAGGGAGAGTGGAAGAAGACGATGTTTTATATCCATTAATTCTCATCTTCTTTCTAGTTTTTTTCTTTCCATTTAGAGCTAGTGATGGTGATGATGATGGTCGTTGCCGTCCAGCCGTCCATTGATCATGTATTGGGTTACCAGAATTTTTTTTTTTTGGTCAGGGTCAAAGGGTAAATTGGATTTTTTTCTTTACAATAAGGGTATTATTGTCATTTATGAATTTTCTAACGACTGACATCAACAACTAACAACTCTGTTATATGATTTTGGATCTTTTTGATAAACGTTTGTGTAATTTGGGTAGTAGGTGATTTTTTTTTAAAACTTAGGTGGTAGGTGATTTGTCCAAATCTTTTTGGATGGTGGATGAAAATTTCCCTTAATATAATTAACATTGTTTGTATCACTATATCCAATGTAAAATTTGACCTAAATCATAGCACCTGAACATACATTCTTATTAGATACATATGTCCAAGGCTCTCTTTGGTATGTATTATAGAATTAATTATATAATGCATTATGATATATATATTTGTTTGGTATGATTTATAGTATTTATTTATATTTAAAATAAATTGATATAATCTAAAATCTACAAACAAAATTAAAAGGTGTTTATCTATTATTATTTCCTTACGTCTAGTGGTAATTAAACCGTCATTATTTTTACCAAATAAATAAATAAATAAAATTAAACTGTCATTATTTACACATAATTTATTCTCAAAAATGATTTGTCATAAATAACTCATAAACATAATACCAAAGACAGCCCAAGAGTAAAGTTAAACTTTTCTGTCCGTCGACGAACGGTTCACATATATGTACCTATATCTTTCCTGGGATCTCATTACCATCTATATCTAGTGGGTCCCACACCACATCAATGGTGATGTGCTCCCATAGAGAGTACACATACATGCAGGTGATGCAGGTGATCCCAAAGCGCTGGAATTCTCATAAAAAATAGAATGGAACTCTGGCAAAACAAGCTCTTCAAATTGTACCCTTTAATTCTTTCCATCCACCAATCTGTTAAAAAATGGAGCATTAGATCCAAAAGAACAAAAACCCAAATCAATCCCTACTCCACTCCATCAGCATTCCCTTGGAAGAAGCCTGAACCCAGATAAGGAAATCAGAGTTGCAGCACAATGGAAGCTAAAGCACTGGTTCTATATCCTACAATGAGTGATTCTAGAGCAACCCCGAGTATAGGGGTGGACAGGTCCTCTAGCTTTGTAGCAGTAGTGAGTGTAATAGGACCTTCCAGGGCAAGGTGAGCATGGAATTCTGTTGGCAAAGGGAGCACTAGTGTAAGAAATGTAGTATCGCATTGTCCTATAGAACAGAGATCTCCTTCCGATCCCACCATCTTCACCCTCTTCCCCGAACTCATCATACAGTGACTCCATTGATGGTCATTCCAGAGCTTCTGTCACCAGCCGCAAGCTTGCCTCCTCTGCCTGTGTTCTAACACCCTGTTAAAGGCTGTAACAGTTCAACGTTATCACATGTGATAACGTTGCCCTGATAACGTTGCCCGATTCTTCAGGAATCCATATGGATTATTCTCTCAGATCCCATTACTGTTACAACTCTCACAAGAGACATGCTCTAGGATAGTTTCCTTCATGTAAACCACCTCCGTAATTTGAAATACTGTACCTAGATATCAAGTTGTAAATGATAGTGATTAAGGAAATATAATTACAATTCAACGTTTCTACACACTCATACCACAGCTCAGAAGAAAAATGAAGACGAACCCTATAAGAAGAAATTTTTAGGGATGGGTTTTGTACTTTCGTTTGAGTTTTCTCTCAGCTAAACGCTATGTTTCAGTGTAGTTCAGCTGCGCCCCCGTATTTTACATAAATCTACCCTCACCCTTGGATGAAGATACATATTCGGCCTCCTGTTGCTCACTATGGAGGAGTCGAATCCGGTTGTGAGAGCCTGAGAGGCAGGTAGAGGGGGACAAATTTCCCCATAAGACAACCACAAATTGAACGGTAAAGATATCGTTGTGCAAGAGAGTGAAGACTCATGTCGTTTCGAGTCATTGGAAGACGTCCAATTATGATTCAACGACTGGAATTTATTTAGTGCACGTAATCAATACATTAGTATATGTGTTTAATGAACTTTAACCATCCATTAAACAAACTGAAGAACATGAGATGAATTTTTTCAGACTGAAAAAATAGAACTGATACAATGTTTTCCCTGTAAAACAATGCCAAAGTCTCCCACCTTGGGAAGGGTGGGGTAGGAGAAACTGTAGTGAGACAAGCTCCCAACAAGAAAAACATTGAAAACCCAACTTTCCCACCCCTTTGCAACCAAACAACTAAAGATTTGCATTTTTTATGGAAAAGTATGATAACTTTCCACCTTTTGATTTCTACTAGAACCCTTGGAAACAAACGGGCCCTTAGTGTATGAAACTGGGGTGTTTTTGGGATCCAACGATTCTGTTACTTGTAATAATCTTATTGGGAGACAAGTGGCAAAACTAAAATAACTAAAATAACAGACAAGTGTACGGATGATCCATAGGACCCTGTCCAATCACCATCCGCAGTCATATTTTTAATTAGTTTTTGATAGAAGCCAGACTCTGCCAGAGGTAAAATTCAGTTAACTGAGTAACGACCGACAAGGGCGCTGTCATATTTTTAATTAGGTGGGTCTTGGTGCAAGCAAAAGTGACGTGCATTGGGACTTGTTTGCTTTGGGCCTGGAGACATTTGGACGCTCATGGCGGCTTTTTAGGGAGAAGCATTTTCTTGTCATCCCCATCCATTGTGTAGACGGTGGATGGTAGAAATGTCTGCCACGTGGAAGTGGGTGGATTGAAATTTTGCTATACATTCTTGTATTGTATTCATATACATATATTTCTAAAATGGAGAATGCATTATTAATGCAAAATTGAAAAATAGTTTTTTTTGGTAAAACAATAGATTAATAAAATGCAAAATATTTTTATTCTGAATTTAAAATACGAAATGGGCTAAAGAGTGTATCCATAAAGGGTAATTTTTTCTAACACATTTCATGATTCAAGTATGAAAATATATACTAAACAACGTTTTTGTCATATGAGAATGTGTTCTTGATTTAGAAAGCATTATCATTCCAAACATAAAATGCGAACTTGCTAAACAGTGAGACACTTCTTTTGTGGATTTAGAATGCAGACTCAATTAAAGAGCGTGTTTGATAATGAGACATGTTCTCTAATGCATTCCATGTCCAAGAATGAGAATGCATACAAACATTGTTTTTGTCATCTCAACTATGTTATTGACCTAGAATGCATATTTAACACAACCTTTATGCTGCGTTTTCTTGAAGACATTATAATGCATTCTTGAGTTTGGATCCTAGAATTTGGTGAGAGATCATGGTCTTCTCTAAGATCCATTTTTATCTTGTTTTTCATTTTGAGCCTCAGAGCCTGGAACAAAAACACCTTCCATTTTAGTCCATTCTCATTCTACAGTAGAATGTATACCAAATGCATCATATATTTATCGGTCATCTTTTGTAAAATCATAATGGGAAAAATTCATTTGAACAATAAAGTGGGAGCTATGGCAACACTTTTGTGTCTCTCTCTCTCTCTCTCCTTCCCTGTCGTATTGATGAATCCACTGTCACCCCCTCCCATTGATGATGAGCGTAGAAAACCTCGCCGCTCAGAGAACCCTTTTCCAAACTTAATATATCTTTTATTGGTCAGAACTAGCTAATATATGTTAGAAGGAAAATGTTGTTAATTTGCACGGTAGGGGAACCTTGACGTGGGCTTCAATCAGCCCAGATCATTATATATATATGGGCTTCAATCAGCCCAGATCATTATATATATATATATATATATATATATATATATATATATATATATATATATATATATATATATATATATATATATATATAATGATCTGGGCTGATTGAAGCCCATATATATATAATGATCTGTTGAGCGTTCAATTTACTGTTGGTCCGTAACCTTATTCTTCTCCTTCTCCAGATTTTAAGTAAATTATCGGTGTACATTTCTACAGGTCTGGCCCAGGCCCATACTTAAGGCCAGGGAGGGCTTGTATTTAAGGCTCATAGTAATGCCAGGCCGTAGAGCCCCATTAATGTCCATAATCCCCAGGTCATTGTCCTGGTCCAGAAAATTGCGATATGTATTTGTTAATTGGGATTAATTTTATGGTTTAGGTTTTGTTTGGTTGCAAGGAAAATTAAAGGTAAAAAAGTGAAAATTTTGAAATTAAGAAAGAAACTTTTTGTAATTACATGTCTATCACATGATTATGTAACTAATTGCAAAACAATCCATATTTGGTCATTAACTTTCACTTTTACTTTGTAATTTTCATTTAAATTTCTTGTATTTAAAAGTAATTAAAAATTGAATATAAAAAATATCATTACTAAATATGATATAAAATTTAATATCCTATACAATTTGGTTGGGTAACGCTTATAAAAATTTCCAAGTAGATTTGTCACTTCGTTTCCTTCTAATGTCACTTGCAATCAAACAGAGCATTAGGAACTAACTGATAGATAAATAATGGAACAACCAATCAGAGAAGGACATGCGTTAAACAACATCCATCATCAAAGACACGACGTGGTTTACCATTCATAAACCTGTTGGTAGATGCCAACTCGTGAGATGATTAAGTGGAAGGATGATAACTGCAAATCAACATCAATGAGGGAAGATTCCGACAACCATGTGCTAACTAACAAGGATATCACTGAGCTACAGTATCGGATCAGTTATGGAGAGTCCACTACAAGATTGAAGTTCGACGGCCTCGGAGCTTCTCTACCCACGTGACCACGTCTTATGGGATTGGATCGTGGGAATCTTAGCCTTCCATATCTAAATTGCCATGATAACTCGTGGCAGATAATAATGAATTTGAAGACATACCTGAAATCACGAGGAAAAGCTTTAATTATGCCGAAATCTATGCTACTCCATGCCTTTATAAATAAAGCTCAGAACAAAGGTAATCAGATCCTAATTTTTACACTCATACTCTCTTTCTGGCGAATGACTTAGTCCACTCTACAGGAACTCGTATCTCCTTCATCGAGTTCTATACTATTTGTTACCGGTTTTGACTTAGGCATCGGAGTGCCATAGCATTTCTAAACCCACCCTCTGCTGTCTATTTGCTTCATGACTCGTTCATCACCAGAAGCTCTAGGCTAGAATTAGCGGCAATAGAAACTATTTAATTGCAAGGAAAATTAAAGGAAGGGAAGTGAAATCAAATCAATAACAAAGTGGAAATTTTTGTAAACATTACCTCATATGATCATATCATTAACTCTAAAACATTCCAAATCTAATTATGAAATCTTACTTTTCTTGCAATTGAATCCCATTAGTTTATAAAGTAAAATAAATGTTTAGAGTCATTTGGCCAAGGCTGAGCTTGACTTGGGCTGAATCGTGTATGAATTATTTAATAGAAGCCGATTCACAAATTAAAACAAAAATCGATATAATCATAAAACCAAAGAAAAGACCAATTAATCGAAACCAAACCAATTAACACCCTTAGGTCAATACAAATCATTTGCCTCGTTTACCAAAAAAAAAAAAAAATCATTTGCCTCGTATGTTTACCTTTTATGTGTGCAATCATTTTTTTAGGTCTTGATTGATTGTAAGGAGAATTAAAGAGAAGAGAAATGAAATTTTTATACTAAAAAATAAAATGTTTTTGATTATCGCACACAATTATTGTATAAATTACTTAAATTTTTTATCATATTTAGTAATAATATTTATTAGTTATAAAATTTATTTTACTTTGCAAATGCAAAGAAAAATGTAAGTTAATATCAAAAGGACCTAGTTAACCCCTCACATAAAGAGGGGAATGGCTTGAGCATCTCATCCTCAAAAAAATTGCAAAACACTCCACCCCTTGTATTTGAAGTTTCTATAATTCTCTTCCCTTTTACAAAAGTCCTTTTTTTTTTCTTTTTTTCGAAAATGCTTTTTCAAAAAACTCTTCTTGATAATTAAATATGGAATAATTTACATAATAAGTTATATAATAAGGTAATAACATGTGTTATAATGATTTTTTTTTAATTTAAAATTTTCTCTTTTCTTTTCTTTAATTCCCCTTGCAATCAGGTTCTGATAATCTCATGTATGAAAGGATTGCAACTTGTAAAGGTAATCTATTAATGCTTTATCCAAACAATCCACTTGGGACCAAGTGTAAGAAATTAACTTTGCAATCAGGTTCTGATAATCTCATGTATGAAAGGATTGCAACTTGTAAGGGTAATCTATTAATGCTTTATCCAAACAATCCACTTGGGACCAAGTGTAAGAAATTAACTATGTAAAATAAGGTGTATGGAATATAAATTACATTCGGTTGACATGTAGCCAATTGCCTTGCTAAATTGGTTGGTTGTCTCACATTAGAGTGCAGACAACCTGAAGAACATGGTTTCGACAGGACAATCAATTGATTGGGTGCTTGCACTCTTCTTTGAAACAACCGACCATACAGCATTTCCTTCCATGTTACCCCCATGTAATATATATATATATATATATATATATATATATATATATATATAAAAAGACCTCCATTGTGAGGATTCTTTCTATTTTTTCCTCATCATCATGTGGACTATCATTAGAACTTTTTTTTAGGTAAATCATTGGAAATATTATTTCCAATATCTTTATTGATGTATTGTGGAAGATTTTCCTAAGATACCATAGCATGAATTTCAAGAGTAAACACACAGAGGATAAGTTGTTCGGCTATAGGCCTACGTGGCTACATCCACGGAGAACTAAGCACAGATTATGGCCTGACTCGATACATATAATTAACAAAAGGTTTGGCTGCCCGTAGAACACCTACAAAAAGATTCAAATCGTTTCCTGTCATGGTAGGGATTTCAATCATGATCCAATGACTGAAATTCACCGAAAACCGTATCAAAGTATTGATACATACACCAGTTGATGAATTCCGATTGAATCACAACTGAATAAACAGAGGCGATTTTTCTCCGCAGAGTAACCGCCCAGTGTGGAACCCACAGGGGAGGGGGGGTGTTTAGCAGGTGAGGAAGAAGATCTGCACTCGCAGCTGGTTCATAAAAATTGCAAGGTGGGATCGGATCACATATCTAATCCAAGTTTCTAATAAGAAACCAAAAGTTGCATGGGTTTTTCCCGAGTCCCGATGAGATCTAACAAAGAAACAGATAGCTCTCCGACCAACAAAAAGAAGTGTTAACAGGAGTGGTACCATAGCCTTAGGTATCCCTCCTATTTTATTCAAAGTGAGAAAGGAAGGAACGGCCGGTTTCTCACTTTGTTCTTCTTTGATATTTGAGATTCCTTAGCCATCACCGAACAACAAAAAGAAGTTGCAGAAGCAGCATCTTTGCTTTTCCTTTTCTTTTCTTTGATGAAAAAAAAAAAGAAAAAAAAAAAGAAAAAAAAAGAATGAAGTAATTAAAGCAGTCAGTCGTCCCATTATATGTCTCCATGACAGCCCAGATTGGTCTTTTCTGCACATTTGGATTCTGGAAAGAAAAGCAAATCCTGTATAATGTATAAATCTACAGTTGGATCGGCATCTTTTCTGCATTGGGATTTATGAAAAAAAATATTATATAAGTAAAGATCAATAAACAATTTTTTTTTTGTGTGGTAAAAATCAATAAACAATTTCAATTCAACTGGAAACATGAAAGACACAATACAAAAACTGCTGGCGGTGGGAAGATGTATTCATTCATGTACCCTGTAGGTGTATATAAAAGAATATTATATCATTCATTCTTTCATGCATTATTTTAACAGAAATAAAATTTTTTTTTTTTTTATTTTATCCTTAATTATTTATCACCCACCCTCGTGTTCATACTTCATAACTCATTATTTTAATTTTGTTTTTAGAGATTCTATATATTGTCGTTGATAACGTTCAAACCCCATGCAACGTGCCGACAAGAAATAGAATGATGGCGTACGTGTCCTCCTAAATTGTCACTTGGGTTTGAGTTGGAAGAAATATGGATGAGCAACAACATTTACACAGGACCAACACGGCATTAGTTATGTCTAAAATGATAGAATCCATGAATAAATCAAATGGGAAATTGATATGTGATCAATATCACATATAATATTGTTGAAATACAATCATATTGGTTAGAATTGAACCAGTCCAAAATCAATACGAATCGAAAGATCCAATGCCGAATATTATATTTACCATTTTTTCTTGCTTTTGACATGAGAGCTGAAGAAGGCAGGTTCATCTCCCTGTACCCTCCAATGGTCCGTTCACTATACATGTTCCGTGAGTCCACACTCCAAAGGTGGGATCCATTGGATATGAACGAGGATGATGGATCCAATTGAGGGCACCAGGGAGAGGATCTAGCTAGGCTACATTGGCAGCACTATTTGCGATTGGGGGATGATGGGATTGTAAATGTTTGACCTGATCAGGCCATAATCATGTGAACAATTGCTCAGTGTAGTTGCTTAATTGGTGTCTTACAGGTTGAGTGTATGTACTTTGGAGGTCATGTTTCGATTCCTCTATCTCATATTATGCCTTCAAGCAACCGATTCCCTTATCTCCCTCCCCCGTAATGATAAGGTATCCATATTACTTGGTAAAGTATCAGTGCTTACCAACTTAAGAGGAAACACCTGTTTTTGCTTTCTTCTCTGCTAACATTTACGAGAGTAGTATTTCTGTCTACTTGACACCGGCTTTTGTCAATAGTTCATTGACACTCATAATTTTTTACGAGATGTCATTGGACCATCATAGAAACCCCAAAATCAAGAGGTATTTTGGTATTTGAGACGAGGGGGGCGTGGGTTTTTGTGTGATCTAATGGACATTGACTGTTGGTGTCAACAGTTGTTGATATTAGATCGATGTCAATAAGAATATCCCTTTTATAATGATACTGTTATGGTTGAAAATCGTCCCGCCAGTCTGCGATCTTAATTACTTGCAATCACAGAAGTTAAACAAGGGAGTTGGGCGACTAAGCCCCGGGTACACTCCGAGGCCTAAGTCAGATTCCCAATGTAAACAATCAAGAAATAGTAAGAAGCTATCTCCAATTTAGAGAAAGAGGAGAATGATGAAAGAGTTTGAGCATATGAGATTGTGAGTGAGGGTGAACAGTGAATAATGAGATTGTGTTACCTGAAGGGATCGTCCTCTACTTATAGAAATTGAGAAGAAACATGGAGGTACCAGGACTCAGGGAAGTTGATTGCTAATAGGATTGTCAGGTGTCGCTCTGAGGGACACCCAGGTCATAGACTCCGAGTAGGAGTGGGAGACTGTAGCCAAGGAAGTTAAGTCGATCGGTAATGAGAGTGACACGTGTCACTATACGAGTGGTTGTATGACCGTGATGATCGACAACTTACTGTACTAGGAGAATGACTCCTATGACGTAACCTAATCGCCTTAGGACTCTGGCCTCTGACCAGGAAACGTAACCCTGCAGGATTATGCTACTGATCAAGTATCGTATCCTGATAGGACGGTATCTCTGTCCACGAAAGGCAATCTGATAGGATTGTGACTCCGAGCATGAAAAACCAAGCACTACATTGTTTGTCTGATCAACCTAACTGACATTGGATGCCACGTATAAGAATTGCATTGGGTGATATTTTTCTCCTACAAGAGATACCATAATGCATTATGGTTGTTAATCGTTTTCTCTTACATGTAGAGAATACTTTGTTAATGAAGTGACTTTAAGCCATGCGATAGTCCATTAATAGCGGATTGGCAGATTTTTTGAGAGACAACAAATCAATAATTAGTAAATGGGAGAAAGTTATTTCTCTGGATGTGCAATCTTGTGCCTTCACATAGAAGATGAAATGACCACACCACCCTTGGTCATTTCATCCCATCATGTGAGAGGACACTGCAGAAGCACAGCCAGATCGAGCTGTTTTACCCTTAATAAATTTTGAATCTTTGGAGGAGGTGGGGAAGTAAAACTTCAAGTGTCATCAACAATTTTCTCATTGAAGCATGTATAGGAGGTAATTGTAAATAGAAATTCTCTCTTGTCGTTAGAGAGGTGCGACTGACCAACAGGAGACAATTTCAATCCTATAACCATGGTGCTTTTTGACAACAGGTGTAGGCCCACGTAGCAATGCTCCCAAACCCAAGAATTCAGCAGGTTCAACTCTGATACTACACTGTTAGGGGTTTATTGTTAGGGGTTTAGATCCACCCCTCAAAGATGCACCCATTGAGAGTTTCTTTTTAACACTTTTAAGCCCTAATCTAAAGCTAGTCTTTTTTTTTTGGTAGGCCTAAAATGTGGGATTGAAAGAGGGTGACTCAAAAACAGTGATAAAATGCTAGCGTTACTTTCAAATTGGTTTATTAATGAAGGAAATATTGTTTCTAAGTACCGTAATGATTTTATAAAAGTCAATTTATTTACAAAATAATATTGTTTCTAAATACTGTAATGAGTTTACTAAAATAAGCCGTCTGGGGGGTGTCTTAACTTTTATTATCTCTAAATAAATTGACTTTTATAAGTCAATTTTACATATATAATCTATTCTCTCTAAATAAATTGACTTCATACTCTCAATTGGCTAACTTCTTGTTTTTCAAAATAATTTTTGGGGTCAAAGAAGTTGGGGTGTTAAGTAGTTGGTTCATTTCGATTTTGGTTCAATCTAGTTTAGTTTCGGGTTTTATCGATTTGATTTAACGGGCTCTTATCAGTCCATTTTTAGATTGTTATTGGTTTTATTTTGATTTCATATATATAAAATCCATGTATAAAAAAACAAAAAAACCCATCATTTTTCTAAAATTTATTGGTTTTTTTCTTTCGGTTTTGGTTGTTTCGGACTGCTTTTGATTTTGTACCAGTTCCAAAAACCCCAAATATATGATCGTTAAGGAAATCAATCTGGTTCGATTTAGGTTTTCATCTAGTTCAAATCAACTCAACCAACAACCCTAGAAATAAACTTATTAAAAATAAAATAAAAAATAAACACCCCTAGAAATAACAGTGATAAAACAGAACATAAGAACCTAGAGGTGCCCAAGTGACATGTAACCTACCAACTTAAAAAAATTTACAGTCATCCAAGGATTTGAAATATTTTTTATTTGGTTAGTTCTGACCCTCTAATGTTGCTGTCCAAACTGTTATGATTTATTCCTAATTAAGCAATAGAACACTTAAAACAAGAACATGCAAAGCATAACCTATGTTTTGATTGTTTATGTGGATTTTTAAATTCGGGAAAATTTTGTTGTCACTATACTTGTGATAAAATGCATTGCAACTATGGCTATTATTTTGTTGAAAAATGATATGGTGAATCAGATTATTTGAATATTTTAGTAATGGTCAGGATTAGTTACATGCAAATTTTAATTTTAAAATCAATAATTTCTCCATGAATGTGATGGGATACCTTCCAATTTATGTCCATGCCACTCAATCTCTTTGTAGTGCTAAAATTTTTAATGTTTGTTATTTTAAATGATTAATTTTAATTAAATTGAAATTTGACATGTGAATAAGAGGCTATGAAATTATTTTATCCATAACATATCAACCTCGTTCCCTTAGATTACCATTCAATGGAAATAATATGATTATTAAAAACGAACTCTCACTAACGTGATGCCAATAAATTATGGGGCTGTCCACTTGACACTGACTTGTGTCAATGGCATTTCATTTTATTGGATGTCATTGGACCATCATGGAAATTAAAAATATTTGAGAAGGTAGGGGTGAAGGGTTTTTGTGCGATCGAATGGATGATGATTGATTATGTCAACTATTGACACCAAATTGATGTCAATAAGAATATCCCATAAATTAAACCGGATAGATACTGGTTGGATAAAACAACTCCCAATTTCCAGCCAAAAGGCCATTTATCCACTTTGTGATTTGATCTCGCCCAGTCCCCGCTATACATCGGATGAAGGTTGTCTTCCTAAATTCCATGGTTCAAGGCATCGGTATCGGATCAATCATATCCATCGATTTGTATTGGTTTTGAACCTAATCAATCACCGATCTCAACCTATTTAAAAAAGATTGGAACATGTCGGTTTCCAATTAGACCAGTACACCGATCCCATCCGATTCAGATCGGTTTTACAACATCGCTAGTATAGTGTTCCGATACCTAGATTTAGAACCATACTCCAACCATCTCTTTACTCATCATCCATCTCCCATTACACTTAAACAATAAATTTTTTCTGATAGAAATTCTCATGTCTCGTATGGCATTTCATTATTTATTTTTCTAGAAATGTCATCCTCACACAGCCTGTCAGGCTTCAGGCAGGCATAGTAGGGTGTATAAAAATCTTCTCCTATGGCAATTGCAACTGTCAAGGGTTGGATTTTATCCAGCACATATACTAATGTATTAGTATGTGCATCGATTGAATTCCAGCCCTTGGATTCCACCTAGAATCCTCCACCGCAAGAGACAATTTGAATCCTAATAGGGTAGGGATTGTCTTATGTCTTCCTACCGCCTGGCCGGCCATTGGTAGGGCTGGTCAGCAAGCGTGCCAAGCAGAACATGAGATCAGACTAATTAGGAGTTGAAAAAAAAAATGAGATAGGACATATAGAGGAGGGACACCCCACACTTGCAGCGATGGCGGACATTTTGGACATTATTAATTTAGCCAAAAGGAGAAAACAAATGTTTTTTTTATTAAATTAAAATTAAGTTAGACTACAATTAATTAATTAAAATCATAACGGTAAAGATCCTGCAGCTCATTAGTTATATTTTCCCAACCGACAGTTCGGACATTAACAGATTAACTTATCAAAAAGAAAAAAAGATTCACTTTGATTAAGTTAAAATTAAGTTATATTATAATTAATAAAGTAATAAAGGTTGAGATACGGTAAGGCATTAGATATATTTTCTCTAGGCTGAAGCAGCATTTTAAAGTTGGAAAGTAAAGTTCTTTCTATTAAAAAAAAATGGAAACTTGGTAAATACAGTGGTAGAATAAAAGAGAGATCTAGTTTTTACTTGAGGTATCATGTGTGTGATAGAGATTTCAGTCATGATCCAATCGTTGAAGTTCTTCGATGATACACAAGAAAAGGACCGGACCACAGGGAAGAACATCTTAAAAAAAAAAAAAAAAAAAAAGAATGGTTAATTTTTTATAGAAATAAAAAAATAATAGTTGGAGATAGAGAGAGAAAGGATATGCGTGCGATCACGTATGTAGACGTTGGAGGATCACAGTCGGTGGGTTGTATTGCACCAGCTAAGACCTTCCCTTTTTGAGTTTTAACAATCGTCACTTCTCTCCCCCCCCTTCTCTTGTTTGGTCTTTGAAAACAAAAGGGAAGAGGGGTTTCAGTTCTTCTGCTGGAGTCTGAAATCTCTCTCTCATTCAGTGTCTGCGTTTTCTTCCTGATGAGGAAGGTTTGCCCCAACAACGGTCGTGAGGATGGGCTGGAAACGGTGTTGGAAGTGCCCATCCCAGAGGAGATGTTCGCGTCCAAGAACAGCAGCAAACCATGGCAAAACATGAAGTCATGGATGCGATCTCAAGTCGATAAACCATTGACACACTCCAACCCGGTCTCTCGTAGCAGCGAGCTACAGCTCTTGCTCGGTGTGGTTGGTGCTCCCCTCATCCCTCTCCCCGTCCGTAATGATCATCACTCCTCCATGACCCGAGACAAAATCAAAGGTCATCCCATTGTAAGTAGTACTACCAATCTCTCAAAATCCAAGATCCATTCTGAAATAATCTGAATTGATGGGTGTTTAATTTGTGACATCGCAGGAGTCTTCAATGGCTAAGTACATTGTGCAACAGTACATAGCTGCCACAGGTGGGGATACTGCTTTGAACTCGATCGATAGTATGTGTGCTGTGGGAAAAATAAAGATGGCAGCCTCAGAATTCAGCAGTGGAGATGAAAACAATGCCAACAAGGGGATGGTGATGAAGTTTAACAATAAGGGTGGAAGACAAGGACATAAAGGTGGAGAGGTAGGAGGGTTTGTGCTGTGGCAGAAGAGGCCGGCCATGTGGTGCTTGGAGCTGGTGCTCTCAGGGTCTAAGATCAGCGCTGGAAGCGATGGGAATGTGGCCTGGAGACAGACACCTTGGCACCAGTCTCATGCTTCCAGAGGTCCCCCTCGTCCCCTTCGTAGATCTTTACAGGTACTAACTATTTTTTTTTCAAAGTTTAAACGTTGGATTACAACTAATCCCACATCTCATAGAGACTAAAACCTTGGACGTCTTATATGTATGAGAGTCCTTTTACTTATGACTTTGAACTTTTAAGATGTAACTTAACATGGTATTAGATTCCAAATTCACTCTCTACGGTACTACCAAAGGGGCAACCCTTGAGGGGACCGTTGGAAATAGTCCCATATATATCTCTTAAAGACTATAACCTTGGGTGTCTTATATATGTGAGAGTCTTTTGACTTACAAGTTCAAACATTTAAGATGAAAACTTAATATGTATGAATATGATGAACAATAGGGTTTGGATCCAAGATTGACGGCCAATCTATTCTTGGAGTCGGTGTGCATAGGGGAGAGGACGATCAACAATGAGGACTGCTTCGTGCTAAAGCTGGAAACAGAACAATCATCACTGAAGGCTAGGAGTGGTAACAATGTGGAGATAATCAGACACTCAGTATGGGGGTACTTCAGCCAGAAGACAGGGCTGCTGGTGCAGCTTGAGGACTCCCATCTCCTCCGCATCAAGACAGCTTGTGATGACAGTGTCTTCTGGGAGACAACCATGGAATCCTTCATCCATGACTACCGCTGCATTGACGGCGTAAATATCGCGCACGCTGGCCGAACAGCAGCCTCCCTCTTCCGGTTTGGGGAAAGCTCTGAGACCCACTCCAGAACCAGAATGGAAGAAGTCTGGACCATTGAAGAGTTTGACTTCAATGTTGGGGGTCTCTCTAGGGATTTCTTCTTGCCTCCATCTGATCTGAAGAAAGATACAATCAAAGAACAGAAACGGTTGCAGCTGGAGAAACAAGGGTGTGGATGTGGGTGTTTATGTCAATGTGATCAAGAAGTACCTAACCTCACCACAACCAACGTACGTCTCCACCCTTTCAGGAACCGCCCACCTTCCTCCTCTGCTAAGATAGGCTGTTCTAAGGTGGCGGCCATTGATGTTGATGAGATAGATTCTGTTCACGTTTCAATTTCAACACAAGTCGAGTAAGAGGAATTGTGGTTAAGAGTTAAGACCTGCTTTTTCTTCTCCTCTGTCCCTTCCTGTATATAGGATATTAGTACTATATTATAAGTAGAATTTTATTTTCCATATATAATTGTATACAGATATACTTTAATACAGCCCTTTAGTCAATTATCAAAGGATCAAAACACATAAATTTCTCCCTAGTTTTGATAGGAAACCAGAGGAGTTACAAGTCTTCAAGACTGGTTTTTAGAATTAGAATATACAGGTTCCAGCAGTGGTGATGCATGTACCCTGTCATGGACTTTTGTTTTTTTATTTTTCCCTTCAAAAATTTGAAGTGCTGCTTGTCTAAACTTATTTTAGATTGCTTATGAATTTTTGTTTTTATATTAATTAGCACAAGGTATGTAATTTTTCCAAACATCACGGACCCGATTTAGATTTTTAAATGTAAATTTGTTACAATTCACATATTGTAATCAGGTCTTATCACTGTCAGAAATGAAATACCAAATCTAAATCCCTATATGTTAGGGTTTCCATGATATCTCGATAAGAACATCATGGGCTGCATAAATGTTATTAGAAATAGTGGGGAAATGATGAAAGCATTTTGAAAAGGCTCCATGATGGACTTTTGGAATGAGAACCATGGCCTAAAGCATAAACCCCGGAGTAAAATAGTCTGGGACACCCCTCACAATATCAGGTCCAACAGAGTTCCAATGGGCTTAATAATACTTTCCAGGCATTCATCAAGACTAGGGTTTTATAAGCCCCAATCAAAAAGGTTGCAACGCAGATTTCAGCAGCAGAAAAGGGACAACAATGGTGTTGGTTCTGCCAAGGAGTGACCCTAGTAGAAATAGGATCCAAAAAGCAATTAATATTAGATGGATTTGAAGAAGTATAGATACTACCAAAATAGTCTAATAGAAGAGAATTTATACCTGGGCCATCGGAAACCCACTCGCTCGTAGGAGCCCTCAATTTGGAAATTCTATTGAATGGGCCCAGTTCCACTCCTCCTACATCGGTAGGTCCTCAAGATTCTTCGGGCGTGAGGAGATGGTGTTGAGTTGGGACTCGTCACCAGACAAGGGAAGAAGTTCATGTTGCTCCTGAATTTTAAGTATCTCGAGAAGGGTGATCTTATGAAGGAGGGGACCATCAGAGAAATCCAAGATTCGGTAGGGAGATGATAACATTGTGACAGTAACACCAGTGGACCAGAGGAGAGAGGCCTTCGGAACGGCCGAACGGATCCACATGAAGACTATGGGAGAATTTTTTTTTTTCTAATATTTGTTTCCACTAAATAAAAAAAGAGATCTCGGGAAAAAGGCTTTTGTCTTTTTTTTTTTTTTTTTTTTACATATTGGAAATAAATATTGAAAAAAAAATTACATACAAAATATTACATTAAAACAAACAGAGCCTTAGAGAATTTCGTTTGAGCACAACTTTATTTTGTCACCATACAAAACTTTTTAAAAGTAATTTTTATTTTATTTTTCGATTGCATATTGGGTTGCAAAGAAAAGTGAAGGTTAATGACCAAATATGGAAGAATTTAGAATCAATTACATAGTCATATACTGTAATGATGATAAAAGTTTCTTTTTTTTTAAATATGAAAATTTCATTTTCCTTACAACCAAACAGAACCTTGGTTCTTGAAAGCTCCTTACTTAATACAAAGGCTAAATGACCGGTTAATTAATAAAAAAATAAATACTAACTTTGAGCTAATATATTGAACCCATACTTTGACCATGATAAAGTTAAGACACAAATCTATTAAATATAAAGGCTGTAGACTCAGTGGCCAATTATAACATGAGAATGCTTCATCCAAGAAAAAGAATAACTGACTGAAAAACCCAACCACCCCATCCAAATATTAAAACTCTCTCGAGTCTTCTGACTGGTTACTAGGTTCAGTTTGTTTCCAGTTCAAGTTCGATTATACAGTTTTGGTCCAAGATTACTCCTTCCTCTGATTCATGACTTGTTCTATGTTGTATCCTCTTTCAAATTTCTAACCGCCCCCCCCCCGGGGCCGTTTACAAATTGCTGTACCAAAAGTTCCAAAAATTGCTATTATCGCCAAAATTGACTGAAGCACAAATTATGGGGCGGGCTAAACATTAGAATTAAGCTGTTTTCCCCTTCTGATTTCTCAGTTTATAACATGGTAGTAAAACATATATTAGATACAAATATTATTTTCTGCTTACAGATCTGCCTTCTATCATGCATGCAAGGGGTTCAATTGCCACCCACTCTGCAGGCTGTAGACAGATTATTATAAAGATGCATGGGGCTAAATTACAAGAGAGCTTCTTGGGTGAACTAGACCCTCCCAACTGGAGAAAGGGGTGGGAAATGGACATATCTAGCTGGCTCAACTTCAGCATGGGGCTTTATTCTATCATTTTCAATGGACATTGTTTCCTGTGGACCTTTCCCTTCGGACATATGACCCACTTCTGATAGGTCGTATGGTTTCGTATTGTTTATGAGTGCTATAGACATGGAGAATGCTTGTGGCAAATTTATGGAACAATGGAAATCAACCGAGAAAATTCCTTTCTTGAATGGGGCCAAGCTGAAGACAGGCCTGTCCTGTGGATCACCTCCCTGGGTAAAAGAGGAAAGATAATTAGCCAAACTTATACATATAATGACTGAAGAAATGCTGGACCAAAGCAAAATGCATGTACCTCATTGAAAAGATCAAATTTATCCAGGGTGGAAGAAGTTTTGGATGAAATAATTTTTTCACTGGATTGCTGGTTAGTAAGAATTCCGAGTTTGCAACCCACATCCCAACCTCCACAATCACATGATCCACCAGACTTCCATCGGTCAATAAGAGATGAGGGCTCTCCTGTGCTTGGCAGGCTATGAACACCACTTGGGAGTATCACAACAGTGCTAAACCTTTCAGTTCTTGCATTATGTTCACTCCTTAGATTCTCCCCAGCATTGCACAAGAATCTCCACTCTGGCGTATAACTGCTCAACCCCATATCTGATGGATCTTTATTGTCAACACCCTGCCAGTCATCATTTCTAAAACTTGCCAAATTTTCTTTGGGGACCTTGACAACAATGGCAGCAAGCTCACTGTTGGGGTGAAAATCAAATGTTTCTTGATCTGACTGTCTCAGTTCAACACCAAATAAAACAAACTCTTTCACCATGAAGTGGTCTTTAACATTGTGTCCAGTCAACATAGGGCACTGAGACAGGGAAACCTTCATTTGTGCAACAACACTGGAGGCATATCCATGACCTTTTCCCTTGGTTCCCTGATTTATCCACCTTCCACTTTTCTTCTTAATTTCACTAACAGTATACATTGTGTAAACCCAGCTGCAACCATCCTTCAGGGTTGTGCTTGCTTTCCTCACTGTAGCTACAAGAACATCTGTAGCACTGTCAACTACAAATGTAAACAGAGGCAATCCATTCTTAACTGTGACTTGCATGAGGGCATGAATCATTGATTCTACATGTTTCTCACTTGGACATGAATCATAGGAATTGACAGGCCCACAACTTGATAAAATATTTCCTTTCAACGACTGAACAGTAGAAGAATCTAGCGGACCATCTGATGATTTAGAAGCTCTATGAGTTGACATCGATTTCTTCAGTGATGGCTCAGGGTGGTTTCCTGCCTTGGGCTTTAGTAGTGGGTCTAATAGTCTTCTCAAAGGGCTGGACCTGCCTCTGCTATTGGATTTTGCTTTATCTTTAGATGAATCATCTGCACAAGCAGTAACATCTGATCTCACTGGACCAGATTTAACAGTAAGATATGATGATCTCAACTGTGGGACAGTTGAATCCTCTTTAAAACTGGAACTTCTGCTCAGACCGCCCAAACTAACGCTGGCTCGATGATTGGGTAATCGATTTCTTACTTCAGCAGCTTTTGGATCCAATCTATCAGGAGGCTCAAGAACAGCTGAACTTGACAGCTTGTTTTTTCCAACATCTTTATCCTTGCTTTGTCCAGTTGGTACCTCATCTGGAGTTATCATCAAACCACACATATCTGATGCTTCTGTACCTTGGGAACATAAAGAGTCAGGCAATTTCATGTCTGACTCTTGGCTAAGTTCAACACTACAAGGAAGTGGGCATGAATGTGGAACATCAAAATTGAGATCTGCAAGGCGAACCTCCTCTTCCTGATGAAGGCAATCTGAAAAGCTTTTACGATATGCTTCTGTTGATCTTCCATCAACTGACATTGTGAATTCAGCATGTTTGGAGATCCTGGGTGAAATGTTCTGCGAACAATCTCCAGGGAGGACAAAGTTTTTATGTTTGCTAGGGCATGGATGGTTTCGAAGATTGAAATTAAGCTCATGCAACTGTTCTGCTCTCCTTTCAGGTTCACCATCTGGCACCTTCATCTTTCCCTTAGGACAGAATGAGATCTTATAATCTTTTGACCCAGATGGTGATGACTGCATTTCTGGAATGATCTTGCGATCTGGGCCTTTTCTTTTAGCCTTCTCTTGTTTGATTTCCGAATACTTTTGGCAAAAAAACTGATCCATTCTGTGGGGCTCCTGCTGCCTCATCAAGGAATCTTCAGAGATAATTCTAGTTTCTTGAAGATTGCTTCCCCTCGTTGATTTCACAATTTTATTGGGTCCATCATTTTGAGTAGAATTCAGATTAGAAAACAGTAAATGAGATTGCTTCTTCTGGTGGACAGAAGATCCACTGTGACCACTACCAGAAAGGGTAGAAGAGCCAACTGATGTGAATAAAGAGGAATCATTACTAGTCGATGGATCATTTCTAATATTTCTGCTTGGGATCTGTTTTTGATTGTACTGCCATTTCTCCAGACTTCCCCAGTCAAGGACTCCAAAATTCAAAGCCTTCTCTTGGAGGTTTTGTCCCCTCTCCACACGCTGCAGATAACATGGTAACTTGGACATGTACTTGACAAGCTCATCATTTTGAATAGCCTCACTGTTGCCCCGTTGCTTTTGGTGATTCTGCAAAGATTTAGGTGGGATCGCCGGTCTATCATCATCATCCCGTCTTATTTTGTAATGGTTTCTATCCTGTTTTGTTTTGTTATGGATATCTCTGTTCGACCGGTTGATGAGCTTCTCGGTCTTCAACTCATCTCGCAACTTTAAACTACTGCTTCCTTGTTGCAAAGGGGTCTTTTCCTTGAGATCTCTTGACATATGCTGATGCTTTGAACTCTTTTTGAGCTCTGTGCTGTAATTCATTTCCATGACTCAGAGCTCCACATTATTACAAATTTTCGCACCCTTCGCCTCCATCTGAATTTTGAAAATGCTGTGTACAGAAAACGGTTTTCAGTCTTTTATCTCAACTTGAAGTTTTTATGTGACACACATAAACGTCAGCCATTAATACATCTTTAGAGTGAAAGGTAAGAAAGAAACCTGAAGGGTGTCACACACCCAAACTCAAAGAAACATGGCCATATTGATATTTGAATCAAGGGCTTCAATACGAGTGGATCAAATGCCACTCCAGAGAATGCATACTTTACATTCAAGAAATTATGGAAGTATAACTCTTTCCTCCCCAACCCCACCGCAACATGCACTAATGCATGCACATTCTCAAAGAGAAAGGGATAAAAGGAGCACGGTTTGAACAGGGAAAAAAAATGTCTTAAGAAGAAATGAGTGCCACTTTTGTTAGTAGACTGAAGAAGTGAAGCAACCCAACTACATCAGAGTATAGGCTACCCAAGTCCAAAAAGAAATGGACAACACTATATAAAATTCATATAGTTCCTCTGGTGATACCCAACGTTAATTTATCACATAACCAACTATCATTTGAATACCAATATAAAGGACCCACATGCAAAATGTATTAGAAGACAGTTGATGCTGGAAATGCATGGATACAACTGCCACTGTACTTCCATTTTCATGTTTATGCCGTACGAAGAAGTTTATTAGTAGCTATGATAAATGGAATCAGTGTTTATTTCAACTCAATTCACCCAGCTTGATCCCAATTACTAGGAATCAGTTTTATTTAAGATTCATTTAATTATTTGAATGTGGTATTCAGTTTATTGGAACAGCAACTGAGAGAGTACTTTTAACACTAAAAGTTGATAGAGTTTCAAGGACAACGTATATGTTACCTTAAAAAGTAGGCATATTGGAAAATTAATATGAGTGATATTTTTTTGTGAGGCAAGAAGTTAAGAGTTTCTCTTGAATGATCTGGTTGCAGATATTGGATGTTTCTAACAAAATGAACTTATCCAATCCAGACCATAGATGCAAACTGACAAAGTACAATTCTCATCTTAATCAAATTTTATCTCCTCTTTTAGCTTAAAAAAATACAAGGAGAAAGAGAGTGTTCCTTTTTTCAGCACATTCAGAGAAATGTAATGCATCTGCTCACCCAATAAGGAAAATTCAGTCAATTGTTGTTCTATTCTAGCTCCTAGAATCAAGATGTAGAAAGTGAAACAGCTGCATTGACGAGTCTAACATTTGAACCTCATTCAATAAACTAAAAAAAAATTAAAAAAAAAAAAATTCCTGCTGGTCCCAAATTCAAAATGGTTGTAAAGCCTAATGAACTTTGAGTCCACGTGGTGGAACATTTTCAGTAAATCAAGAAATTGTCCTCCTTTTTCCTAATGTGTTTGGATCACCTGCAGCAAGTCATTGAATTCCATAAAACCCCAAAGACACGTGACCGAATGACAAGATTAAGCAACTTCTTACTGAGGTTTTGGTAGGGGTGAAAAGAAAAAAATGTGGCGATCAAAATTCAAAAAGTACTCTGAAACAGAAAGGCCGTAGTCTAGATGGAAGCACAGTAATTTCAACGATGCAGATGGAGCGGCAGAAAGCTGTCCTCATTGTGAAGTGATGTGGCATACAATGGCGGAAAATTCTCCTCAAGGTAAGGTCCTGCGCATTGACAATCAAGCACAGAAGACAAAAGGCAAGATACAGACAGACGATGTTGACAAAGAACCGAAGCCTTCGAAGGAGAAATGGATGGATTATCAAGAGCCATTTGGAAAAAAGTTTTGAAGATAAATAAAGGAAAATCGATTCTCCCTCACCTCATATATCTTGATTGTTAGTATTATCTAATGACTCTTGGACAGTTCGTAAAAAAAAAAAGAAAAAAAAAAAAAGTGGAAAAATTGTGTGGCCACACTGAGAAATTCAGCTTCCGCCAGCTGGAAAGAGCACTAATTCCGCTAATTCAACACCATAGCGATAGAGTAAACGGCAATTCAAAACTTTTCCAGAAAAAAAAAAGAAATGTCAAAGAAAGTATCAACTTTATCCTGCGAATTCTTCGGTTTTAGGCGAATTTTCTCATACATGGGCCATGGCGGTGACAAGGGGCAATTGTTCACTTCAAGATAAACTCAGACATGAATTCCCTAACTCAGCAGCAGGATCTTTGTGACCCAGAATGAACTTGAACTCTAAAGTGAAGAGGTAATACCTCAGAACTCAAAGCTGTAACTCCATAGATCTAGAAATCATCCTTTGAGAGAAATATCACTCTATGACTGATTCTTAAGAAACGCATGAGAAACAACAGCAACCCAACAAAGATGCATCCAATATTTTCCTCAAAAGTTCTATTGCAGATTCTCAGACAAAGAAGAAGGGGGCACATACCGCAACTGTCGAAACAATGTAAAGCAGAAGATATGAATGAAGAGAAATCGATGGTCTCGAAGAAGATCCCAAGCGGTTTCGGCGCGTAATCTTCCACGAAGCTCGAAGGCTCCACCGAACGTAGACTAAAAGCAAAGTAAGGAATTGCAGATGGAGCGGCGAACCACCAGACCAAATATGAACAAGAAGACAATCTACGGTCCTCGGAATTCGGATCCGAATATGTAGAGAATGCAAAGTAAAGGCACGCAAAGAGAGAATGGGGTTTTCAGGTACCGGTTGTCGTAGTAGAGGTAGAAGTGTCTGCAGCAGATTCCGCGGTGAAGCAGATGAGAGTGGTACAAGTGAGAGGGAGAGGGAGAGGGAGAGAGAGAGAGAGGGAGGGTGAGGGGGACATTGGTGGGCTTACGTTATCATCGGACGGTTAAAAGAAAAGAGAGAGAGAGAGAGAGGTGGAGCAGGTCACATCAGTGAGGCGCGGGGGCTGTTTAGGTGGGGCCCATTAGTTCAGATTGGAGCCATATAGCGCCGAATGCCGAGCCATTTCTGATTTTTTTCATTTCTTTTTGAGTGGGGGGGTGTGGGGATCCCTGGGACCCACTTGGATTACGTCATCTCTATTCCTATTCTTTGGTTTAGGGTAGTAGGGCTATATTTGTCATTTCAGATAAACCAGCTTTGATCAGCTCAGCTTTAACCTTTCTTTTTGTGGATTTGATGATTGCTATTTGCAAGTCCTTTAGTTCCTTTCCCTCTCTCCTAAATTATTAGGCCAACATCATGACAAGGATTATTCATTTATTCGGGATCGTTTCCTCAGTTAAGAATGATCTGGGCCAGACCAGGACCTGGAGATCTAAATTAAACCGTCCACTGTCCAGTGATTGAATATCCAATTTGTGGGATGGGAAGCTGGTGGGAAGGTACTGTTTGCATTGGTCGTTGGTGCACTAATTTTTTATGGATTCACCAGATCCAATCGAGTAGGGTTTTACAAGCAAAAGTTGTCAAACCATTCATTATAAAGTGTTTCAGATCTTCAGTAGTGCATTTGGACCTGTTTTCATTGCTTTCTTTGTCCTGTAACTAGGATCTATCACCGACATCTATA
This sequence comes from Protea cynaroides, assembly GCA_028583415.1. NCBI lineage: Eukaryota > Viridiplantae > Streptophyta > Magnoliopsida > Proteales > Proteaceae > Protea > Protea cynaroides. Next base: position 50,188,165 of record CM053269.1, on the reverse strand, counting down.
GTGTCATTAGGGTCCCTAATAACCCCTCTCTCTCTCTCTCTCTCTCTCTCTCTCTCTCTCATATTCTTTGGAGGAATCACCGCGGGTTCGTATATGGGAAGAGAAATTTGATACAAACTACAAAATTAAAGACAACCCATGTTTATCTGATATATAGGCATACCACCAAACAAGGAAAAGAAAATCTGAAACTATTACATGACGACACTGAACATCCCCTCCTATTTTCGAATTCAAATCCTCTCCATCCTTGGTCTTGGATGGAGAAGGATTGTTCCCCTTAGATGTGCGATCCCAACCCTCTATCTCTTCGAGTGTCGGCTTGAATGGAGGGTTTTGATTCACCCGAGTCACAGATGTCGCACATCTAAGGGGTGACCCCCTTTCCATCCGATACTGAGGATGGAGAGGATTTCAGTTCCCTAATCTTTCCCTTTTTTTTTATTTTTTTTTGTTTTTGGTTTTTTTTGAATCAGTAGCTAGAATTCATTCGGTATTCATATCAACACATAGATGTTACATTGGATGAACTCCAACCATTGAATTCTTATTGAAAAAACAGGACAATTGGATAGGATTTTTTTTTTTTTCGTTATTCATATAGTTCTAAGTGGTTAGAGAACCCGCAATGTAGGGAGGAAATTTTTGTAAAGTAGGTACCCCTTTATTTCTAAATATTTCTGTTTAAAAAATGAAGAAGAGGAGAAACATGGAATGTTGTAATCAATTTAGAATCTGCTTTTTCTTCTTTAGACTCATTCTCAGCTTTTCTGATTCAAAAAGTACTTAAATCTTGGGGGAATTAGGATTTTGGACGCACACGCTCCCTTTTCTTTTCTTTGTTGTTTCTTGGAAAAGCGTTGTGGGATCTCCTTTTGTTGTTTCCTTTTCCTCCTTATGCTCCTCTCTGTTTTTTTCATTCTTTACGTCTATATTATGTGAAAGAAAAAAAAAAATTAAAGAAGCCTTTGCCCTTCTTATTCTTCCATTTTAATCTTCCGGAACTTCTAAGTAAGAAGGAGGATACTTGGCTTTAATCTTTATTCCTTGGTGATATAGGCAAGTAAGGCCACATTCTTTTATGACAATTTTTTTTATTAAATGCAATCACTACCCGTCTACAATACCTAAAACATCCTTTATAAAGCGAAACATCGTCCATACATAGTATCCCCCTTGCATAAATCTGTTGTCTAAGGGGTTCAAGTTTGACTCTATCGGCTTGGGCCTCTCTAGGTCCATCTTGAGCCCGATCAGGGCCTGGTTTAAGATATCTTGACCTTAAGGGTGGGTTAGGGCTGAGAATTTTTTGCCCTGAGTCAACGCTGGGGCCGAGTAACGGTTGAGGCCTTGGGCTGAGCTCGGCCCCAGTTTTCTACTTGTTCTTCCTCATCTTCCTCTTTCCTCTACGTCCTCTTCCAACTCCCCCTCCTCCTGTTCTTTCTTTTTCATTCTTCTTCTTCTTCTCCTCGGTCTGGCTTGGCCAGCCTGTGCATCTTCCTATCACCTCTTCATGGTCAGGGTCAATCAGGATTAGACTTAGGGTTGGGCAGGGGTTTTAAAAAACCCAGCCTAATCCAACCTTGTTTGCTTTGTTTGGTTGCAAGGGGAATTGAAGGGAAGGGAAGTGAATTTTTTTAACTTTAAAAGGAAATTTTTATACTTGTAACATAACATAATTGCATAAACTATTTAAATTTCTTAACATATTTAGTAAAGATAATTATAAGATGTAAAAAAATATTTTCTTTTTCAAATGCAAGGGTTTGAATGTAAAATAAAGTGTAAGTTAAATTACTAAATATGGAATGATTTAGAATTAGTTACATACTAATGTGATAGCATGTGCTATAATCATTACAAAAATTTCATTGTAAAGTTATAAAATTTTACTTCCCTTCATTTCAACTTTCCTTGCAACCAAACAAAGCCGGTTCAGCCCATCTTTGCCTTTCTTTTATTATTTTTATGAAACTATAGCTTGGACCACTTCTACTCGAATTAGGCCAGCTAGAAGCAAATGTTAAGGATTTGTATGGTTTTTTTTATGCTAAGGGGCTATATGAGAATCAGCCAATTTTTTTTTTTTGTAATGAACCCAAAAAAAAAAAAAAAAAAAAAAAAAATATATATATATATATATATATATATATATATATATATATATATATATATATATATATATATATATATATATATATATATATATATATATAAAGTAGGTCATAATAGCAAAAAATTGTTTCTCAGAACTTTGAAACTTCTTGCTCGATAAAATGGTTGATAAACCCAATCAAATCTTTTCTCTTTCTTTGTCACACCTTCTCCTTTATCTTCGGCCAGCAACATAAAACCCTATCCCCCCTTCTCTCTCCATTGCCGCTGCAATCACTTGATCGACGTCGCATTATCATCCCTGCAAATCATCACAATTAGTTGGTGCCCAAAGGCACGAAGAGCTGCACCATCGTGTTTTCCCCGAAATCCCCCAAATCATGACTTCGTTCTGCAATGTCACTGGTCGAGTTTATCTTTTCTCTGAATCACTCTTGATTTCTTTTTTTTCCTTTTTAAATCAAACGCTTCTTCTAAGGTAGAGATTTAGCAACAGATCAAATTTCAACCTTTGTTTCCTCTCTCTTCGGCACAATGCTTAAGATTATTGGAGATTCAAACCCCAACATCTCTTCCCTTCTAGCTGTCGCTTCTCACTCGATCCTTCCGTAGCAAACAGATTCTCTGTTTTAGGAAATTCAATAAACGGTGATTCATGGGATAAATGAAGTGGTTGAAATTGAGTTCAGCTTTGATGGGTATAAATATTACCGACCAATGGAATCGCGACATGCGACAACTCTTATAGCTTCCATTGGAGGCACCACTGTCATTAGCCATATTGACACTAGAGCCACATCTGTTATTATCCGTAAAGATCAGGGGCATAATTGACAATTACAATTTTAGATTTGTATTGCTAAGGCATGCGGAACCCATTTATCACTATAAGAAGGACATGATCTCAATGTTAACAGATCTTTGACTACCTCTTATTTTATATTGTTATCAAATTTTTACTGTTTGATGCTCGAATTCTTGATTTAAGCATCAAAGTGACCCCTAGCCTAGACTAAAAGTCCAACCACTCTTGTGTTTTCTCCTTGTCGTCTATAGATAAGTCTCCACCTTAGAAGATCATGAAGGATTCAAGTAGCAACAAGCTCGAATAGCATATTTTGCCTACTCGTCATGGCAAGTCTCCTTGGAGCTCTAAAGGGATGCATCGAGTAGATCGGTTTACATTGAGAGATGTGATGAAGTTGAAGTTGGTTCAGATTCTGAACTCTCCATCTTGTGCTTCTTCCTCATTGACTACATGTGTTGATAGATGCATTCGTTGACTTTGCAGTTCATAGGTCTTTCATCTGACGGGTCAGAATTTGAGGTATGTAGGATTGACTTCTTAGCTTAATACCTTATTTGTACAATTGATGACCTTTATATAAGCTTTTAGCTTGTTGTGAATTCATGTGTATATGATTTTTATGAGCTCATAGTCATTTGTTGTAGTCTCCTTTTCATCTAAGTTTGCAATAAAAATTAGAAGACAACAAGAACTATAGAAATAATTTTCTTTTTTCAAGTTTTACCATACAACATTTTGGTGCATAGAAGTATTTAAAAATAGGATGATAATCTACAAGCTAGCGGGGCATATTAGAATCTTATATGCTAACGGAGAAAATGGGAGTACAAGAAGAACTGGTAACCAATCACTTGGAAAAGAGAGAGAGAGAGAGAGAAGGTAGAAAAGGAATGCAGATTTCAAAGAAGAAAGAGACAGAGACTCACCAAGTGAACAAGATCACAATTAGAAGAACTAGATGATATGAGAGAATCTTTTTCCATAGGATGACGTAGGTACCAAGACTTATCTTGGATCCGAAAAAAAAAAAAAAAAAAAGTGCAACTCATCCATGATCTTGTGTAAGGGTGTCAAAAATGGGGCCGGCCCGGTAGCACGGATCAAGCCAGTCCAATATAACCTGAACCTAGTCGGACCGAACTTTAATGGGCAGGTTTTGGTCTCGGCTTGTAGAGCCCGACACCGTTTCAACCCAGACATGACCGGCCCGTTAAGAAGCCCGACCCAATAATACCCAACCCGAACACCGGTAAAGTCCATCTCGGCCCAGTTTCTTAATTCTGATGGTTTTAAATTTTGATGGATTATATTACACTGTTATAGTTCATTTCTTAGTTCGAAAGATTATGTGAATCTATAGTTTAAAAGAGTATGTTAATTGTTACAATTTACTGAATTATATACATATAAAAAGAATAATGCTAATTTCATAGATAAAAATAATAAAATAGGTTATATATCTTACATATAAAATAAGCCCGATAAGCTTAATAAGCCCGGTCCAGATTGAACCAGCCCGAAATCACCTCAATAAGCCCAGTCCGTTAGTTATTGTGTCCAGCGCAGCCCAACCCAGTCCGAACTCTTAATATACATGTTTTGGGCTGGGCTTATAAAATACGACACTGGTTCAATCCGGACCAACCCATTGACACCTTTAATCTTGTGCACCAATTAATCCCACCATGTGTGATGATTGAAGGGACAGGGGTAATAGTGATTGAAGGTAAGGGTGTCAACGGGCTGGTCCGGGCCGGTTTCGGTCCCGGCTGAATCGGTGTCAGGTTTTATAACCCCAGCCCAAAATATGTCCATTAAGAGTTCGGGTTGGGTTGGGCTGCGCTAGACACAATAACTAACGGGTTGGTCCGGTGTCGATTTGTTATCGGGTTGGGCTTATTGAGGTGATTTCGGGCTGATTCGATCCGGACCGGGCTTATCAAGCTTATCGGACCAATTTTATATGTAAGATATATTACATATTTTATTATTTCTATCTATAAAATTAGCATCATTCCTTCTATATGTATGTAATTCAATAAATTATAACAATTAACATACTTTTTTCAACTATAGATTCATATAATCTTTCGGATCAAGAAGTGAACTATAACAGTGTAATATAATCATCAAAATTTAAAACCATAAAAATTAAGAAATTGGGCCCGGATGAACCTTACCGGTGTTCGGGCTAGTTCGGACTTCTTAACGGGTCGGTCCGGTCTGGTTTTAGTCTGAACTGAAACGGTGTCGGGCTTTACAAGCCGAGACCGAAACCTGTCCATTAAGGTTTTGTTCGAACTGGATTCGGATTATTTCGGGCCGACTCGATCCGTGCTATCGGATCGGACCCATTTTTGACACCTTTAATTGAAAGTATCAAAATTGCAGAGTCGTCAACATGGGATCGAGTTGAAAGATATCTAGATTTCGATTCGTCACTATATGATAAACTTGCATTCACTGAAATAAATTAATAAATAACATATATACATATGATCAGCTGGCAGTGAGGATGAAGATTATTATACTTGGGTATGGGAGAAAAAAAAAAATATTTTGACAACGTAAACAACTTGTGCCCCTTGAGAGGGATGGATGTAACGCAGAGGTCAATGAAAAACCAAGAGTAATTAACACGCCAGCAGGGTTTTGATGTGTCAGGACGAAGACGTTATTGTCTTTTCTTCCATTTTTTTCTTCTTGGCTTGGTGCAATCTATGAATCTAGAAGCAGGTTGTCCTGTTTAATTGACGACTATTGTCCATGGATTTTTCTTTCCTGTCCAATGAGAGAGAGAGAGAGAGAGAGAGAGAGAGGGTTGAAGCTCGAAGAGTGGTCCCCGTTCTCCACTATTGGTGGGATTTTTTTTCAGTTTATTCAAATTAAAATTGACTGACCAAAGATTTTAGTTAATACATTTTATTATTTATTAAACAGTTTCAAAATATTTATCAAAATCGATTATGTATCGAGCTCAAGATTAACAGACAGAGCTTGCCTGAATGATTGATATATAACACCCATTATTTTTACAGAGTTTAAATTAAGACCCATTGACTAGTTGGGGTCCAAACTCTCTTCTAGCTTTCTAGGGTACCTAATACAAGTTGATCATGGGCTTTCATAACTCAGCCCACAAAAAAAAGACTGGGTCAAACTTAAAAGCAGACTGACATTCTTTGCCACATCGTTCATAAAAAAGTTGGGACATTTAATGAGATGTTGAGAAAGGGGATCGGGCTCCTCTCAAGTGCCGACACTTGGCACTCCCTTTGATTTTACAGTTTGAGACTTATTGTAAGGAAAAGTAAAAAAAAAAAATTTGCAAAAGAATTCAATAACTCTCATACCATTGGATCTAAGGGAGTGCCAGGTGTGGGCCATGAGGAGCCCGGGGTCTATTGACCCGAGGTCTAGGGGTGCTATCGTTAAACATGGAGACTAGAGGTTTTTTGGGATGAATAAGTCGTAGAAGAAGTTAATAGGTTTGAACTCTGTTTAATTTGTGAAAGACTTTTTAGAAGAAAGAACTAGCATGTCAAAACACAACCTTTATCTCTTACCTACTTCAGAGGGAGAGAACCTACCCCTATGGATGTGGCATGCTCAGTGAGATAAGGTCCTAAACTAAAAAAAGAAAAAAAAGAAAGAAAAGAAAGAAAGAATTGAGATAAGAAAAAGAAAAAAGAAAAAAATTTTCATCGAAACCATCTATATTTCACCTTTTCTTTTCTTTTGGTTTCTGTTTGGTTGCAAGGGAAATTGAATGAAAAGTAAGTGAAAATTTTTAACTTTTAAAGAAAACTTTTATTATAGTTGTAATATAACATAATTGTATAAATTACTTAAATTTCTTAACATATATAATAATCATAATTGTAAAATGTAAAATAATTTATTTTCCTTTCAAATGAAAGGGATTTGGATGCAAATGATAGTGTAAATTAAATAACTAAATATGGAATGATTTGGAATTAATTACATAGTAATGTGATAGCATTTTGTTATAATCATTGCAAAAGTTTTCTTTTAAAATTAAAAAATTTCCCTTCCCTTCACTTCAATTCCCCCTTGTAACCAAACAAAACCTGGTGGTTTACACCATTTCAACAGCTATATCTGTTTATGGGGAGGGATCAAATCCATTAAAACTGAACATGGCATCATAGGATTCATTTACCTTCCAGTATCTTTTAGTTGAATCTTAAGGTAGGACCATAGTTAGTAAAGTAGCGTTTAACACACAAATTCCCTACCGAATGATAAAAGGGAATAATAAAAAAAAAATAAAAAAATTCCCTCTAGCTCTCTCTTTCCTAATATTTCAATTTTTTTCCCACATCTTTAAATCCTCACTACTGAATGAACCTTTTGGCTTTGATACGTGTTTTATGTTAATGAGATGAAGATTTAATGTGAATTCCATGGATTTCGGGTTTTGTTCGTATATAAATTTGTATTAATATATAATTATTTTATTTGTTGAATGATGTAAATGTCTATTGCATAGTAAATATATATCTGTATTTTCAGTAAAAGGTTACCGTATTAAACACGTATGTATTGATCCCGATGTGTTTTTTAACCGTATTATCAATCCATGCATTAAAATCTGGTTATGTACTTACGTTTAATAAACTTACTCTGTACCCAAATGGTTGTCATTCCCCAACTTACTAACTATGGATAACCTAGCTACCCTATTCTTGAACCCTTTGCCGAGCTCTACCCTACCTATATTTCCTTTTGAAGGGGATCAAAGAAATGTCTCCATCAACTGCCAACAATCTTTTCTTCGGGCTTATATTCAACCGGTCAATCCTCCCTCATTCAAGGATTTATGAATTGTGATACATACCTATGGTCCGTTTGTTTTGACCTAAAATTTTATCGTAAAATATTACGTGTAAATTTTATAACTAAAAAAGAAATTTCTATTTCTATTTCATGACAGGTAAAAGAAATTTGGAGTTCTTTTTCTTTTTTGTGATCATTGTAATTTATCTCTTGAAAATAAATATTGAAAAACAAAATTACATATAAAATATTACAGTTAAAATTTTATATCAAAACAAATAAAGCCTGTAAAAAAAAATGATTGATACGATCGTTTGCCAATGATCCACTAAAGCAAAGATTAACACGTCTGGACCCGTTTATTCTTAGGACCATGAAGACAAGTGGCAAACACCATAGAGAAGATGGATGGACCACTTAACAAAAGTAATCAAAATGACAAAATACGAGCAATCAAATCCTCCAGAGACTGATAGGAGGAACCTCCATTCCTGATGCAAACTTCTGCTTTCCCCTTCAAAGACGCAACTATCTCTCTCATCTCCTCTCCTTCTTTCTCAACCATTAATATTCTTATGCTTCTCTCAATCTCCCCTCTCTCCAACTTACAATTCTCCAGCCGCAACCCCACCTTCCATACATGGCTCACGTACCTCGCGTTCACCATCTGGTCTCCAAAACTAGGTCTACAAAGCATTGGTACCCCTTCACAAATACTCTCCAGCGTCGAGTTCCAACCATTGTGGGTCCAAAAACCTCCCACTGCAGGATGAGCCAACACTTCCTGTTGTGGGGCCCATTTTACAATGCAACCCTTTCCATTAATCATTTCTAAGAACCCATCAGGCCACAATGGTTCAACCTGTTCAGAGCCTTTTACTAAGCCGGATCGAACCACCCACAAGAAGGGGCACTTGCTGTTGGCTAGGCCCCAAGCCATCTCCACAAATTCAGTCTCATCCATGCTGACTATGCTGCCGAAACTGACATAGATTACAGACTTAGGTGCTTGTGTATCTAGCCAAGAGATGCAGCTACGGTCTTGGGTCAATAAGCTACTGGAAGATGCAGAGAAGAGTTTGTGGAAAGGACCTATCGTGAAGATCGGAATGGGAAATTGTTGCCCAAGTGTTGCCAGTCCTGATTGTTCAAGATCATCGAAGGTGTTATAAATGAGTCCAGATGAGACTTTTGCTTGATTGACTATGGTGCCCTGCAGCTGGTAAAAGGCCTCTGGGTCTTTCGTGTTCAGCGTAGGGAGATCCTTCACTTTGAGAGGTGGAAGCTCTGTTACTGGCATCTCCAGTTCGGAATCTGACAAGCAAAACTGAAACTTTATTGCAGACAAATAAGAATGGTATTTGAAAAAGAAAGAAAAAAAAACAATTATATTATAATTAGAGAGTAAACCAATAGTAAAAAATATGGATTCGATTTCCTTTCACATTGGTTCAAGGGAATCCGAATCTGAACAATCGTATTCAGATGCAAATTTAGATGAATGAGATTGGAATCAATTAAAAATGGAATTTGAATTTGAATTTGTTTTTTGCTTTTTTATAAATCTGATGGATTTCAAATTGGATTTAGATAGGTAATCGATAAACGGATTTAGATTTAGATGATAGTGCATTCGATTGGAATTTATGCCTTTACACCTCTGATTGTAACCACACTTTTACAATGGTACTGTTGGGCGGGCGCCCTATAGGATGGCAGCTTGAGAGGATCTAAATCTCTCCAACTATATATATATATATATATTTTTGGTAAACAAATCCCTCTAACTATATCCCTCTCACATAATAATGTAGTCGTGGTGTCCTCAATAATTCGTCAATGATGTCATCAATTACATCATTTGGTATTCAAGGAGATTCCTAATTTAAAAGGTACCCTCAAACAGCTATATTGTAATGAGATGCCTATCCTCTGGGATACATATATAACAATGGAGATGATTTGTATCTTTTTAATTTTTTAAAATCATGGGTGTTCTAATGTGAGTCCTTCGGTAAATTAAGATCCTCCAATAACGAGTTAGTCCTACACCGTAGATTGAATGAATCCTAGAAAAATTAGAGTTGAAGTAGTCTCACACTACATCAAGGGTGATAAAATTCAAAAAGGATGACTAATCACTTCTGTTTGCTAGCTTGGGACTTGTCAAAAAACAAAAAAAAAAAAAAAAAAAAAAAATACTAACAACGAGACATATAACATAATGTAGAAAAATAAATGAAAACGAACATATTAATAAATAAAGCTTGGGTTAAAATCTTGCAAGAGAAGCTAAAATGCAGACCTGATCTGGGAAGGAAATAACCTTTCTGCTTCAAAACTGGAATGGCGGCGAATGTAAGGAAGGATTCAATGCTGCCGGTCCGTAACACAAGCCTCGGAAGCTTAAGACTATCGGCCACACCTTGGGTAAAGTGCATCATAGCATCCGAGATGAGGCAAGGAATAGTCTCCGTTTCTGTACCATCATTACTACTAGTTTCAGATAACAATCGAACCAAGCAATCCCGAAACGGAATTACACAGTTGACGTTGAGCAGTGACAGAAAGGTTACGGGATCAGAAATCGAGGATATAATCTCCGATAGGCCGTCGGGTATGGGAATGAAGGTGAAGTCAGGGTAATTGGAGGAGTTGGGAGAGTTGAACTGAGTGTGGATGATGGTGATGCTGAAGCCCTTCGAGTGAAGAATGGAAGCTAACTGAAGCATCGGGGTTATGTGGCCCTGAAATGGCAATGGAGATAGCACCAACCGAGCTCCTCTTCTCATCTTTGGCTCCATGGATTCGATTTGGGCCTTTCTTCTTTCCTCAAACTGGAACTCTTTTTCGCAGAGATATATATCAAGATTGGTAGTTCGTATTTAATCCTAAACCGACCAACAGTGAGAACTGAAGAGTTTCCTACCTGTTTCTTAATAAATAATAATAATAATAATAATAATAATAATAATAATAATAATAATAAAAAAGAAATCTGCGATGGAGGCTTGGATCTTAGGAATATACGGATCTGCATCCTCTTTTCTCAGTGGTTTCAGGAGGACGTAGCAGCCTTATCCGGATGGTCGACAGATAATTTTTGGATGAATCTGAAATGCACATCTAAACCGACACCCCATGTCAGCTTGACTTGATGACTGATCCTGGAGACTGAAAAAAAAAAAGATTTTTAATGGAGGTGCACTGACATTAAAGGCCTTTGTCTGTTAGTGGGCACAAGCAATAGTTCTAAGTATCTAGAGAACCGGCAATGTAGGGCCGAAATTTTTGTAAAATAGGTACCCCTTTATTCCCAGATATTTATGCTTAAAAAAAGAAGAAGAATAGAGAAACATGGAATGTTATAATCATTTAATTTAGAATCTGCTTTCTTCCTCTTTAGGCTCATTCTCACTTTTTCTGATTCAAAAAGTAGTTAAACCCTGGGGGAATTAGGATTTTGGATGCCCACGCTCCCTTTTCTTTTTTTGTTTCTTGGAAAGGTGTTGTGGGTTAATCACCTTTTGTTGTTTCTTTTTTGAAAAAAGATCCTCTATGGTGAGGATCTTAACAACTCAAAGTGGATTAATATGTATCCTAATGCACTCTCAGTATATCAAGATATATACTGATCCACTTTGAGTGAGTGGGATCCTCCTTACAGAGGTCGCCTCACTACAGAGGATCCCCATCATTCCTTTTCCTCCTTATGCTCCTCTTGTCTCTTCATTCTTTACATCCATAATATAATTAAGTGAAAGAAAAAAAAAAAAGAAAAAAAAAAAAGAAGAAAAAAACCTTTACCCATCTTATTCTTCCATTTTAACCTTCTGGTTCTTACAAGTAGGAAGGAGGATACTTGGCTTTAGTCTTTATTCCTTGGTGATATAGGCAAGTAAAGCCACATTCTTCTATGACGAAAGTTTTTATTAGAAAAAATTTCATCTAGACCTCATTGAAGATCGTTAATATCATCTATACCCACAATAATGCAAAAACATCATCTACACTCCAAAACTTTGGCTATGGTAATCAAAGAAGTCCACTCCGTCAATTGATTCCAGTTAGATGCTGACATCAGGTGGATTGGAATATTTCAGAGATGAGAATACCCTTCTGTCCTGTTGAAAAGACGATTATACCCTGTTGATATTTGCTACCCTACCTCCCTCTGTTTCACTTCAAAACAATAACAGTAAAAAGAGGGAAAAGAAAACCCTACCTCTTCTCGATGCGGACGACGAAGACCGACTTCTACTTCTTCTTCTTCGCCGTTGACGGTGCCTTCATCTTCCCCATATCACCCAATTTCGAATAAAAAAAAAATCGACAAGAGCAGTGTACACATAAACATCGCTGCTATATCTATACCTGTAAAGATGCGTATGGATTGTGCTTCTGTTCTGATCCCTATTTTTTTTTATATTTCCCTCCTCAGTTTGAATTGCACAATAAAGAGTTGCTATTTCTAGAGAGTAATTTTTTTTCTGTCATGGAGCAATGGTTTTAGGAAGGTGGATAGAAAGTAGTCGATTCGAAGATTTAAGGGGTTATGACCGATTCTGGCTGGATATGACACAGAACTCACAGAAATTCGAGGAATGGATGGGTTTTAAAAGCACTTAACTAGAGATCAGAAGGTGTCTGGTTCAAATACCCTATTTCTATTTCATCTTCTTGATCTTTCTTCTCCGTTCATGTCATGATTTTTAACCCTTTTTTTTTTTTTTTTTTTGTAGGAGATGATCATATTAGTCGCTCTTCTAACTACCACGGCTGCAAGACTGGGAGGAAACTGCAGAAGAAAAAGGAGAAGAAGAGAAAAGAAAGCAGAAAAAAAAAAAGTTGCAGAACAAGAAATCGAAGGAAAAAAAAAAAACAGAAGAACAGACGAAGATCGCACGAAAGGAGGAGATCCTTAAATCAGTTTGGGCCTTTAGAACTTTAGCAACGAGCAATTCTGCACGCGAGATGGACGTAGATAAAAGAAATTTCTAGATAAAACTATCCATGAACTATGGATTTTCTTAGTGGGTTCTCATGGGAAGCGATAGTGGTGATGATTTTGGCCATATTCGCCATGAAACATGGTAAAATCTTGCTCTTTAAAAAATCCAAAGATGAAAACCGAATTGCCAAATTTGTGCAGAAGCTCAAGAATCCTCCATCCTCACCTGGATCCAATGAGGACTTAAAATTTTATGTTGAAGAACCTTTCAAAAACCTAGTGGACCAAATGCTTGGTATTATAGAACAACTTGTCCTGTTCAAAGAACAAGCCTTAACTCAAAAAATTGAACTGAGTTCTTCAGTAAGAAAGGTTTTTTGTATTGCTGCTTTCAGGATCCTTCAAAGTGTTGTCAAATGCATCTCCACCATGGAATTTGTGAAATCCGTAGTTTTTTTTTCCTTCCTTTCTTTTTCCCGTCTTCTTCGATCGTTAGCCGTTCGAAAATTCTCTCTATTTCTCTTTAGCTCTCTTTCTCTCTATAAGATACAAAAGTCGTCCTCCAAATTCTTTATTTCCTTCTTCTACGCTTGTTAGCCTTAATTCCTCCAGATTTGCAGTTGGAGTTGCAGAGGTATCCTCAGATCCCTATTTCTCCTTTAAGCTGAAATCGCGGGCAAACTTTGATCGCCTGTTGATGGCTCATAGGGTGATCTCCTGTGACGGATTCTTTGATCACCATCGGATTAAATATAGGACACGTCCATCATCGAGACTACTCAATAGGGGACAATTTGGATCCTAGGGCTTGGGTGAGAGTGAAAAGGAAAGAGACAAAATATAAGTTCCATTAGAAAGGACAAATTTGTAAGAACCGTGTTCAAAAAACCTGGTCTTACCCATGGTTTTATATGGTGACAGGTATTCCAATCATAACCGGACCGGAAGGCGAAGCCGGGTGACGAACCACTCAATTTTCAGGTATGAGAACCTGTGTAAAGCTGTAAAAATTACATATCGGTCTAACTATACCGGTCTGATTCAGTCAGACCGGTATGTGTGACCAGTATGTGTATTTTTTGCTGGAGACGGACTCCAGCTGGTCCCTCACTCCGAATCAAAATTTGAAAAGTTTCCAACCGTGGGAAACCTTCCTAAGAACGGTCTCGCACTACTAATAGAGACTTGGACACTCCTTTGATCCTTCTCAAAACCCTAGCTGTCTGAAGAGATCTGAGAAGGAGCAAGGAAGGAGGAGACCGCTCAAGAAAGGGGTTTCCGTCAGAGGAGCACGCCGCCAACCGACGAACACCGCCGGTAAGTGCTCAATCCTCTTAGTCATGATAGGATTTCAGATCGGAGCCGTGAAGCGACGCAGCGATCCAAAATCCTAGGACTTTAATTTTAAAACCTAGTTTTTCTTTTAGATCTGATCTGATTTGATACGGCGTTTTAGTCAAAACCAGAAGGCCATTAGAATACTTGGACCTTAGAGTGGGTTAGGAGAAACCCTAGAAACTAAGCCGAAGACTGACGAGGAAGGGAGATCCGAGATCGGGTTCTCGGATCTAAACCGCGAGACATACCGGTTGGACACAAGGTCCTGCGATATGGGCCTGCGGTATATACCGCAGGCACATACCGGTCTCACTCAGTAAGACTGGTACCGGTATATACCGGTGGCACCATACCGGTCTCACTCTACTGAGACCGGTATACTGAAACCGATATGCCTTCCGAGCCTTGTTTGCTTGACCAAACATGGTTCTGACCAGCTGTGACCTTCATAAATGAATTTTAACTTATAGGTATGACTATGTAGGACTTGTAGACAGCATGAGCAAATCCTGTGACGCTGTACGAAATTGTTATCACGTGATAGGTAAGGGACAAGACCCCAAACTTTAACTAATTTAAATAATAGTAAACCTTGTGAATAAATCTATGTTTAAATTGATTTGCTTGATGTTTGTGCATATTCACATGCCATGGTAGTTGTTTCTAGTATTATTATTTGTTCATGCATTTCATATGCTAGGTTGTTGGATGTTAGGCATGTGTATGATTTTAGTTAGTATGTGGAATGTGAAGGGGAGTGTGCCCTGGATATATCCACAACTAACACCTTTTTCGTATCGCCATCTACCTTAGCGGACTTGGTACGAATAGGGTATCAGGGGGAGGACGTGGGATTGTGGTTCATCCTGCCCACCAGACTCGAGCCCTATCTCTATGTCGTAGGGAGTCGTGTTGGGGTAAGGCCATAGATACTGTATTAACATATAGGACTGGTTAGAAATGGAACCCACTTGCAAGCCCTTGCCAATAGGGGTTTAGGTATTGGTACGGTGTAGGATATCAGGGGAAGGACACGGTAGTGTGGATTATTGCCTGACCGCCAGACTCTAGCTCTATCTCTATATCGGAGTGAGTGATGTGGGGCAACAACAGTAGTGTGGATTGTTGTCTGACTGTTGGGTGTGCTCACACTCTCGTGCATGGAGGTGCAGTGGCCGTCAAATCTTACCATAGCATTTTGCAAGTTATACCTGACCCAAATTGTAATGTTATCTCATGCATTTTGTGTGTTGCATTGGTCTTGTATTTACTGAGCTAAGTTGTGAGCTCACCCGAATATATTCTATTTCTTTTTCAGATCATGATGCAGGGTATACTGTAGAAGACTTTATGACTGCCCCAGCTTACAGTACGGTGGCTGCCCTGGATACACAGACAGTAGAGGACGAGCATGATGCAACATGCGAGTGCTCATTCTGTGTTTTCCTTCAGTGATGGTTTATTTTCTTTTAGTACAATGTAATAATTATTATTTAATTTTTTTTATGAATGATGAAATAATTTGAGTATTTATTTAATTACCACATAAAACTCAGTTCATTTATCTTTTATTCTGCTACTATGTATTATTCTATGATTAAGTTAGACTGCTTGGGAATGATTGGTTGACACGGTCTATTGAGATCTTGGTGTGAACCGTGGTTTAGAGCCGATTCACTCACACTTCTGGTTCAGCCGGAATTGGAGTGTGACAACTTGGTATCAGAGCTCTTAGGCTCTATCCAGCTAACCATTCTGCATCTAACGGTGTCCAGTGAACTGAGATAGGAAAATTAAAAACTTTAATAAAAACACACCATAAACTTGTTTGATGCCTGAGACATAAAAGAAGATGCATAATATATTAACAATGAGAGAAATTATAAGCACTGATGACTAGGGAGAAAAACCAAATAAACATGTAATAACATGAACAAAAAGAAAAAACATAAAGTGTGCGACAGGGTACAGTCCACAGGTCGGACAGTTACCTTGTTATCAAAATAAACTGTATATAAGAGAAGGAGATAATGTTTGGGCCTGCACCCATAAATGTGTTACCAAAAACCACAGAAAATGTGAACACCATATCGATGGATGGTAATACAACTGCCGAGGGACAGCCACAGCAAGCAACGCAACATACAACTTTCCCTCAGTAGTTTTCAGGAATGCCCATCCCTAACCAGGACCAGGGTGAATATCAGGGTCCATATCAGGGTGCATACTATGGTGGGAATCAGGGAATAAATCAGAGTAGCTACTCTTACCAGTCACAATGGTATGGTCAAACAGTGTATGGACAAGCATCATATGGACAGGTCCCATATGGACAGAGTAGTCTTTCCAGAGCGGTGGATGGATTTTTTTAAAGCTAAAGCCACCAACTTTTACAAGGAAGCCAGGGAAAACACTATGGCCAGCACAGTGGATAGCCGAGATGGAGAAGAACTTCCGTCTACTGGAGTGTCTTGATGGGGAAAAAGTTTTATATGCTACCCACATGCTGAAGGAAGAAGCCAATGGATGGTGGAACTCAACTAGAGCGTATCTGGAAACAAAGCACCAGATAATCACTTGGCCCATATTCAAGGAGGCCTTCTTTGAAAAATACTTTCCCAGGAGTTTTCGCGATCAGATGGAGAGGGAGTTCCTCAATTTGCAGCAGTCTCAAATGACCGTAGAGGCATACCAATAGAGGTATGAGGAGTTATTTTTTTCGCTCCAACCAGTATGCAGGAGGAAGAAACTAAGACCCGCCGTTTCACCATGGGTCTTCGGGGTGTCATAAGAGAACATGTGTTGGGGCGAGGCTGAAGATCTATAATGAAGCTGTGCAGGTGGCTCGAGTCATCGAAGCAAGCCAGAGAGATAGCTTCTTTGCATAGAATAGGGGTCTGAAGAGGCCTAACCCTGAGGTCGAAGGAGGAAGAAGCAACAAACCATACCGTCCCTTCAGGCCACCAGCTAGTACTGTGCCACCCAGACCTGTTCTCACAGGGACACAGTAGGCAACGAGACAGAACTAAAACGTGAAGTGTTTTAATTGCCAACAGGTGGGTCATTATGCCAGAACATGCCCACTACCAAAGCGGAAACAGCAGCAAGGCAAAGTTTATGCCGTTACCACAGAAGAAGCAGCTGCATCACCTGATGTAGTCACTAGTACAGTAAATATAGCAGGGGTACCCGCCAGAGTCCTGTTTGACTCAGGGGCCACCCATTCCTTTGTGTTAGTATCATTCGAAAAAAGACTAGGTCAATCCATCAAGACTTTGGAACCAAGTCTGTTATTTCGGTCCCCCATGGGAATGGAAGTGGTATTAGAAGAATATTATGGGTCTTGCCCAGTGCATATTGAAGGACGAGAGTTGGAAGCCAATCTAGTCCAGCTGGAGATGTCAGATTTCGATGTCATTCTAGGAATGGACTGTTATCTAAACATTCAGCAAACCTGTCATGTGCTGAGAAGAAGTTGGTTTTCAAGGACAATGGAGGGACGAAGTTCAACTTTAAAGGGGCTAAGTTGCCTAGGAAGAGAAAGTTGATACTCTCAACCCTAAAAGCAAGGAAGTGCTTAGAGAAAGGAGGAGTAGGATACCTCGTATCAGTGGTGGACGTTACCGCTGACTTGCCAAGAATGGAGGATATCGAAGTAGTACGGGAATTTCCTAATGTGTTTCCAGAAGACCTACCCGGATTACCACCTGACAGGGCTACTGAGTTTGTGATAGACCTCCTACCAGGGGTGGCACCTGTGTCTAAAGCACCTTACCGGATGGCTCCTACCGAGTTGAAGGAGTTGAAAACTCAGCTGCAAGAACTGTTAGACAAAGGATTTATAAGGCCAAGTATCTCACCTTGGGGAGCACCTGTGCTTTTTGTCAAAAAGAAGGATGGTAGCGTACGTCTTTGTATGGACTATCGAGAGTTAAACAAGCTCACCATCAAGAACAGATACCCACTACCAAGAATAGATGATTTGTTTGATCAACTGCAAGGGTCGAGTGTATTTTCAAAGATTGATATGAGGTCAGGGTATCATCAACTCAAAATAAAGGAGACAGACATTCCCAAAATAGCTTTCAGGACGAGATATGGACATTATGAGTTCCTTGTGATGTCCTTTGGGTTGACTAATGCACCTGCATCGTTTATAGAGCTAATGAACCGAGTGTTTCATGACATGTTGGATACATCGGTTATCGTATTCATAGACGATATTCTAGTATACTCCAAGAACAAGGAGACACATGCAGTGCATTTAAGAGCAGCATTACAAAGACTGAAAAGAGAGAAGCTCTATGCAAAATTCAAGAAATGTGAATTTTGGTTAGATGAAGTGGCCTTCCTAGGTCACGTGGTGTCTGCTGAAGGAATTAAGGTAGATCCCAGCAAAATTTCAGCCATAGTAGGATGGGAGACACCGAAGACAGTTGCTGAAATACGTAGCTTCTTGGGCTTAGCTGGATACTACAGAAGGTTTGTGGAGGATTATTCCAAGATTACTGTTTCACTCACCAGGTTGACCAAAAAGGGGGAGAAGTTCATATGGACTGAAGAATGTGAGAAATGCTTCCAGACACTGAAATCAAGACTGATATTAGCATCTATATTGATTATTCCAGCTTCAAGCCTTCCATTCACACTATACACAGATGCTTCAGGTTTGGACTGGGTTGTGTGCTGATGCAAGGAGAACAGGTGATAGCTTACGCCTCAAGACAATTGAAGGAGCATGAGAAGAACTACCCTACACATGACCTAGAGTTGGTAGCGATCATTCATGCTATCAAGACTTGGAGGCATTACTTGTATTGTCACACCCCAATTCTACACCATTCAGAACGGTGTGATGAACAACTAATAAACCAACGGTTCAACCAGGATCTCTAATAGGCTGTGTCCATGTAAACTAAACCACACACATCCATAACTATAATCAGAATAAATACACAATAGTGAAAGTCTTAATAATAAATGAACTGAGAAATCTAACTGTGATAATCATAAATAAAGTATCAAATTATGTTGTATCAACTGAGACATAAGTAAATAAAATATCAATTACATTTCCTTAATAATTCAAATGAAAATCTAATCGAAAACGCATGCGTTGCACTCGCATGAGGGGTCATGCGTTTCCACTAAGTCTTCAGCTTCCATTGCAGCGACGTGCCCGTACACAGAAGTATTCATATAGTCCTCTACCGTGGTACCTGCATCATCAACTAAAAATATTCGACGTCGAAAGGGTGAGCACACATCACGGCTCAGTGAGCAAACAAAACAATGCAACAATCATATGCATGCATTCAATTCATATATGTGGTCTGGTTTATAAGTTTGTAATGTGCTATAGAAAGGTTCGGTGGCCGCCTCACCTTTATACACGAGTGTGTAAAGCTGTCCAATGAAAACAGAACTGTCGTCCCACATACACCCACCATGGAGAATATACACCCCATGAAAACGGCATGGCTGTACCGGTTGCCCAGACCAACACGTAAGCCCCTGCTGGCGTGGGCTTGCAAACTGGGCTCGTATCTAACCAATCCTAATGTCAAACAGTGTATCCAAGGCCTCACCCCAGCATCCCTCAATACATTCATAGAGATAGAGCTAAGGCCCCCCGGTAGAGTCGAAGACTACACGGTCTGAGACCACCTCCCCTGATACTCTACAACGTAATAGTTCTGCTAAAGTAATGGCGATACGACGATGTCAGTAGACATGACTTGAGTAGAACCATGGCACAATATACACCCCATGAAAACGGCATGGCTGTACCGGTTGATACCATCCCCTACCCGCACCATATACACTAACCACACACATACATTCACATGCCTATTCCTATTATCATCATCATAAAATTTCTTTCCATTTCGTCAACCCAGTGTGCTGGCCATAAAGGGTCTGCTGGCTTGCCATTAAATTCTTTGGGCTTCATTTTCAGAAAACGCTCCACCAGTCTGGAGTGGTCTAGTTGTTGCGGGACATACGCCCCATACATAGGTGGTTGATGTTGATATCCACCTTGAGCTACCTCAGGATTCTACACTTGAGCCTGCATGATGGGAGTCTGAGGTGCGTGGGGTACTGTGCTACTTTCCCTTGGTACCGTGCTTGCATGTCCTGCTGGCATTGGTGGTGTCTGTGCAGCTGGAAAAGTCATGCCTATGGCAGCTTGCATAGTAGCTTGTGCCTGTTGCATTTGCTGCAGTTGTTGGGCCAAGTTCATTACGACTGTAGCTAGGTCTGTAGGTGGAGCTGACAGATTTGTAGGATTTGTCTGCCAATTAATTACGGACGGTGCCGTGTTTGTATTTCCCTGTGTTTCCGTGTGTGGCTGGCTGTCTTCCCCCACAGGTGGTGGTGGTGGGATAGAGTTACGACTTTGTCTGGTTACTCTGCGTCCAGTCATTACCTGATCTGATAGTAGGAATGCCTGAAAATCATAGAACACGTGAGGCAATCATTATATACTTCATTCTCATATTTTAAAACCACTAACAAATGTAAATTTTAAATTTTTTAGATCATTCTGTCGAAAATGCTGTATTTTCACTGTAGGGTCGATGGTGGGGGTCGATGGATGTCCGACCCTCAGTCTGCGACCCTGAGGAATCACTGATTCTTCCCGAGAGCCGGGGGTCGATGAGGGGGTCGGAAGATGTCCGACCCAGGGTGCGACCCCTGGTTCTCTGTTAGATTACCGAGAGCCGAGGGTCGATGAGGGGGTCGGAGGGGGGTCGGATGTCTTGGTCGAAATCTCCGACTCTCGGACTAAAAATCAGGTTTTTTAATCCCGATTTTGAATCCATTTCTCAATTTTCCTCCTCCTTTTCGACTCGGCTCGTTCCTCTGAGTTGCTACAGTGCCAACTCAAACTCTTTGGTGCTATTTACTTCTTATTTCGACGTCCACACCTCGTCTACAGGTATGTTCTCTACATTTTCATGTTTTTAGGTTTCCTTAGCTAGGTTTTTGCTCATTTAACTCGTTTTCTTCAAATTAAACTTTTTTCAACCGTAAAAATTTGATTTTTATTGGGGGCTTTTGTTGTTGGTGACTCAAGGAACGAAAGCCCTAAAAAATATTTGAGTTTCATCGGTTGGTTATCGAGAAACTTGAATTTTTCCATTTTTGCCCTAATTTGTCGAAATTTTGAATTTCTTGAAATTTCTTCAAATTCGATCTCGTTAAATGAAATTTCCAACTGTATTAGTCTTGTAGGATTGTTTAAAAACCTTTATAAGTCCCCCTACCCATGTGTATAGGTGAAAAGTGAGGCTTTTGACCAATTTATGTCGTTATACTGCCAAAATTTTTGGGTTTTTCATCCTTACTAACCCAATATCTGTTTCTCTTTGTTTTTGCAGATACTATGGTTCATACCAAAGTACCCAGGGTTCATGACCCCGTCCGCTTCCGTTCTAACGAGGCGGAGACACAGTATGCCCACTATTCTCGTACGAAGGTTGAGGGAGGTCGTCGGGTAGACTTGGCTAGCCTGGCATTGTTCGATGTGGAGAGGGCTTTTGGTGACATGGGTTGACATCTTGTGATCACCTATGACGCCTGCACTCAGCCGGATTTGGTGAGACAGTTCTACTGTAATATCCGGGTGGTGGGAGATTACAATGATACAGAGAGGGGTAGAGAGCTTCGGATCACCAGCTACGTCAAGGGGGTCGAGATTTCATTCGATTATCGACAGCTAGCCGACTTGTTGGGCATTTCATATGACGGCCCCTTGGTGTTATGTGCTCCTGGAGAGCCCCAGTTCTTTTCATTGGAGATGAGAGCTGAGATTGACCGCCATGTCATCAGAGAGGATCGCTGGGAGATGAAAGCGATCTATCTTTTTCCAGAGCCTCGGGTGTACTGCAAGATTATCCAGCACAACCTGATACCTCAGAGTGGGCACTACGAGAGGATCTCTCAGTTGACCCAGTATCTATTGTACTGTATTTGCACTAGGCAGCCCATCTGCCTTCCTTACATCATCATGCAGACGATGATCAACGCTACGTTGCCCAGTCATATTGGCAACCTGCCATATGGACGCATGATCTCTATGCTACTGACCCGCCTGGGTGTTGATATGACGGATGAGAGGATTCAGGAAAAATCCTTCTCGTCACCTTTGGATTTGGAGGCTATCTGCAAGATGGGCATGTAGGATGCCCAGGTCAGCGACGAGGAGAGGAACGCTCTGGTGCGTCCACGTACTCGAGTGGAGATGGCTGACGCTGAGGCAGCAGCAGCAGCCGTTGTAGCAGGGGTTTATGGGGGTGATGACGATCGTTTGTACCTGGATGTGGATGCCATACCTCCTCCATTACCTACTCATACTACAAGAGCTGGTCCTTCACATGCAGCTGGTCCTTTTTATGTACCTTCTGATGACATGATGGGGATATTGAATGAGATACGAGAGACTCCGTGCATGTCTGATTTGAGGATGGGAGAGCTTCTGGATGCTCAACGCATGTCGGATCAGCGGGTGGGAGAGCTTAGGGATGCTCAGCGGGTGGGAGAGCTTAGGGTTGCTTAGCGCGTGACTGACCAGCGGGTGGCTGATCTCACAGCTAGTCTCCAGACGACCCAGACTCAGATAGCTTGGTTGACTAGAGTCTATGCTGAGGATTATGATAGAGACCGCGAGGCACCGCCTCCCCCATCACCTTCAATTTCTTGATGTATTTTCTTTTATCTTTCTTTTTGTACTTCAGAGTAACTGTCCGAGTTGTGGACTGTACTCTGCTTTAGTCATGTATATATACGTTTGTTCTTCTTTTGGTTGTATATAAATTTGTTTCTCATTTAATAGATGCATTATTCTCTTTCAGTTTTGTCTCAAACAACACAGATGCTTATGGTGTGTTATTATTACATCTTTTAAATTTTATCCTATCTCAGTTCACAAACTTTTGTGGAAGTATACTGGTTTAACAGACAGGGCCTGAGAGCTCTGATACCAAGTTGTCACACCTCAATTCTATACCATTCAGAACGGTGTGATGAACCACTAATAAACCAACAGTTCAACCAGGATCTCTAATAGGCTGTGTCCATATAAACTAAACCACACACATCCACAACCATAATCAGAATAAATACACAATAGCGGAAGTCTTAATAATAAATGAACTGAAGAATCTAACTGTGATAATCATAAATAAAGTATCAAATTATGTTGTATCAACTGAGACATAAGTAAATAAAATATCAATTACATTTCCTTAATAATTCAAATGAAAATCTAATCGAAAACGCATGCGTTGCACTCGCATGAGGGGTCATGCGTTTTCACTAAGTCTTCAGCTTCCATTGCAGCGACGTGCCCGTACATAGAAGTATTCATATAGTCCTCCACCGTGGTACCTGCATCATCAACTAAAAATATTCGACGTCGAAAGGGTGAGCACACATCACGGCTCAGTGAGCAAACAAAACAATGCAACAATCATATGCATGCATTCAATTCATATCTGTGGTCTAATTTATAAGTTTGTAATGTGCTATAGAAAGGTTCGGTGGCCGCCTCACCTCTATACACGAGTGTGTGAAGCTGCCCAATGAAAATGGCACTGTCGTCCCACATGCACCCATCATGGACAATATACACCCCATGAAAACAACATGGCTGTACCGGTTGCCCAGACCATAGTTAGTTAAAACGGGAACGGCAAAAAAATAAAACGGGACGGAACGGGTTTTAAACGGAGCAAAACAAAAACGGTACGGTCAAAAAAACGGTCAAACATTTCAAGAACGGAAAAAAACAAAAACGGCCGGTACGAGTTTTAAACGGATCAGATATAATATGGTACGGTGAAAAAAACGACAATATACTCCCATAAATTGAAGAATTACATTAATGAAACATGTAAATCTATTGAAAAATCATTCCTAAATCAATAGGAACAGATGACATTTATGAAGTGTTTGGTCATAAAATGGTGAGAATTATCATCTTCAGTCAAGTAGTTAATTGATATTTTATGTTTGTCCAAGACTTTAAGCATGAATCCATATGAAGAGAGAGAGAGAGAGAGAGAGAGAGAGAGAGAGAGAGAGAGAGAGAGAGAGAGAGATAATGATGTTGAATGCCTATGGTACATGGGAATCTATTGTATGCTAGCATTAGGCAAAGAAAAAGAGAAGAAAAATATTGAATGCCTTGCTAGGGTGGGATTTAATTGTAGGGCATCATTATAAGCCCCAAAAATTGTATCTGTTGTGGTATGTTCAGTGGGTCTTTGGACACCGGCTTTATGCCCGAATCAGGCGTTATTACGTCCTCTCGGTTTATCTTTGGGAAAATTTAGGGTGAGCATCCTTGTCCTGAAAATGGCTAAAAGTTGAGTATTGAGTAAATACGAAGCCCATTGGGCATTACTCCGTGGATTAGCCATCACTCACTGTGGTGGTGAACCACGTAATTTTTGTGTGTTGTGGTTTGCTTGTTTATGAGCTTTGTGAAGTGCGTGGAATGAATTACAGGATGGGTGTGCAAATCTGATAGACCTGGCCACTGAGTGGTGTGAGGTAGATTTGCATACGATTGTGTTTGGGACAGGTTATTTTGTGAATATCACTGGGCAGCAAAGAAAAATCAAGGGAGAAATTATTCACACTGATTCACCCCCCCTCTCAGTGTCATTCAAGGTTTATCAGCATCTAGATGCCATCGCGTGAAATCTGATTGGCCAGTCGCAAGTTAACATATTGCATCTCATCACGTGCAAGTAGCTGATTGATTCGGTGTAGTGCGCATACTGTGAGGCGCTGCGGATGATCCAGATCCTACGGTCGCGATTGAATCCGATCGTGCCTGACACGATTTATTGAAATCCTAAGGCTGAGACAAGATCCCACGCTTTTTGGTGATATCCAATGGCCGGTAGAGGAGATTCCACATCACCCAATCAGCATTCGACAATGCATATGGTGGCTATTCCATGCAGCGTGGGTGTACAGTAAGCCTCTGAAAGATTGCATTTGGTTTAATTTCATTGGCCAAATTTCAAACTGTCATAACTTTATCATCCGAGTTCCAAATCGGTCCGTTCAAGTTGCAGTTTCCATATTTTCGGATGCTCTATTTATTGGGTGGTGTTTGAGAAAAATTGAAAAGAACGTTTTGAAGGCAAACAAACGGATTTCTAGGTTTCGTGCCCTGTGGGAGTGATCAATCACCAACTACCTCTTCTCTGTACATCAATAGAGTATTAAATCCCTATAAGAGGTCAGTAGAGATTTTATTTTTATATTCATGGTGATTATGGATTGTGTGAAAGAGATTGGAAGCTTGTGACAAGGTGTGCTCTGTGAATCGATCTCTATCATCACTGAAGGCTGTTGAAGAATTTCTGAGAGCAGTGTGGAACTTCAAAGAGATTGTTGTCATTCAAAAGCATTTTTTGTGAGATTTTTCAATTCCTTATTTGTTTATGCTTTCAATATATTGTATGTTAGCGTAGATGAAAGTTGTTGAATACCTAGCTAGTGGGGAAAAAATTGTAAGGTATTATTATAAGCCTAAAAAATTATTATTTGTTTCCCATGGATGCGGATTAAGCGTGGTGTGTTCAATGGGTGCTGGACACTAGCTATTAAACCTGAATCTTGGCGTTGTTACGCCCTCTCAGTTTTATGTTAGGAAAACCTAGGGTTAGTTTTCTTATCTTGTTAGAGACTAAAAGCTGAGTATTGAGTAAATACGGAACCCGTTGGGCATTACTCCGTGGACTATCCATCACACACTGTGGTGGTGAACCACGTAATATATTTGTGTTGATTGTTTTATCTTTCTGATATTTTGGAGTGTATGGAATGGTTTACAGGGTGGGTGTGCAAATCTGATAGACCTGACCATTGAGTGATGTGAGGTAGATTTCTATGCACTTGTGTGTGTGTGAAAAGTTAGGTCTCCATCAGCTCTGGACAGCAATAAATAATTAAAGAGAATTTTCAAATACTGATTCATCCTCATTCTTACTGTCATATCAAGTTCATCATATATTTGGGTGTGAGAGAAAAAAAAATTGACAAAGTAAACAATTTATGGCCCTTGAGAGGGATGGATGTAACGCACAGGTCAAATGAAAACCCAAGAGAAATTAACACTCCAGCAGGGTTTGATGTGTCAGGACGAAGACGTTATTGTCTTTTCTTCCATTTTCTTTCTTCTTGGCTTGAATCAAGGAATCTAGAAGCAGGTTGTCCTGTTTAATGGACGACTATTGTCCATGGATTTTTCTTCCCTGTCCAATGAAAGAGAGAGAGAGAGAGAGAGGAAAAGGAAAAGGAAAGGGAAAGGAAAAGGGAATGGGTGAAACTTGAAGACTGGTCCCCGTCCTTCACCATTAGTGGGACTTTTTTTTTCGGTCTATTCGAATTGAAATCGGATGACCAAAGGTATTAAATGGTACGTTTTACTATTTGTTAGAGGGTTTCAAAATATTTAGGCAGAGCTCGCCTGAATCATGATTCATAAGACCCAAAACTGTCTTCTGGGCATACGAGATGGTCATGGGCTCTCATAACCCAGCCCACAAAAAAATAGCTGGGTCAAACTTAAAAGCAGATGGGTATACTAAGTGATAACTCATCTCAAGGACCAGCTACCGTTAAGGGTATTAAGTATAACTAGGGACACTCGTGGGCATATGATTGAGGCTTTTATAAAATGTGTGTCAGGTTGTTACAGACATATCGGCTGAATTTTTTGCTTTTAGAGAAGCCTTCATTTCGCATGGATATCAGGTCACAGATCATTAGTGCATGGTCACTTGAACTAAGCTTGGTCTCATATATTGTAGGGCAGTCCTATAAGCTATGGCATCATTATCCATTCTTTGTTTGGATGTATATTAATTTGAAGAGAAATATATCATTGTAATCCTCTATTGGGGTAGGGTGTCTTTTTTTTCATTGCATGAGTTTGTGAACTAATTCTAAAGAGCCATTAAAAACCTATAGAGTTTGAAGCCTCGAGGTCTTGATGACCTCAAGACTTGAGTATTTAAATAAGTATTTTAGAATTTTGAACATTGTAATAATGCATTTCAGAATTTTGGCCTTGAGATTGCAATACTATCAAGAACTGATTAAGAATTGAAACCGTCCTATCCATTAATAATGGATACAGGAAGTCAAGTCTGGAACCGATTGACAAAATGGGATGGTTCCGGAAGTGACCCCCTTAGGACCAGAAACCGATTGAAAACTGTCCCAATTGCCTAGAACCATCTCAAATTACAACCCTAGAAATAGACAAGTAAACAGGAAAAAAACAAATAACCTTCTTCTTTTAGCAGTATAATGATAAGTGCGACATGCTCAACGAGATAAGGATCCTGAAAAACTAATTAAGGAAGGAGAGAAAGAAAGTAAGAAGAAAATTTTCACCGAAGCACTCTATATTTCACTTTTTCTCCAATGAGTTTAGAACTTCAGATGTTCTGTTTTCTAAAACTGAACACAACATCTTGGGATTCATTTATCTGACCTGATGAATTCAATATGACACTAGGGGGGTGTAAATCAGTGTCTAGAAATTTTTCTTAATTATTTCATTGTTGTCTAGAGCTGATGGAGATATATTCTTTTACACACACACACAAGCATATACAAATCTACCTCGTTACCACTCAGTGATCAGGTCTATCAGATTTACACACCCACCTTGTAAGTCATTCCACGCACTCCAAAATATACCAGAAGGATAAAACAATCAACACAAGGATATTACGTGGTTCACCAACACAGTGTATGATGGCTAGTCCACGAAATAATGTCCATCGGGCTCCGTATTTACTAAACACTCAACTTTTAGTTTTTAACAAAACAAGGATATTAACCCTATGTTTTTCCAGCATAAAACTGAGAGGGCGCAACAACGTCAAGATTCAGGCTACAACAGCTAGTATCCAACACCCACTGAACACACTACGCTTAACTCGCATCCACGAGAAGCAAATAACAATTTTTAGGCTTATAATTATGTCTTACAATTTTTCTTCACTAAGTAGGTATTCAACAATTTTCACCTACGCTAGCATACACTATATTGAAAGCATAAATAGATAGGGAATTGAAAAATATCACAAACAATGCTTTCGAATGACCAACAATCTCTCTGAAGCTTCACACTGCCCTCAGGTATTCTCCAACAGCCTTCAATGATGATAGAGATCGATTCACAGAGCACACCTCATCCACAGGCTTCCAATCTCTTCCACACAACCCATAATCACCATAAATATAAAAATAAAAACTCAACTGACCTCTCAAAGGGATTGAACACTCCATTGATGCACAGAGAAAAGGTAGTTGATGATTGATTACTCCCATAGGATACGAAACCCTAGAAATCCTTCTATCTTCCTTCAAAAATACTCTTTTCGATTTTTCTCTATCTTTTTATGACTCCCAACGGCGCCCAATGTATAGAACATCCAAAAATATGAAAACTACAACTTGAACGGGCTGATTTGGAGCTCGGATGAAAGAGTTATGTAGGTTTGAAGTTCGACCAATAAGAACATTCAAAATGGAATCTTTTTAACCCATATCATGCACCGCCGCTACACTTTAGCGTCACCCGTTTATGTGTTGTCGAGTTCCCATTTGCGGAGACGAAATCACCTTCGTACACCATCCGATCTGCTTCAAAAAGGTGGGATGACCTATCATCCGTTGGATCTAGTCAGATCCCTTCAAAGACTGTCGGCATCAATTGAGGCCGCAAGATCTGAATCTTTGTCGCCGAAGTACCATGTGAGCGCCACATGGAATCAAGGATCGTTCTTCACGCGACGTGACGCACTCGTTTAAGTTGCGCGTGGTCAATCTGATCCTGCGCGATGGCATCTAGATGCGATTTCCATGATACACATTAGCCCGACTTGATCTGGGCCATCCAATCAGAATATGGACTTCGTGGCTTGATCTGAACCATTTATGTAGGATCTTCACCATTTTTTTACCGAAAATACCCCCGAACAAATGTATTAATGATTTTTTCGAGCGATCCGATGGAAACTGTAATATCTCTCTCATCCGACGTCGGAATTGACTGATTCAAGTTGCGTTGGAAAGATAACTCGACACTCTACATCTTTCCACTGTCGAATTTTCATAAACCTGCTGCGGGGCCCACCAATATTCTCTCTCCTCTCTCTCTCTTTATTCTCTCTCTACATCTTCTTTCTTCATGTAATGCTTCAAGATATCGCAACATTGCCTCATCATTAGAAACTCGGCTACATCATCAGAAACTGTGCCACATCATCAGTGGGATCCACAAACACTCTCTCTCATCAAAATCATTGTAAAATCTCATTCAACTCATTGCAAGTCATCTGAAACACATATAGAACGCTATAGAACACACATACGAGGTTGTTCCATTTTTGCCACTGTATTGACACACTTTCTCCTACACTGACACTCTCTCCTGATTTCTCTGACTGTATACTCATAAATACTGTTACATTAGCCAAATTATCAACAATAATAATATAAAGTTCAACAAGACCTACTCTATCATTGAGTATGTCCTCTCCCGAGCTCTACCCAACATATTCGTTTGAGAGGGGACCAAAGAAATTTATCACCTACTGCCAACAATCTTTCTTCCGAATTAATAGTAGTACTCAATGAGGCGATCCTCCCTCTGAATAAGGATTCATTAATTGTTATACGTACGTATGGAAATTTGAAAACAGAAAAAGGATTGATTGACTCACGATCGTTTGCTAATGATCCACCAAAGCAATGATTGGCAGGTCCAGCTATTGTGACCAATCTAAGGTCTAAAAAACATGGTCCAATCTTGGACAGCAATCACAAATTATTGGTGTGGACGTGGACCCATTTATTCATGGGACCATGAAGACAAGTGGCAAACACCATACATAGAGAAGATCGCTGGACCACTTTACAAAAGTAGTCAAAATGACAAAATACGAGCTATCAAATCCTCCAGAGACTGATAGGAGGAACCTCCATTCCTGATGCAAACTTCTGCTTTCCCCTTCAAAGACGCAACTCTCTCTCTCATCTCCTCTCCTTCTTTCTCAACCATTAATATTCTTATGCTTCTCTCAATCTCCCCTCTCTCCAACTTACAATTCTCCAGCCGCAACCCCACCTTCCATACATGGCTCACGTACCTCGCGTTCGCCATCTGGTCTCCAAAACTAGGCCTACAAAGCATTGGTACCCCTTCACAAATACTCTCCAGCGTCGAGTTCCAACCATTGTGGGTCCAAAAACCTCCCACTGCAGGATGAGCCAACACTTCCTGTTGTGGGGCCCATTTGACAATGCAACCCTTTCCATTAATCATTTCTAAGAACCCATCAGGCCACAATGGTTCAACCAGTTCAGAGCCTTTTACTAAGCCGGATCGAACCACCCACAAGAAGGGGCACTTGCCGTTGGCTAGGCCCCAAGCCATCTCCACAAATTCAGTCTCATCCATGCTGGCTATGCTGCCGAAACTGACATAGATTACAGACTTAGGTGCTTGTGTATCTAGCCAAGAGATGCAGCTACGGTCTTGGGTCAATAAGCTACTGGAAGAAGCAGGGAACAGTTTATGGAAAGGGCCTATCGTGAAGATCGGAATGGGAAATTGTTGTCCAAGTGTTGCCAGTCCCGATTGTTCAAGATCATCGAAGGTGTTCCAAATGAGTCCAGATGAGGCCTTTGCTTGATTGACCATGGTGCTCAGCAGCTGGGACAGGGCCTCTGGGTCCTTTGCGCTCAGCGTTGGGAGATCCTTCACTCTGAGAGGTGGAAGGTCTGTTACTGGCATCTCCATTTCGGAATCTGACAAACAAAACTTAAACTTTATTTACAAACAAACAAGAATTGCTAAAAAAAAAAAGAAATCGTAACCGACACTTTTACAAGGGTTCTGGCAGATTAGCGGTTGGATGAGATGGCAGCTTTGTTAAGGATGAATAAACAAACACACAGACAAGGATTTACTGTGATTTAGCATTAAATCCAGAATATCTATCTTAACCCCAGATAATCATAGAATTTCTTTATTCATTAAGTATACTTTTTTCCACCTCACAAAATGTTTTTTTTTTTTACTCTTTTTCTTATCTAGGGTTTTTTTCTATAAAAACAATATATTCTTAGAAACCCTAATCTGATATAATTACAATTAACTCTTGTACATATGATAAATCTTAAACTCAAATACAAAAACAACTCCCATAAATGTATAGATGCCACAAAATACAAGAAATAACGAGATCCCTCAACCTATTAAACTCTGGCAGACTGATATAGTCATGATGTCATCAATGATGTCATTTTGTATTTACAAGATTCTCCATTTTGATACTCTCAAAACAACTATATCATCCGCTGGCTGGGACTTTCTTGATAGTTTCCTTTCGTCCTGCTAAGTATGCTGATACATTTTCTCTCTCCATCTCTTCTAGAAGTGGACAAACTTGACATTATAATATTAAAAAACCCAACCAATTGATACCAATCAAGCAAGCACAGACAGACACATGGATTGAATTTCAGTTATTGAGTCCAAGGGGACTAAATACTAATCACGAGACATAAAACGACATAGTGTAGAAAAATAAATAAAAACGAATATCTTAATAACTAAAACTTGAGTTAAAATCTTGCTAGAGAAGTTAAATGCAGACCTGATCTGGGGAGGTAATAACCTTTCTGCCTCAAAACTGGAACAGCGGCGAAGGCATGAAAGGATTCGATGCTGCTGGTCCGTAACACAAGCCTCGGAAGCTTAAGACTATCGGCCACACCTTGGGTAAAGTACATCATAGCATCCGAGATGAGACAAGGAATAGTCTCTGTTTCTGTACCATTATTACTACTAGTCTCAGATAATAATCGAACCAAGCAATCCCGAAACGGAACTGCACAGTTGGTGTTGAGTAGTGACAGAAAGGTTACGACATCTGAAAGCAAGGATATGATGTCCGATATGCCGTCGGGTATGGGAATGAAGGTGAAGTCAGGGTAATTGGAGGAGTTGGGAGAGTTGAAGCGAGTGTGGATGATGGTGATGCAGAAGCCCTTCGAGTAAAGAATGGAAGCTAACTGAAGCATTGGGTTTATGTGGCCCTGTAATGGCAATGGAAATAGCACCAACCGAGCTCCTCTCCTCATCTTTCGCTGCACTTCGATCTTTGGGCTTTTCTTCTTTCCTCAAACTGGAACTCGATATCGATTGTGAGTTCGTATTTGCGGAACACATATTTAATCTTAAAACTGTTGGGACTTTCCTAGCCACTTCCTAATAAATAATAAATAATAGGGAACTCCTTTTTCTCTTTACTATGCCTAGAAGACTAATGCCCCTAAAAGTTTATGGAGAAGACAAACATTTTCCATTTTTAAGGGTGTTAAAATGAATTTTTTGATAGACAATTCTACCCAGAACACTCGTAAAAAGCTTCATCCATGTATGGGTTGCAGCAATCTCAGGTTCCTCTCTCTCCTCACAATCTTCGACCTCTTCATTCTCCTCCCATTCAAACTGTCCTCCTTCCATCTCAGAGCTCCAACATCCTTCTACCTCACCCGGCTGGCCAACTTCAAGTTCTTACTCTTTGATCAACCCCCTTTATCTCTCTCCACCAAACCCACTCCATCTCTCCTCCATTTCATCTCCATTGCTTCTCTTCCCACCAAAATCAAACAACATCCAAATTCAAACCCATCTCAGATCTGTTAGGAATGAGAGATGCAAACAAGAAGAAAACACAAAGAATTAACGTGATTCAGCACCCCATCGTGGGATGCCTACGTCCACCAGAGAAAAGAGAAATTTTTTATTCCTAAAAAACTTCTACAACTCTCTACCTGACAAGCTTAGTTTATCTGTCAGCCTTACAACGCCTTTAGCTCTCCACTATCAAAGGATAATTCTCTGACAGCCCTTACAACCTTACTTAGGTTTTCCCATACAAAGACAATATATAAGGAAACCTAAAAATCCTAATCCCACCATAATTATAAGTTTATCCCGTACATGTAATAGACCAAACCCTAATACAAGTACAACTCTATTAATTGTGTGGATCCCACAGAATACAAGACATCAACCCAACAAATCTCCACCTGACTTGGATTCTACAAACCACCTTGAGAAATTTTGTTGATGTTAATTCTGTAAACCTGTCTTTGCTAAACCGCTACACCCAAATCAACATAGCTCACACCCCGTCTGGATGTCCCGTACAACTCACCACCGTACGATGTGATGACTCCATCTCTCCCACTGCTGCAGCATCACCGGAAAGATCACCGTCATTCATAGTTTTCCTGCGATTCCAGTTGTACCTGAAACCCGAACCTCTCACCACCACACCTCCAATGCAGACCTTGAGAACCGATTCCTCATCCCAGCCCTCTGCAACTCCAATTGTACTTGGAACCCAAGCCTCTCACCTCTGCACCTCCAATGCAGACCTAGAGATTCGACTCCTTGTCCCAGTCCACCAGTACTCCTTTACCCCACGGTGCGACATAAACTGACCATTATGTGCATCATATTGAGATTTAAACCCGCTGTCAGATCCAACCCCTGATCCGATCAGATCCACGAACAACTACCATCACCCCATCAATTTGATCAGGGTCTCCTAGCCATCGCTGACCATCCACTTGACTACCACCAAGACCCACGTGCGATACCTCCTAGTGTAGTCGCTCCACCACTATTCGAGGCCTACCAGATTCCCTTGCAGATCCGCTGCCATACCGAGCTGAACCATATTCGATAACCCTTGCAGGTCTGCATCATCTTTTTTTCTTTTTCTTCTTCTTCTTCATACCTTCCACGCACCTCCCTCCTTTTCCTAGATCACTGATCGATTTATCAAACCTAGCTATGATACCACTTGTTAGGAATGAGAGACGTAAATAAAAAGAAAACACAAAGAATTAACGTGGTTCAACACCCCATCGTGGGATGCCTACGTCCACCAGAGAAAAGAGAAATTTTTTATTTCCAAAAAACTTCTACAGCTCTCTACCTGACAGGCTTAGTTTATCTGTCAGCCTTACAGTGCCTTCAACTCTCCACTGTCAGAGGAGAATTCTCTGACAGCCCTTACAGCATTACCTAGGTTTTTCCATACAGAGACAATATATAAGAAAACCTAGAAATCCTAATCCCACCACAATTATAAGTTTATCCCCTACATGTAATAGATTAAACCCTAATACAAATACAACTCTATTAATTGTGTGGATCCCACAGAATACAAGACACCAACTATAAGACCCGCACTCCATGAACCCGATCTAAACCTTTCATTCATGTCGTAACAAGTCTTCTAATCATCACTGGGCCAGACAGGATGAGCGGATGACTATCAGGTACGAAAACGGACATCAAAGTATGATATATTTCATACCGGTCGATGGTACCGGTCTATGGTACCTGTCGACCGGTATAACCTGCGGAGCAGACTACTTAGATCAGAAAACGAATTTCTGCGGGTTTCACTCCAAATTTCGAACCGAAGGACTTTCTTAATGTTATGGGGCTTCCTAAATTCAACTCTAGGCTATATAAGGACTCCTGAACCTCCTAAAATCTCTTTCATTGATCCTTACAAACCCTAGAGAGAAGAAAGAGATTGAAGAAGGAGAAGAAACTAGGAAGGAGAGGGAAGAGCCGCCATTGCCGTTGGACGAAGAACACATTACCGCGAATCAACGATAAGTGGTTAAACCTTCCTCTACGTTAAGCGTTCTAGAATGGTTAGTCATGATTGGATCAATACCATGCAAAGTGAGGTATTAATCTAAACCATATTTTGCCGTCAAACCCTAATCTAGTCGGTAAACCCTAGATTTATGTTTTAGGTTGAAAATCATCGAAACTAGGACTTGAATGGAGATGGAAACAACTCTAACTCAGTGCTCAGACCTATAATGTGTAGGAGAAATCCTAGAATCAATAGGGGGTGACCGACGGAAGGCGAGAACCGGGTGTATGGTCTTCCAGAGACATACCAGTCGACTATAGCGGTCGCACCCTATGCGACCGGTACATGCGACCGGTATCTTTCGAAGGCTGGTCTGTGGGGACCGGTCGATCATACCAGTCGCACATTTCCCCACAGTGCCGCGGCCGGTACCTGCGATCGGTCTACACTGTGAGGAGTGTTTTTGACCCAGTTGGTTTTCTGACCAACGTAAATCCTAAGAAAAACTATTCTAACATAACCCTAACATCGTGTAGGACTTTGTGATAGCATGTTTGGATTCTGTGACATGGAGCAAGCTATCAATCAAGCGTCAGGTAAAGGAATCGGACCTAAACCCTAATAATTTAATAACAGTAAAACATTGTTAATAATTATGATTCTGTGGACTGGTGTTTGTGCATACTCGCATGTCATCCTTACTTTCAGTTCTTATTATTGTTTATGCATACTCCCTATGCTAGGATGTGACTGCTAAGCATGTGATTGTTTTCGTTGGTGTGTGGAATGGGAAGGGCTGGGGGTCTGGGATCATTCCTCACACTAGCATATTTTCGTATCGTTCTGTCTTAGCATGCTTGGTGTGGGTAGGGTATCAGGGGGAGAAAGTGGCACTATGGTCTCCGGCATGGCCACTAGACTCTAGCTCTATCTCTAAGCCGTAGGAAACTGTGTTGGGATAGAGCCTACTGTGATGACATATAGGATTGGTTAGTTGCGAGTCCAGTTTGTAAGTCATCGCCAATAGGGACTTACGTGTTGGTATGGGTAGGGTATCAGGGAAAGTGTTGGCGGTGTTTGATCGGACGCTTTAGCTCTATCTCTATTCCATAGTGGATGCATGTGAGACGACAGTGTATTTGATCCATTGAGCGACTTCACACACTCGTGTATAGAGGTGCGGTGGCCGTCAATCCTTTCTATGGCACATTACAAACTTAAACCAGACCATAATGTGAATTTTACTCATGCATATGTTTGTTGCATTGTCTGATTGTCTTATTGAGCTAAGTTGTGAGCTCACCCTTGTGCATACACTATTTTTAGATGTTGATGCAGATTATACTGTGGAGGACTATGTGGATGCTCCGACGTATGACTGTTTTAGAAGTGCAAGCAGGAGATGATGAACATGACGTTTCATGCGAGTACCATTTCTGCGTGTACCTTTAGGATTTGTTTAGTTTATTTATTTATTTTCAGTTGGATTTACAAATTTATGTAAGGATACTTATTTACGTTTTGGTATGGAGAATAATTGGATATTTTATTTAAATTATCAATAGAGAATTCAGTTCATTTAATTTAAGACTTTCGGTGTATTTTATTATATTCTGATTGTGGTTATGTGCAATGATTTGTATGAGTAGACATGGTCTTATTGAGATCCTGGTATGAACCGTTGATTCAGTGACGGTTCAGTCACACTTCTGGTTCAGTCGGAATTACAGTGTGACACCAACCCAACAAGATCCTCACATAGTTTCAAAACTGGGAAAGGGAATCGGTTGATTCAAACGATGCCAAGTTTTACCGATTCTTGGGCATGGGTGCTAGATCGATTTTCCCCGATTCCACAGCAACTTTTCCGTTACCAATGAACCTGCCGATTTTTCCAAACGATGGCAGAGGGTTGCTTGACTAAAGGAACCGTAAAGCAATCCGAAAGGGTTTCATAGTTCGAGGAAGAAGGGAGGTATGGGAAGCGGCTGAATACAGCAGAGAAATTGCTGTAAATTGTGGCTGGAAAATTTCACTCGATGGTTCAACTTCTCTGTAAGTGCCATTACTCTCTCTCTCTCAATAATTCCTCAAAATAGCCCAGACTGCCTAGTCAAGATACGATTTGGGCTTTCTGAAACTTGGAAACTTGTAAGGTGTGCTTGTAGTGGCTGTTGGAGAAAGTGATGGCGTCGATGAGGCCGTTATTGCAGACATGAACATTTGATCAATTTAGATGGAGATGTGCGTGGTCGACGGAGTCGCGGATGATGCCTACATTGTCGGAAACGATGTCGTGAATGTGGAAGTTGGTGAGGATATACTGGAGGACGATGCCAGCAGTGTAGGCGATGTGGTCGATGGTCCTGTTGGAGGTCACCATGAGGCATGAGCTATTCGTTTAGCCGAGGGTGCCGGGCTTGGTGATTCGATGGCTGTGCTCTGCAACTTCGGCGAATAGTGAATTACACTATTCCTCACCGTTTAACAATCTGTATCAGTTTTGCATAGATCGGCCGGAAGAGTCGCTGATTCTGTCGTTTTCGAATCGGTTTCTTAGTTTCTTGTTTCTGTTATTTCATTTTTCTTGTAATAAATCTCAACCATAGCATCTTTAAGGGTGCAGGTTTGAGATATATGCTTTTCCTCTTTGTTAAATGTGTAAGAATGTGTTGATTAATGAATTAATTTCATTTTACGCCATTTTGTCCTTTTTTAAGCTTTGAAGAGCTTTGTTTCTTAGCCTTTTATTAGTGCTCCGCAACTGATTCTGGTGATTGGTAAGTATTTATTTGTTACATTTTATTCCTTCTTCAGTTCTTCTTCTCGATACTGCTCCAGCGGCCCATACCTCTTTTTATTTTCAGTTCTTCGGCAGTACTTCTTCTTCTTCTTCATTTCCGGTGCTTCTCTTCTCTTTGCTTTCTTCTTCTTCTACTACTACTTCTCTTCTCGTCTCTTTTCTCTTCTTCTTCTTCTTCTTCTCCTACTGCCTACGGCTCTCTTTTTTTCTGTTCTTTTTCTTTTTTGCATTTCTTCTTCTTTTCTTTTTTCTCTTCTGCATTTGTAGTGCTCTCTTCTTTCTTCTTTTCTTCTTAACAGTTATGGGCCCATAGCTCTTTCTTTTTTCTTTATGAAATGACAGCAACAAGGGTTAATTTGATCATTAATAAAAATTGGCCTCTCACCGTCACTATATAATAGAATATTTCTAACAACGTGAGTTTATTTGTATTTTAGCAGTGTTTCTAGGGGATGCATTTATCTTTTCCATGAACTTTTGAAAGCATATGTCTTTTAGGTAGCTTTCTAGAGACCCCTAATGACCAATCCTCGCATGAATCGCTAAGGATCCAATAAGTCCAACGTTGATTCCTTCAGACGTAGTTCAAGGGAGGCAACCATCTTTTTCCCTAAATAATAATTAAAAAAAATCTCTCACCGAGGACCACTAAAAAACAAGTGACTTTTGAGGCTGGAACCTAGAGACTGGAAGAGTCTGTTGGTAAAATTGTACGCATCTTGAAGGTAGGCATGTGTCATTGAACCGCCATGGTTAATTAGGTGGACCACTAAAGTGTTTCAAATGATAAGATTAGAGCAATCAAGTCTTCCAGAGACTGACAGGAAGAACCTCCCTTCCTGATGCAAACTTCAGCCTCATCCTTCAAAGACGAAACCCTCTCTCTCACCTCCTCCCCTTCTTTCTCAAACATTAGTCTTCTTATGCTTCTCTCAATCTCTCCTCTCTCCAAATTATTCTCCAGCTGCATACCCACCTCGTACACATGACTCACGTACCTCGCGTTCACCTTCTGGTTTCCAAAACAAGGCCGGCACAGCATTGATACCCCATCACATATGCTCTCCAGCATCGAGTTCCAACCATTGTGGGTCCAAAACCCTCCCACTGCAGGATGAGCCAACACTTCCTGTTGTGGCGCCCATTTGACAATGCAACCCTTTCCATTTATCATCTCCAGGAACCCATCAGGCCACAATGGTTCAGTCCTTTCTGAGCATGAACCAAGATAGATCGAACTACCCACAAGAAGGGAGAGTTGCAATTGGCTAAGCCCCAAGCCATCTCCACAAGTTTAGCCTCATCCATGCTAGCTAGGCTTCTAAAGCTGACAAAGATTACATATCTAGTATTGGGAATAGTCCCACATCGTTAATGAGATTGTAATCTTAATTGAGATCTTATATATGGAGAGTCCTTTCATTTACTGGTTCGAACTTTTGAGTTGGAAACATGACATAGGATCAGAGCTCCAGGTTCCCTCTCATAGTAACCCTAAAAAGAGGGTAAATGCACAAAAAAGGATTATGGCCACCTAAAGAGGGACAATCACCCCAAAAAAAAGGACCGTCAACCAAAAATAAGGACAGTCATGGATATGTAACCTGAAAAGAGGGACCATTCACCTGAACAGAGGGGACCAAGTCACCTAAAAGTGCTATGTATTTCCACATATACTATGACATATACAACACCTAACGGTGGGGTTACATTTGAGAGGGAGTATTGGGAATAGTTCCGCATTGCTAATGAGATTGAAATCTTGGAGACTAATGTATGGAGAGTCCCTCCACTTATTAGTTCAAACTTTTGAGTTGAAAACTTGACATTTAGGTACTTGTGTACCTAGCCAAGCGATGCAACTTCGATTTTGAATCAATAAGCTACTAGAAGAAGCTGGGAAGAGTTTATGAAAAGGGGCTATTGTGAACACCAGGATATGGAAATTGTTGGCCAAATTTGGCCAATCCCAATTGTTTAAGGTGATTGAAATTGTTCCAAATAATTCCAGATGAGGCCTTGAATTTTTTTTTTTTTGGATAAGTAGATAAATTTATTAACCCAAAAGAAAGGAACAACACAAACACACCTCCATTAGGAGGGAGACCTCAAGAGGAGGCACAAAAACAACCAACAATAGAGATCAAACTCTAGAAAAGAGGGAACATGGTCCCTTTTCCATGGAGACAAAACAAAAAAGGACCCAATACCAAATACAAAAGAGTTTACATATGAAGAACTGCTTCCTTTGGTTTGGATACACCATCCCAGTCCATTGTGAAATTGATTCCCATAGAGTCCTCGACAACTAGATCAATGCGAGCACCCCGGAGGTAAATTGGATATCTTCCTAGCAAGTCAGGCCATCTCATGTCTCTCTTCATCCAAAGAACAGTACTGAACTGAATTCTCCTTGTGTCTATAGTACCATGATTCCTCAATAAGAGAATCCCCTAACCTTTCCCCAACAGTGATAGGGTTATCCTGCACAGTGGCCAACGGGGTGATATCCAAAGGACAGAGAAGATTATGCTAAGGTCTGAGGAATATGAGGCAGGGACGGTTACGGAAGTAGAGGTTTTTAATTTCCTGGCCAAGATGGGAGAATGGCAAAGAAGGCCAAGGGGAGAGGGGAATCTCATTTGAAAGGTTGATGGTTTCATCAATTGGATGATGACAATGCGAGTTTGCAGTAGGGTTTGCAGTAGGAAGGGAAGGTATGGAGACAGAATGGATGGCCAGGGGCTTACATGGGCTTGGGCTCAAGGAAGCAAGGGAAGTTTTAGGATCTGCCTGAAGGGCGTCTGCAGCAGGATCAACAGCCTGATTTATGGTGTCGGTCAAGGCAACAGGAGGAGGAGGGACGTGTCTAAAAGGGGAGGGACGATAGTTACTCCCACCAGCAAACACAAGACCCAATTCATCAAACACGATCAGCAAAGAAGAGAAATGGTTGGATAAAGGTAAAGGTGGGTCAGATAGCCTACGGCCAGCAGGAGAACCTGACGACTGTGCAAAGACTGCACAACAGATGCACGTCGATGGCCAATGCCAAAACAATTAGGAAACGAGGGAAATTTGAAAATTTTCAAATTCCAAGGGCTTAAAGTTTGAAAACCTCTTTTATCGGCTCTTAACCCGGGTCGACCCAGGGCTTGACCCAAAGCAGTCTTCTTCTTTTCCTGAACAGGATGAGAGGAAAAAGCATCACTAGTGGATGGATTATTCCCCATCGGCGCCACCTTCTGTGGATCAGGCGAAGTTTGGTGAGCTAGGAGCTCGCTGCCCAGCCCACCACGAGGACCCTCAACCTAGTCGGAAGAAAGGCCAGGTGATCTCACCTTAGCTGCCGCTGGTAAGGAATGACACTCCCCCTCTTCATGCCCAAAGACTTTGCAGGAGAAGCAATGAGGAGGTTTCCAATCAAAAATCACCACTTGGTTATATTCGATACCTTCATCGTCCCTAATCAGTACAGCTTCCTCAAGCTTTTCTGCACTTGAAACATCAACCCATATACGCACAAAGGACCTCCTCGACTTATTGAGAGGGGTCTGATCAGCAT
Source organism: Protea cynaroides (assembly GCA_028583415.1). Classification (NCBI taxonomy): domain Eukaryota; kingdom Viridiplantae; phylum Streptophyta; class Magnoliopsida; order Proteales; family Proteaceae; genus Protea; species Protea cynaroides. The sequence continues at coordinate 50,147,041 of CM053269.1, read as the reverse complement.
ACAAGGGTTTACCAATGCAAGAGCAGATGACACTCGGCTCTCTAACCCCCACAGGTGAAGGGGCAGTCCCAGAAGAGTAATCCATAACAGGATAGACTTCAGACCTAGAACACCAGTGTGTAGCTCCCTTTCCCATTGTTTAATAAAAATTGATTTGCCATCGACGAAAAGTATTCCCACCTCAAGAATTCTCTGCCTGTCTTTTTCATCTGAGAAGTAAAATACAAACCCTCCATGTAGGATAAGGAAGCATTCCATCGAGCCTGCAAGATTCCATTGTTTAAGAAGAGAAGATTTAACAAGATTGAAACTCGGCCTCTTTCCCATAAAGAATCCAATAGTTGTATTCTTCAGTTCATCCATCTCCTTAGCAACTACCTCCTGAGAACAAACACCCATCTTCCCTGAGGCTTTAGAAGAAGGGGGGGGGATAAATCTAAGGTTAGGTTTAAGGTTCGTCTTGGGTTTCGGTTTGGAGAAGGGATTGGAACTCCAAGCAGATTTTCTACTGCCATTTGGACATGAGGAACCAGGGGGGTGGGTGAGGGCGGACCAGAAGGAGGTCCATTGGTGGGGTTTAGGGGAGGGAACATCTCAAGATAACTCAAGTTGTCTTGAGATGAAAGAGAAGCATTAGAACAGGAAGTTGGGAGGGAAGGGGGGGGGGTGAAAACTTACCTGTGTAGATTTTCTCTCGTTCTTCACCCATCCGTGATTCCCAAAAGTGTGGGGTGATTAATTGATGAGGCCCTGATTTGGTCCAACATGCTACTCACTAATTGGTACAGGGTGTCTGGGTCATTCATGTTCAATACAGGTGGATCCTTCACCTTCAGAGGTGGAAGCTCTGTTACTAGAGTCTCCAATTCAGAATCTGATATGGTAGTTGATACACAAAGGCCAGCTATAATTCCATTAGATGTTAAGTTGTTAGTTCATGAGGCACCATGCAACTCATGATGGTCACTTCGAGTTCCTCGTTATGCCATTCGGGTTCACCAACGCCCCTTCTACTTTTCAAGCAACGATGAATGACACTTTTTGGCCTTTTTACGACGGTACCTTCTTCTCTTCTTTGATGATCTCCTCATTTATAGTTGCATGCACTTGGTCTTACCATCTACAACACCTGCACTTTATATTACTTTCCTTGCAAACTCATTGTTTATATGCCAAATATTCCAAATGTACTTTTGGCCAATAGTCAGTGGACTACCTAGGCCAAATTGTGTCTGTACAAAGTGTCACCATGGACCCCTAAATATCCGCTATGTTGGAATGGTCGATTCTTACCAATGTGCGGGAACTCCACGGATTTTTGGGACTCATGGGTTATTACCGTCGCATCATTGCCCCTTATGCTCATGTAGCCTCGCCCCACACGGACTTACTACACAAGGGCACTTTTGGTTGGACAGATGCTTCTCAAAGGGCCTTTGATAGTCTCAAGCTTGCCATGACTATGGCTCTAATATTACGCCTACCTGATTTTACTATTCCTTTTATTGTCGAAGTGGAAGCTTCTGGTGTAGGAATTGGAGCCGTGCTCACCCAAAAAGGTCATCCTATTGTCTTTTATAGTCAGAAATTATCACCACGCATGCACGCCGCCGCAACCTATGTGGGTGAAATGTATGCCAGCACGGAGGCCATTCGCCGCTGGAGACTATATCTTTTGAGTCACAAATTCCTTATCAAGATTGATTAGCGAAGTCTAAAGGAATTAACTGAGTAGATGGTTCAGACTCTCGAGCATCATTAGTGGTTCACCAAACTTATGGGGTATTCCTTTGAGATTTTGTATCGTCCCAGTCAAGAGAACACTGTGGCTAATCCTCTATCACGCATGGCTTGTTTCGTTGGGTCCTATTCGGCCATCAGTGGACCAATTTTTGGGTTTCTTGACCAACTGTGGGCTGAGGTTGAGTTGTTTCTCGAGCCACGCACAATTTGAGATGATCTTCTGGGCGACCCCTCTGCTCATCCAGACTATACATATCGGCAAGGTCTTCTCTATTATCGGCATCGACTGGTTTTGTCAGCCTCTTTGCCCCTGTGTGACATTCTTCTTCATGAATATCATTCTATGCCCGTATTGGGGCCAATGTATATGGGCGCAACATGCGTTCACATGTGAAGGCCTATGTTGTATGTTGTCTGGTATGTCAGTAGGTTAAGACAACCTCCTCTTCCCTGGCAGGATTACTTCAACCTTTGCTGATTCCTTTGCAAGTATGGGAGGATGTGGCAATGAATTTTATCACGGGATTGCCATAGTTTGCTTGTAAAAGTTCCATCATGGTAGTTGTCGATCGCCTCACAAAGTTTGCTCATTTCTGTCCCTTGGCTCCAGGCTATACTAGTTTGAAAGTTGCAGAGATCTTCGCTACTACTATTGTCCGTGTCCATGGGATGCCACGCTCCATAGTGAGTGATCATGACCCCCTATTTGTTAGCCGCTTCTGGCGCAAGTTATTTTGCTTGCAGGGTACCACCCTTGTTGTGATTAGTTCCTATCTCCTCAATCTGATGGACAGTTGGATGTCTTGAACCATTGTCTAAAAGTGTATTTGAGAAACTTCGTTCTCCCTTAGGCCGAACATTGGTACAATACCTCTTATCATACATCGGCTGGCATGACTCCCTTCCAGGCATTATATGGTCGACTTCCTCCCGTCATGGCTCGCTACATTCCGAGCTCTTCCTCCAATGAGGCTGTTGATAACGAGCTTGTTTCTAGTGATAGCTTGCTACACACCCTTCGTGCTAACCTCCTTCGGGCTCAAGCTCGTATGAAATTGCAAGTCAATAAACATCGGACTGACATATACTATGAGGTTGGTGATTGGTTGTATGTAAAACATCAACCCTATCAGCAATATTCTGTTATACCACATCACCATCCAAAGCTGGGCCGCAGGTTCTTTGAGCCTTTTCGTGTTTTGCCCCATGTCGGAACAGTCGCATACAAGCTGGATCTTCCCCTTGGTGCTCGAATTCATCCCGTGTCTCACGTGTTGCAGTTACAAAAATGTGTCGGCGATCCTCTTGTTTCTCGGTTGACCATACCACTCTCTGCATTGGATGATAAGGCCATGCCTATTCAAGCAGCTATCTTGAATTATCAACACATTCTCCAGCAGGCACAACAAATTCCTCAGGCTTTGAGTCAATAGGAAAGGTTCCCTATGGAAGATGCTTCATGGGCCAATGTCTCTCTCCTGTGCCGCTTGCCCCCTCATCTGAACCTTGAGGACAAGATTCTCTCTGAAGCAGGACACAATGATATGGTAGCTACACGAAAGCCAGTTGAGATGCCATTAAATGCTGAGGTGTCAGCTGATGAGGCACAACTGCCCAGGAGGAGCACACGTCTCTCTCGCAGTCCAACTGCTTTGCACATTACAGCTCGCTTGTGATATCACACTTGTGCATGCAAAGTAATATATTAGATTTACATCATCTCCTCCCAGTGGTTCTGGTAGGACGCAGCAACCCAGTCCCGATAGCCGACACGTGGCACTCGGGTGAATCCGAGACCCACGTTCGAGCCGACACCCCCTGTCGGCTTGGCTTGTCGGTTGGGTGTCGGCTCGAACGTGGGTCTCGGATTCACCGAGAGCCACATGTCAACCATCGGGACTAGGTTGCTACTGTCCTCCCAGAACCACTGGGAGGAGAGGATGCGGATCCGGAATATATTACGGTGATTTTGTAATAGTCTCTTAGAATAGTACAATCTATTAGGATAGTACATACCGCATGATCGTGTAATGATTTGTGTAATCAAATGCCATTACGGCAGCTGGTTATATATACCATGCGGCTGTGAAGAGAAGGATATGAAAAAGTTAAAATTTTCCCATCTCCATTCTTCTTCTCTAGCTAGAGGCGCTACCCTCATATAATATCAGATTTTTTTTTTTTAGGTAAAAATATAATATTAGGTTCGGGATCCACATCGTCTCACGCCTGGGTTTGGGCGGGAGACTGGGCGGCCCGGATGGATGGCCGCCATGTGGCACTCAGAGGGATCCGAGCCCTCCATCCGAGCCGACCCCCCAGTCGGCTCAGCTTGTTGACTGGGCGTCGGCTAGGATGGAGGGCTCGGATCCCTCCGACTGCCACATGGCGGCCATCCATCCAGGCCGCCCAGTCTCCCGGCCAAACTCAGGCGGGAGACGATTCCTGTTGTTCATCAGGTTCGAGCACAACATAACAGACTTTGACGAAAAAAAACATAATTTTTATTTAGGGAACCAAAAACGAAAACAGAATTTTTATTTAGGGAACAAAAAGAAGCCCCTTTTAAAGATGTTGGAGCTCAAATTTCTCCTTTGTTCAAAAAGAAACAATTTTTACCAAAAAAATAAAATAAAATAATAACTGAGAACATTGGACTTTCAGCTTTATCTCATTTCACGGCATCCAATTGGTGGGAGGAAGAAAAGGGTCCTTCATAAGTTGCCATATTATACGTCGAATAATATGTGAACCATATTATTGATCGAATAAAACGATTTTTTTTTCTTTTACAAATTATTGCATAGATTCAAATTCACCAACAAATACATTCACAAACTTCTTCCCTCTCTTACCTGATTTCCACTTTCACACTTCCTAATAATAATAAAGCGAATTGAAATATTGAGAAAAACTAAAATGCATACCTGAGATGGGGAGGTAACCTTTCTGTCTTAAAACTGGAAAGGCGTTGAAGGCAAGTGAGAATTGGACGCTACTGGTCCGTAACACAAGCCTCGGAAGCTTAAGACTGTCGGCCGGCTACGCCTTGCGTAAAGTGCATGAGAGAATCCGAGATGATACAAGAAATAGCCTCTGCTTCTGCGCTACTGTTTGATGTATCAGATAACAACCGAATCAAGCAATCCCGAAATGGAACTGCACAGTTGACGTTGAGGAGTGCTAAAGTTGCTACGACATCTGCTGAAATCAAGGCTAGCTGGGGTATCCGAGATGCCGTCGGGTATGGGGATGAAGACGAAGTCAGGGTAATTGGATGAGTTGGGAGAGTTGAAGAGAGGGTGGACGATGGTAATGGAGAAGCCTTTCGAGTGAAGAATGGGCTAGCTGCAGCATCGGGTCTATGTCGCCCTGAAATGGACATGGGAATAGCACCAACCGAAAACCCACTCTCCTCTTTGGTTCCCTCTGATTCATACTTTTGGCCTTTCTTCCTCTTGGAAGTCTTTTCAGTTTTCACTACAAGTCTGCGAAACAAGGGCCTGGATATCGTTCAAAACTTTTTTCAATCATATGGGCACTTGGATCCTACAAATATAATAAAATAAAAAACGAATTTCAAGGGGCCAAGTTAGTGGGACTGAGGGAGTTTTTAATGGAGGTGTAGAGAAGGACATAATTTAATTTTAAATTTGTACGCGTTTTGTAGCCTCAATGAGCACCAGGAGAGTTAATCCATGGATTAAGAGTTTGAATCACCTCCGCGTAAGTAGAGAGGATGTCATCACCAATCATAAGGTGTGGGATCCACCATTAAAGAGTGGGATCATTGGGTATGAATAATGGTAGACCTTATGGAAAATACATATATGTGTAACCGATAATGAAATAAACCATAGAAGAAGAAATTAAACTGTGTTTATTCAATTCTAACATTGTGTATAGGACTGAGTTTATATGGACATTCATATCTTACTGACCGATGTTTAATGATTAGGCCTAACATGGACTGTGCTGCTATCCTTATAGGTGATCCATTATGGATTATCAAATATGCTGAGATAGATCTAAACTAAGGTTGCCAAGGTATAGAAATCTCTTGCGGAAGTTCCAGTTGCTCAAGGTTGGAATTTATTCAACGCACATACCGATGTATGGGTATGCGTATTGAATGAATTCCAGCCCTTAGATTTCGATTGGAATCCTCCTACCGCAGCAGACGATTTGAATCCGTTGCGAAGTGGGGTGGGGTGGGGTGGGGTGGGGTGGGATGGGTATGGAAAAATTGTCTTTTTGTTATCCTCCTAATCAAAATATGGGTGGGGTGGGTATGGGAAAATTGTCTTTTTGTTATTCTCCTCATCAAAATATTTCTTATATGTTGAGTACAGCAAAGAATTTATGTTGATGTACATGCTTGAACCTGATTAATATGTATTTCATAAAGTTTCATTTTTTTTAAAGAGGAGCATAAATATTACTAATAGGTATAGAATGATTTTTTTTAAAACACAATAAACAAAAATTTAATCCTCTTGCTGCCTAGGGATGGGATGGGCCTAATCCCTTGACAATGCAACCATTGTGGTGGGCCCTTTTCAACGGAACACAAGCCTCAGAAACTTAAGACTATCGGCCACACTTTTGGTAAAGTACAACATATCATAGCATCCGAGATGAGACAAGGAATAGTCTCTTCATCTTTGGCTCCATTTGATTCGATCTTTGGGCCTTCCTTCTTTTCCTCAAACTACAACTCTTTTTCGCAGAGATATCGATTGGTAGTTCGTATTTGCGAACACAAATTTAATCTTCTCACCAAAAAAAAAAAAAAAAACACAAATTTAATCTTAAACCGACCAACACTGAACTGAAGAGTTTCCTAGCTACTTCCTAATAAATAATAAAAAATAAAATAAAAAAAGAAATCTCCTATCGAGACTTGGACCTTGGGAGTATAATAAAATAACAAGCGACTTTTGAGGCTGGACCCTGGAGACTGGAAAGTCTGTTGGTAAAATTGTACGCGTCTTGGAACCAGGCTTGTCGTTGAACCGCCATTGATAAGGTGGACCACTAGAGTGTTTCAAAATGATAAGATTCGAGCAATCAAGTCTTCCAGAGATTGATAGGAAGAACCTCCCTTCCTAATGCAAACTTCTGCCTCATCCTTCAAAGACGCAACCCTCTCTCTCATCTCCTCCCCTTCTTTCTCAAACATTAATCTTCTTATGCTTCTCTCAATCTCTCCTCTCTCCAACTTATTCTCCAGCTGCAAACCTACCCTGTACACATGACTCACGTACCTCGCGTTCACCTTCTGGTCTCCAAAACAAGGCCGACACAGCATTGGCACCCCTTCACATATACTCTCCAGCGTTGAGTTCCAACCGTTGTGGGTCCAAAACCCTCCCACTGCAGGATGAGCCAACACCTCCTGTTGTGGCGCCCATTTGACAATGCAACCCTTTCCACTTTTTATCATTTCCAAGAACCCATCAGGCCACAATGGTTCAACCCTTTCTGACCCATGAACCAAGTCAGATCGAACTACCCACAAGAAGGGGGATTTGCAATTGACTAGCCCCCAAGCCATCTCCACAAATTCAGCCTCATCCATGCTGGCTATGCTGCCGAAGCTAACGTAGATTACAGATTTAGGTGCTTGTTTATCTAGCCAAGCGATGCAGCTTCGATCTTGAGTCAATAAGCTACTAGAAGAAGCTGGGAAGAGTTTGTGGAAAGGACCTATTGTGAACATTGGGATTGGAAATTGTTGGCCAAATTTGGTCAGCCCCGATTGTTCAAGGTGATAGAAGCTGTTCCAAATAATTCCAGATGAGGCCCTGATTTGATCCAACATGTTGCTCACAAATTGGTACAGGATCTCTGGGTCATGCGTGCTCAATACAGGTATATCCTTCACCTTCAGAGGTGGAAGCTCCGTTATTGGCGTTTCCAATTCAGAATCTGACAAATAAAAACATAATTTTTATTTAGAAAGAAAAAATAAAAACATAATTTTTATTTAGGTTCTCTTTGATTTGTATTATATAATGTATTATGAGCTATTTGTGACAAATCAATTATGATAATAGATTATGAGTAATAAATAATGGCCATTTGGTATCACTAACCATAATACATTATATAATGAGAAATATAAACAATCACCTAATAGATTATTCTAATAATGATAAACAGCTACTCATCTATTTGTAGATAATGAATTATATCGATTTATTTTAATTATAAATAGACATTATAAATCATTCCAAACAATCATAAATTTTATAATATATTATATAATACATTATATAATACAAACCAAAGAGAGCCTTAGGTAACAAAAAAAAAAGCCCCGGAATATTGTTAAGGGTCACTTTTAAGGAAGTTGGAGCTCAAAAAAAATTTTATTCAAAAATATAATCGGTTTTTATGCATGACGATGCAAATGAAAGAAACTGGTGCATAAGATGAGTAATCTGCACCGCCAATTCAAAGAACAAAAAATAACTTTTAGAGGGAATAAAGTTAGTTGGAACCCAGTTTAAAGAGATAAATTTGTTCTATCAATAAAAAAGGGGGAAAATTGATATAACATATTGTTGATGTATTCCCATTAGATGGTAGAAGAAATTAAGGGTGTCACTTTGGTATTGATATCTTATACCCATACTGAAACCATATGGAATTACCATATTATATTGAACCGGATTAGAATTGGTACAATAATGACATGAAAATCAAAACGGCCTGCCAGTATGGTATGGTATTGATATTATAGACTGAACCAGCTGGTATATATATACCAAATACCAAATATGTATCAAAACTATACCTTATATACTGGTATATATATATATATATATATATATATATATATATGGGGAAATGTTATAAAAATTTTATATTATACTAAATAGAAATCGTACCAAGCAAATATGGTAATAATATGTAAAACTGAAACCATAACTGATATAGTAAGATATTAGTAGTCCCATGCACTTTGTCTTTTATATCGTACCAAACTATAATGAATATCAGAGCGCTTAAGCTAAAATAGAATACAGGTGAGGCCCACCATCTACTCCTCACTCCGACAACTTTCCAAAATTGCCTTTCTTTTACTCCAATAACCAGTGACCTCTGCCCCGCCGAGCCATTTTTTTGACCATCCAAGTTTTTTCAAGCCTATATAATCAAGTATACAAAAGTGGATCCAAATCGCCTCCTCTTGAGATTCGGGAGGAGGGATAGCGGCCTGATGGATGGTCGACACTTGATTCTTGAGAGAATCCGAGCTATTCATTTGAGCCGACACCCCAGTCGACAAGCTGAGTCGACAGGGGGTGTCGACTAGGATGGATGGCTCAGATTCACCCAAGAGCCAGGTGTCATCCATCCATCGAGGCCGCCGCCCCTCCTCCCGAATCTCAGGGAGGAGACGATGTGGATCCATCCAACAGTTCCCATATTCTCACCCATGATCCACATCGTCTCCTCCTTGAGATTCGGGAGGAGGGGCGGCGGCCTCGATGGATGACCAACACCTGGCTCTCGGGTGAAGTGTCGGCTCAGTTTGTCGGCTCGGGTGTCGGCTCAGATGGTTTGCTTGGATTCATCCGAGTGTCAGGTATCGACAATCCATCCAGGCCGCCATCCCTCCTCCTGAATCTTAGGGAGAAAACATATTTGAATCCTTCTCACTCAATACATTTTTTTACCAAATAATAATAATAATAATAATAATTTAGAACATTGATTTTCCATTCCATCTCATTTCATTTTAACGCATCCAATTGGTGGTGAGGAAGAAAAGGTCCCTCATCATAGTTAATAAGTTGGCATATTATACGCCAAGAATATGTGAACCATATTATTGATCGAATAAAACGATTTTTTTTTTCCAAACACATTCACAAAACTGGAAAGGCGTCGAAGAAATATTGAGAAAAAACTAAAATGCATACCTGAGATGGGGAGGTATCCTTTCTGTCTCAAAACTGGAAAGGCGTTGAAGACAAGTGAGCATTCGACGCTACTGGTCCTTAACACAAGCCTTGGAAGCTTAAGACTGTCGGCGACACCTTGGGTAAAGTGCATCAGAGAATCCGAGATGATACAAGGAATAGCCTCTGCTTCTGCTTCTGCTTCTGCGCCACTGTTTGTTGTATCAGATAACAACCGAGCTAAGCAATCCCGAAGTGGAACTGGACAGTTGACGTTAAGGAGTGCCAAAGTGGCCACGACATCTGCTGACATCGAGGCTGGGGTGTCCGAGATGCCGTCGGGTATGGGGATGAAGACGAAGTCAGGGTAATTCGATGAGTTGGGAGAGTTGAAGTGAGGGTGAACGAGGGTGATGGAGAAGCCTTTCGAGTGAAGAATGGAAGCTAGCTGAAGCATCGGGTTTATGTGACCCTGGAATGGACATGGGAATAGCACCAACCGAACTCCTCTCCTCTTTGGTTCCATCTGATTCTTACTTTGGGCCTTTCTTCGTCCTGGAACTCTCTTCAGTTTTCACTACGAGTCTGCTAAACAAGGGCCTGGATATCGCTCAAAAAATTTCTTCAATTATATGGGCACCTGGATTTTGGAAACATAATAAAATAAAGGACCATTGCTAGTGGACTCTGGGAGGAAGAGGGGTGGTTTTTCGATTGAGGTGCAGACAATTGAGTTTTTAATTAGTAAGCGTTTTGCAGCCTCAATGAGCACCAGGGGAGTTTATCCATGGATGAGAGTTTGGTTCACTTTCACATAAGTAGAGAGGATGGGATCAACATCCTCTCCTCTCAGAGGTTTGGAAGGAGGGGAACGTCTTGTTGGATGATCGACATGTGAGGTTTGGTTGAATCTAAACTCTCTATCTAAACCGACACCTCTTGTCGGCTCAGCTTGTTGGTTCGGTATTGACTCGGATGAAAAGTCTGGATTTACCCGACTCCCACGTATCAGTCATCTAACGGGGCATCCCCCTCTCGAACCCTGGGGAAGAGTGAATTTGAATCCCAAATGTCATCATCAATCATGAGGTTTGGGATCCATTATTAAAATGTGGGATCATTGGATATAAATAAATATAGATTATTAAAATGTGGGATCCATTATTAAAATGTGGGATCATTGGATATAAATAAATATAGATTTTATGAAAAATATATATATATATATATATATATATATATATATATATATATATATATATAGGTGGTCTATTCTGGTTTAACGAATTTGCTAATCTAGATCTAAACTAGGGTTGTCAAGTGGGTAGGCTAGGGCAGGTTAGGGTGGGGTTTGGGAAAATTGTCTTTTGTGATCCTCGTAATCAAAATATATTTCTTACAAATTGAGTACAGCTAAGAGTATTATTTTTAGGTAAATTACACTTAAGTTACATCATCTCCTCCCAGTGGTTCTGGGAGGACAGTAATAATCTATCACGGATGGTTGTCACATGGCTCTCGGTGAATTCGAGACTCACGTCCGAACCGACACCCTCTGTCGGCTTGGCTTGTCGGCTGGGTGTCGGCTCGGACGTATGTTTCGAATTCACCGAGAGCCACGTAGCAACCATCCAGGATAGATTGTCACTGTCCTCCCAGACCACTGGGAGGAGAGGATGCAGATCCGAATTTATGTTGGTGTAAATGCGTGAACCTATCTTACAAAAAAAAAAAAGTTCATGCGGAACCTGATAAATATGTATTTAATAAAGTTTCATTTTTCTTAACAATGAGCATAAATATTTACTAATAGGTATAGATTGATTTTTTAAAACACAATAAACAAAAAACTTAATCCTCTTATTGCTTAGGGATGGGATGAGCCTAATATCAGTTGGGTTTATTGATTCATATATATTTTATGTATAATATATGATTTAAGTGTAGGTAAGCTTATCTTACTGACCCACTTTTTTTTTTTTTTTTTTTTAATTTTAATGTCTCTTTTCAAGTGGTAAAAGAATAATAGAACTTCATTTTCCTTCATCTTAAAAAGCACTACATTTTACCTCTTGTAATTAAACATTCGAAAAAAATTTAACATCTAAAATTGTACATCAAAACAGATGGAGCATATACAATTTTGTATTAGGGAAAAGAAAAAAAGATGTCTATGCAAATACAAGTTGAAAGGTTATGTGGAACTTGTCTCCAAACCATAATTAGAAAGCTCATGTATTACATGCAAAATATATATATATATATATATATATATATATATATATATATATATATATATATATATATATATATATATATATATATATATATATATATATATATATATATATATATATATATATATATATGAACCGTATTATTGGTCCGAATAAAATGGCTTTTCATAAACTATTGCATAGATATATATGTAAAAGTTTGTATTTTATAATGAAATATATTATACACAAATATTATGCATTTAACGTATTTTCAAATTTAAAACTCACGTACACTTCATATCTTATCCCTGTTGGACTGATGTGCCCTATTGCCATGTCAGCCTAATAGGTGTGTTAGGTGGGATTTGCCATCCTTTATAATTGATTTTGACGGATGACAGGTACAAAGGGGCATCTTATAGGGATTCTGGTTTTTAGAAAGATATTAGTAAACCATTCAGGACGTATGATCATGAGAGACTGAGAAATTAGAAAGTAGTACCCAAAGGGAAGGAGAAGAAATTTATCGATAGCATACAGAAGAAACTTGACAGCAACTTGCAGAAGAAACTTCACAGCAGCATGGTATGGCATTGAACAGGCACTTTGCATGGGACAAAGCAATGGAGATATGTATATCTCCTTCAGCTTTCAATCCCTACAAGATAACTATACGAAGAATCCTACTCAAAACTCTAACAGTTTGAGTTTTCAATTAAAATGAAACCTATTGCTGTGTAATCTATTTAATAGAATCAAGTGCAAGCAGCAAGGCATGGCAGTTTACACAAATCAGTTGTAAACTTTACAGTCAATACTTGATCCTAAATCTTGGTTCCGCTTGTTCCCATGTAGTCAGGGGGGAAAGAAACTGTTTCTTTCAAGATACAAAACTTTTTACGGACGGTTTTAAGGTAAACTACAAAAATAAATAAATAAAGCATTGAAAAATTAGGAATTGCTCTATGCAAGCAAATTTCTATATAATATATCATTCATAAGAAAAATTTTACAACCAAACAAAAGGAGAGGGAAAGGTTTTTTATTAAACAAGTTGGAAAATCAAACACATAATTCAAGGATTAATTTAACTATGATGATACCTGAAGAAGGTGGACCACAAAAGTGTTCAAAATGATAAGATTCGAGCAATCAAGTCCTCCAGTGACTAGTAGGAAGAACCTGCCTTCTGTTGGGTTGGTGTCTTATATTCTGTGAGGTGTCTTGTATTCTGTGGGGTCCACATAATTATAAGGGATAGTATTTGTATTAGGGTATGAGTCTATTACATGTACGGGGATAAACTTATAATTGTGGTGGGATTAGGGTTTCTAGGTTTCCCTATAAATTGTCTCTGTGTGAGAAAACCTAGGTAAGGCTACAAGGACTGTAGAGGATTCTCCTCTGACAGTGGATAGCTAGAACGCTGTAAGGCTGACAGATGAGATAGGCCTGTCAGGTAGAGAATTTTGTAGACTGTTCTTGGGAATAGAAGAAAGTCAATCTTTTCTCTGGTGGACGTAGGCATCCCACGATGGGGTGCTGAACTACGTTAATTCTTCGTGTTTTTCTTTCTGTTTGCGTCTCCGATCCTAACAAGTGGTATCAGAGCTAGGGTTCTTTGAAGAACGAAGGAGGTACGCAGTATGAAGAAGAAGAAGAAGAAGAAAAAAAAAAAGGACTGAATCCGTGAGAAGGGTTTCCATGGGAAACCCTAGTACAATGATGCTTAGGGTTTGTAGATAAAGGTCCAAACCTTTGTGTGTTTTAAACCCATTCTTTTTGTCTTGTATTTAATCTTTTAAATAGGACAAAAACGGATTAGGGTTAGGGTTTAGCATCATAAGAAGAAGGAAAAAAGAGTAGCAGTTTTTCTGGGCGTAGGTGATTTACACAGCCGTGATCAAGCAGACAATCGGGAGGTCATCCGTGGTCCGATTGGGTTGATTTTTGGACAGCAGGTAGAGGACACATAGTTCGTCAATCTGTACGGTCAGATTTTTTATTGGAGTTTTCTAAGTCAAGTTATTTGCTCTGTACAGTAGCCTCTGTTTCTTTGGGTGAAATTTCTACATCTCTTTGTTTCTTCAAATAGTAGTTTTGTGCCGACAAGAAGAGATGGCGAAAGTGATTCTCCATCTAGTAAGATTTCCTGGTATGAAAATAAATTTGGGAAAGATGTTATCACATGTGGCATTCTCGCTTGTGATAGGATCGCACGTGGATCTTGGTGGTAGTCGAGTGGATGGTATTACACCAGGTGGTATCGCACGTGGGTCTTGGTGCTACTGGAGTGGATGGTCAACGACGGCTGAGAGATCGTGTTCAGATTGATGGGACGATGGTAGCTGTTCGAGGATCTGGTCGGATTGAGTGTTGGATCTGATGGTGGGATTGAATCCCGGTACGATGCACATAATGGCCAGTTTATGTTGCACCGTGGGGTAAAGGAGTACTGGCTGGCTGGGACAAGGAGTTGGATCTCTAAGTCTGCATTGGAGATGCAGAGATGAGAGGCTTGGGTTCCAGGTGCAATTAGAGTTGCAAAGGGCTGGGATAAGGAGTCGGTTCTCAAGGGCTGCAATGGAGGTGCGGTGGTGAGAGACTCGGGTTCCAGATGCAACTGGAGTTGCAGGAGGACTGTGAGTGACGGTGATCTTTCCGGTGATGCTGCAGCAGTGGGAGAGATGGAGTCACTTCACATCGTGCGGCGGTGAGCTGTACGGGACACCCAGACGGGGTGTGGGCTATGCTGGTTTGGGTATAGCGTTTTGGCAGAGACGGATTTACAGAATCAACATCAACGAGTTTTCTTCAAGGTGGTTTACAGAATCCAAACCAGGTGGAGATTTGTTGGGTTGGTGTCTTGTATTCTGTGGGGTCCACATAATTATAAGGGATAGTATTTGTATTAGGGTATGAGTCTATTACATGTACGGGGATAAACTTATAATTGTGGTGGGATTAGGGTTTCTAGGTTTCCCTATAAATTGTCTCTGTGTGAGAAAACCTAAGTAAGGCTACAAGGGCTGTAGAGGATTCTCCTCTGACAGTGGATAGCTGGAACGCTGTAAGGCTGACAGATGAGATAGGCCTGTCAGGTAGAGAATTTTGTAGACTGCTCTTGGGAATAGAAGAAAGTCAATCTTTTCTCTGGTGGACGTAGGCATCCCACGATGGGGTGCTGAACCACGTTAATTCTTCGTGTTTTTCTTTCTGTTTGCGTCTTCGATCCTAACACCTTCCTGATGCAAACTTCGGCAACCCTCTCTCTCATCTCCTCGCCTTCTTTCTCAACCATTAGTCTGCTTATGCTTCTCTCAATCTCTCACTCCAATTTATTCTCCAGCTGCAACCCAACTGTCCACACATGGCTCACGTACCTTGCGTTCACCCTCTGGTCTCCAAAACAAGGCCGACACAGCATTGGCAGTCCTTCACATATACTCTCCGCATTGAGTTCCAACCGTTGTGAGTCCAAAACCCTCCCACTGCAGGATGAGCCAACACTTCCTGTTGTGGGGCCCATTTGACAATGCAAACCTTTCCACTTATCATTTCCAGGAACCCATCAGGCCACAATGGTTCAATCCTTTCTGAATCAATCAAGTCAGGTCGAACCACCCACAAGAAAGGGGAGTTGCTGTTGGCTAGCCCCCAAGCCATCTCAACAAATTCAGCCTCATTCATGCTGGCTAGGCTTCCGAAGCTGACATAGATTACAGATTTAGGTGCTTGTGTATCTAGCCAAGCAATGCAGCTTCGATCTTGAGTCAATAAGCTACTAGAAGAAGCTGGGAAGAATTTATGGAAAGGGCCTATTTTGAACACTGGGATTGGAAATTCTTTCCCATGTGTTGCCAGTGCTGGTTGTTCAAGGTGATGGAAGGAGTTAACAATGATCCCAGATGAGGCCTTGACTTGATTGACCATGGTGTTCACGAATTGGTACAGGATGTCTACGTCATGGGTGTGGATCATAGGCAGATCCTTCACTTTGAGAGGTGGAAGCTCCATTACTGGCGTCTCCAATTGAAAAACTGACAATTAAAACTGAATCATAATCTAGAAACAATTAAATACAGTCTAAAAGAAGGCTTATCTGTCCGATCGACATCTCCATTGATCGGACTAAACAAAAATTTTATTGGATTGCGGTGTCCATTATCCAATAATTAGGTTAGTGTAGACAAAAGTCAGTGGAAAAATTGGTATTTTGATAGATATGGAGCTAAACAATGGATAGGCATGAATCTTGAGAGAAACTAAAATGCAGACCTGATATGGGAAGGTAACCTTTCTGCCTCAAAACTGGGAAAGCGGCGAAGGCTAGAAAGGATACGATGCTGCTGCTCGGGAACACAAGCCTCGGAAGCTTAAGACTGTCGGCGACACCTTGCGTAAAGTGCATGAGAAAATCAGAGATGAGACAAAGGATTGATGAACTTGATATGATACTGAGAGGGGGGGGGGGGTGAATCAATGCTGCCCAGAACTGATGGATATCTATTTTTTTTCATACACACACAAGTGTATGCAAATCTACCTCACTACCACTTAGTGGTCAGGTCTACCAAATTTGCACACCCACCCTGCAAGCTATTCCACGCACTACAAAATATATAGAAAAATAAAAACAAGGAACATAAGGATATTACGTGGTTCACCACCACAGTGTGTGATGGCTAATTCAACGGAGTAATGCCCAACGGACTCCATATATACTCAACACTGAGCTTTTAGTCTCTAACAAAACCCTAGGTTTTCCCAGCATAAAACTGAGATGGCAAACAACGCCAAGATTCAAGCTTAACAGTCAGTGTCCAGCACCCACTGAACATACCACGCTTAACCAGCACCTACGGGAAGCAAATAATAATTTTTAGCCTTATAGAATTGTCTTACAGTTAAATCCACAGGCTAGATAGGTATTCAATTTTTTTTTCTTTCACCAATGCTAGCATACAATGCATAAAAAACAATAAAAAGATGGGGAATGAGAAAATTTCACAATAAATTATTTTCGAACGGTCAGCAATCTCTTTGAAGCTTCACATTGCCCTCACGTATTCTCTAACAGCCTTCAATAGTTATAGAGATCGATTCACAGAGCACACCTCACTCATAGGCTTCCGATCTCTTCCACACAATCCATAATCACCATGAATGTAAACATAAAAGCTTTACTGACCTCTCAAAGGGATTTAGCACTCCATTGGTGAACAGAGAAGAGGTAGTTGGTGATTGATCACTCCCACAAGGCACAAAACCCTAGAAAATCTTTTGTCTGCCTTCAAAATGCTCTTTTCGATTTTTCTCAGCTTTTTTACCACTGCCAACACCGCCCAACGAATAGAGCATCTGAAAATATGGAAACTGCAACTTGAACGGACCGATTTGGAGCTCAGATGAAAAAGTTATGTCGGTTTGAAGTTCAACCAACCAGAAATAAGAAAATGGAATCTTCTTAACGCATATCGTGCACTCGCACTGCACGCAATCGTCACCGCCTTATGCATTGTCGAACGCTGATTGGTTGATGAGGAATCTCCTCTACCGGCCATTGGATAATCTTAAAAAGGCGGTTCTTTTTGCGCCGTTGGATCCTCTAATCACGACACCAACGCTCGGATCCATTATGATTCCTTCGATTAGAATCTAATCCGCCTTAATGCTGCGTGTGCGTCACACCAAATCACAAGACCTTTTACATGCGGTGCGACGCAACGTATTATGTTGCAACCGACCAATGACAAGACTCACGATGGAATCTTGACGGTGTCGCCGCATAGCACTCGAGCCCGCCTTGATCTAGGCCATCTAATCAGAATATCATCTAAGTGGCCGGCTCACGTTTGTGTGTATAAACCCCCCAAAGCTAAACCTAATCTCACGGCTTCATCTCTTCTCTCAATCTCTCTTTCTCAAACGAAACCCTAAAAGAGTAAATAGCACCTCCCAGACTGAGAGTCAGCAATGCCTCCCAGACTCTCAGTCACTCATTCTCCCTAATTCTCTCGACTCTCGACTCTCTCTCATGACTCTCATCGCACCACTCACCGTCGTTGCTGCCCTCTTTTCTTGATAAGCTTTGTGAGGAAAGCGAAATACAGAGCAACAGAGTCCTTGTTTCCCTTGCAACTCTCGACCTCAGGTGTTTCTCAGTGGCTACTCAAGTAAGTCTCACTTCTCTCTCTCTCTCTCTCTCACTCTCTCTCTCTCTCTCTCTCTCTCTCTCTCTCTCTCTCTCTCTCCCATTAAGGCCAGTTTTGTTTGATCTGAGATTTGGAACAATTGGATTCTTCTTACGGAGACGAAAGTCTTCGAATATTACACCCTGATTCCTGTTTAGGTATGAAATACACAACTGAAACACCTCTTTACATGTTCCACCGCTAGATTCAACTTGCAGAATTTATTGGCATTTTATTTCTTGATTTTGGGGTCTAATAATGATTGCATTCAAGAGGGTTGGTATTGCGATCCTCTCATTGAAGTTTCAGTCCAATTGATGCTTGTTTAAGAGAGTTCATAGAGATTTTGCCATAATTCCCAATTTCCATCTGAAACGCCGGTCAACAATTTCCATTCGTACTCGGTTTTGATTTGTTTCAGGTTCGTATGCAGGATTATACAAAACCTTGTGCGGTTTTGCTCCATCGATCATTAGAAGGGGTTTGTTTCTGTAATCAATTTGTTGTGATTAATCATGAGGAAGAGGGAGAGAGAGAACCCATGTGGGGTTTGTGGACATTATCACAAGTATGAAGAAGGGGAAGTTTGTGGGATTTGTGGCCATCGGATTGCTGCTTCAACAGAGAAAGTAGGATTTCAAACCAGTGCTTTTCCATCAGAGATATTTTTTTTTTAGAGTTTCTCTACTTGGGTAGTTATGATAACGCATCTCGATCTGAGCTTCTCAAGACGCAAGGGATCTCTAGTGTGCTCAATGTGAGTTCTTCATTTTTCGTTTTTGTAGAAAATATGTACTGTGAGTGAGAGAAGGATTGAGGATGACCATCATTTTTTTTCCATTTATCAGATCTTATGTTAAACACTTAAATTGATTATGATTTGTTATTTGATAATTTATTGTATGTGTAGGGTCAATCAGGGTCAATATCAGGGTCAATCCGACCCTGAATCAAGGTTGATCAGGCTTAACCCCGCCCAACCCGACCCTATCAGGGTCAATCAAGGCAGGTTAGGGTTAGGCCCAACCCTGCCAGGGTCAGGGTTAGGATTGTATATTTTCTGACCCTGACAGGGTTGGACAAGGTTAGAGTTAAGTTTAAAAAGTTAGGGTTGGGGGTTAGGGTTTTGAAAAATCCGGCCCAACCCAACCCCGTTGCAACCCTAGTTGGTAGCTTGTTTCAGCGAATACATATATTTAATCCTATTTCACATCAATGAACTGTAAAGATTACCTTTGTGATCACGACAAATATATGTTGCCATCAGTGAGGCCAGGTTAGAGAATCGGATAGGAAGTGGTGACCTTTTTGCTTGGGCAGCTGGTCTCCATTTTACTAGTGTTTGTAGATTGTTGAGGATGTTTTCCATCTCCAACCTTAAGTCGTTGTATTTTTATTTTTATTTTGGGGATTAAAACAGCATTACCGCCTCTCTCTTTTAGGAGTGTTATGTCATTGACGTGTGCGATGGTTTGGCATATTTTCGATTCTTGGATACAGACGACATGTGCTCTGTCCTCTTTTTGTGATACTGGTTCTAATAGATAAAAATTTCACCCGTCTCTCCTATAGTTTATCTTAATAACACGTACCTATTATTTTTAGCGATAATTACATTAACTTCCCCTATTTTTTGAAATAAAGTTCACACGGACTCTATCCGTTATGACAGGTCTGTTAGTTGACGACGTATAATCATCTTAACCAATTTGATAGAAAAATTACCCCTTAAATATGTTAACTTGTCATTTTATCCTTTCTAAACTTAACAAAAGACATTAGTTAGGTCGGATTGTGATTCTCTATCAACCATGTACTTCTCCTATATCGTTTCCTTGGGAGTATCAAACTATCAGGTAAGACTGTGATGATCTTGTTTCCTTTGACACCAGCATCAGCATTGTGTCTCCTTCTGGCCATGATCGTGACTTGAGAAATTTGATTTCATTGCCTCCTTTGCGACCGCCACGAGTACATGCAATAGTTTCCACCCAATCACTTTAGAGCCTGCTTCCTTTGAAGCTTCGAGACTTTTCAAAACCCCATAGACCAAAGCTCAATGAAAGCGGAGTCCCTTCAAAACCAGAAGAAGTTGACCCTTACTCTTTTTAAATTGTCAATTTAGTTCCAACATACCTCGAAATAAAAAAATAAAAAAAAGTGTGCTTGCTTGTCCCATGCAAATCTAAGAAGATGAGCAGTAGAGAGAAGAAGTGAATTCAAGCCACTGAATTCATTTTGACGTTAATAAAAGGTACCATATCTTTGAAGTGTTTCTTCTGTAGACAATAAACCATCTATTTAGTAATAAATGGGTGGCAAAGAGAAAAATAGGGGAAGCAAAGAATTCTTATGTACTAGATGTCTTCTTGCGATGGAATCCCATCCTTATGAGGTGGAATTAAAGTTAAAGCTCTTCCCAATGACTCTTTTCCAAGGGAAGCTTTGAGTAAAAAAAATTTATAATATTATCTCAAATCCTACTATTACCTCCGGATCAGATTGACTTAACCTTAACTCATGGAACATGATCCAGACCAAAACCAATTAACATAGAATATGAACTCCCATTAATCAATAAACTCAATAATTAATTAAGCTATAACATTTTATAAACATTTCAGCCTTAAAACTAGAATGTCGATTAAGGGCCTGTTTGATAAAATTTTTGTTTCTAGATTTTATGGATTCTGATTCCCAGGGAGTCATTTGGAGTAGAAGCGTGTTTGATAAGTCTGGTTGAATTCCAACTCCCACAGAGTGAACCAGATTCAGATAATTCCAGAATCCAAAATTTTGGAGTCATAAATACTTGCTCCAAACTATTGGATCAACTTTTTGAGAGAAAGAAAAGAGTCGACTCTCACATGACTCTCACTTGACTACCACCACTACCATCACCACCCTCACCCACCACCATCATCACCACCGCCACCGCCACCACCACCACCACCCACCACCCACCACCACCATCATCGCCACCACCACCCCACCACCCATCACTACCACAATGTTTTCTAGACTTCGATTGGGAGGATAGTTTATTATCAAACATGTTTCTAATACAAAGATGCTCTGGAATCCATTTCAGAATTGCATTATCAAACAAATTTCTACTCCAAAATAATTTTGGAATAGCTTGGAGTAGAATCCAAATTTGAACTAGAATCCAGAATCCAGAAACAGAAATTTTATCAAACGGGCCCTAAAACAAAAAAGGATTTGATGCTCCTTGTCCGTAACATAAGCCTCGGAAGCTTATGACTATTGGCCACACCTTGGGTAAAGTGCATCATAGCATCGAAGTTGAGACAAAGAATACCCTTTGTTTCTATACCATTATTACTAGTCTCAAACAACAGTCGAACCAAGCAATCCAAAGTGGTATTGCACAATTAAACATTGAATAGTGATAGAAGGGTTCCGGCATCTGAAAGCAAGGATATAATGTTTGAGATTGAGATTGGAATTTTGATTTTTATATATGAAATGTTGGGTTTGTGTCTTGTATTCTGTGGGGTCCAAACAGTTATCAAGGTTGTACTTGTATTTAAGTTTGAGTTTATTACATGTATGAGATAAATCTATAATTGTATGAGGATTAAGGTTTCTAAGGATTCCTATATATTATCTCTATGAGAAAAATCCTAAATAAAACTAAAAGTGTAAAAAACACTTTGTCAGGTGCAGAAAACTGTAGATTTTTCTTAAGAATAAATGAAGACTCTTTTTCTTTGAGTGGAGGTAGGCATCTTGCGCTAGGATGCCGAACCACGTTAAATCTTGTTTTTTATTTTGTTTTTATTTTATGCTTTCAATTTTCAAGTGGTATCAAAGTTAAGTTTGATAGATTAGTTACGGATCTGAAAAAGGAAGGAGATGGATGGAGACTAGTATGAGGAAGAAGAAGAGGAAAAAAAAATTTGAAAACCATACGAAGAAAAAGAATGGTGAGTTTTTTTTTTTTTTGTTTTTTTTTTTTTTCAAATCCTTTTTGTTATCGGTAATCATTACCTATGAAAGTCCTTATTACAATGGCACTATATTAGTGTCTCTTTTCTTTTTCTTTGGAACGGAGAGAGAGGAGGAAGATGTCACCTTTGGAGAATTTAAAAAAAAAAAAAAAAGGGGTGGGTTTTTCTTATTTTATTATTGGAAGTTATAAAAAAAAAAAGATATCACCGAAAAGAGACAAAGGTGAATATCAAATTGGAAAAATGATTTTTCTTGTCATCACTTGTGCTAGTAGGGATCATGGAGTTGGGAGTTGGGAGTTATAGAGTTCGACTCAGGTGCAGCGATGATGAATTTCAGTGGCTTGGTGGATCTAGTCGGATCAGAGAGTCTTTCTCTTGGATTTGATGGTGGATTTGAATCATGACAGGGTACGGGTAATAGCAAGTTGATGCTATACCGCAAGGTAAAGGAGGACTGACAGACTGCAGTGAGATATCGGATCTCCAGGTCCGCATTGAAGGTGCAGAGGGGAGAGGCTCGAGTTCCAGGTTTATCTGGAGTTGCAGATGATTGTGAATGACAGTGATCTCTCTGGTAAGTGCTATGACAGTGAGAGAGGTGGAGTCACATCACTTCGTACGACAGTAAGCTATGCGGGACACCTGAACGAGGTGTGAGTTATACCGATTTGGGCGTAACGGCTTGGCAGAGACAATGGACGTGTGTTTACGGAATCAACATCAACGGGTTCTTCTTCAAGGTGGCTTGCAGAATCCAAGCCGGGTAGAGATTTGTTAGGTTGATGTCTTGTATTTTGTGAGGCCTACACAGTTATCAGGGTTGTACTTGTATTAAGATTTGGATCTATTATATGTACATGATAAATTTGTAATTATGTAGGGATTATGATTTTTAAGGATTCCTATATATTGTCTCTGTGGGAAAAACCCTAGGTAAGACTGATGGAGGAGAACACTTTCTCAAATGCAGAGAATTGTAGATTTTTCTTAAAAATAAATAAGGTCTCTCTTTCTCTGGGTGGAAGTAGGTATCCCACACTGGGGTGTGGAACCACAGTAAATCTTGTTCTTTGTTTTTTTTTTTCTGTTTTATGCTCCTAATCCTAACATTGAAGAATCCTTATATCTACTAATTCAAACTTTTGAATTAAAAACTTGTCAGATATTTGTCTTTCTTCTTTACTAAAACTAGAACTCTTTTTCGCTGCGAATCGAACCAACGATATAGATTGTTAGTCGTATTTGTGAACACACATTTAATTTTTTTTTTTTTTGGGTAAATAACACACATTTAATCTTACACCTTCCAACAGTAAACTGAAGAGTGTCCTAGCTACTTCCTATTAAAAAAAAAATCTTGTATGGAGACTTAGGTCTTGAAAATATAATAAAATAACAATCGAATTTAGAGGCTGGACCTTGGAGACCGGAGAAAAGAGTGGTGATTTTTAATGGAGGTGCAATAACTTTGAAGCCTTTGTTTGTTGGTACAATGTTAGTGCTTGGGAGCCAGGCCTGTGTCATTAAACCGCCATGGATAAATATGTGGACCACTAGAGTGTTTCAAAATGATAAGATTCGAGCAATCAAGTCTTAAAGAGACTGATGGGAAGAACTGAGAAATACTTTAGTTTTGGATTTCAAGTGTATGATCCTTCATGGATCGGTTCTATATTTAAAGGGAAAAATATACAGTTGTAGCAAATCAATTTACAGTGTCTACAGCTTGGATTCCTAACATAATTACATAGTAAACAGCTCATGCATGGATATGATTGAGATCTATGAGGATTCTAGTGTACAACTCATGCATGGACAGCTCCTGTATGGATAATATTGAGATCTATGAAGATCCTGTTACATCAACACTTGCTGAAGATATTCTTGGTGACGATATGCATGGACAGCTCTTGTATTGATAATATTGAGATCTATGAAGATCCTGCCACATCAACACCTACTAGAGATATTGTTGGTGACGATTGAGATATCGTTCTATCACACCCCCTTAAGCAAAACGGGCCTTCATGCAAAGTGAGCTTGCCCCTTAACAATTTGAACCGTGTATGGGCTAAAGGCTTGGTGAGTATATCAGTTGTTTGATCGTGAGTGCTTACGTAACGAACGTCAAGCAACTTCTTTGTTACACGATCACGAACAAAGTGATAGTCGATCTCAACAAGCTTGGTCCGAGCATGCATAACGGGATTGGCTGCAAGATAGGTTGCACCAATATTGTCACACCATAAGACAGGAGCCTGAGCTAGCTTGAAGCCGAGGTCATGTAATAGATACTGAATCCAGGTGACCTCAGAAACAGTATTAGCAAGGCCTTTATATTCCGATTCGGTGCTAGAACGAGCCACCATAGACTGCTTTTTAGAGCTCCAGGTAACTAAATTGGTACCAAAAAACACACAATAACCGCTGGTAGATTTCCTGTCATCAGGGCAACCAGCCCAATCCGAATCGATGTAGGCTGATAAGGACAGGAGGGACAACGGTCGTAATTTGAGGCCATAATGAATAGTTCCCTTGATATACCGTAGTATACGTTTCACAGCCATCCAATGCTCTAGTGTAGGTGCATGCATAAATTGACATATCTTATTAACAGAATAAGATAAGTCAGGGCGAGTGAGGGTGAGATACTGAAGGGCACCGACAGTGCTTCTGTATACTTGTGTAAACCACTAACCGCCATCGGGGTGATGCATGGCTTTGCATCTTGCATACTTGTGCGAGCCAAGAGATCACAAGCATATTTGGATTGGGATAAATGTAAACTGTCGGCGAGATGGTCCACATGAACACCAAGGAAGTAATGCAGAGAGCCCAAATCCTTCAGTGTAAATTCACGACTGAGTTGTCTGATTAGAGTTTGAATAGCTGTAGTGCAACTATCGGTGACGATCAAATCATCCACATAAAGCAAAAGAATGAGTATATCCTTGTTATGTCTTTTAATGAACAAGGAGGAGTCTGCAGTGGATGTCTGAAAGCCAAGAGATAACAGATGAGAACTCAGACGATGGTACCATGCGCGAGGTGCCTGTTTAAGGCCATACAAAGCCTTGCTAAGGGCACAAACATGATTCAGGTACTGGGGATCAACAAAGCCTTGGGGCTGAGTCATGTAGACTGTCTCTGAGAGATCACCATGTAGGAAGGCATTGGTAACATCCAGTTGACGAAGAGACCATCGATAGGTGATAGCCAAGGATAATACGATCCGAATAGTGGTTGGTTTCACAACCGGACTAAAAGTTTCATCATAATCATACCCATACTGTTGAGTGAAACCACGGGCCACAAGCCGAGCCTTATAACATTCCAGTGAACCATCAGACTTTTTCTTGATACGATATATCCATTTGCAGCCAACGACATTCATAGAAGGAAGAAATGGAACTAAGGTCCAGGTACCATTCCGCACTAAGGCGTTAAATTCTTGAGACATCGCAGCCCGCCATTGGGGATCCTTCTGAGCATGAGTAAAACAGGTCGGTTCCACCATAGTATTAAAACACTGACAAGAAGGATGAAGTTTCACTTGCAAAGCTGTAGGAACTTTAGGTTTGTAAATATTATTCTTGGACCGAGTGATCATATGATGACCAATATTTTCTTCTGATGAAGTTGGTGGCAGAGGACGGGTCTGTAGCGGTGGGAACGTCGGTGTCTGGTGATAGCACCAGTCTAGTAGAGGGCGGAAAATCTGAGCTATGCACAAGTAAATCTGGGTCAGGTGGAGCAGCAGTAGGTGGTAGAGAAGCTCGTGAGTCGAGCAGTAGAGACGCCATAATGGGGTTGGATCGACACACCCCCTGATCCGTAATTGGCAATGGAATAGATAAATAAATCGACCTATCTTTTTGTGGCTGATTTTGTGGCATAGGAGTAGACTTTGAATAAGGGAACTCCTTTTCATTGAATACAACGAGCCGAGAAAAATATACACGCCCACTTGAAGGATCAAGGCATTGGTATCCTTTATGTTGAGTAGAATAACCCAAAAAGACACATCACAAGCTTCGATTGTCTAGTTTAGAGGTGCTATACGGACGTAGCCATGGATAGCATGCCACCCCGAAAACTCGTAGGGCTTTATAATCCGGTGCCTGGAGAAACAAAATTTCAAATGGGGATGCTTGTGCTGTACGATAAGAGGGCATCCGATTGAGGAGGTAAACTGCAGTGGCAAAGGCATAATCCCAATAGTACTTGGGAACATGGGAATGAGCCAAGAGTGTGAGTCCAGATTCCACAATATGACGATGCTTACTTTCGACAACGCCATTCTGAGCCTGTGTGTGAGGACAAGAAAATCTATGGATAATTCCATTAGAGGTCAAGTATTTAGTAAAAGGGATAAATTCCCCCCCACCATCAGACTGAAAAACCTTTATGGTGGTATTAAAAAAAATTTCAACTTGTATTTTAAAGGTAATGAATGTAGAAAGAGCCTCAGATTTGGTTTGTAAAGGATAAAATCAGGTGTAACAACTATAATCATCAACAAATGAAATGTAATAGCGACATCCAGAAGTAGAAATCACAGGAGAAGGGCCCATAAATCCGAATGTAATAATTCAAAAGGAGCATTACATCTAGTGACTCGACGAGAAAATGGAAGACGATGAGATTTGCCAAACTGGCAAGACTCACAAAACGCAGGACTCGAACTAGCAATTGGTAAATCATGCTTTGAAATGATAGGGGTGACAACTCTAGGAGCGGGATGACCAAAGTGCTCGTGCCAAGTGGAGTGAGAGGCGCATTCGCCTATCAGGGCTGTGGGATGGATTGAAGAATAACCACCAGGCTTATTAGGAGAAGAGACACCATGAAGGCGATATAGACCATCATTATTCGAGCCTTGTAGAAGGAGACCCCCCCCCGAGGATCGATCTTTCACACAACAAAATGAGGGATGGAATTCAAAGAACAGTCATTATCATGAGTAAATTGAGAAACAGACAATAAATTTTTCGTGATGCTAGGAACATGTAAAAGACTTTTAAGATGAAAGGAGGAGGATGGAGTATGCAAAGTAGAAGAGCCAATGTGGGAGATAGGCAAACCTGAACCATCGGCACAATGAACATTATCAGAACCAGAGTAGGGAACTGGATGGGAGAGATTACCCATGTCCGAGGTGAAGTGGTGAATTGCACCTGAATCTGGATACCAGGTAGTGTCCATCAGTGGAAGACCAGAGGAAGAGTGTTGTGCATAATGGACCGAGGGGGTGGGAGGGCCATGAAAACTAAGATTGAACCACTGATAGCACTGTAGGGCAGAGTGACTGGTTCGGTTGCAAACCTGACAAAGAACCTTGGGTCGCTGATCAAATGAATCTGCAGTAAATCGACCACGTCCCCGTCCCCTGTCGCAGCCTCGACTACGCCGCACATAACCTGACACATCAGGCGGTGATTTGACAGAGAGGTTAACAGAAGGAATTGTAGGGACTCGGCTTTGTAAGAGAGCCTCGTGGTTGTATAATATGCCGAGGAAGTCATCTAGTGACAGAGGGTCGAGGCGAGAAGTGACAGAAGTAACAAAACTGTCATACTCGTTCCCGAGTCCACTAAGAAGACTGAGCACCAGCTGATATTCAGGGACAGGTTTTGCAATGGCTGCTAGATGATCTGCCAATGTCTTGACTTTTTGAACATATTCAGCAAGGGATGAATCCCATTTCTTAAGAGAACGGAGTTGAAACTCCAAATGCATGATGCGAGCTTGAGAGTGAGAGGCAAAGTGTTTTTCAAGAGTGCTCCAAACCACAGCAGACGTGTCGAGACCGACAACAAGAGAGAAGACTGGTTCGGTAAGCGTAGACAGCAAACAACAGATGATGGTTTGATCTTGATTATGCCATTTGAGATAGGCAGAATCTAGAAGAGAAACACCAGAAGAGGAGGTGTCGGTGGTCTCTGTCAAAGAATATGTAGTGGAGGCTGCCTTTGGGGGACATGGAAAAGTCCCATCAACGTAGCCCATGCAACCATGGAGACGAAAGAGGGGCAGGAATTGCGCTCTCCAAAGAAGATAGTTCATATTAGCCAAACGAATAGGAAGGACATGGTTGATGTTCCCCCCGAAACTAAAAGGAGCAGGTGATGAGTTACCGGAGGCAGCCATGGAATAGTTCTCGAAGACAGGAAAAAAAATCGCTATGTAGTTGAAGCGAGCTCTGATACCATGAGAAATGCTTTAGTTTTGGATTTCAAGTGTATGATCCTTCATGGATCAGTTCTATATTTAAAGGGAAAAATATACAGTTGTAGCAAATCAATTTATAGTGTCTACAGCTTGGATTCCTAACATAATTACATAATAAACAGTTCATGCATTGATATGATTGAGAACTATGAGGATTCTAGTGTACAGCTTATGCATGGACAGCTCTTGTATGGATAATATTGAGATCTATGAAGATCTTGCCACATCAACACCTACTGGAGATATTGTTGGTGACGATTGAGATATCGTTCTATCAAGAACCTCCCTTCCTGATGCAAACTTCTGCCTCATCCTTCAAAGACGAAAGCCTCTCTCTCATCTCCTTTCTCAACCATTAGTCTTCTTATGCTTCTTTCAATCTCTCCTCTTTCCAACTTATTCTCCAGCAGCAAACCCACCCTCCACACAAGACTCACATACCTCGAGGGATCTGCATCCTCTCCCAAAGTCCCAAAGGACAGCTGCAGCCTGTCTCGGATGACCGCCATGTGACTCTCGGGTGAATTCGAGACCCACGTCTGAGTCAACTTTTGAGCCAATAGGGGGTGTCTGCTAGGACGTGGATCTCGGATTCATCCGAGAATCACTTGGCAGCCATTCGAGACAGGCTACCACGTCCTCCCAAAACCACTGGGAGGAGATGATGTGAATCTTACCACACGTTCACCATCTGGTCTCCAAAAGAAGGCCAACACAGCATTGGCACCCCTTTACTGATGCTCTCCAGCGTTGAGTTCCAACCGTTGTGGGTCCAAAACCCACCCACTGCAGGAGGAGCCAGCACCTCCTGTTGTGGGGCCCATTTGAGACTGCAGCCCTTTCCACTTTTCATTTCCAGGAACCCATCAGGCCACAATGTTTCAACCCTTTCTGAGCCATGAACCAAGTCAGATCGAACCACCCACAAAAAAGGGGAGTTGTAATTGGCTAGACCCCAAGCCATCTCCACAAATTCAGCCTCATCGATGTTGGCTAGGCTTCCGAACCTGACATAGATTACAAATTTAGGTGCTTGTGTATCTAGCCATGCGATGCAGCTTCGGTCTTGAATCAATAAACTACTAAAAGAAGCTGGGAAGACTTTATGCAAAGGACCTATGGTGAAGACTGGGATTGGAAATTGTTAGCCAAATTTGACAAGTCCCGATTGTTCAAGGTGATGAAAGCTGTTCCAAATAATTTCATATGAGGCCTTGATTTGATTGGATTGAGATCGTCTCTAGTCCATTCAGTTTGTTCAGTCGTGAACGAACTGACTGGAATCAAAGGCACGCCTATCAATGTATTGGGGGACATGTCTTGTGATTCCAGTCCGTCAGATCACGACTGAACGACTGAACAAACTGGAGACGATCTTTTTTCTAATTTGATCCACCATGTTGCTGAGTAATTGGTACAGGGTCTCTCGGTCATGCGTGTTCGCCATAGGTAGATCCTTCACCTTCAGAGGTGGAAGTTCCGTTAATAGGGTTGCCAATTCAGAATTTGAAAACAAAAACTAACATAAATTTTATTAAGGAAAAAAAGGTTTTTTTTTTTTTTAATAAAAAAGAGGGAAGGGGATGCTTATATTTCAATATTTTTCTCTTATATGTACATAGTACATGCTATCTAAGATATCGTATATACCAAATAAAAATTGTACACCAAATAAAAATTGTATTGAAATCATACCAAACTGGTATAGTAATGGTATAAAAATTTAAAATCTTTCAATATTGATATCATCATTTTGTCTTTTGTATCATAGCGAATATCAAATATCATACCTATTGACACCTTATGTAGAAACAGTAGCGGGGCAATCAAAACCTTTGGCTTAAACTAAAATAGAATACAAGTGAGCCCCACCATCTACTCCCATTGAAATCAGGATCGAAACTGTCATTGCTGATTTATTAGTGATGGAAAATCTATATTTTTGGATTCATCTTTTGACCATGCATGTTTTTGAAGACTATATAATCAAGCATCCAATAGCTCCAACATTCTCACTCAATAAATTACTGGGAACATTAACTTCAGCTCCATCTCATCCCAACGCATCCATTTGGTGGGGAGGAAGAAAATGGGTCCCCCTACTAGTTTAGGGCATCCGGCAAGAGAAGTGGGAAGAAAATTTCTTCGTTTAAGTCGTGAAGTCGAAATCAAGTGAGAGGGAAAAAGAATGTTATATTTCAAAGGTTAATCTTATATTGTTTTTATAGGAAATTTGAAATAAGTTGATATGGTCTTGAGTTTCTTCATCTTATAAGGCAATTTTAGGGGTGTGTAAATTCTCTCAAGGTTTGTATCAATAATATACTAATATCAGAGCAGTCATACCACGGATCCTACCTTTCATACAGAAGGGGCGATCTGATGCCAGAGGTAGGTTGCCGTGGACGTTGGTTCAGAAGTGTGATCCCATATTAACCTTAAGTAGGTTAATCCCGTAAGGGATTTGATATGATCTAGGCACTCCGATGTTGGATTGGGACTTTAGAGATGACACAAGGGTCTCGCTTAATGTCACCTACTTGGTGACAAGTGTTGGCACCGATCCCCCTTTAATACACACTTATTGGTCATTTTGGAAATCACAATATATACAGGTAGTTTTGATATTAAGGGGAGGGGCGTTCAAACCCTTTGGTGACATGTCTATCACCCAAGTTGCTTGATAACTAGTTTTTCCCTATGAAACGACGAACTTTTGAGATGAAAACTTAACATAATATCAGAGCTTTAAATTATCTCCTTACAGTCACTCAAAAGATAGACCACATATACCACACGTATTGCCACCAAAAAGAAGGACAACACGTGAGGGAGAGAGTGCTGGAAATAGTCCCATGCCACATTGGTAAAGTCTAAAATCTTGGGTGCCGATCTATATTCATATTTCAACGAGAATATTTGCAAGGGGAGTTATTTCTATTCTATAAATTTGGATGGTCTAGGTTAAGCATAGTCTATCCTATTCATGGATTTTGTTCACGGTATCAGAACGAGTATCTATATTGGTATCAAATTATAGGTATCAATCAGGATGTGGCATACCTTTTTGGTATCGGTCAGTCAATATCATCCAATATCAGCCCATATCGATCAGGTATCGATTTGGTATTGGTCCCTATACTGATTCAGTAAAATGATATTGTATCGATCAAATATCTATATCAGTCATGACTAATACTGAAACAATTTAATCGATGCGAAACCAACACTGACACCTCAAACCATGGTCCTACTACTATTAAAAATCATGTGCAAATATTCTTTATGTGTTCCACTAGCATGAAATCTTTTGCCTATATGGAGAGTGAAGGGAAGAAAAAAAAAATAATATATATATATATATATATATATATATTCATAAAAAATAAAAAAAATAAAAAAAAACAAAAAAAAACATAGTTTGCATACGCAACTGGTGGCTAGCATGAAATCTTTGGCCCATGTGGAAAGTAAAGAGAAGAAAATGATAGCAAGAGCACAGTCAGCGTATGCAACCAGCTCAAGATAACTATCCAAATCCTAGTCAGCGTATGCAACCAGCTCAAGATAACTATCCAAATCCTCTTCTTCCAGAGGTTTGAGAGGAGGGGCAGCAACTCCGTTAGATGACCGACACCTCAAGCTCAGGTGAATCTAAGCCCTCCATCTGAGACGACACCCCCTTGTCAGCTCGGATGGTGGGCTCGCATTCACCGGAGCCCAAGGTGTCAGCCATCTAACGGGGTTGTCGCCCCTCCTCCTGAACCTTGGGAGGAGAGAATATGGATCCCTCAAGATAAAGAACAAAAATAACAAGAAAACGCTATGTCAGCCTTAGTCTTCATTACGTCAATCGTGGCGCACTTAGCGCTCCGCTCACATTAAATTAGCTTCGGCTCCTTGAAAGTAAGAAAGAAAAAACAAAACACAAGAACTTTGAGAGAATAAAGTGTATTGCAATAGAACTCATTTAACAAACTAGATTGCTTAGTGGTGCCTTAACAAATGAAACCATCTCTATTTATAGGTATCAATGGCTAGAATGAATGGCTAAGATATTTACATGTATTTTACCTCTAATAATTGAGCTATTATCGTCTTCAATTGCTGGATCCTCCAATCGAGGATCCAGCGGTCTCTCTTAACCAGGCGCACCTACCTATGTATTAGTAGGCGCACCGAGTTAAAGAGAGACCGCTGGATCCTCGATTGGAGGATTCAACAATTGAAGAGGAAAATGACTCCTAATAATTGGGAACTTTCTACCTTTACAACCTAGAATTTTCCAACCTCCTTCGGAGAGAGCTCTTCATACATAGAAATGTAGAGATTTCTGGAAAACTAATTTGGAACACACCAGCAATCCCAGTACATATGTGTCTAGAATTCTAAAGGATAGAGTGATAGACCATGACCAACCCATGGTCCAACCCACGGATCATGTTGTCGGGTTGCGGGTAATAAAACACAGCATTGAAATATTGAGAAAAACTTAAAAGGCATACCTGTGGGGAGGTAACGTTTCTGTCTCAAAACTCGAATGGCGTTGAAGGCAAGTAAGCATTCGATGCTACTGGTCCGTCACACAAACCTCCGAAGCTTAAGACTGTCGGCAACACCTTCGGTAAAGTGCATGAGAGAATCCGAGATGAGACAACAAATAACCTCTGCTTCGGCTTCTGCGCTTCTGTTAGATGCATGAGATAACAATAGAAACAAGCAATCCCGAAGTGGAACTGCACATTTGACGTTGAGGAGTACTAAAGTGGCTACCACATCTGCTGAAATCGAGGCTGGGGTGTCCGAGATGCCGTCGGGTATGGGGATGAAGACGAAGTCAGGGTAATTGGATGAGTTGGGAAAGTTGAAGAGTGTGGACGATGGTGATGGAGAAGCCTTTCGAGTGAAGAATGGAAGCTAGCTGAAGCATCGGGTTTATGTGACCCTGGAATGGACATGGGAGTAGCATCAACCGAACTCTTTGGTTCCATCTGATTCTTACTTTGGGCTTTTCTTCGTCTTGGAACTCTCTTCAATTTTCATTACAGTCTGCTAAACAAGGTCTAGATATTGCTCAAGCCCAAGGAAGAGCTCAACCCAAAAGACTAGTCTATTAGGTAGGAGAACCCCAAAACTTAAGAACCATACTTAATAGGTATGAGATTCCAATGTGGGATCATAACATTGCCACCCCTTTTTCAAAGCCTACGCCTATGTCGGCCCACTCTAGATTGCCCACTCTGGACGGTTTTCACTTTGCTTTACTAGGTAGCCCTTTCCCATATCACTCCTTCTCTAGGTCGCCCCTCCCGCAGCATCGTCTTCTCAATGAAAGCACCAAATGTTACAACTCAAGCCAAGGGAGAGCCCAACTCAAAAGACTAGTCTATTAAATGAGAAAACCTCAAAACTTAAGAACCATACTTGATAGGTATAAGATTCTAATATAGGATCATAATAGAGCACCAGAGGAATAAATCCTTGGGCTAAGAGTTTGGGCCAGCTCCACGTAAGTAGAGAGGATCCCATCACCGATCATGAAGTGTGGGATCCACCATTAGATATGGAGATCCATTGCGCATGAATAATGAATGACAGGTTCAGGTGATCCATTGTCAATTAATCATATACTGAGCTAGATCTAAGGTAGGGTTGCCAAGTGGGTATGGTGGGGTTGTGAAAAATTGTCTTTTTGTTATCCTCCTAATCAAAATATATTTCTTATATATCATATTGATTGCAGCAAAGAATTCAGCCTGTTGGGTACATGCGTGAACCTGATAAATATGTATTTAATCAAGTTTTATTTTTCTTTAAAAAAAATCATAAATATTTACTAATAGGTGTAGAATGATTTTTTTAAAACACAATAAACAAAAACTTAATCCTCTTGCTAGCTGCTTAGGGGTGGGCTGAGCCTAATATCAGTTGGGCTTATTGACTCACATATCCCGTTTTCATATTTATTTTACGTATAATATATGATTTTTATAAGAAAAAAATTATAACTTCATTATCCAGTATAAGTGAGTTACTGACTCACTTAATTTTTAATAAAATTTCAATATCCGTTTTCAAGAGGTAAAAGAATGATAAACTTTTCAAATTTCCTCTCCTTAGAGATCGATTACCTCTTGTAAATAAACATTAGAAATTTTTTAAACAAGTACAACGTTGAATGTAAAATTAAACATCTAAACAAACAGAGTCTATGCAATTTTGTATTGGGAAAAAAACTAATGATAGTGAGAGGTAGAATCAGGTTCTTCTCCGAATTAAATTGCAAAGACTGATGATGGCAGAGAGGACCGAGCTTTTCCAAGGAAAGAGCATCCCAAGTTCGAGATATTTTGTTGGGTTTTGATCGAGACTGTTGGATTTTAATTTAACTGGCTAAATTTGGTTGGAAATGATAAAAGAAATGTTACGTAAAAGTGAAATTTATTTTACCTGTAAAATATATTTCACAATCAAACATCCAAAATTATTTTTCCAGGGAAATAAATTATATTTAATAGTTGGAACTTGGAAGAGGATGATAAAACGATAATAGTTGTCGAAAATCAAGTAAAATTTAATGTTGGGATTCAAATCCTCTCGTCCTAGAGATTTGGGAGGAGAAAGGATGCCCCTGTTGGATGGTCGACACGTGGGGCTCGGGTGAATCCGAGCCCTCCATCCTAGTAGACACCGAGCGAACAAGCTGAGCCGACAGGGGATGTCAGCTAGGATAGAGGGCCCGGATTCACCCGAGCTCCACGTGTCGGCCATCTAACAGGGGCGTCCCCCTCCTCCCAAACCTCTGGGAGGAAAGGATGTGGACCCTTAATGTTGCCTCTTAAAATAACGTTTGCGGTTGATAGGTTCTTGCTAATGTAGCCAAGCTATAATAGAAAGTGCTATGTGGCAATTGAGTGACGGTAAACTGTAACAGAGGAAGTCAATATGGCGGATTTGCATATTTTGATAGGATTCAGACTTGAGAATTTATGGTCATTACTAGATTTGATATGGGAGAATGTGTCTCCTCCATCGTAAAGCTTTGATACGTGCACACTAGGGACCCAAGCCCTCGTGAGAAAACCCTCGTAATTACGACCAAAACAGCCATTTTGAGAGCTTCAACGCATCGCCATCATAAGGGCCTCGACGCCTTGCCATCATAAGGGCCTCAATGCCTTGCCGTCATAAGGGCCTCAACGCCTCGCCATCATAAGGGCCTTAGAGTCTCGCCATTGTGGAGGCCTCGGAGCCTCACCATTGTGAAAGCCTAGGAGCCTCACCAAAAATAGGCCCCACTGTACAAGTTCATGCGCATTGTGCCAGCTGGATGGTAACTTATGATTGGGGGCCCACCTTGAGAAACCTGACTACAAAGAGAGAGATTTTCCTAATATCCGTTATGCAGTAATCAACGGAATCTTGAAGTGGAGATCCCACTATCTAATGACTCAGCATAAGATCACCTAATTTCCAAATCAGCGGGCGTAAGTCACACTCCAGGGGAGGACATTCTGCCACGATAGAAGACACGTCCAGTTTCCATATTAAGGTCACTCCTAGCCTATAAATGGACAAAGTAGACACAGGTAAAGACACTGATAATTTTAAGCTTTCAAACTCAGGGCAAGTGAGCTACCCGAATCCCCTTAATACAAAGGGACATATTTTCTTATCTGTCCCATACTGCTTGTCCATCGAGCTAACTAAAGCATCGGAGTGGCCAAAGGGTGTCTCCACCCGACCATCACTGCGGTGTTATTTCTTCCTTGTGAAGGAAATTTGATCGAGCTAAGGACCAATCTAGTTTGAGGCAACAACAGTTTGGCGCCGTTTGTGGGAAACAGTAAAAACTTGCATATCTAAACTAGTGAATGTCATCAATAGAAATCAGGTACCGAAAGAGAATGAACACCAACCAGCAATCAATCAACAGCAATGCTGGGGAAAATCTCCCTCTGAGAACCAACCCACCACGGGGCGTGCATCCTCCAGAAGGCGTCCCTGGAGCAAATGACGCCCACATCCCTGCTTTCAACAACCTCGCTCCAGAGGCAAAAATATCACCACCAAACTCCCCTCAATATGTAACAAGGGAACAGTTCGATAATGTGGCACACCAACTAGAAATCTTGATGAAGCGGCTGCTGGATCAGCCACCAGCAGCGAATGTTCAACCCGTCCCCGACACAAGGCATCAAGAAAGGAACCAAGGCCTTCCTAAACACCGTAGGCTACAGGATCAGCAAAATAATCAGAACGCACCTCGATGCGAGGTCACAAAGAGAAATGCTCCAGGGGCACCTCCACATCAGGCCCAAGGGTCAGTAAGCCACCGTTCTAAGAGAACCATGGGGGCCATACCGGATAGGTCACAAGGGGCGAGCTAGGCATCTTCTTCCAGTACTTCGGCTGCAAGTGTTCACTACAGTGTGAGTAGAATTCCTGCCTCGGAGCAATTGGGGCCGCAGCAGCCACCTCATGACGATGTCCAAGCAAGACTAAAAGCTGTCAAATTACAAAGAGTTATTGTCAAGGCTCAGCCTTGCCAGAACGAGGGCAACGTGGAACAAGAGCTTCGAGACTTAAGGGCTCGATTACAGCGAATGGAGGAGGGTCGGCCAAACCCTCCTCGACACATATATTCCACAGAGAGTGCTCTATCCAAGCACATTATGAGGACCTGCCTTCCTCGAGGTTTTACTATGCCATCTATTGCAGCCTATGATGGAACCATTGACCCAAAACATCACCTAGATTTGTACGTGACACAGGTGGCAGTCCACGCGTATCCAGAAGAGATTGTTTGTCGGGTGTTCCCTACAACCCTCAAAGGGGTAGGAAGACTATGGTATAGCAGTCTACTCAGAGGACGATCAATTCCTTTGAAGAGCTTGCTTCTGGTTTTCTAAGCCATTTCCAAAGCCGACGAAGCCAGAGGAAGACCTCGAACAACCTGAGGGATTGCATCCAAGAGAAAGGCGAAACAC
The DNA here is from genome assembly GCA_028583415.1 of Protea cynaroides. Taxonomy (NCBI): domain Eukaryota; kingdom Viridiplantae; phylum Streptophyta; class Magnoliopsida; order Proteales; family Proteaceae; genus Protea; species Protea cynaroides. Next base: position 50,109,774 of record CM053269.1, on the reverse strand, counting down.
TCAGGGCCTTTCTTGATCTTTTCAACCTGGAGGCCCTACAGGTCAGAGGCCTCAAAGACTCAGTTCACAAGACCACGCTAGAAGGTGGTATCAGGGACCAGAACCTGATTTTTTCTTTGGCCAAGAAACCCGCTATAACCCTGGCATAATTACAGGCACGGTGTGAAAAGTACGCCATGAGGAACTTGGCCACCAAAAAAGATAAGGCAGTAGAGAGGCCTCCACTCCCGACCTAAGAAAAAAAAGATAAAAAAAAATCGAGGGATTCAACCTTCAAATGAGAGCCCTCCAAAAAGCCAAAGAAAGAAAAGATAGCTGCGGCAGAGAACCCAAATTTTCAGCTTTATGAAGACTACCACCCACTCTGATAGAAATATTCATGGTGGAGAAATCTCAAACATCATTTCAAAAATTAGGAATGATGAATACTGAGCCTCGAAATAGGAATCCGTGACTATTTTGCGCTTCCCATTATAAGCATGGGCATACCACAAATGAGTGCCAACACCTTCGAGATGCCATCAAGGAGCTAATCTGAAATGGAAAGCTCAGAAAATATGTTGATAGCAAAAGGCCAGCTCCTCCAGGATCAGCATCGAATGTGTCTGAGCCAAATGATTGTCAGACCAAGGCTGAAAAGAACAAAGGAAGAAAGGATGATAATGACAAAGAAAATGTTGACGCAGGGAATACTCCCTCCCTAGTCAGACCCACCATCAGTGCAACCTACATGACAAAAGTTGTCCCAATGAAACCTGAAAGAGTGGGAAAGCACGGTGGAGGGCGAACGAAGTCTCCACCCATGATTGATGAAGGCCTCAACAAAAGCTTATGGGTCCAGTGCTATGATGAGCAGATTCCTACTGAGCCTGCTTATGGTCGAGGAGGACCTAAGGTCAAAGCACTGCTAGAATTTTGGGAGAAACTATACCAACTAGACCTCCCATGGGTTGAGATCAGACTCCCCGACCATGTCACCGCTTCAAACCTCGCCTTTCTAGTCCAAAAGGTACATCCGATCATATTAGAGAGATATGTGATTATCGAAGGGTTGGTAGCAGGTAACACCTCGGCTAGATCCGCAAAAGCCTATGCCAAGGAGCTAGATGATGTAAAATTCACTCCAAAAAATCTTGGATCAGGGATCTCTTGATCTTCAGTGATGATAACCTGATAAATGTCATATAACCCCATGAAGATGCTCTCGTAATTACTATGGTCATAGCAGATTTCGATGTTAGTCAGATTATGGTTGATACCGAAAGCGCAATCGACATCCTCTATTATCACACGTTCCAGAGGATGAATTTCACCAATGAAATGTTGGGACCTGTAGTCTACACTTTGACAAGCTTCACTGAAAATTCTGTCTACGTAAAGGTAAGGATTCTCCTATCTTTCATTATTGGAAGCAAGCCAACTCGGAGGGTCATAAATGTGAAGTTTTTGGTGGTCGATCTCCGAGGCAGTTACAATGTGGTTCTCGAAAGTCCCTATCTGCACTGTCTCAGCTTATCAACTTACTATCAGGTCATCAAGTTTCTCACTGATCACGAGACTAGAGAATGCAGGGGAATCAAAAAATCTCAAGACAATGCTATGACATCGAATTAGGAAGAATGCCTAGAACCTTGGATCCCATCGAGGGCAAAAAAGCCACCAAAAGCTCCAAGAAGAAAGGAAAGGCCTCAGTTCAGTCTATCATATTGGAGGATCTGAGGGATGACCCAGGACTTGAAAAAAGAGCTCCCCACTGAGGAACCCCTGTAGAAGGACTAATCCAGATTCTCCTTTCGGAAGATCAACCTGAACGCACCTTCCATATTGGTGTCACTTTGCAGGGAGAAATGCAGGACGAGCTCATTTCTTTCATCAGGGAAAATGCAGATATAGGTGCATAGTCGATAACAGATATGCTAGGAATCGACAGGAGCCTCATGGAGCATCACCTGGCTGTCGACCCTCAGCATAGTCTGGTGAGGCAGAAAAAAAGAAGTTTTGCATCTGACAGGAGGGACGTAATAAACAAGGAGGTTGAAAAACTCCTTCAAGCTGATTTTATAAGAGAGGTGAAGTATCTTGAATGGCTATCCCATGTTGTAATGGTACCAAAGTCGGGGGATAGATGAGAATATGTATTGATTATACCGACCTCAATAAAGCATGCCCAAAAGATAGCTACCCCCTACCTTGGATAGACCAATTAATAGATACCACCTCAGGCCATGAATTACTTTCATTCATGGTTGCTTACTCCGAATATAATCAAATCTTTATGAGTAAGGACGATGAAGAAAGCACGAGCTTCATCACCAGCCAGGGGACATACTATTACAAGGTTATGCCCTTTGGCCTAAAAAATCACAAGAGCTACTTACCAACTCCTGGTGAATAAAATCTTTAAAGACCAGATAGGAAAAATATGGAAGTGTATGTCGATGATTTCCTAGTCAAGAGCCTGAAGGCTAGGACACACATTGACGATCTTCGCGAGGCCTTTGGAGTACTCCAAAGACATAACATGAAGCTAAACCCCATCAAATGTGCTTTTGGGATGCAATCTGGAAAATTCCTTGAGTTTATAGTATCTCAACGAGGGATAAAGGTCAATCCTCCTAAAATAGAGGCTATACAAGATATGAAGCCACCTAAAAATGTAGAAAAAGTATAGGAACTGACAGAGAGGATCACAGTCACCGGACGCTTCATGTCAAGGTCGGCAGATCGGTGCATGCTATTCTTCCAAACACTCAAAGGGAACAAAAAGTTCGAATGGACTCCAGAATGCCAGCATGCATTTAGGGAGCTAAGGAAATACTTGTCGACCCCACCGGTATTAGTCAAACTTGAGACTGGGGATGAGCTCCAACTTTACCTGGCTGTCTCGTCTGTGGCAGTTCGTGCAGTATTGGTCAAAGAGGTCGAAAAGATACCAAGCCATAGAGAAGCATGCTTTGGCATTGGTAATGGTCGCAAGAAAGCTAAGGCCCTACTTTCAAGCCCATACAATTGAGGTTCTGACAACAAAGCCTCTAAAAAAGATCCTCAAGAGGAACGATATGTCAGGAAGGATGATTAATTCGGCTGTAGAGCTTAGGGAATTCGACCTCCACTATAAGCCAAGGACATCAATCAAGGCCCAGGCCTTGGCTGATTTTTTGATTGAAAGTATATTGGTAAATGATCCAGCCAACCCTAACACGGCCATACAAATAAGTCCACAGACCCTTACTCTTGAACCAGCCTCGCCACCTTGGAAACTATTGGTTGATGGAGCATCCAGTGAACATCAGGCAGGGGCAGGTGTAAGACCCGCACGCCACGAACCCGGTCTTACCTTACATTTCGTGTTATGACCAATCTACATATCATGGCTGAGCCAAGTGGACCAAGTGCGTAAAGAAACCCAAGACCCAATATGAAATTTAAGTAAAAAACAGTCAAAGTGAGGGTAGGGTCGCATGCCTAAACGGATAGGGTTGACCCCACCTCAACAGAAGTCTAACCCATGACTTTTTGGTCGTGGGGTCGCATGTTTTAAGTAGGGTCTTGGATTATGCGACCCTACATCCGACCCTACATGCGACCTTATACCCTAGGGTCTCACGTTTTAAAAAACGTAGGGTCTTAGTACATCAGTCCCTACGTCCGACCCTACGAAAATAGCACGAACTGGAAATTAGAAAACTTTCCTAATTCCAAGGGGATCTTTCCTAAACTCATTGGGGATTATTATGGAGGGTTTTTCTCTATAAATAGGACGTCCCTAAGCCTCTTTCACTCCTTTAAAATCCTAATTGAAAGTGAGAGCAAGAGAAAGAGAAGGAAGAGAAGAATAGAAGGAAACTTGAAGAAGAAGACTAAGGAAGAGAAGGAAACTTCAGAGAAACCTCTGAATAAAGGTATGAACCTAATTCTTTACCTGAATAAGAGATCCTAGAATAGTTATGAAGAACATAGGAGTAGGAGGAACCCAAATCATCCATCCATGGACAAGTTTCAAAAGATTCCATGGAGAAAATCATTATGGACTATGAATAGTATATAACTTGTAGTTTTGAGCCATAGAATAATCATAGAATGGACCATGAAAGTAAGCCAAAGGATCCAAACATAAAAGAATGGACTTTAGAATGAAAGGTCGACTCAGAATACGTGTGGTCACATGTAGGGTCGAATGATATCCGACCCTACGAGACCACAGGATCGATCACATGCCCTCGAGAAGTCCTACGGAGGGTGTGGTCGCACGTAGGGTCGATTGGTATCCTACCCCACATCCGACCCTACACCCTAGGGTCGCAGAAACTGTTACCCTAGGTGCGACCCTACCTGCGACCCTATGATTTCAACTAGTCTAAATTTAATGAAATTAATTCTTATTAAAATCTATCGACTTGTTAGGCCTTTTCAGTGGTTTAAAAGTGAATTATGAAGCTTGAACGAGGATCTACTAGCAATCAAAGGTGAGGGAACAAGATCTAAACTAATTGACTAATAATAAACCGTTTTCATTTATTGAGTCCAATACCATGTATGATTCTATGATTGTATGATTGTAATGTGCATATCACATGTCGTCTACTATTCCTGTTATTACTGTTCATGCATATTTAATTCAGTTTATTTACAACATGATGATGATGATGATGCTAGAAATATGCATGTGAATGTTTGTGTGTGGTTAGTGTACTTGATGCGAGTGGGGCATCAGGGGAAGTGTGATGCGCTGCGGTCCTAAGCACTTTAGCTCTCTCTCTACTCAAGTCTTGTCCACTGACATCGTCGTATCACCATTACCTTAGCAGAACTATTACGTCGTAGGGCATCAGGGGAGGTGGTCTCGGACCGTATAGTCTCTGACTCTATCGGGGGGCCTTAGCTCTATCTCTATGGACGTATTGAGGGATGCTGGGGTGAGGCCTTGGATACACTGTTTGACATTAGGATTGGTTAGTTGCGAGCCCAGTTTGCAAGTCCTCGCTAACAGGGGCTTACGCGTTGATATGGGTAGAACATCAGGGGAAGTGTGATGCGATGCGGTCCTAAGCACTTTAGCTCTATCTCTATTCCATGGTGGGGTGGATGTGGACGACAATGGTGTTTGATCCGTTGGGTGGGCTTACACACCCTGTGTATAGAGGTGAGGCGGCCACCAAACCTTTCTATTGCACATTGCAAACTTATGAACCAAACCAAATATATGAATTGAATGCATACATATGTTTTGTTGCATTGTTTTGTTTACTCACTGAGCTCAAGTTGGAGAACTGACCCTCGTGCACGAAATTCTTTTTAGTTTCTGATGTTGCAGTTATTACGATTGAAGATTTTATCAACACGCCAACATACGAATAGGTGAAGGCTATGATGAGCAAGCTGTGGAGGACTATTGTGATTCGTTAAGCAAGCGTTTCAACTATGGATACGCTTAGTGTTTAACTTTCATATTTGGATATTGAAATATGTATTAAATTATGTTTTGGTTTAACAAAAATGGGGATAGCCTATTCGAGATCCTGGTTGAACCATTGGTTTATTGACGGTTCATCACACCATTCTGGTTGGTGCAGAATTGGGGTGTGACAGCAGGGGTGGTGTTAATCAGCTCAGAAGGCTTCAAAATCAGGAGTGCGACAAAATTTGGTTTTGTTGTCACCAACAACGATGCCGAATACGAAGCACTGATTACGGGGCTTCAACTAGTGAAATGTCTTATGGTTACTCGCATCTCTGCTCACAGTGACTCCCAAGTTGTAATCAAATAGGTGACTGGAGACTACAAGGCTAAGGTAACAAAGATGTTGGTAGACCTCGAAAAGGTTAAGGAACTAACGGGGACCTTCCAAAACTTTGAAATCAGAAGCATCGACAAAGAGGACAACACTGAAACGGATGAATTATCCAAGCTCCTGAGCAAAGATTTGTCATTTGCTGATAATTCGATATAACTGAGTTAGCTAGACAAACCAAGCATCACCCCAGAAGTTAAAATCAATATGCTCAAAAATGAGCGATGCTGGATGGATCCGATCCTAGACTTTTTAAAAAATGGAATACTTCTAGATGATCGCAAGGAGACAAGAAAGATACAAACAAGATCAAAATGGTACATTGTGTATGAAGATGTTCTATATAAGAGAGCATTCTCTACCTCTACTGAGATGTCTGTGACCATCCGAGGCCGAAGGAGCTATTGTTGATGTGCATGAAGGATTCTATAGGAGTCACCAAGCGGGTCAGACTCTAGCTCAAAAATTAGTCAGGCAGGGCTATTACTTCCTTAACATTGTAAAGTAATGCGAAGAATATGTGAGAAAATACATATAATGCTAGAGGCATGCCAAGATCCAGCGACAACCAACTACCCCACTGCAGTCGATCGCGAGCCCAATCCCCTTTGCGATATGGGGATGGATATCTTAGGGCCATTCCCCATAGGCTGAAGCAGAGTAAATTTTTTATTGTAGCTATCGATTACTTCACCAAATGGATAGAGGTGGAGCCATTGCCCAAGATTACAGCATCAAAAGTAACTGAATTTCTCAAACTTTCTATGGTCTACCGGTATGAGATACCACAGATGGTGGTTACAAACAACAGGAAATAGTTTGACTTAAACAAATTTCGTGACTTCTGCAAACAATACAGGATAGCCCAACATTTCACCTCGGTGCATCACGCCTAGGCAAATGGCCAAGTCGAGGTGACAACAAGACTATCCTCGAAGGACTAAAAAAGAGAATCGCACAAGAAGAGGTAATAAATCAAGAATTACTAAGTGGGTTGAAGGATAGGTTAACAGAAGAAAGAAAGAAATTGGTGGAAGAACTTTCCAGTGTCATCTGATCCTATAGAACAACCAGTAGAACACCAATGGGGGAAACACCCTTTATGCTCAGCCATGGGCCAGAAGCAGTCATATCCATTGAGGTCCTCCATAGATCATTCCGAATAGCCAACTTCAATGAAGAGATAAATCGAGAAAATATGTTAGTAGGCCTCGATATCCTAAAGGAAGTGAGGGGAGCAGCACACCTAAAGAATGTAGCGTACCGGGCTCAGGTAGCTATCCACTACAACAAAAAAGTAAGAGAAAAACTGTTCCAAGTAGGTGACCTAGTTCTGAGAAAGGCTTTAGCCTCGAAACTCACAAGACAAGAAAAGTTGGCTCCTAATTGGGAAGGACCATACAAAGTGGTCAAAACAAAGAGGATAGGAGCATACCACCTTCAGAGGATGGATGGGGAGGCTATCCCAAGGACATGAAATGCATCGAACCTACGAAAGTTTTAGTCGTAAAATATTATAAATCAAGAAAAAATCAATAAAGATGTTTGGTTACAAGAAACACGACTTACTTAATGTAAAGATTATCTTCAACACCCTCGGTTGCCCCAAGGGCCTCAAAGTTTGGAGGGTGGATAATTATCTTAAGAGATAAAAGGTGGCTTCAGCACCGAAGATACAGTCAAGGTGTCGAAGCATGGAGGGTCGACACCGTCGAAAAATACCTCAGTCATTAAGAATTATCTTCGACACCCTCTATTGTCCCAAGGGCTTCGTCGAAGCTCGAAGGGTGGATAATTATCTTAAGGGATAAAAGTTGGCTTCAGCACCAAAGACACAGTCAAGGTGTCGAAGCATGGAAAGTCGACTCTGCCTACAAGAACCTCAATTACGAAGAATTATCTTCGAAACCTTGGCTGCCCCAAGGGCCTTGAAGCTCAGAGGGTGGATAATTATCTTCTGGGATAAAAGTTGGCTTCAACACCAAAGACACAGTCAAGGTGTCGAAGCATGGAGGGTAGACTCTGTTGACAAAAACCTCAGTCATGAAGAATTATCTTCGACACCCTTGGCTGTCCCAAGGGTCTCGAAGCTCGGAAGGTGGATAATTATCCCAAGGGATAAAAGATGGCTTTAGCTCTGAAGACACAGTCAAGGCACCGAAGCATAGAGGGTCTACAAGAACCTCAACCACAAAGAAGTATCTTCAACACCCTCAGCTGCCCCAAGGGCCTCGAAGGTCAAAGGGTGGATAATTATCCCTTATAATTAATCTATGACTAAAGGATAAAAGGATAATTATCCATTATGATTAATCTACGACCAAAGGAAAAAGGGGACCACATTGGGATAATGATAGACAGAGTATATAAAAAGAAGGAATGAAGTCTTCATCAGGGAATAATATATACAAGTATACAAATAATTAGATCTAAAAAAAAATCACATCATCATAAAAAAATCGTCAGGGCTCAGCTAATGGGAGATCTTGCTCTTCAGTGCAAGGAGCACCTTCAACTTGATCAACTTGAGAGGTCGAGGCGGTAGTGAATGGAGCAAGCTAGTCCTCGGATGTAACTTGTATAGGCTCAGTCGAGGGCTGTCTGGTTAGAGAAGGTAGAGCCAGAGGAGTAACTGCCCTAGGAGACGAGGCAGGACCAAGGAGCTTCTTAAAGGCACCTATGGGGGATAGGTCAAAATAAGGGTAACTCACAGACGTAGTCCCGGATCTCAGTCAGCATAGGCACCACCAGCTTCAATAATCTGTCACAGTCTTTTTATACTCAACCCCTGATTTGAAGTCCTCCACTGCTTTCTTCCTCGCCTCCTGGGCCCTAACCTCAGAAGAAGTTTCGAGCTTCGCCAAAGCAGCACCGTGAGCAACTCGCTCATTTTCAACAACCTTCTCCGTGGCTGCAACAATGATTTTGGCACTCCAGAGCTCCTCCTGGAGGCGTGTTTGAGCCTCCCTTAGACCCTGGTACACCCTCCTGTCGTCGGTAGCTTTCTCCTGAGCATCATCCCCCTCTTGCTCCAGCTTAGTCTTCTCAGCCTCTGCAAGGTAATTCTTGAGCTTCTTTAGCTCCTCCTCAAGATCCTTGGTCTAGCCTTGAGACTTCAGCATCTTCTCTTAACATTCCTTAACCAGAGCATAAGCCTCGTCGTGATGAGTTTTCACGCCAATTATCTGCTGAAGGGCTAAGTCTAGCCTAGCCTCGAGATCCACCACAACAACTCTAGCTTAGATTAGGAAGTGACTAGTTTGCAATCAGAAAATGAGTCACAACATAAAAAATTGTTAAGGAAAGAAAATAGTAACCAAAATGCTACCTTTATGTAATGGCATACTTCGCGTTGGAAAGCCTCGTCAAGCCCTCGTGGGAAAACCCTCGTAATCATGACCAAAACCACCATTGTGAGAGCTTAAGTGCCTTGCCATCATAAGAGCCTCGGCGCCTTGCCATCATAAGGGCCTCGACGCCTCGTCGTCATAAGGGCCTTGACGCCTCGCCATCATAAGGGCCTCGGAGCCTCCCCATTGTAGAGGCCTCTGAGCCTCGTCGTGGTGAAGGCCTCAGTGCCCCACCAAAAACAGGCCCCACTGCACAAAGTGCACACGCATTGTACCAGCTGGATGGTAATGTATGATTGGAGCCACCTTGAGAGACCTGACTACAAAGAGCGAGATTTCCCGATATCTGCCATGGAGTAAACAACAAAATCTTGAAGTGGAGATCCCATTGTCCAATGACTCAGCATAAGATCACCTGATTTCCAAATCAGCGGGCATAAATCACACTCCAAGAGAGGACATTCTACCACGACAAAAGACACGTCCAGTTTCCATATTGAGGTCACTCCTAGCCTATAAATGGACAAAGTAGACACAGGTAGACACGGACAATTTTAAGCTTTCAAACTCAGGGCAACTGAGCTACCTGAATCTCCTTAATACAAAGGGATATTTTTTTTTTCTCCCATACTGCTTGTCCATAGAACTAACATGAGCATCGGAGTGGCCAAAAGGTCTCTCCAGCCGACCATCACTTTGGTGTCATTTCTTCCTTGTATTCCTTGTACAGGAAATCCGATCAAGCTAAGAACCAATCCAGTTTGAGGCGACAACAAGATTCAAAATCTTGATTCCGTTTGTTTCCATGTAATGAGGAAAAAGAAAAATGTTCAGACTGAAGTTTATACAGATGATTTTATGTTAAAATGCAATAAAAAAATGTCATTGAAAAAATAAGAAATGCTTACGTAGAAGCAAATTTTATCATTTATAGAAAATTTTTATAATTAAACAAATGGAGTTGGATTACTAAAAAAATATTAAACATGATAGATGTCGACAAACAAGAGGAAAGGTTTTTGATTAAACTAGTTCGAAAATGAAATACATAATTCAAGGATTAATTTAACAAATGATGATACCTAGCGAATATAAATGAATGATTGACTCATTATTGATCCTTTGCTAATGGTCCACTGAAGCAAAGATTGGCGCATCCATCATGGCCGGTGGGTCTACATCAGTCTGAAAAAATTAGTCCGATCTCGGCATTCATAGAAATCACACATTCATATGCAAAAGTGTTCAAAATGATAAGATTCGAGCAATCAAGTCTTCCAGAGACTGATGGGAAGAACCTCCCTTCCTGATGCAAACTTCAGCCTCATCCTTCAAGACGAAACCCTCTCTCTCATCTCCTCCCCTTCTTTCTCAAACATTAGTCTTCTTATGCTTCTCTCAATCTCTCCTCTCTCTAATTTATTCTCCAGCTGCAACCCTACTCTCCACACATGGCTCACGTACCTTGCGTTCACCTTCTGGTCTCCAAAACAAGGCCGACACAGCATTGGCACTCCTTCACATATACTCTCCAGTGTTGAGTTCCAACCGTTGTGGGTCCAAAACCCTCCCACTGCAGGATGAGCCAAAACTTCCTGTTGTGGAGCCCATTTGACAATGCAACCCTTTCCACTTATCATTTCCAGGAACCCATCAGGCCAAAATGGTTCAATCCTTTTTGACCCATGAACCAAATCAGATCGAACCACCCACAAGAAGGGGGAGTTACAGTTGGCTAGGCCCCACGCCATCTCTACAAATTCAGCTTTATCCATGCTGGCTAGGCTGCCGAAGCTGACGTAGATTACAGACTTAGGTGCCTGTGTATCTAGCCAAGCGATGCAGCTTCGGTCTTGGGTCAATAAGCTACTAGAAGAAGCCGGGAAGACTTTATGGAAAGGACCTATTGTGAACACCGGAATTGGAAATTCCTTCCCATGTGCTGCCAGTGCTGGTTGTTCAAGGTGATGGAAGGTGTTCACAATGATCCCAGATGAGGCCTTGACTTGATTGACGAAGCTCTCCATGAATTGGCACATGATGTCTACGTCATGGGTGTGGAACACAGGCAGATCCTTCACTTTGAGAGGTGGAAGCTCCGTTAATGGCGTCTCCAATTGAGAATCTGACAATTAAAACCGAAGCTTAATTTTGAAACAACTAGATACAGTATAAAAAAAAGGCTCCGTCCCATCTCCATTGACATGTTGATGGACATGGAGCTAAATAAAGGATAGACATGAATCTTGAGAGAAGCTGAAATGCAGACCTGATATGGGGAGGTAACCTTTCTGCCTTAAAACTGGAAAAGCGGCGAAGGCAAGAGAGGATACGACGCTACTGGTCTGTAACACAAGCCTCGGAAGCTTAAGACTGTCGGCGACACCTTGCGTAAAGTGCATGAGAGAATCGGAGATGAGACAAGGGATATGCTCTGCTACTGCTTCTGCAACAATATTAGTAGCATCAGATAACAATCGAATCAGGCAATCTCGTAGTGGAACTGCACAGTTGACGTTGAAGAATGACAGAAAGGTTATGCCATCTGAAAGAACGGATTTATCGTCTGATACGCCGTCGGGTATGGGAATGAAGGTGAAGTCAGGGTAATTGGAGGAGTTGGGAGAGTTGAAGCAGGTGTGGACAATGGTGATGGAGAAGCCCTTCGAGTGTAGAATGGAAGCTAGCTGAAGCATCGGGTTTATGTGGCCCTGCAATGGACATGGAAATAGTACCAACCGAACTCCTCTTCTCTTTTGCTCCATCTCATTCGATCCTTTCGGCCTTTCTCCTTTCCAATGGGAGTCTGCGTCTCTGCGATCCCAAGGACCATGATATCACTCTTTTATTAGATATAAAAAAATAAATAAATAAATTACTAGATATCACCTACACCTAGTTGGTAATCGGTGTCAGCGAATACATATATATATATATATATATTTAATCCTAATTCACCTTTAATGAACTGTAAAGATGTAAAGGTTCGCATCCACTTCGTAATTATTAAAACAGGGCGTCCCATGACTATGGGCAGTTGGCTTGGGTTTTAATAATTGAGAAAGGGTTTTCCTGGATTCACATCGTCTCCTTCTTGAGATTCGAAAAGAGAGACAGCGATCCCAGTGGATGGTTGCCACGTAGAGGTCGGATGAATTCAACTCTTCCGTTCGAACCGACAAGGGAGTCTCGACTCGAACAAAGGGGTCGGATTCATCCGACCTCCACGTGGCGACCATCCACCTGCCCCTCCTCCCTGAAATACAAGGAGGAGATGATTTGAATCCAAATTTCCCTGCTATCGGGGACGTGTGCACATTTAGACACAAGAATCTTTTTCCCTTAAGAATATAATAATAATATAAAAAAAAAAAAAAAAAAAAAAAGGCATGCAACCAATGTATATTTCCCTCTCCTCCGGACCTTTTCTCATCTCCCATATCTGAAATTTAAGCTCCTTTTCTTTCTCCTCCAAAATCCACTATGATTTATGTTTATTTAAATAAATTACAGGTTCTCATATACTCCCATTTACCTGTTAAGGTATAAGATCCTAATATTTCTCACTAGCGAATGTTGTTGTTGATTCTCGTCCAAAGCTTCTTGAGTGATCCCTGTAAAAAAGGAAGCAGATATGCAGTGAGGGCGGGTTAAGAAACCTGTGGTCATTCCAATGCCTAAGTCAGAACCAGTAAAAAATAGTTGAAGCTCAGTATCAAAGAAATGTGAACTCCTATAGAGAGAGGTTTAGCAGTATGATTGGAGCGAGTGTGAGTGTAGAAAATTGGATCTGGTTACTTTCGAAAAAGACTATATATATAGATGAACATGGAGTGGCATTGATCTAGGCACAATCTGTGCGATTTCCAATGATTTTGTGTACTTTCTAAGTCCTGTACCACCAACCATGAGCTGTCGTGGTGGTTAGATAAGGAGAGCAGGTGGAGCCACGATTCATTCCCTTAGAAATAAGGATCGAACATGAGTAGGTGAGCTTCACAGCTATCGGATGATCGATCCTTGATGCACCTTCCTTGAGCAATTTCAAGATTCTAGCTCGTGGATAACCTCATTAGCTAGCTAGCACATGGCTGAGATTAGAGGGATCATCCATGATTGGGGCAGTTATCTTTTGAAATCACCGTGGGAATGACCCTTCCATACAGTCGACCTACGAGGTGGCCTTTGTAACAAGCTTACGCACGTGGCTGGGCACGTGTCTTTTCCTAATTGAGAACTCATATTAGGTGTGTGTCTTTTTCCGATTGGCCGCTGCATAATTCCCCTGTCAGCGTACGTGTAAAACTCCAACATACCCTGCCCTTCCTAATAATAGTAATGAAAAAAATTAAGGAGAATCTTCCATGGTATCCTAATTTTTTTATTTTTTTTTTTTAAGATTTTGGTACGTAAGATACACGTAAAAGGCTGACTTTTTATTCTTTATTTCATTAAAAAATTGAGGAGGTTAAAACGACTTTCATAATTTGGAAAATTATAAGTAGAATGATGAGTTCAAACTATAGAGTCATTATTCATAGGAAGGAAAGGAAGAAAATAGTAATACAAAGGAAAGCATCACCATTGGCTGATTTCCCCAATTTGTATGGCATCTTTCCTACGAAATTTCCTTTGGTAGTTGGTCAAGCTACTTAGGTCGTTCAAGTGTCGAACCCGTCTCAAGTCTTAGGTTTCATATTTCCTAGCTAGCTATATACACTTTGGACTTTTCTATTTGTCTGAAAATTTAGACGTCATATCTCATTATTTTCTCTCAAAGGACTACTCTTATATCTATGATTGATGATATTAGCTTTACAGAGATCTTTCGCTGGGGATCATCCATGAAACCTCATCGAAGCTACATATTTTATTTCAAGTAGAGCCCTCGGTTCATGACGAATGAGGTCTTCTCCACGTCTGGTCAGTGCATGAGGATTTGATTATTTGATTGTAGTTTGAGTAAGCATCCATGAAGTTGAGATATTCATACCCTGTCTAGACGGAGACGCAAATTGACACACAATCTATGTTCTATGATTTCTCTCGGAATCCCTGGCATATCTGCAGTCGACCAGGCAAACACATCGGCGTTCTTTCTTAAAAAATCTATCAACTCCTCCCTGGGTTTTCCTGTCAGGGCAGTGCTGATCTGTACGATTCTCTCTGGTCTGGACTTGTCTAGAACAATTGGGACAAGGTCGTCCACAGGTGTTCCTCTTTGTTGCTTTGGGTCATCCCTAATATCCGATATATCAATGGGCATGGCTTCAATCTTGCAGTGTCCTCTCATCTCAGTAGTGTAGCATTGCTAGGCTACCATTTGATTTCCTAGGACCTGTCCTGCTCCCCTCGAGGTAGGGAACTTTATTACTTGATGCACAGGGGATGCTACGGCCATCAATGCTCTCATCCCGGGTCTTCCCAATATGATGTTATAGGCCGAGGGTAAATTTACCACTAAAAAGACCAGTTGTACTTGGGAGTCTAGCTCGAGGGTAAGATCCAATTTGGACCGGGAGCTTAACATACCCAAGAAGTGGGATGATGTCTCCAGAGAAGCTGATTAATGGGATGTCAGTTAGGATGAGTTTGTTGTCTCCTATCTCCATCCTTTTGTAAGCTCCATAATATATGATGTCAGCCGAACTGCCTGTATCGACAAACACTTTGTGGACTTCACAATAAGAAATTCTCATGGTGATGTTGAGGGGGTCGTCATGTGGTGACTCCAGCCCTTGCAGATCTTCGTCTCTGAAGGTAAGGATTTCTCCCGTGCAGGCCTTTTTCCTAGCCATTCTGTTATTTTGACACTCTGGGCATACTTCTTCCTTGCCTTGGAGGAGGTGTTTCCCGACGCGGGTCCTCTGGAGATGGTGCAAACCTCCTCGTTATATTTCATCTCATCTTTCCCACATCGAAAATTGAGTCGGGACTTTCTCCCACCTTTCTTCCATTGTTGACCCTTTGATATGGGCTGAAAGGAAAAAAAACCGTGTTGGCCTTCTCAGACCCATTCGGTCTGTCATTGTGGAGAGCTGGAGGTCGGATGACCGAGTGGGCCTCCTCGGACATTCTGGGTCCGCCATGGCTGGGGTTCCCCTGATCTAGAATGGCCGAGTTGACCTCCTTGGCCCCAAACGGTCAGTCTTCTGTTTTCGAGGCCGTCATGGCTATAGGGTTTTCTCCGATTTACGAGATCTGGCCAGCCCTGGGTGTTCAGCTAGTAGCCAAGGATGTCTTGTCAGTTTTTGGGGCCGATTCTTCCTTGGGATCACTGATGATCATCCATGGAGGCTGCGGTGGGGTATGGTCGACCCTTCTTCTGCTGGTCCTTAGGTCTGATCTTATGACGGCTCTTCCTCTTTCTTCATGCTGGAATGGTCCTGAGCATGTTATCCCTAGGGTAAGCTTCGCCTGGAGTGAAATCCTTCCCACCCTATGATTTGGGGGTGGCAGTGGAGGATAGTCAGCATTTTTCTCTTGCTCTCCATGGGGTGCTTCCTCCCTCCTAGGTTCTCTCCCTTCTTCTCTCCTTTCTTGCCTCCGTTTGTCTCTTCCTTCTCAGACAGGAAAATTTTCCCCTTCCACAGCACTTCGGTCTATGAACTGGCCATAGTAACCCCTCCGGATCAAGTCTTTAATTTCTCCTTGGAGGTGCCAGCATTTGCCTGTATCATGCCCTTGGTCTCTGTGAAAGGCACAATACTTTGGGGTGTTTCTAAACTGAGGGTCAGTGAAGATTTATTTTCTAGTCTTTGTAGTTTTCGGTCTCACTATGAGGTTGTATATTTCACCGATTGACATATTCAAAGGGTTATAATGATTAAACTGCTGGTAGGTTCCTCTGGCCAGGTCGTCTCTTTGGTCGTGCCCCTCTTCTTTCCTTCTCTTTCCTTATCCTGATCTTTATAGGGTGTCATTTGCTTTGTCACACCCCAATTCCGACTGAACCAGAAGTGTGAGTGAACCGGCTCTAAACCACGATTCACACCAGGATCTCAATAGACCGTGTCTACCGATCATTTCAAGCAGTCTAACATAATCAGAGAATAATAAATAGTAGCGGAATTAATAAATAAATAAACTGAGCTCTATATTGTAAATTAAATAATTATCCAAATTATTTCATCATTCACAAACTTAAATAATAAAAATATTACAATGTATTGTTTAAAATAAAATCTCCTCTAAAGGAAAACACAAAAGGAGCACTCGCATGACACGTCATGCTCGTCCTCTACTGCCTGAGTGTCAATGGCAGCAACTATACCGTACGCTGGGGCAATCATGAAGTCATCAACTGTATACCCTGCATCAAAATCAGAAAAAAAGAATATATATATTCGGGTGAGCTCACAACTTAGCTCAGTAAGTACAAAACCAATGCAACATACAAAATGCATGAGATAACATTACAATTTGGGTCAGGTATAACTTGCAAGATGCTATGGTAAGGTTTGGCGGCTACCGCACCTCCATGCACGAGAGTGTGAGCACACCCAACAGTCAGGCAACAATCCACATTACTGTTGTTGCCCTACATCACTCACTCTGGTATAGAGATAGAGCTAGAGTCTGGCGGTCAGGCAACAATCCATACTACCGCATCCTCCTCCTGATACCCTACCCCGTACCAATACCTAAACCCCTATTGAAAAGGGCTTGCAAGTGGGTTCTGTTTCTAACCAGTCATATATGTCAATACAGTATCTGGCCTTATCCCAGCACGGTTCCCTACGACATAGAGATAGGACTCGAGCCTGGTGGGCAGGATGAACCACAATCCCACGTCCTCCCCCTGATACCCTATTCGTACCAAGTCCACTAAGGTAAACAGTGATATTATCCTACCCCAGCACAACTCCCTACAACATAGAGATAGAGCTCGAGTCTGGTGGGCAGGATGAACCACAATCCCATGTCCTCCCCTTGATACCCTATTCGCACCAAGTTTGCTAAGGTAGAAGGCGATACGAGAAAAGTGTTAGTTGTGGATATATCCAGGGCTCACTCCCCTTCACATTCCACACACTAACTAAAAACATACACATGCCTAACATCCAACATCTTAGCATATGAAATGCACGATTATATAATAGCAAAAGAAACAACTACATGGCATGTGAATGTGTACAAACACCAAGCAATTCAATTTACACATAGATTTAATCACAAAGGTTTACTGTTATTTAATTAATTAGAGTTTGGGGTCTTGTCCCTTACCTGTCACATGATAACAATTTCGTACAGCGTCACATGATCTACTCACGTTGTCTACAAGTCCTACATAGTCATACCTTTAAGTTAGAATTCATTTATTAAGGTTAAAATTCATTTATGAAGGTCACAGCTGGTCAAAACCCTATTTGGTCATGCAAACAAGGCTCGGAAGGCATACCGGTCTCAGTGTACCAGTCTCAGTAGAGTGAGACCAGTATGGTGCCACCAGTATATACCGGTTGCGATACATATCGGTCTCAGTAAGTGAGACCGGTATGTGCTTGCGGTATGCACCGCAGTCCCATACCGCAGGACCTTGTGTCCAACTGGTATTTCCCGCAGTTTGGATCCGAGAACCCGATCTCGGATCTCCCTTCCTCGTCGATCTTCGGCTTGGTTTCTAGGGTTTCTTCTTGTCACACCCCAATTCTGATCCAACCAGAATGGTGTGAATGAACCGTCATTGAACCAACGGTTCACACCAGGATCTCGAATAGGCCGTGTCCACTCATACAAACCATTACACATAACCACAATCAGAATATAAATATACAGCGGAAGACTTTAAATAAAATGAACTGAGTATCTATTGATAACTTAAATAAATATCCAATTATCCAAATTCAAACACATAAAATAATATCATTACATCCCTTTAATCCAATCAAAAATAAGGAAATTAAATAAAGAAAACAAATCAAAGGTACACGCAGAAAGGGCACTCGCATGAAACGTCATGCTCGTCCTCTCCTGCCTGTACGTCCAACGCTGCAACACCACCATACATAGAAGCATTCATGTAGTCATCCACAGTGTAACCTGCATCAACATCTAAAACAATGTACGTACAAAGGGTGAGCTCACAACACAGCTCAGTAAGACAATCAAACAATTTCACAATATTATGCATGAGTAACAATCAGTTTTATGCTGTGGTCTAGTTTAAGTTTGCAATTGTGCTATAGAAAGGTTTGGTGGCCCCCGCACCTCTATACACGAGTGTGTGGCACCTCATGGTTCACACCCCCATTGGCCCACATGCACCCATCATGGAATAGAGATAGAGCTAAGATACCCACGTACCTCCCCTGATACTCTACCCATACCAATACCTAAGCCCCTACTGGCCAGGGCTCGTAAACTGGGCTCGCAACTAACCAATCCTATATGTCATCAATGTACGCTCTATCCCAGTACAGCCGTCTACGGCATAGAGATAGAGTTAAGGCATTCTCACACCTCCCCCGATGCCCTATCCGCAACTAACTCACTAGGATAGAAACAATACGCAGGTAGACCCTGTCCCAACATAACTCCCTACGGCATAGAGATAGAGCTAAAGCATCGTGGACAAGCCAGCGTCGACTCGGAGACCACAGTACCACATAACAGTGGCCGGGACAACATCAATATCGGAGACCACCGTACCACGACCTTCCCCTGATGCCTCACCCGTACCAAGCATGTTAAGACAGAATACTACAAAAAGGTGCTAATGTGAAGAGTGATCCCAGGCCCATGCCCTACTCCATACACTAACGAAAACAATCACATGCCTAACAATCACATCCTATCAATACATGAACAGTAATAACAACTGAAAGTAAAGGATGGCATGTGAATATGCACAAACAACACATCTCATATAATCAGGTGATTAACAATAATTTACTGTTCATTAATTATTAGGTTTAGGTCAGATTCCCTTACCTGACGCTTGTTTGTAAGCTTGCTCCACGTCGTAAGATCCAAACGTGCTATTACAAAGTCCTAATATTAGGGTTTCATTAGAATAGTTTTTTTAGGGTTTCATGTTGGTCGGAAACCAACAGGGTTACAAAATTCCCTCACAGAGCTGACCGGTGGCATGTACCGGTCGCAGCTCTGTGGGGAAGACTGGCGACCGGTATGGTCAGCCGGTCCCCACAGACCAGCCTCCCGAGGGATACCGGCGGCAACATACCGATCGCACCATGTGCAACCGGTATAGTCGATCGGTATGTCTCCGGAAGACCATACATGGGTTTTCGACTGCCGTCGATCATCCTCCATGAATTTCCAAGGTTCCTCTTATCCATTCTAAGTCTAAACTTAGAGTTAGAGTTATCCCCAACTCATTCAAGTCTCGTTTCGATGAATATCATCTCGAAACTCGAATCTAGGATTTGACGGCAACTTAGGGTTTATTGGCCAATTTAGGGTTTTAGATCAATACCTACTTTGCATGGTATTGATCCACCCACACAACTAACATAGGATAATAAGATTGATTCAAACACTTACCGTTGATTGGCGTAGCGTGAGCTTCGTCGAACGGTAATGGCGGTACCTTCTCCTTCTTCCTAGCTCCTTCTCCTTTCCTACCTCTTTCTTTCTCTAGGGTTTGTGAGAGACAATGGAAAGGATTTGAGGAGGCTTAAGGGTGTATTTATAGGCTAGAAATAGGGTTTAGTAACCCTACTAAGATTAGGAAACTTCTAGGATTCGAAATCAGGAAAATGGGACCCGTAGAGACCAATTTCCAGATCCCCGCACTTAGCTGCGCAAGCCATACCGGTCGACCGGTACCAAGACCGGTACCATCGACCGGTCAACATAAAATGATGACTATTTGGTCGTCTTTGGTCCGATTTCATACCTGTTTGTCATCCGCTTGTCCCGTCTGGTCCGGTGATGATCGGAAGACCTGTCACGACACAAAACCAAGGTTTAGACCGGGTTTACGGAGTGCGGGTCTTACACTCCTAACCCATTCTAAGGTCCAAGTATTCTAATGGCCTTCTAGTTTTGACTAGAACGTCGTATCAAACCAGATCAGATCTAAAAGAAAAACTAGGCTTTTAATCAAAGTCCTAGGATTTTGGATCGCTGCGCCACTTCACCACTCCGATCCGAAATCCTATCATGACTAAGAGGATTGAGCACTTACCGGCGGTGTTCGTCGGTTGGCGGCGTGCTCCTACGACGGAAACCCCTTTCTTGAGCGGCCTCCTCCTTCCTTGCTCCTTCTTAGATCTCTTCAAACGGCTAGGGTTTTGAGAAGGATCAAAAGAGTGTCCAAGCCTCTATTAATAGTGGGAGACCGTTCTTAGGAAGGTTTCCCACGATTGGAAACTTTTTAAATTTCAATTCGGAGTGAGGGACCCGCTGGAGTTCGTCTCCAGCTGAAACTAAACATACCGGTCGCACATACCGGTCTGACTGACTCAGACCGGTATAGTCTGACCGGTATACACATATCGGTTGCACATACCGGTCCGACTGACTCAGACCGGTATGTAATTTTTACAGTTTTTTACAGGTTCTTATACCTGAAAATTGAGTGGTTCGTCACCCGGCTTCGCCTTCCGATCGGGTTATGATTGGAATACCTATCACCATATAAAACCATGGGTTATACCAGATTTTTAGAACACGATTCTTACAACTCTACCACCCTTAAAAGAAATTTTGTATGCTTCCTCTTGTTCGACGATATGGCCTCTACCTGTTGGTACATGTGGTGGTATTGGAGGGCTTCATTTTCCGATGCATACTTTTTGCATCTGGCTAAAAGGTCTTTGTAACTTGTCGGTTCCTTCTTGTTAATGAAAAACAGGAGGCTTGGGTCAATGATGGCCAGTTGCAGCATAGTCATGGCAACATTGTCCTCTATGTCTTTGATTTCTAAGACCTCTTAGTTGAACTTAGCGACGAAGACACAGAGATTCTCCTTGCCGCTGCTTCATTTTCATCAGATTTTTCATTGTCTTCTACTGGGCCTTGCTTCCTCGAAAATGGGTGCAGAATTTAGCACTGAGCTCCTTGAAAGAATTGATTAACCGCAAGGGTAGGTTCATGAACCAAAGCTGAGCTGAGCTTCTCAGAGTAGAAGGAAGTGCACAACATATGAGGGGGTCCTTGTATCCGTGCAGAAGCATCATGGTCATGAAACTTCCCAAATGCTGCTCGGGATCTGTGGTTCCATCATAGGTGGGCAGTTGGGGCAATGTGAATCCCTTCTCTAGTGGGGTTCTAATGATTATGTCTGACAGGGGGTTATCGACACTGTAGTCTTTCTCCTCTATCTCGGCCTGTTGCCTCAAGACTTTGCTCATCTATTCATGTAATGCCGCTATCTGTCCTTCCAGATCCTCCTTTACTATAGAAACTGCAGGCTCTTTTCCTTCTCGGTGCACAATTTGACCGGGGGTGTCATTAGGCAAAGGTGCTTCTTCCCGAGCTTGGTACGGGAAACGGTTGGGTGGTACCGCTCTTCCTACTCGTGGTCCCAACTGTTCTTTTACTGGGATTCGAGGCCCATAAATGGACGAATCAGATTCAGAGGGTTCTCTTTTATATGCTGAACAACAGAGAGATGTGGTTGGTCATTCTTCGGGGGAACGCTTCTCTTTCTAGTCTCTCTCAAGGCATTGGTTGTCTAGGGGGCGGGTCCATTGGTGCTTGGTGAGGATAATCCTGATGATCCTGTCTGATAGGAGGGGGTGGAGGAGTGACCTGGAAGGTCCGAAGCAACCTTGTCAGACTACCCATGGTCTCAACCATTTTTGTGTATTCTTCCCTAGCGACGAATTTCGACTCTTGGCGACGCGCAGGTTCTCGGCGGTGTGGTGATTGGGTGCATCCATCATTGACGTCGTCAACCTCTGCTTCTTCTTCTATCACATTCTCCCTGCCTTGAGGGTGTTGAGAGGGGGGGGGGGGGTAGGTTCAACCCTTGGCTAGCTACGAGTGGTATGTTTTGACATGATTTTCTTTTCAAGTTATGTTCAATTGGTCTTTACTAAGGTTTTTCCAAGGGCCCCACGGTGGACGCCAACTGTTGCGGATAGAATTCACACATCTGGGTCTTCCGCTGGGTCAGACCTGTAAATGAAACAAACAAGGCATAGGTGGGGTCGGGCTTGATGCCCCATGACCTCTCCGATGCTTAAGTCAAAACTCCATAGGCCATAGATGATCAAGGTGAGGCCTGACCTTAAATATTTAAGCGGGGTGGGAAAGTTTGATAGATACCAATCCGAGGATGAGGGTAATGCTGTCAGTGCAAGGGGGGGGGACAAAGAGTATAATATTGACGTGATTTGACTTCTGGCTGTTGGAGGTATTTATAGTGATAGCTATGGCTGATGTCAAGGGGTGTAATTCCATATTTGCCCCTGTGAATCCTGATAATCCCCACTATTGCCCTTTTTCTTTATTGTTTTACCCTTGTTGACTAGTCTTCTCTCCATAGTCCATGTGTCGGCTGACCATTGGTGGGCTCACCTTTTGGGCTATGTTTCATTATTCTCCTTTGCCTTTACACGTGTCATGCTCTTACGTGCTGGTCTTACGTGCTGGTGTCCTATCATATATAAATAAATAAAAAAACCTCGATATCACCTGGTAGTTGGTAGTTGGTATCAGCGAATACATATATTTAATCCTAATTCACCATTAATGAACTGTAAAGGTTCGCATCTACTTCGTAATCGTAAAAAATGGCATCCCATGACTATGGGCTTGGGTTTTAAGAATTGGGAAAGAGTTTCCCTACTATCAGGGCATGCGCACATACAGATACAAAAATCTTTTTCCTCTAAGAATATAATAATAATATAAAGAAGAAAAAAAATTGCATGCAACCAATCTGTATTTCCCTCTTCTCTTTGAAATCTGGATCTTTTCTCTTCTCTCATCTTTGAAATCTAAGCTCCTTTTCTTTCTCCTCCAAGATCCACTATGTTTTTTTTTTTTTTTTTTTTGGGTAAATTACGGGTTCTCATATACTCCCATTTACCCGCTAGTGTATAAGATCCTAACATGTCCCACTAGCGTATGTTACTGTTGATTCTAGTCCAAAGCTTCTTAAGGGTAATCCTTGTAAAAAAGGAAGCAGATAGGCAGTGAGGACGGGTTCAGAAACCTGTGGCCACTCTGATGCCTAAGTTAGAACCGGTAACAAGTAGTTGGAGCTCAGTATCAAAGAAATGTGAGCTCCTGTAGAGAGGGGTTTAGCAGTATGATAGGAGAGAGTGTGAGTGTAGAAAATTGGATTTGGTTACTTTCGGAAAAGACTCTATATATAGATGGACATGGAGTGGCATTGATCCAGGCACAATCTGTGCGATTGCCAATGATCTTGTGTACTTTCTAAGTCCTACACCACCAACCATGAGCTGTCGTGGCAGTTAGATTAGGAGAGCAGGTGGAGTCGCAGGTGGAGCCACGATCCAATCCCTTAGAAATAAGGATCGAAAGTGGGTAGGTGAGCTTCACAGCTATCGGATGATCGATCCTTCATGAACCTTGCTTGAGCAATTTCAAGATTCTAGCTCGCGGATAACCTCATTAGCTAGCACATGCTTGAGACTAGAGGGATCATCCATGATTGGGTAGTTATCTTTCGAAATCATCGTGGGAATCCATATAATTGACCTATGAGGTGGCCTCTCTATTGAGCTTACATGTGGCTAGGCACGTTAATTTCTTTTCTTGATTGAGAACTCATATTAGACGCGTGTCTTCTTTCGATTGACGGGTACATAATTCCCCTATCAGCGTATGTATAAGCCTCCAATATACCCTGCCCTTCCTAATAATAATAATAATGAAAAAAACATAACTGTCACCGTTAACTTATCGGTTTTAAACCTTTAAACCAATATCAATTAATAACAAATATGGTCCGATTCCAATTTCTAATTGGTCACAAGACCAAAACACCATTCAAGTAAGCCTCAACACTGTTTTTCTTAGCCCATATAGTGGGCCCATACATAAATATATTATAAAATAAAATGAAAAGGCCATTTTAATATGATATGTTTGGCCCAAGAGAGTGAAAACCGTAAATGTCCATCAATATATGATTAGGTACCGATTGGTTTTGTCTTCTGAGTTCTAGCTGATTAATTGGTTCAATCTGGTTCCAGTTCCAATTTATAAATCTCCCTAATGGGTAGGACCAGAAATTTTTTTTTTTTTTTTTGGGTAAAGGGTAGGACCAGAACTGATCCATTAATAATTGGTTCCTTTTTGATCGGTTGGTTTTTATTTCCATTTAATGGCTTTGATTCTCCAAGTTGACATGTCACGTGATGAAAGTATAAAGGTTTTGAAAACGGGTCTGGCTTTATGTCACTTGTCCAGTCATTAAATTGCTAGTCACTAGTCATGAAAACAACAATATACAAGAATATATATAGGGATAATTTTGGTATTTCACAATAGTGATTACTGTACCGTTAACTCTTCCGTGACATGTCTAATCGTCACCTAACGTTAGTGACCTATCACTTGGTTATGTTTAGATTTTGGAATATA
This sequence comes from Protea cynaroides, assembly GCA_028583415.1. NCBI lineage: Eukaryota > Viridiplantae > Streptophyta > Magnoliopsida > Proteales > Proteaceae > Protea > Protea cynaroides. Next base: position 50,085,101 of record CM053269.1, on the reverse strand, counting down.
ATGATCCACTCTCATTCATTGTATGTTGTAACTTCACATAAATTATAAAATTGAAATTAAAACGAGAAATATAGAATAGTTCAACAGTATGCACTTATATACTCTTTGGAATTTCAATCAGTATCGATATCTAGTGGGTTTGATACTTGAGATGTCCCATGAAAAATGTATTCAAATCGTCTCCTCCCTGTACTTTAGGGAGGAGACGCAGCGACCCCACTAGATGTTGCCATGTGAAGGTCGGATGAATCCGATCTTGTTGTCGATGGAATCCGTAAAGGGGAAACAGACAGTATGGAACTCCTAACAAGATTCAAGAGCTCCTTAAAGAGGGGATTCCTGAAGTGTGATTAGTTGAATACATTCCCAATGACTCCAAGAACATGCATTAATCACAGATAGCACATAGAATAATGGTAGAGGAGACAGAAGAAAGATGCTACCAAAGAGAGACGAAACTTTGTTCTTGAATACTTTTCCATCCATTATTCTTTTTGCCCATCCCAGGCTACATATATATACTCCACAAGTTATAAACCTCTCTTTTTGAGACCAGTGGTTCCTGACAGCCACCGTTTGTGATTTGATTATGTAAGGTACTGTAGGCCAGTAGACCTTCGACCCCCCTAGAACAGACTTGTTAAGAAAAAAAAATCTCTTCTATTTTTAATCTTACACGTGTCAAGTTGCGCCTTTGGAGCCTGAGCGCTCGGAGTGTCTCGCACTCGGCATCATGGATTCGGCCTATTATGCATACGGCCTCTCTTGCGCTCGGCCTCTCTGGTAGCGCTCGGAGTTGCAGTCTCACTCGGCTACGCTTCTCAACCGTTGACTAGTCCTAATGTGATTATGCCACCCCTGAGGAGTCCTTCTCCCGGTCTAATACGACACCGATTAATCCCGGTCGACTATTACTCACACGTTGACACGTGTCAGTCCCAGAGCTGACCGATCTAGCTTCCTTAGCTAAGGTCTCCGACTCCTACTCGGAGTCTACCCTTGAGTGTCCACAGAGCGACACGTGGCAATCCTATTGGCAGTCTACTCTCCTGAGTCCTGGTACCTCCATGCTTCTTCACAATCTATAAGTAGAGGTCATCCCTCAAGGTAAATGCTAAGTTACAAGCTATTATTATTCATCACTCTCACACGCTCAAACTCTCTCATCTTCCCACTCTTTAAACTGGAGATAGCTTTCTACTATCTCTTGACTGTTTACCTTGGGAATCTAACTTAGGCATCGGAGAGTACCCGGGGTTTAGGCGCCCAACTCCTTTGTCTCATCTCTGTGATTGCAAGTCATTCAGAGCGCGGATTGACGGGCGATTTCCAATCGTAACAAGACTATTACATCATGTCAGCCACCTTTTGACCCCCTGGTATAAGATCATTACATCATGTCAGCCACCTTTCAACCCCCTGGTACAGATCATTACATCATGTTAGCCACCTTTCGACCCCCTGGTACAGATCATTACATCATGTCAACCACCTTTCGACCCCTTAGGATTACTTTTCGACCCCTTTGTGGGCCAGGTTCTTCGGGGTTCCCAATCATTGTCCCTGTCATGGTTCTGTTTCCAAGTAATATTTCACCTTTCCGCCGATTCGAATCGAGATCTTTTGATCCGGCGGGTCAGATCAGAGTATTTAGCATTAATGGTGGTTGTCGGCATTTATGGCCATTGATAGTGACCCATCAATGGCCCAGCTACCCCTGTCTATTCATTACCTCCATTTTGTGTCCGATCAGGGAGGGGTCGAAATTAGACATCTTTTAAGATTTACCATAATACCTTTCTTCTCAACATCCTGGATAACCGCCACGTAATCATCTCCCGTGCTTGGAAGGAATGCCACGTGGCTACCTTCTGTGATTGGCTTCCAGCGGATATTTTCCCCCAACAGATCCATCCGTTCGAGTCGATACTCTCTTGTCGGCTCGAACGGAGGGGTTGGATTCATCCGACCTCTACATGGCGACTATCCAGTGGGGTCGCCGCCCCTCCTCCCGAATCTCAAGGAAGAGACGATTTGGATCCATGAAAAATACACATACTTGCAGGTGATCCAAACTCGAAATCCATAGCCTTGACTAGAATTTTTAACACGGAACCACTGGATATTTTCGAGGGAAACAGATCCGATAGATACGTAGAGTAGTACAGTAATGTAGTTGGTGTTTTGTAGTAAATAGTACAGTGATATGTATGTATGTACTACACTACTTATCCCTTCTCCTTCTTCTGGTATCTTAATTAGTAGCAATAGATACTCCACTTGATTTTTCAGCCTTTTTATCTCTTTCCTAGTAATCCCATTCCTCCGAAACCGAAGCTTTTGAAGAAAGCAGAGGAGAGAAGAGAGAGAAGAGAGAGAAGAGTAGTCTGTGATGGACGGAGGTAATGATGGGATGATGATGGCACCCCCATCTGGGGCGGCTTCCAACGGCACCGGCATGAACCACCACAAGATGATGATGCACATGACCTTCTTCTGGGGAAAGAACGCCGAGATTCTGTTCTCGGGCTGGCCAGGCACCCGCACGGGCATGTACGTTTTAGCCCTGATCGTTGTGTTCCTGCTAGCGGTTTTGGTGGAGTGGCTCTCGCATTCTCGATTGATCAAGCCGGGAACTAACAATTTGGTAGCAGGATTGCTTCAGACGGTCATGCACGCCGTCCGTATGGGCCTCGCCTACATAGTCATGCTTGCTGTCATGTCCTTCAACGTTGGTATCTTCCTCGTTGCCATCGCCGGCCATGCCCTCGGCTTCTTGGTCTTCGGCAGCAGTGTCTTTAGACGACCCCACCAGATGCATCCGGCGGATCTGAAACCCTCTGATCTCCCTCCCATGAGCTGCTGAAATTGGGTTTGGTTAGGCTTTTGATACTAGTTTTTGTTTCAGATGCAAGGTGTTTGTCTAGACATTAACAGAGGTTTCTTGAGAAATTTTACATTAAGCATTTGCAATAGGTTTATACTATTTTGTCCCAATTTTTTTCTCCATCTCTGATATGTACCTTCTCTCAATCTATCTTTATCTATTCCATGAATCGAATGTATATGAGTTATTTTCAGTATACTTGGAATCGAAATGAAGAAGATGAAATCAGAGAGCATACGTACACCAGCTTTCAGGGTTTGTTTCTGTTCTGTTGTCTGGTTCCAATAGAAAGAATAAAAAAAAGGAAAAGTGAGATATTTGTTAACATGTAATCCAGAATTGACGAACTGAACCAAAATTACTGTTTAGAATTAGGGTGGGAATTCCCAAAAAAAAAAAAAAATCTAGAGATCGACGAAGACGACAACATAGAGTCACGAGATACTCTTGAAGGCCAAAGCATAGCGTCAGCAAGCGGTTAAAGATAGGGTTACATGTATTGACAGGAGCCATGTTTGTGTCGTCCTCCGAATTACGGATGAATTACAGCACAGCACCGCTTTTGAGTAATCAGATTCGACGGAAGGGAAAACTTGTTAGAGACTGACAATGATACCCTCGTTTTACCAAAAAAAGACAATGATACCCTCGGGAGTCGGAATTCATCTCTTCCTTGGTAGGCCCAAGCCCAAGCGCAAGTCAAAGTCAGAGTCGACGGTTCAAGTTCCAATTTTATGTCTACTATGAAAGCAGGACTGTGGTCTGATTCTCTATTAGTTAAAACTCGTTTTAAACGCGTATCGTATTACCGTATCGTACTCAACTGTTTAATACGCATATTACCGTATTGATCTCAAAAATACTTTAAAATATTCCATACTCCAAACCTTACCGTTTAAAACCCGTTTAAAATGCGTACCATACTGTATCCGTATTTTAACGTATTTTAACCTGCATCTTTAATAAATAATGAATCGATTAATCCCATATTGTTTAATATTCTTATTACTTTCTACATGTAATCGATGTGGGATTAAAGACTACCACTTCCTCATAATTGTTTATAAACTCATTACTTTATTACTTGTTAGGGTGGGATGTGAGTTATGGGTCATAACAATTGTATATTGTAAGCCACCATTGATCTCTCTCTCTCTCTCTCTCTCTCTCTCTCTCTCTCTCTCTCTCTCTCTCTTCATATGGATTCATGCTTAAACTCTTGGACAAACATTAACTACTTAACTGAAGATGATAATTTTCACTATTTTATGACCAAACACTTCATAAATGTCATCTGTTCCTATTGATTTAGGTATAATTTTCCAATAGATTTACATGTTTCATTAATGTAATTCTTCAATTTATGGTAGTATATTGTCATTTTTTTCACCGTACCGTATTATATCTGATCCGTTTAAAACTCGTACCGGCCGTTTTTGTTTTTTTGCCGTTCTCGAAATGTTTGACCGTTTTTTTGACCGTACCGTTTTTGTTTTGCTCCGTTAAAAACTCGTTCCGTCCCGTTTTGTTTTTTTGCCGTTTCCGTTTTAACTAACTATGGTCTGATTCACTTAAAAGGTATAAAAATTATAGGTAGGGGGCGTTGCGAGAATCGAACTCACGACCTCTTGCACCCAAAGCAAGAATCATACCACTAGACCAAACGCCCTTGATACAAAAAGATAACAAGACTTATATTATAACGTGAATAACTAAAGAGAGAAATACAATGTAATGAAATGACCATCTATGGTGATTTTACCGCCCATGTGAGAAGTCTCTTGGGGACATTGTCGATCAATGATCTTTTCCCCATTTGTATTATAAAAGTGTTGCCTCCACTAATTTAGAGATGTAAATCGATAGTTAAAATTCTGTATTCAATTCGCACTCTCATCCGTTTTAGGGGAATCTGAATCCCAATAATTGAATTTGGATGCAAATTCAAATATCACCTAAACAGAGTGGTTATAATTGCAATTCTTTATTTTTAAAATAATGAAATAAAATTATAAGATGTATTTCTTTTCCTTTGATTGATGTTTTTGTAAATTATAAAATACCAAATTATAAAAAATAGAGAATAAAATTGCGATGTATTTTTTATTATTATTATACATATATTTCAAAAATAGTACAGCATCCGGATAAAAATAAGATTCCAATTCGAAATTGATGGTCCATTGGTGGATCCATCTTCTTAATTATCATAGTAAGTACTGAGGCTGAAAAGCAAACCAAACTTGCCAGTTTTCAAATTATAAAGTCAGGTCCACAACCTTTCTTCCCCGTTCATTTTATTTCCTTTCATTGCTTGAATCAATGTACAACCAAGAAAGCACCCACTGTACTGAGTCACTTCCATTACAAGCTGTTTATGATAATTGATTGGAAGAGGGAATCTCTTATAATACACAAATAAGTCATTGGTTTCTTTAACAGGGTTCACAAGGAATTTCTCATGAGACACAAGCAGGTATGTAAGAATCAATTTTTTCAATGAAGTCCACAAGAAATTTTTTTACAAGGGAAATTTTCAACTACCACCCAAGAAGAATTGATCAAATCACTTACTACCTAAGTTGTTTTAAAAAATCACCAACCACCCAAGTTAGATATACGTTTATCAAAAAAAATCCAAAAGCAACTAATAGAGCCATTAGTTGCTGATGTCAACCGTTAGAAAATACTTGAATTATAATAATACCCTCATCCCTTTCTTCTTCCTCTCATCTCTTTATTCTATCTGCTCTCTATTTGAGATTCATAAACAAATAACACAGGGAAAAAAAATGAAAAAAAAATGTTAGGATTTGAATACGAAGGAAATAATAAAATTAAGAAAAAGAGAAGGAACCCAAGCCGATACAGCGAGACATGTTGCAAAAAAAAAATGTTAGGATTTGAATACAAAGGAAATAATAAAATTAGGAAAAAGAGAAGGAACCCAAACCGATACAGCGAGACATGTTGCAGATTATTGAGTCCTTCCTCTTCCACTCATGGACGACTCTCTAATAGGAAACTTCTCCTGAAGCTTTGGAATTCAAAAAGCGTAAAAACCCGATTAAAAAAAAATCAAAAGTTCAAAACCTTTTCTGTGTTCGCAAAAGAAACCCTAAATGATCGTGTCGTGATTTTTCGTTCTACTCTTGTATTCGCTGGTGATGTATTAATGGTTGGCATAGGTAGAACCAATTGGTTTTTTCAATTTTTTTTTTAATTTTCTTTAGTTAGATTAGTTCTCATTCAAATGGACTGCGACGGCGAAACTTTCTTCTTCTTCTTCTTCTTCGGCTATTCCCTTTTGTGCAACTGCAATTCAAAAATGGAACAAATCAAGAAATAATGGAGGATTATATGTTTCAGGTACTATACATCAAGAAATAATGCAACATGTCCCGCTCCTTCTCAGCTCAATCAATTCCTAATTGGTTACTGTAACCTCAAAGAGAGCTTCTCTAGAGCATTCCTCTTTGTCGTCATCATTGTTATCAAAACTATAATCCGGATTTAGGGTTTCGTTTTTTTCTTTTTTTTCTTTTTTTTTTCTCTTTTTGATAAAATATTGCAGAGAAACAGAGAGGAAGAAGAAAAGGATATAGACATCTACACACAATTTCAATTCTTTCTCGTCAGTCCGTTAACTAACGTTTGTCTAACTTGGGTGGTAGGTGATTTTTTTAAACAACTTGGGTGGTAGGTGATTTGATCAATTCTTTTTTGATGATAGCTGAAAATTTCCTTTTCCACAATAAACACAAATAGGTAATGCAGGAATCAGTTGGTTGTACCGGATGTGATGATTTTTGCTTGCTACTCTCTATACTATATTACATACCCGTTACTGGTCACTATCATGATGGGTGGTGTGTTTCTTTCTTGGTGACAATAGATAAGAGGAGATGGGGTTTCTCATATATCCAACCCAGCTCAATTGGATCAGAAAATATTGGTTCCTCCTTTATTTTTTTTTTTTTTTTTTTTCTCTGTTTATTTTTTTTTTTTTGAGTTCTCTGTTTCTTCTACAAATGGGAGCTTGTGTATTACATAGAGCAACATGCAGGACGATCTAGAATACCTTTTTTGGGGCAATAGGTCATTTGGAGTCCATCTAATGATCAACAAATTCCTATGCAAGCTTTGGACAACTTGTGTTTATCTTTCTATCCTAGAAACAGAAAATAAATTTATGAAGAAGGGCTTTGCTAACCCCAACCCACTCTGCTATGAAATTAACTTAAAAGAGTAAACCGCTCTCGCTGCAACAGGACCATGTTTAATCCTTCTAATGGAGTAACCGCGTAATTAAGCAATCAAGTAATTAACATACAGATACAATATTAAACTTATAAAGAAGTGATCAAGACGTTAAGTGTAGAATATTAATGCCGTGCTTGTGGGGAAACGGGGACTATTGAGGTCAAGTAACTTTTGTAGGTCTGAGGTCAAGTGACTTTTCTCCTCAGCTGTTGTATAACTTTTGTAGGTCTGAGGTCAAGCTCTCTCTCTCTCTCTCTCTCTCTCTCTCTCTCTCTCTCTCTCTCTCTCTCTCTCTCTATATATATATATATATTAAAAGACACTTACAGACACTACCTATTTCCTGAAAGGGTATAAAATATTCATGACAATTGAGAGAGGAGGGGAGGGGAGGGTGTGAGAGTTTGGCCCAACAGTTGATGGATGTTCTTGTTCTTAAGTGAGACCTTGATTGGGCTTGTGGTAACCTTTGAGTAAACCATCTTCCACTACACCATACAAATCCCTAGATTTCAAATTGTGCAACTAACAAGAAACGGCAAGAACGTTGACAGTATCGTACAGCAAGAAATTTTGTAAGTCGTAACTCTGCAAAAACTGGTAAATTCTAACTCCAAATCGACGGTAGTACAACAATATTTGCAACTTCGTTACATTTGACCACCCAAATCAGTTCAAGCACCTTGGGTCAACTGGTGGAGCCAAATGACTCAAAGGAGCATTAAGAAAGTTTTGGAAACATTTTTGCTGAAATGACATGTCATCATAAAATGGAACACCTTTCCAGCCCAAGAGCCGTGAAGAGTCTTCTGCCAGTAGGCCAAAACCGGGAGAACAAACCCATTCGAGGCATAGGACCCGCAGCGTTCTGAGGTTCCTCTCTATTGTCACCATCTGAATTAATTTGGTCACTACTGGAAGTTTTCCCATCCTCGGGATTTTGGTCCTCTTTGATATCGCTTGTGACTTCTGCTATTTCCCCTGGCTTCTTGTCAAACAATCCTTTAAATTGTTTCCGTGCCTTCCGATCAACTTCCTGTAGCACATGTAGGTAATCACAAATAACAGAGCAATCCCAATATATAAAAAAAATTCATGAAAAGCTTTATGAGTCCTACCCACCTGCTCCTTCTGCTTTAGCTTAAGAAGAGCAGCTGTTGCATCAGATTCTGAAGATTTGTCAATGCTTATTATCTATAAGAGCAAAGTTAAATCTTCCAAGTAAGGATTGCAGGCCTCAAGTGATCAACCATTTAATATGCAGAAATAGGAGATGCAATGAATACCGTCGTAAAATCATTCCTCGCTTCCTGGAAATCTCCAGCTGCCATGTGTGCCATACCACGTCGATATAGAGCTTTGACATGTACAGGATTTGCATCTAATACCTGTATATCACATACTTCCATGTAAAGTTCCTTTCAAGCTTTCATTTCAGTGATTTCTTCCACCAAGATAACCCTAAAATATCAAATGCATGCACATATTCACATCCTTGCCAAAATACAAACAATGCAAAATCCCACAACCCTTCCAAAAAAATTAAAATAAAATAAAAATATCATAAAACATAAAATCTATGCGGTTCATAAAATGCAAAAAAACTATGCTGTAAAAAAGAACAAAGAATTGCATTGCACAGACAGATATATAGTCTGTGATTAGGAAGGGCTCATAAAAAAATGGTTTCAGAACAAAACAGACATGTGCATGAGCAAAAAAGCATCATGCAAGGGGCAAAAACACAAATTTAAACAACTACATCATTGTCTATAATGGCTCATTGGGATTAACCCTAACCATTGTAACTTATCCCTTATTAGGCACCCAAACAAAATATTAAAAGTGGTTCAGAACGGTCTGGAACTCTAGATGAATGGTGGCAAAATCAGATAGCAATGGATAAGGTGAAGTTTGTGAAAGAAAAGCTTGGTCAGATGTTTTCAAAAGAAAAGCTGATCATCAACAATGTAATGCAGACAGCATTTTTACTCTTAGATTGGCTCAGTAGACTTAGTTTGTGCTTTCTTTTGAATCACAAAGTGGTACATTCTAGTTGTTTTTGTGCCGATGTGATAACCACCTCCTGATAGAGCTGTAAAGCTAAATTCTGGTTTTTTTTTTTTCCTTAGGAATCCAAGCCCCTCAGAGGTAGGTGGATACATTGGACTTTTCCATGATGTTAGACTTTTCTGTGGATCTGCAGTTGGTACTCATTAGGGTCTGACAGGAAGAAAGAAAGCTTTTACTCATGTATAATTATTCTCATTGAAGATTGGTCTGGAGTCTGGACTTTGTTGGTTGAAAAGGATCTGATAAGGTCATTGGAGAAGGAAATTCTACAAAAGTTATCAGAAGGATGTCAATTTCATCAGACGATTTAGCCATGCAAGGGGTCATTTGCACTGGTTTTTGCTACGAAAACAGAAGTCCCTTGTCAGGAGTCGGCTTTTGTAAGGGTCTGTGCTCCTGTCGTTGTTAATCATAATGGTAAAGTATGTCTGGTCAGCCCAACCAGACAAACTTATCTGGTTGGCCCCAAATCTGCCACGTGGCATATTGTCCGCATATATGAGTGCATGGACATACATGGGAGGGTATTTGATCGAATTGGAGCATAGACTTTGATATGTGGCCAACACCCTTCCATCCAACAGCAAGCATTGAAATGGAAACTGTTCCAAATAATAACAATAAAGAAGGAAAGGCATTGCCCCACACCGGGGAAATTTCCAGAAAAACAACATATGAGATAACAGGACTGTTAAGTCAGGGAGCTAACCTTGTTACAAGCCTCAATTGATTTTTTGCTGTCTTCCATCTTTAGGTAGCACGCAGCAACATTTAGATGTAAGGCATTCTGCAACCATCCACAACAGAAGAAATGATATTTCATTCCAAAAACCTAACAATTACGTGATTAAACAAAGAGAGAGGAATCAATATTTTATTTAGTGGCCATAAAAAAACAAACCAAACCACTCAAATAAAGTCCACTCTACAGGTTCACACTTCACAAAAGAAAACTTACCCTCGAATTTAAAAAGATTTTCCCCTCCTCATCATCTTGTGGATTAACATGATTGAATTCCCGAAGCACCTGTCAATTATCATATATTATCATATAGCAAAATGGAACGAGGAGGTAATACATACATGTAAGATTTCATTAATTAAGAAAGATCTCCAAATATCCAGGCAACGAAATAAGAAAATTAAAGGCAGAAATTCATCAAAATTTGCAATAGAAAAGCACTAGAAGTTTTACAGAAAACTGCTAAGCACATGCTTAAAATGTTGTAAGGGAAAATTCATGATAAAAAAAGATTTTTTATTAAGAAGGCAAGCTCAACAGCTGTAGCCCTATTTATCTTGTATTCTTTTCTTTTCTTTTCTTTATTGTTAGGATAGTTATCCATGTAATAAGGGAATGTGACATTTTCAAAAATAACAAGATAAATATGTCATCCATTTTTAAGGTGGTTTTAATCTAAACTATCGGTGCCCACTCCAAGTTGGAAGAATGCACAGAAGGTTTAGTGTACCGCGCCAGCTTCTTTGACTTGATTCTTCTCTGAAGGCTAGGTCAAGTAGCCCGGCATGACATAAATGTGATGCATGCCGGTATTTGGTTGAATTTCAATCTTAAATTTGACACGTGGCTAATCTAAACGATGTCCTCACTATCCAACGGTCAGAATGGACACATCATCTATCCATGTGGCAAAATAGATGCCTTGTGAGCCTGTGACAGTTGAAAAAATGGCATACCCTTGTGACAATAATAATTATCCTTATTATTTACTTATTTATTTATTGTGTAATAGGCAACAACCAGAAAATCTCATGATTTACGAAAGAAGAATGTAAATTAGTATTACTAAGCCCTGTTCACCATAGATCATATTAACGATACACATCATCATCCAATTGAGATCACTAGCTAGCCATAAGACATGGTATAATAATCAATAACACTAAAGTTTCCACTTTAAATACCACAAAAGAGAAGGAAACATTTGGACACATGAGAACTTATAAAATGAAGCATTGGAATACATGAGAACTTATTAGATGAACACAATTAGTTGAACTTCACCACAGAATACAAGATCAATAAGGGGAGGGCAGCGGAGTAATACATACCTTCTCATACTTTGCTTTAGCAAGCTCATACTTTCCTTCCTTGAAGAGCCTGTTCCCCTGAAAACAAATAATAGTGTCGAATTATATAAGGGCATGGCATACTTGCAATTTTATATTTTATATTTTATATTTGTTTTATTTCCTTTCCTTAGAATCCTAGTCACTCTAGAGTTGGGACTCCTAGTCACCCTAGAGTTCCTGTTAGTTTGTAATTGTATTCATTATAATAAAGAAAGTTTGGTGGAGAGATAATTAATTCTCTCCCATTCTCTAATTCAACATGGTATCAGAGCCACCCTAGCCCCTTCTCCTCTAAACCTGCCGACAACCTCCATTACTGCCAAAACTACCTGCAGCACTCTTCCATATTACCATCAACCCTTCTTCCTCTTCCCTACCCTTGCCGACATCAACTACACATACCCTAGCCTTGCTGCCCACCTTTTTTACCTCTCCCAAACCTACCGCCATACCTGAAACTATCCCATATACCTACCGCCACCCCTAAAACTCTATTACAAAACTACCAACACCCTTTTTACCTCTCCCAGACCTGCTGTCATACCTGATTCTATCCAATATACCTACCGCCACCCCTAAAACTCTATTACAGACCTACTGCCACCCCTGATTCCATCCCTTATACCTGCAACAACACCTAAACCCATTCCAAAGTATTACCGCTATCCCTAAATCCATCTAAAACCCTACCGCAATACCTCTACCCATCTAGATCTTCTTCTCATCCTCTCTAATTTCTTATCTATGAACTAAACATCTCAGAGTAGAGGCTTATACTGATGCTGACTGGGCAAGTAGTCCAGATAGGAAATCAATTTCAGGATATTGTACTTTTGTAAGTGAAAATTTGATCACTTGACGCAGCAAGAAGCAGAATGTGGTGGCCCGTTCCAATGTAGAAACAGAATTTCAAGCAATGGCTCAGGGAATATGTGAACTATTGTGGTTGAAGGGCTTCCTCGAAAACTTGAAAGTCAAGTGTCCTCAATCCATGACTTTGTTTTGTGACAATAAAGCAGCCATCAGCATTGCTCACTATCCAGTTCAGCATGATAAGACTAAACATGTTGAGGTAGATCGTCACTTCATCAAAGAAAAGTTAGAAAATGGTCAAATTTAAATTCCATTTGTCAGATCAGAGGATCAGCTGGCAGACATTTTCACTAAAGGTTTACCAGGGAAACCGTTTCACATGATATTATCCAAGTTGGATATGCATGATATATATGCACCAACTTGAGGAGTGTCGAATTATATAAGAGCATGGCATACTTGTAATTTTATATTTTATATTTGTTTTATTTCATTTCCTTAGAATCCTAGTCACTCTAGAGTTGGGAGTCGTAGTCACTCTAAAGTTTCTGTTAGTTTGTAATCGTATTCATTATAAATAAGAAGGCTGTGTGGAGAGATAATTAATTCTCTCCCATTCTCTGATTCAACAAATAGTATTTCAATGTTAAGGTTCTACTTACAAAACTCAAAAGTTAATCAACTCTCACCCTACGTTAAGTGATACAATTTTGTAACAAAATAAGAAGAAAAAAGAGGAAAAGAGAAGAAGAAAAGAAGGGAGAAGAGAGAAATTTGGTTTCTGCTATAGAGGCAGAACTGAGATTGTGTCTCTCTTCCTATCAATGCTTGCATTAAATAGAATTTAGAAATTACAATAAGAATGAAAGACCACAACTCATAGGTCTTCTAGCTATACTAGGAAAGTATAAACACAATGTAACTCTAAGACTAGAAGCAACAATGCTGAACTAAGATTACTAAAACATATAATGTCGACCCTTCATCCTTGTGTCCACCGCCATTACTCTAGACTTCTTGGATGGATATAATGATGTGGAGATATTTCTCATAACGTGGCTGAGAAGATATCGTAGGAGATAATGTAGATGATAGTGAGATGAACCACAAAGAGAATACATATGAACCACAACACCGTTTCCATTATATGACTGTCGGAGATGCCAGGGTAAACAAATAGAAAATCTGGTAGCAATACCAATTCAAGAACGCCAATCATCATAACCACCAACGAACAAGATATGTGATGAAGAATAACAACCATCATAGGCTCTTCTCACAGAAGGCAAGTTACCCCAATCATCATAGGCAGGTACACCAATCATCATAACAACTTCGGTAGCTGAGAACCAGACAACATTTGGTTGCTATGAACTAGACATCATAAGGTCGGTGTAAACTAGATAAATTGCATAATGTGTAGGGTTGCATCTCGTGGAACTGGTGAAGGTCTCTTTTTCTTGAGCAGACTTGAACAAACTGATAATAGTCTCTCTTCCTCAAGCAGACTTGAACAAACTAAATTAGTCTCTCTTCCTTGAGTGGACTTAAACAAACTAAGAAAAGTGTATTTTCCTTGAGCAAACACCAACTAATAAAGGTGTCTCTTTTTTGGCAGACACGGACAAATGTTGCATCTTGTGCGACTGATAAAAAGTCTCTCTTCTTCAAATAGAATTGAACAAATTGATAATAATCTCCCTTCCATGAGTAGACTTGAACAAAGATTGCATCTTATGCAACTAGTAGTAATCTCTCTTCCATGAGCAAACTTGGACAAAAGTTGAATCTTGCTAACATGAATACAAGCAAGTATGTTTCTTCTATCCCCCTCATGTGGAGCATTCCACGTAGAGGGTGCAAGTTTGGCCCTGTGAACCTGAACCCACCCTGAGCCCGGATAGGGCCAAACCCGCCCTAAACCCTGACAGGGTCGGGCCTAGGTTCAAATGTTTGCAGACCCTAACAGGGTCAGACCGGGCCTAGGTTGATGCCTCGGGCTGAGCCCGGTCCGGCCCAACCCGACCTCAATGTATTATTACTTATAAACTTTTCCTTACCACTTATATCCCTTGTTAAGGGGAAAATATGCCCCCAAAAAAAAAACTGACATGTGGCACTTCAATCGTCCTAGGCCGAGGGTACATGTCCTTGGCTTAGTCAGTTAGGCCTTCAGTATGCTCAGCCAGTATTCATCTCCTTGGCTCACTCGGCACACTTGGGACAAACACTTAGACAACAGTGAGATCAGCCGAGTCTCCATCCGAAGAGTCTTATTCTTATGGGACACATCAGAGGAGATCTAATCTTTTTAGAGCACGATGCTTTGGACCATATCCTACGCCCATAGGTCTCTCAAGTTAGCTCATCACGATCACAGAAGTCCAGCAGTCCGTTTCCTAGTGGGATCCGCTTCGCATTCTACGACGATCTGCTAGGAGCAGGACTCGTCGAGGGACCGACACTTGTCACCCAAACTAGTCGGATTCGGCTATTCGAGTCACAGTCTTTCACTTCAACTAGGAGTCTAAGACTCAAATGCACTGCAACGTGACACTTGGCACTCCATCATATAGATTCAGTGTTGGACTCAAACACCAATACCTCATGCCTCATTCTATAAATATGAGCAGTATTCCCAAGGTATAATTACTTAACTACTCTCTCTCTCTCTCTCTCTCTCTCTCTCTCTCTCTCTCTCTCTCTCTCTCTCTCTTGCGCTTGGATTTTGCCTACAACCCCTCTCTTTAAACTAGAGTTCGTCTCTGACAACTCTTGACTGCTTGTATTCGAAATCTGACTTAGGCATTGGAGTGTCTCCAAGGCTGAGTCGCCCAAATACTTTTGCCTCTCACTCTATGATCGCAGGTCATCCTCATTGCAAATCAGTGGGACAATTTCCAACCACGACATCCCTCATTCACCGAACCCTATTTCTCTCCTTATCGTTCACCACATCACATTGGATTCTTGTCTTGAGAAACCTAAAATTGAAACCCACTGAATGAAGATGAACCCTATTTCAGTATTTCTTTCTCTATCCCTGATATTAGTCATAAATAAGTACTACCTGATAAATGTTGTTCCTGTCTGGCCTAATAAATCTCTTAAATAAAATTCAAAGATCAAGGGAAAATATGAGAAAAAGGCGGCCGCCCAGGCATTCTGGGCGTCCAAGGCGACCTAGGCGTCGCCTAGGCGACGCCTAGGCACCCTGGGCGACCGCCTTTCTCATGTACACAAAGCGCCCTGGCGCCCAGGCCTGTATAAACCGCCCAGACGCCTAGGCGACGCCTTGACAACTATAATAGAGTACCCCTTTTCATTGCATCCCTCGATCGACACATTTATCTTCCTCCCTTTTCTTCACCATTAGTGGATGAAGACGAAAACGATAAGCTCAAGGTCCTGGCCGAGGACCCATCAAAGTCTCTATCGGAAAACTTGAACTGATGAAGCCAACGTTGATGGCAAAGAGGGTTTAAAGCAAGTCAAATTAATAAGCCCTCTTTGCTACAGGACCTTAATTCAGTCCAATACAAAAAATCTGCAGAGAAAAGTAATGAAAAAAACCACTTATCTTGAAATCTAACCGTCAGAATTAGATGAAACTTGGTATGGATGACATTTGTAATGATTGTAAACACCTTCTGAAGTTTGGGGAGGATCTGAAAAGAACTATAGGAGTTATGAGTCTCGAAAGCCTGCTGTACCTGCTGTACCTGGTACCGCCCAGATCTGGTTATAGTTCAGCTAATGTCGATGGAAATTGGTAGCAGATCAGCAAGACTTTAGCATACTCAGCAGAGAACAGTGTCGCCAGCCAATATTGATTGATTGTGAACTAAAACAAAGCTTAGAATCTCAAAGAAAGAAGAAGAAACAATTGGTTGAGTCTCACAACCTTGAGAGACTCAACCAGAAAATAGAAGTTTTAAACTTTACTTTTTTCTGGAAAATCTAACCACCAGCCAGCTTCTACTCCTCTTATTTATAATGAGAATCCTTACAATTAAAATAGGAAAGAGATAAAACTACTAAACTAAACCTCCTTATAACATAGGAAGGTTTTAATACAATGGAAAGAAAACTTTCTAAATCTGAAAATAGGAAAGTTTCTAAACACTTTTAGGAAACTAAATTTAAGAAAGTTTTTAGTTTCCAAACAATTAAAATTCCAAATAACTAACACTATTTTTAGGAAAGAAATAAAAAAGAGTGAAAATCTGCTGTTGGTACTGTTCACGTGAACAGTACCGTGAACACTGTTCACGTGAACAGTGTGGGTTGGTCAGCAATTGGGCCTGGCCCAATTTTAGACTTTCGGCCCCTTCCGGAGTAGGCTTGGGCTGCATCAGCTCCCCCGGCTTAGAAACATTCGGTCTCCGACGAATGGAGGAAAGACATATAGTGATCATAAAAATCGGGGTCGATGCGCTTGAAGTCATCTTCATGTATCCACGCGTCTTGTCACTACGTGGGTGCCCTTTCCACTTGATTAAGAACGACTGGTAACCTCCACCATTGCGAGTCATAGTATACTTGGAGTCCAGAACATCTTCAATTTGTTCAGCGGAAGGAACGGCAAACTGTGGAAGACGTAAAGTATGTTCCGTATCTCCTTCGTCAGAATGATGACCCGTGTAGAGTCAAATCAGCAACGTTGAAAATGTTACTGATAGCCATGCCAGTGGGAGCTCAAGGACGTATGCATTAGTTCCTATTTTCTTCAGCACCTTGTAGGGACCCATCTTCCGTGGATGTAACTTGGTAGCTTCACCAGGAGTGAATCTCTCAGGAGTTATTCTCACCATCACCATGTCACCGGGCTTAAACTCCACATAACGGCGATGACGGTCTGCATTAGCTTTGTATGCTTCATTGCTAAGTGCTATTCGCCGTCGAACATCTGCATGTACTTCTGTGATATGACGGATAAATTCATCAGCTTCAATACTCACACGCACTTGAGGTGGGAGTGATACAAGATCGATAGGTCTCTTGGGTTGGATACCAAGCACTATTTCAAATGGTGTACGGCCCGTGGTCCGATTGACGGAGCTATTATAAGCAAACTCTGCTATGTCAAGAATGGAAGGCCACGTCTTCTCATAATCACGAACAAGGCATCGGAGAAGATTACCCAAGCTCCGATTCACTACTTCCGGTTGCCCATCCGTTTGAGGATGGAAGGCGGGTTGAGTAAAGCAATTTAGTATTTGTCTTCAACCA
This sequence comes from Protea cynaroides, assembly GCA_028583415.1. Lineage (NCBI taxonomy): Eukaryota > Viridiplantae > Streptophyta > Magnoliopsida > Proteales > Proteaceae > Protea > Protea cynaroides. Next base: position 50,067,739 of record CM053269.1, on the reverse strand, counting down.
TAATGTCTTCCAAAAATAGCTCATAAATTTCACATCCCGATCCGACACAATAGTCTCGGGTAGCCCATGGAGACGTACCACTTCCTTAAAGAATAGGACAGCAACATGCCTTGCGTCAAAAGTTTTCCGACAAGGAAGGAAGTGTGCCATTTTTGAGAATCTGTCCACTACTACAAATATAGAGTCATATCGTTCCCTTGTGGATGGCAAGCCAAGGACAAAATCCATACTAATGTGCAGCCATGGGGAATGAGGCACCGGCAATGGTGTGTACAAACCAGAATTTTGTTTGGTGCCTTTAGCTAGTTGACATGCACGACACCGTTGGACCACATTTTGCACATCATGGGGTAAGTGAGGCCAATAGTAAAGATCTGTAACTTGTGCTATTGTCTTATCACGACCAAAGTGTCCACCTAAACCACCTCCATGTAACTCCCGAATTAGGTATTGGCGTAGGGACGTCTTTGGGATGCATAACCGTGTTCCCATAAACAAGTAGCCGTCTTGAATCGAGAACTTTGGATCGGTTTCACCTTGCTGTAATTTTTGGTATATAGTACCAAAATCTTCATCTGCTATGTACTCCCCTTTGATATGCTCAATTCCTGTACTTTGGGCTGAAAAGGTACTCATCGTATTCACTTTGCGGCTCAATGCATCTGCTACTTGGTTCTCTTTTCCAGCTTTATAGTTGAGGGCAAAAGTAAACTCTTGTAAATATGAGATCCACTTAGCATGTTTGTGACTAATGGTCCGTTGGGAGTTAAGAAACTTAAGTGCTTCATGGTCGAGTAGTAGAAACGAACTCTTTTCCAATGAGGTAGTGTCTCCAATGTTTGACCACCTGTACTACAAAGATAAAGTTCTAAATCATAGGTGGAATACCTCTTCTTGGCATCATTGAGCTTCTCACTGTAGAACGCCACCGGATGCTTTTCTTGCATAAGTACCCCTCCAATTCCCGAGTGTGAGGCATCAGTAGCCACCTCGAACACACGGTCAAAATCAGGTAGGTGTAGGACAGGAGCTTCAGTTACAGCTTTCTTTATAAGATGGAATGCTTTGGTGGCTGCCGGGGTCCATTGGAACGGACCTTTCTTTGTCTTCATGCACTCTGTGATGGGTGCCATGATAGAGCTAAACCCTCGTATGAACCTCCGATAAAAGGAAGCAAGACCGTGGAAACTACGAACCTCGGTGAGAGTTTTTGGGAATGGCCAATTAGTAATGCTTTCAATCTTGGATGGATCAGCTTCTACCCCTTTGGATGTAATAATGAAGCCAAGGAAGACTACCTTGGGGAGCATAAAAGAACACTTCTTCAAGTTCAAGTACAACTTCTCATCTCGAAGGACTCTCATTACTCGTCGTATATGATCTAGGTGGTCTTCGTGGCCTTTGCTGTATATTAGTATGTCATCAAAGTAAACAACAAGAAACTTACCGATGAACGGTCGGAGCGTTTGAGTCATTACTCTCATGAAGGTACTAGGGGCATTAGTTAACCCGAAGGGCATAACCTTCCATTCATATAATCCGTCTTTCGTTTTGAAGGCTGTTTTCCATTCATCGCCGGGACGAATACGGATTTGATGGTAACCACTCCGTAAATCAAGCTTCGTAAAAGACGGTAGCACCCGTCAACATGTCCAACATATCATCAAGCCGTGGAATAGGGAATCGGTATTTGACAGTGATTTTGTTGATTGCTCTGCTGTCGATGCACATCCGCCATGTTCCATCTTTCTTAGGTGTCAAGAGTGCGGGTACGGCACATGGACTCATGCTTTCTACAATGAAGCCCTTTTGTAATAGTTCATCCACCTGTCTTTTGAGTTCTGCATGCTCTGTAGGACTTAGACGGTATGTGGGCAGGTTTGGTAACACTGATCCGGGGACTAAATCAATTGCATGTTGTATGTCCCTCATTGGTGGCAACTCATTAGGTAATTCTTCTGCAACAAGATCTGCAAAATCGGACAAGATAGATTGTATAGGGTGGGGAAGGTTAATTTTTTCGGGGTACAACTTCCCTAGCCATGAGGGCTATCATTACACCTCTTTCTTTACTTGTTTCTTCAAAGTCTTGTTGATTGAGTATCAATAATGGGTGATCAATTTGCTGTCCAGCCTTTGAGGATGGTCCTTTTCCCTTGTTTTTGCTAGTAGTGGTTGGCTGGTCCTTCTTTAGAGCTTGAAGGATTTGTTTACGCTTCAGTTGTGCAGCTCGTAACCTGTTTTTCTCGGCTGGTACATTAATGGGTTTCAATATCATGGGCTTTCCATCAACATCGAAGTAACATTGGTTCTTGGTACCTCCAACCAACACATCATGATCATATAACCATGGCCTTCCCAATAGTACATCAGTCAATATCATGGGGATAACGTCACACCATACCGTATCATTGTAGACCCCTGCTTGTAACGGAATCAAGCATCTTTGACTTACTTCCAATGTATTACCGTTGAGAAGTGAGACCTTGTACGGTTGAGGATGAGTTTCAGCCTCTAGTTTAGCATCTATTACAAAAGCTTGTGACACAACATTAACACTGCTACCGCTGTCCACAATAATTTGAGCAAGCTTAGGTCCACTAGACATGCGGGTGGTAAAAATACAATGACGACGCCAATCTTCCCCTTTTGATTCAGCCACTAATATCCGACTCACAACATGTATTCCAAGGGATGCTTCATCTTCTTCATAGTTATACTCCAGATCATCAGCTAGGGCAGCATTATCATAGGAATTATCTTCTTGTGGTTCCCACACTTGGGAATCAGCATTGGCTTCCACAGAAGCCACTAAGGAATTGCCTTTCACTTTTCTTGGACAATCCCTTGCATAATGGCCATAGGCATTACAATGATAGCATTGAACACTGTTATTGGGGGTTATTGGTCCCTTTCCCCTTTCAGTTACCGTGGGAGTATGACGAGGTGCAGCCACAGTGCTCTTGGGAGTTGGCATGGGTTTCTTGCCTTCATTAAAATTTGGGGTATACCTTCTAGAGGTCTTTAGGAGTTCTTCAGCTTGAAAAGCCTTATCAACACGCTCATTAAGACTTACAATATCAACCACACCCATTTTTTCTCTTATTTCAGTCGTAGTCCCAAACGGAATCGAGATATCATTTGATCATCATTGTCTCGTGAACCTGACCGTGCACATAATTGATCAAATTGGTATACATAGTCTTCCATACTCATATTACCTTGACGAAGATTGTTCAGTTGGTCATGCAACCTTCTTTGGAAGGACCGAGGCAAATACTTTTCTTTCAATTCTTCCTTCATCTCCTCCCAAGTAGTGGGTTCTCTCACGACTCCTCATGAGACTATATTCATAGTTACGCCACCAATCGCGAGCACCCCCACTAGTTTAGAGCGGGCCAATTGCGGCTTTCTAGGTTCGGGTAGACTAAACCAATCAAAGTAGTCATCTAGGGCATTCACCCAATCATGAAAAGCTTGGGGGTCTTGTCTTCCATGGAACTCCTTAAGATCCATTCGCACCTTATGGGTTTGATACCGAATAGGTTGATTGCCATCATAGTCTTCATAGGGTGGGTCTTGGTATTCTTCTCTAGGGACTCTTTGGGGAGCCCTAGGAACACACCTTGGCATTAAGTTGGCTATGGGAATTTCTCTTCTAGGGGCTTCTAGTCTGGCCGGCCTAGGATTATTCCGTTCCTCCAAATTACTTATTCTTCCATCCATACTGTCTAATTTGGCATCCAATTTGGTCAATCGTTGGAGAACCAAATTAACAAGGTCATTGAGATTATTGAACTGATTAGGAGAGTTAGAACTCTCCTCAGCCATGCTCTGATACCAATTGATGGCAAAGAGGGTTTAAAGCAAGTCAAATTAATAAGCCCTCTTTGCTACAGGACCTTAATTCAGTCCAATACAAAAAATCTGCAGAGAAAAGTAATGAAAAAAACCACTTATCTTGAAATCTAACCGTCAGAATTAGATGAAACTTGGTATGGATGACATTTGTAATGATTGTAAACACCTTCTGAAGTTTGGGGAGGATCTGAAAAGAACTATAGGAGTTATGAGTCTCGAAAGCCTGCTGTACCTGCTGTACCTGGTACCGCCCAGATCTGGTTATAGTTCAGCTAATGTCGATGGAAATTGGTAGCAGATCAGCAAGACTTTAGCATACTCAGCAGAGAACAGTGTCGCCAGCCAATATTGATTGATTGTGAACTAAAACAAAGCTTAGAATCTCAAAGAAAGAAGAAGAAACAATTGGTTGAGTCTCACAACCTTGAGAGACTCAACCAGAAAATAGAAGTTTTAAACTTTACTTTTTCTGGAAAATCTAACCACCAGCCAGCTTCTACTCCTCTTATTTATAATGAGAATCCTTACAATTAAAATAGGAAAGAGATAAAACTACTAAACTAAACCTCCTTATAACATAGGAAGGTTTTAATACAATGGAAAGAAAACTTTCTAAATCTGAAAATAGGAAAGTTTCTAAACACTTTTAGGAAACTAAATTTAAGAAAGTTTTTAGTTTCCAAACAATTAAAATTCCAAATAACTAACACTATTTTTAGGAAAGAAATAAAAAAGAGTGAAAATCTGCTGTTGGTACTGTTCACGTGAACAGTACCGTGAACACTGTTCACGTGAACAGTGTGGGTTGGTCAGCAATTGGGCCTGGCCCAATTTTAGACTTTCGGTCCCTTCTGGAGTAGACTTGGGCTGCATCAGCTATACCAATTGATGGCAAAGAGGGTTTAAAGCAAGTCAAATTAATAAGCCCTCTTTGCTACAGGACCTTAATTCAGTCCAATACAAAAAATCTGCAGAGAAAAGTAATGAAAAAAACCACTTATCTTGAAATCTAACCGTCAGAATTAGATGAAACTTGGTATGGATGACCTTTGTAATGATTGTAAACACCTTCTGAAGTTTGGGGAGGATCTGAAAAGAACTATAGGAGTTATGAGTCTCGAAAGCCTGCTGTACCTGCTGTACCTGGTACCGCCCAGATCTGGTTATAGTTCAGCTAATGTCGATGGAAATTGGTAGCAGATCAGCAAGACTTTAGCATACTCAGCAGAGAACAGTGTCGCCAGCCAATATTGATTGATTGTGAACTAAAACAAAGCTTAGAATCTCAAAGAAAGAAGAAGAAACAATTGGTTGAGTCTCACAACCTTGAGAGACTCAACCAGAAAATAGAAGTTTTAAACTTTACTTTTTCTGGAAAATCTAACCACCAGCCAGCTTCTACTCCTCTTATTTATAATGAGAATCCTTACAATTAAAATAGGAAAGAGATAAAACTACTAAACTAAACCTCCTTATAACATAGGAAGGTTTTAATACAATGGAAAGAAAACTTTCTAAATCTGAAAATAGGAAAGTTTCTAAACACTTTTAGGAAACTAAATTTAAGAAAGTTTTTAGTTTCCAAACAATTAAAATTCCAAATAACTAACACTATTTTTAGGAAAGAAATAAAAAAGAGTGAAAATCTGTTGTTGGTACTGTTCACGTGAACAGTACCGTGAACACTGTTCACGTGAACAGTGTGGGTTGGTCAGCAATTGGGCCTGGCCCAATTTTAGACTTTCGGCCCCTTCTGGAGTAGACTTGGGCTGCATCAAACGTTCCATGTTGGTTGTCGTAGAGATCTTCCGCCTTTCAAATCTCATACAAAGATATCATTCTCTTCACAGTTCTTATTTTACACGATTTCTTCAATATATCAGTGGAGAGATGCTACGTGGAGAGCTTATACTAAAGCTAGAAGACACCGTGGAACACAAATTTCCTGAAGCCAAGTCACCAGAAGCAATATTAGTTTTAGCAGACATGGATCCTAAAAGAGACAATGTTCAAGAGGAGCTTCAGTGGAAAACAGAAGAACCTAAACCAATGCTCAGAGATAAATACGTTCATATTCATTCATCTGTATTTTTTATGATTTTTTTCTAAATTCTTGTTAACTGATTTTGTATGCATTTTTTTTTCGGTGGATATCTTGTTTACTACTGTTTTTTCTTTTGTTTAGTAATGTTTTTGCCGATCTCTTTTCCAATGTTTCTTCAGTTTTTTTTTTTAATCCATATTTCTCTACTTTTTATTAGCACCTCTTATATTTTCACTATAAATTTATTTTCTCTGATTTTTTTTATTAGCCCCTCCTGTATTAGCAGTTTAGCACCTTCGGCGGCATTCCCAACTATCCAGCCTAATCAGGGCCAACCCGGCCATGCCCGAACCCCTGATAGGGTCACAGTTGGGTTGTCGCTTTGTTTGACCCTGGCAGGGTCGGACTGGGTTAGGGCTGGCTTTAAGGGAGTTTGGGTTTGGCTGGGGTTTTAAAAAATCCGGCCCAACCTGACCCTGTGGCAGCCCTAATTCTATGTGAGCAGATAATAACCAATAAAAGAAACTCCAATCACCCCCAACTGGTAGCAAATAAAATCCAAGATGGTTCGAATATGAGCAATGGCAACCATCATGCCATGCAAGTATCAAGCTTCAAAAAATTGCAAGTACCAATCTGATGTGATTCTAGGGCCACCAAAGCAATAATAAAAATGCAAATATACAAGTCCAATGGCAATTATGTAAATTCTAACCACACTTATGGGACCAACCAAGCAAAATAATACTCAAAATATGTAAAGAACAAGAGATAGTGGTAATCTGATAATTAACCATAATGTTTAAGGGGCCCATGGGGTAGTTATCAAAGAAGTAATAGTAACACAATAATGTATTTGAAATCCCATTAAAAACACCAATCCAAGGCAAAGGGTAAACATGGAATGGTCAAGAAAGGGTAATTTTGAAATTAATTTGAGAAGATTGGATATTAGTAAAAGGAGATGTGGATGGACTTAAAGTGTAGGAACGGTAATGGAAAACACAAATAATAAAGGACAAGAGGAACTCATCGAGTTCCAAGTTTCAACCAAGGTGTGTAAACTCGAGTCTCGACTCTGGTCGAAACAGTTGAGAGTCTCAAAAATCTCGACCGAAACGGCACATTTTTTGCCTGTTAATCTCGGTTAGCCACCTCATGGGCTAGGTGTATATTGTAAGGTCCATAATTCAGAGAAACCTTATTTTAACCCATATAAACATAAGTCAACCCTTAGTTTGTAATAATAAACACACAGTGGTAGCAAAAAGTTTTGCACATACTAGAATCATGGTTATAGACTTACAGTCTTATAGGAACAACACTTGTTTATGTTGCTTATAGCACTTAGCATTTATTTATGGCTAATACACATTTACTTAAGATATTATTCATAAATAAGCAAACATCCCCATTTGAATCCAATACAAATAATCTAAAATTCAAATTTTCAAAAAGATAAAAAGTCAACCCTCCAGTTCAAGAACAAAAATCACATTTCCCATTGCAGGGGCGATTTTCAACTTTCAAATACTAGGGTTTTTTACAATCTAAAAACTTTATAAATCTTATTATTGATAAAACATCACTAAAAACCAAAAGAGCACTAAAATAATCATTTATTTTAATGCCCAAAAAATTATTTTTATTCAGGCAACTTTAAACAGTATTCACGAGCTCCGAGCAAGGTTTGACTGGAAAGTCACTCCTTCAATATAACTCGGATTCAAACAATGTCAGATTTTTTGGAAAGCTAGCATAATCAACTTTTCAATAAATTTGAGATTGTTTGAATCCGAATTGTATTAAAGGAGTTATACTTGGCAAAACCTCGCTTGGAGTACGCAAATGTTGTTTAAAGTACACTGGATGGAAATGATTTTTTGGGCATAAAAACAAATGATTATTTCGATGCTCTTCGAGTTTTTAATGAAGTTTTACTATAATAAATTTATGAAAATTTTATATTATAGAATATCCCTAGCATTTGAAAGTTAAAAATCACCCCCGGAACTGCAAATGCCAGTTTTGTTCCTGAACTGAAGGATTGACATTTTTATTCTTTTCGAATTTGAATTTTAAACTATTTTTATGGGATTCAAATGGGGGGTGTCTACTTATTTATGAATAATATCTTAAGTAAATGAAAATAATACTACTTATAAATAAGTGTTCGGTGTTGTGTATTATTCCCTAAACCATTCTATGCAGGTCATCAAGTCTCAGTCCAATACATAAAAAAAAACCAAAAAAAAATAAATCAGGTTTCAGTCGAGCTCCATTTGTTTTGATGAAAATTTTATGTATAACATTTTATATGTAAAAAAAAAAAAATTCAATGTTTGTTTCTAGTAGGTAAAAGAAAGATGAAGTTCCTTTTCCATCCCCCTTAGAAATCACTATATTTTACCTCTTGGAAATAAACATTGAAATTTTTTTTTACATATAAAATATTACACTAAAATTTTACATCAAAACAAACGGAGCATCAAGAAAAACAGGCCTAGGTCGACCAAGACCTACAGAGATGGACCGAATTTCTCGAGATTTTGGTCAAGACACTGTACACTTAGTGTCTCGGGTTTGTTCTCGTCTCAACCAGGTCAAAATTACCGAGAAAGTCGTGCGAGATTTCAAACCATGGTTCCAACACGCAACCAGCAAGCCAAATACTTACAGTAAACCAGCAACCTGGGAGATAACTAGGGGGTTTCTTCTTCAACCTTCCATAGACAGCAGCTATGGCAGTAGAATATCAGCAGCAGAGCAGAACTAAAAGAACTCTTCAACAAGAACGCAATTCCAACCAAACAAATCGCAAATCACAAGTACCAGTTCAACATCAATTCAACCGAGAAAATGAATATTGAACATGGATTCAGCGTACGAAACCAGCAGTGAATCGATAGTTGATTCAGTAGCACTCGATCAAGGGGAGGAAACCAGTGAATCAAAATCAGAGTTCTCCAGCATGAACCAGAAAAGGCAACTAGTGAATAAAAATTCAGCGTGAACCAGAAATTGATTCCAATAATCTCCAGTGTGAATCAAAGGAGGAAATCGAACTCACTCGATCAGGTATGATTTTTCGTACAAAATTATATCTGCAGAGAATAGAAAATAAAAAGCATAACCAACAAAGGCAGCAATGGTGATTGCATACCAGAACAAGAACCTCAAACAATTCTCAATACGGCAACTTAGGTAACTTGCTCTAACACCAAGTAACAAAGTAAGAAGAAAAGTAACTAACAAGGGAGCAATGGTGGTTGCATACCAGAACAAGAACCTTAAACAATTCTCAATACGGCAACTTAGGTAACTTGCTCTAACACCAAGTAACAAAGTAAGAAGAAAAGAAGAAGGAGAAGGGAAGAAGAGAAAAGAGAGATTTAGGTTTCTGCTCTAGAGGCAGAACCGAGATCGTGTCTCTCCTCCAATGCTTATGCTAAATAGAATTTAGAAATTACAATAAGTACGGAAGACCACAACTCATCGGTCTTTCAAGCTATACTAGGAAAATACAAACCCAAAGTAACTCTAAGACTATAAATAACAATGGTTAACAACTAAGGTAACTAAAACATATAATGTCGATCCTTCATCCTTGTGTCCACCACCATTACTCTAGATTTCTTGGATAGATAAAATGATGTGGAGATAATTATGATGACGTGACTGAGATGATAATAATAGGAGATAATGTAGATGATGTGGCTGAGAAGACATCGATAGGAAATAATGTAGATGACACAGCTGATAATAGTGAGCCCAATATCTTCAAGAAACTCCAGTACTCCACTCCATTCCCTAGCTCTCACACTTTCCTCCAATTATGACTGTTTGAATAAGGAATTCAAGGATTTGGCAAAGCAGACATGCTATCCTAAACCTGATATTTAGCGACCTAAGCAGAAGGTGGAGCCAGGGTACTGCAGAGTCGCACACACTTGGGAGGGGAGAGAAAGAGTTTATTCATCTATGAAATGGATTCTGTTTGAGTGTGTTTCCATGCAGACAAACGAAAAATAGGAGAGATTTTATTCCACTTTTTTTTAAGGGAATTCTTTACGAGTACTCATTTAGGTATTATCAGAAAGCTATTTATTCTGATGTTATTTTAATCTAAAAAATCTGCAGGAGTTATTGTCAACTTATCAAGATAAAATTATAAAAAAAGAGACAAGAGTACAGGGGAAGGGATTTCGAAGTCCTGCCAGAGAGAGTGGGCAAATGCTGTTATCTCAGAGAAAGCAAACATAGACACAATCTGAATCTTGAGATGAAAGAGTTAGGTAGCACACAGCTACAAAATAAGAACAGTTTTTTAAGATGATGGTAAATAAAGAAACACAAGGGAGAGCTGATCAATAGCGATGTTAGTTGAATCAATAATTGTGAGATAAGCCAGCGGGGAAAAAAAAAAACAAATTAAATTACAGGAACCAGATGCAATACCGTGTTTTTTATATTTTCGGCGTCATCCATTATACTTTTGAAGTTCAAACCAGTCCAGTCCTGCAATAAAGATTGCAATGATGCAAGTAATGTAGTTGATCTAACAAATAAAACATCAACATGAAGGGATTGCTTACATTTACACCAAAAGATACACCATCTCTCAGAAAGTTATTGTTTCAAACACAATACAATTTCAATTAACCAGGGAATTGAGGATATAGTTATTTGATTACCTTTGGCATTTTGAAGTCAATAAGTTCAATTTCCCACTGAACATGAGCACCCTCAGGAACTTTTGCAGGCCTTATCATAAAAAGGGGAAAAGGAATACGTCATTACTAGTGAACCAATCATTCAGTTTGAATTCATGCTCCAAAGACCAAAGTTAGAAAATAAAAAAAATTAAAAAAAAAAAAGAAGATTAGGAACGGTAACCTTGCAAATTTGTCATAAGCATAATCTGGGGGGCATGTGACGAGAGCCATCTCCCCAGGGAGCATCAGACGAACACACATTTCAAAGCCCTCAGGAACCTAGCACACAAATGTAATCTTACAAATTTTGTAATTTAATATAACCAAAAATTAATACGGACCAACAATAAAAAATAACATACAGGTTGAAAAGCAGGGAGATTGGCTAAAGTCACATATGGTTGACAAATTACATGAATATGCAACAAAATTATGGCATCTACAGACTACCTCAATATAACAAAAGTCAAAAGAACATAAGCCGTAAATATCCTTTGGAATTTGAAGGATTGATTAATTACTCAACCTATTACCAAAGGTCCAAAACTACTCATGATTTAATGTGACCCAATGAAATGAAAACCAATAATTGGGGACCTTCTATAAGAGAAATAAGCCCTCTGCTTTTACATCAAAGATGATCAACATTGTAATCATGACTATCACACCAGGAACAAGCTTTGATGGAGAGAGTCCTGCTTTAATGATATAACCTCTGAGGGTCGAAAAATTTGGTGTGCCACCATAATTAAATTATTTAGCAATGTTGTAAAATTTTGATTTAAAGCCAGATCGCTTGGCCCTGTGCAATTGATCCAAAAGACTAAACTGGGATGCAAGAACACACAAAAAATTTGGTGTGCCACCATACATAAATCATTTAACAATGTTCTAAAAATTTGATTTAGCACCAGATTGCCTGGCCCTGTGCCATTGATCCAAAAGACTAAACTGGGATGCAAGTAACAAACAAAAAATTTGGTGTGCCACCATAAATAAATCATTTAGCAATGTTTTAAAATTTTGATTTAACGCCAGATCGCCTGGCCCTATGCGCACCACACACACACACACACACAACACACACCCACGACACGCATGGCAGGCCTGCCCACCCACCCACACGCACACATTGCTATTTAAAGTCGTAGATATAATAAAGAGCTATCTTTAATATTACAAAATAGCTTTATAAGAATTTGTAGATGAATAAATTAAATATAAAATTAATTAGGCTTAAAAATCTAACATATTTTACAAATTAACATTACTAGGGCCATATAGATCAATAGACTAAATAGAGGGAGAATTAGACAAAACGAGACTGTCTGACCAACGAAGAGTGCATCCGAGAGCTCAAGAACCTCAAGGAGAGGAAGCAAAATCTTGAGTCTCCATGGAGCTACAAAAAAGGTATGCTTCCTCCCCACCCCTCCTTCGTCTTCTCCTCCTCTAGTCAGGGAACGATCATCCACCACTGATGGCAAAGAGGGGTTCAACACATTCAATTCAAAGATCCCTCTTTGCTACAAGATCTTTACACAGTCCAAACCCAAAACAGAATTAGAAAGTAATGAAAAAATTCACTTACCTTGAGATGTGACCCTTAGAAACTTATGAAACTTGTCACAGGTGGTCCTTAAAATAGATGTGAACACACCCTGAAATTTGGAAGTGATCCGAGAAGAACTGAAGTAGTTATAAGCTCTGCAGATCTGTTGTAATCACTACCGCCCAGCTTGGAGATATTTTGATGCAGTTGATGGTGCTCTTGAATAAACCAGAAAGGATTTGGTTAACTTCAATAGGAATCAATGTCGTCCAGTAGTGAATAGAGGAATAAAATAGCTTAAAGAAATTAGAGAAAAAGAAGGATAAAAAGAAGACATTCGGTTGAGTCTCACAACCGTGGTTGAGTCTCACAACCGTGGGAGACTCAACCAAAAAAAAAATTCAATCTCTTTTTTTTTCTGAAAGTCTGCCGCCAGCCTTCTATTACTTCTTATTTATAACTTTTGAAAGATTACAAAAAAATAGGAAAGTTTCGAAAATAGAGACTTCAAACTTCGAAACAGAGACTTTAAACTAAAGCAGAAACTTCCTTTATAGAGTAGGAAAGTTTCTAAAACAGAAATTAGGAAACTAAGGAAATTTCTAAACAATGAAACTTCTTAATAACTGATTACTATATTTTAGGAAACTAATTGACATTCTGAATCAAAAGAGTCCTAATATCAAAAGAATCCTATACTGCTGTCTACTACTAGTGCTGGCGGTACTAGTGCTGGCGGTAAGATAACTTATGGGCTGTTTTAGCCAGCATTAGCCTGGCCCAATGGTCCAGGCCCATCTACTCTCTTCTTGCGGCCCTTCTTTCTTGAATAAACCTGGCCTGCATCAACCAGTTCCTCTCTCTTCTCCTCTAGCCATGAAACCTCATCGGCCTCCTCTCCCTCCTCTATCTTCGTAAGTGATGGGATGAGATTTTTAAGCAAAGAAAAGAGCAGGAGAGATCTTACCGTAAGGGAAGAGAGCAAAGATACCGTGAAGGGGAAAAGGGAGGGAATAACTGAGGAGGGATAGGGAAATACCGAGGGGAGAGAAATATTGTAAGAAAGGGGAGGGGATTACCGAGGGAGAGGGGAAAAGGGATAGCTGATAGAGCGTCTAAAGGGAAGGTGAATTGGGAGCAGATGGGGGTTTTATCGAAACCAAGAGAAAGGGATGAGGGGCCTTACCATAGCCGAGAGAAAAGAGGTGTGTGTGTGTGTGTGGGGGGGGGGTTAATACCGCCGCCAGGGGTAGAGAAGGGGGAGGGAAATCGAGAAGAGAGAATGAGAGGGGAGAGGAGAGATTGAAAAAGAGAAAAAGAGGGAGAATTCTTACATGAGAGGGAGAGAGCCGTCGTGAATCTTTTTTTCACTAATTCTTTTCATCAATGCATAATCTCAATCGAATTAGAAGTCGCCTTTATATAGGCTTTACAACCCTAACCAAATAACTAAATAAAAAAGATAAATAAAATAAAAGACAGAAAGACATCTAAATCCCAAATCATGGAAAAGGGGTCCACACCCATTTGACATTAAAATAAAATTTAAAAAAAAAAAAAAAAAAGACTAAGTTAACTGTAAATAGAAATAGAAATAACAATCCTAACTAAACTGACTAAACTTTCCAAAATAAAATATTACAAAGATTTCCTAAGTTTCTAGAGATTCCTATCCAAATCTAGTAGAACCTATGCTGCATCAACTCTTGCCCGCTTAAAAAAATTAGTCCACGAATCTTGCAAAAGTCAAGAAATAATCTCATGGGAAATACATCCACCACTAGTCCATAACAAAATTCTGGTAAAGCACGAGTGGTAGGGATGTAGTTTGCAAGTCGAAGGGTCCATCCTTCAAAGAATGACGATGGAATCACATATTCTGTTAACACAAAGTCATGAACGAGATCAAGTGCTCCGATGGGGTCTTTCTTAATTTCTTAATGGGTTGCTTCAATCCATTTCAGAATGTCTTCAAATTCAACCTTGAATAAATCAACTGTTGGTTGCAGAATGTCTTCAAGTTCACTAGAGTAGTAAGAAGATTTGACATTTTTTTTCTAACCTAGGCTTTGATACCAAATTGATGAGATGAAATTTCTAAGCAGCGAAAAGCAAGGATCGTAATTTCAGTTTCGTGCCTGGTTTCGGCCAGGTCAGAAACCGAATTTTCGGTGGTTTCAGCCTACATTTCGACGAAGCCTGGTAAAAAAGAAAACACATAAATTAATATCGATAATAACTGAACTCTTACTTAGTTATAAACAAAAACTCAAAATAGAGTCCAAATATATCTCAGAGTCTCAAACTAGTCCTACGAAGGAGGAATTCTATCTGCTCCCTTTCGCCACTTTCTTCCTCACTATTAACAATGTGTACATGTGTCCAAGTGTCATAAGGAAAATGTACACATGTTAGTACAGTTTCAGTTGTACATTAGCAAATAGACTTATTTATTTACCAAAAAAAAAAAAAAGACTTATTTAAGTTTAGGTCAGTGTACAAATCTCAAGAAGACATGTATCATTCATTAGATTAATATACTAAAATACAGTTGAAAACTCTCGAACTTTCTTCTGCTCTTTGTTCCTGTTTGACAAGCTACGGCTCTAGCATTTCTTCTCCATCTGCTTCTTTGTGATTTTCTTCTCAGATCTGGTTTTAGATCTGTGATTTATAAGTTTTTCTTTCCTAGATCTAGCTCAGATCTATGATTCGAGAGGTGTCTTTCCTAGATCTATTTCCCAGATCTAGCTCAGATCTGTGATTCATGTGGTTCGTTATATTTTTGGTTCTCTGAAGAAATCTCTCTGTGATTATGTTGGTTAGTGAAGAAATCTTTGTTTGTTTCTCAATTTCTTCTATGATTCAGAGTTTCTTTCTTCCTTTCATGGTGATTCTTGTGTAATTCAGAGCTTCTATGTTTCTCTTTCTCTACCAGTTGAGTTTCGGAGTTTTTTGGTGGTTCTTGCTTGTTACGATTCTCTATTTTCTAGTCATTTTTTTGGCTTGTTCTGTACTCACAGACATTCAAATTTTTTTTCACACTCAGTCATTGTTCTTGTTTCACACTCTCATCTCTCTCAAACCCCTCAGCTGCAGCCACAGATTCCTTCATCTTTGGTGGCTGCTCTCAACTCAGGTTCTCCCCAAGCCTACCTTACAAGTCCAACCTCAACCCACGAGCTCCACTAGCGGCGCATTACAGTTACAGGTCTGCGGGCGGCGTGTTACAGTTGCAGGGCTGCTTCATCAAGTACGATAAAAACCGAGATATCACCGAAATCAAGAAATCGGACTGAAATATGGTAAAACCTATACTGCCACTCAGTTTCATCTTGGTTCGATAAAAATCGATATGTTTCAGCCGAAATCTGAAATTTCGGCCGAAACTCTGAACCATGGAGAAAAGAGCAGTAGAGATCTTACCGTGAGGGAAGAGAGCAAATATACCATGAAGGAGAAAAGGGAAGGAATAACTGAGAGGGGATAGGGAAATACCAAGGGGAGAGGGGATAGGGAAATACCGAGGGGAGAGAAATACCGTAAGGAAGGGGAGAGGATTACCAAGGGAGAGGGGAAGGGATAACCCAGAGGAGAGGGAAAAGGGATAGCTGACAAAGCGTCATAAAGGGAAGATGAATTGGAAGGGAATGGGAGTTTTATCGAAACCGAGAGAAAGGGATGGGGGGGTCTTACCGTAACCAAGAGAGAGAGGAAAAAAAAAAAAAAAAAGGAAGGTGGGGGAAAATCTCCGTGAGGGATAGCGAAGGGGGAGGGAAATCGAGAGGAGAGATCGAGAAAGAGAAAAAGAGGGAGAATTCTTACGTAAGAGGGAGGAAGCCACCATGAGTCTTCTTTTCACTAATTCCTTTCATCAATGCATCATCTCATTCCAATTAGAAGTGGCTTTACAACCCTAACCAAATAACTAAATAAAAAATATAAATAAAAAAAAAAAAAAGACATCCCAGTCCCAAATCATGGAATAGGGGTCCACACCCTTTTGACATTAAAAGAAATAATTAAAAAAAAAAAAAAAAAAACTAAGTTAACTATAAATTGAAATAGAAATAACAATCCTAACAAAACTGACTAAACTTTCCAAAATAAAAAATTACAAAGATTTTCCAAGTTAGGAAAAATCTTCTAGAGATTCCTATCCAAATCTTGTGGAACCTATGCTGCATCAGTGGGCCTTTTCAAATGTGCTACCATCTTCTATTCTTCTGTACTTTTGTTCCCCCCCACCCCCCTCCCCCCTGTGGGGTAAAATTCAGGACTCGGGAGAACATGTTAGTCACACTCATGGCTGAATCCGTCTCCAAACGTATGGACACATGATTTGGCAGGGCAAGTGGTGAACAGCCAAATCTTGGGTAAATTAGAGTGTTATTACCCATAATATCAATTATTCACTTGTACTTTTACTCTTTCAGTGATCCGGTTAGAATGGTTTAAGTGATTTTCCAAGCAGTCCCACAATATCAATTATTCACTTGTACTTTTAGTGATCCAATTAGAGTAGTTCGAGTGATCTTCCAAGCAGTCTAATCTAATAAAACTATTAGCTCTACAAGTTAATAGTCCAAGAAATACCAGATGAATCAATTATTTATGATAAATTATTTATTCAATGTATTCATTTAGTGGAACTTCCATTTCAGAAAACATGGTCATACATGCTCAACATACATGCTAATTCAAGTGGTTGAACGTTTGTGTAGCATATTTTATCCTTTTTTCATATATTCCCTTAATTAGTGTAAGATTAAACCATCCAAAATGGTATTATCTAGTGTAGACCCAAGTTTGCTATTGTAAGCTGGAACCTGGGATTGTATTTAGAGTTAAATATGCTACAGTTATTTATGGCTAATATCATTTCTGTAAATATTCACTTAAGATATTATTCATAAATAAGCAAACACCCTCCATTTGAATCGAATGGAAATAATCTAAAATTCAAATTCCAAATGGCTAAAAAGTCAACCTACCAGTTCAAGAACAAAAATTGTATTTTCGATTGTGGGGGGTGATTTTCAACTTTCAAATGCTAGAGTTAACTTCAATCTAGAAATTTCATAAATCTTATAATAAAATAAATCCGAGATTGCTTGAATCCGAGTTATATTGAAAGAATTACGCTTTGATCAAACATTTGTTTGGAGTATGCGAATGCAATTTAAAGTCGTATGAATGGAAATAATTCTTTGGACATCAAAACAAATGATTATTTTGGCATTTCTTTTGGTTTTTAGTGATGTTTTAATATAATAAGATTTATAAAAATTTTAGATTCTAGAAAGCCCATAGCATTTGAAAGTTGAAATCACCCTCACAACCGAAAATGCAATTTTTATTCTTGAACAGAGTGTTGACTTTTTATCCATTTAGAATTTGAATATTAGACTATTTTTATTGGATTCAAATTGGGGGGGGTTTGCTTATCTATAAATAATATCTTAAATAGATACTTAAATGATTTTAGTCATAAATAAGTTTTGTGTGTTGTATACTTAAATAACCTTTGTGTATTATATATTGTCCCTCTTGTTATTGTTTCTTGTGTTGTAATACTCTGACTTCTAAGGTCGACACTAAGGGTGAAAGTTTTGCCCTGACGGCCCGAGCCCGCCCAAAACCGCCCTGAACCCGGTCAGGGTTTAGCCCGGCCCGTACCCTGATAGGGTCCAATCAGGGTACAAGGTAATTTTTACCCTGTCAGGGTAAGGGCGGGTAAGGGTTGAGGCTCGGGTAGAGCCCGGCCCGACCCTACCCGACCCTGACTTATATATATATATATATATATTCAGAAATAATTTTTTATTTCATTTTGTTTTTCTAAATAACCCTAATTCCTAAATCCCTAACCCTAATCCTTACGATTTCTTTTCTCTCATTCTCTCTTTCAGACTTTCGTCTTCTCCTACCGCCTCTCTTTCAAAATTCAGTCCTTTAGAGTTCAGACTCCTTCTCCTACCGTAGCTGCCGGCGCGGCCATTTCTCACTTCTCAGTTTCTCACTTTCTCTCATTCTCTCTTTTTCTCCTAGACTCCTACTGCTCTCGCTCTCTATTTCTCCTACCGAGTACCGACGATTTCTCTATTTCTCCTAAAGCCGGCGAACGCAGCTGAAGGCATTGACGACGGCTCCTACAGGACAGCTGACGGCGAGAGCGTCTCTCACTCTCTCTTCCTCCTACTGCCGAGTCGACGACACTATCTAGAGAGTAGAGCCATCATATCCGATTCACGGATTCAGCCCCATCGGATCATCTTCTTCCTCTTCGGCCTGATTTTAGGTAGAAGGTATTTATCTCTCTCTCTCTCTCTCTCCCTCTAGTCTCTCTCTCTATCTATCTTTCTGAATCTTTGCCGGACCCTTTACAAAAATGGTTTGCTTTCATCAGATTTGACTTCGACTCATCAGTTTTCGAAGAAAGCAAGTCGAATAAAAAATGCTGGTTTTCTAACTTTGATTTTACCCTACCACCATTTCACTCATGGTGACGGCCCATACTTATGAAAATAGCACAATTAGCTAAATTCAAGGCTGCTTCATAATGGTTCCCCAGGAGGGCATATGAGAGGTAAATAATATGATCAGTTAGAAACCAAAAGCTACATAGAGATACTACTTATGAGGAGTTTGGGCTCTCTTCTCGCCTTGTCTAGATGACATAGAGATAGCAATCCCCCCAAACCCACCAGCATAACTTTAGCTTAACCCTGTTTCTAGTCAAAACGTCCATCAAGCATGATAGAATATAGATCAGCAACCAAACCACCTTGGCCTGCTCACAATAGAAATTTTGTTTGAATGATCTCATTTCCATGAGGACCCAGAGGGAGCAAGGGATGCAAATCAGATGGGTTCAGTAGGCCCAATAAAGAAGAAAATATTTAACAAATGAGATTAATATAATTTAAATAGGTAGTTATTCATGTAACAATGGACTGGGATGTTTCCGAAAAATAAAAGAATCTGAACCATCCATTTTTAAGGTATTCTCAATCTGAAATAATCAGGCATAAACCATTATATATCTACATCCAAATCCAAATCCTAAACAACAATCTCAATTCTATCAAAAGATGGCAAAGCCGTCTGAGCTGGGATGTCAGCATGATCTACCAATAAAGGAATAGAGGAGAGCAAGTCAAGTCATCTTGAGCATAGGACTTAAGAAACAAAGAGCATGTGTTTATTGCAGTCCCAAACATTTTCACAAAGGGTGTTCTTATTTTTTTAACTCATGTATCCGACTTGTTTGAGTTTTAACTCATGTATTTTTAAATTATACAGGTGTCAATGGCAGAGGAAGTCCAATCAGCCAACTCAATTCCTAGTGAGCAGCAAGTGCCTATATCATTAAGTGTCCCATCAACCAACTCAACTCCTGATCAGCAAAACTTTACTCCAATAACTAGCACTGAATGTGAGGTATCATCTAATTCTAAACTACCTCCATTACCGCCATCTAGTGTTTGGAATCACTTTAAGAAGATTATACCTCCTGATGGTTCTAAAGTTAAAAGATGTAATTGCAACTATTGCAATAAAGAACTTGCATGTGCAAGTGAACATGGGACAAGCTCATTGAAACGTCATTTAGATAAATGTTGGTTATTTCCATATAGAGGAGATAAGAAACAAAAGCTCTTGAATTTTCCAAGTGATAAGGGTGATGATAGTTCGAGCATCGTTTGTCCCAATATGTTAGCTTGGAAGTTTGACCAAGAATATTGTAGAAAGATGCTTGCTCGTATGATTATCATAGATGAGTTGCCTTTTAAAGCTGTAGAGCGGGAGGACTTTAGAGTATTTTGCAATGCTATGAATCTTAGGTTCAATCTTTTGTCACGTATCACTGTAGCAAAAGATTGTTTTGGGTTGTATGAGGAGGAGAAAAAGAAATTGAAATTTTTTTTGGAGAAATCTTGTCAAAGGGTTTGCCTAACTACTGATATGTGGACTTCAAACCAAAATCTTGGTTATATGTGCGTCACAGCACATTTCATTGACGAAAATTGGAAATTACAAAAGAGGATAATTAACTTTTCTATAGTTCCATCGCCACACACTGGTGATGTCATATGTAATGTTCTTGAGTCATGTCTACTAAGCTGGGGTTTAGACAAAGTAACAACTATTACAGTAGATAATGCAGCTAATAATGATGTGGCAATCCGGAGTTTGAAAAGGAGACTTAGCAAGAAAAATGGGTTGTTGTTAAATGGTGACTTCCTTCATGTGAGATGTTGTGCTCATGTTCTGAACTTGATTGTTAAGGAAGGTCTCAAATATTTTGAGAATTCTTTAATTAAAGTTCGTTCTGTAGTGAAATATGTGAGGAGTTCCCCTGCAAGAGGACAACAGTTTCAGTTGTGTTGTGAACAAGAAAAAATTCAATGTAAGAAAACCTTGTGTCTAGATTGTCCTACTCGTTGGAATTCTACATTTCTCATGGTAGAAACTGCTTTAGAGTTTCAAAAGGCTTTTGAATGCCTAGAGGAGCGAGACATGAACTTTAGAATGGAATGCAAGGATATTCTAAGTTAACAAGAATGGGAAAATACAAAAGTTATTTGCAAGTTTTTAGAAGCTTTTTTACACTGCCACATTAAAATTATCTGGGTCTCTTTCTGTCACATCAAATATTTATTTTAAAGAAGTTTTTGCAATTGAGTCACTATTGATGAAGTGGTCAAGAAGTGATGATCCCACATGTCATAATATGGCAATGGCCATGATGGAAAAGTTTAAAAAGTACTGGGATAATGCAGATAGAGTTAACATCTTTTTGATTATTGCTGCTGTTCTTGATCCTCGAAAGAAGATGAAATATGTGAAGCTTTGCTATTCTTATTCAAATCTATATCCTCCATCTGAGGTTGATGCGAAGGTTGCAAATGTTAGGAATGTCTTGGAATCTCTTGTTTATCATTACCAATTACATGAATCATCTTCTTCTCGTACAATGGTAGATGTTTCATCTTCATTTGATGTTGATACTCTATCAAGTAACAGTGACATATTTGACATTGAGATAGAAAGGCAGTTGGAAGAAAATGAAAATTTAGAAGTTGGGACAGAGATAGATCAGTATTTGATGGAAAACCTTGTGAAGAAAACTAATGATTTCGACATCTTGGGATGGTGGAAGTATAATAGCTCAAGATTACCAATTCTTAGTAAGGTGGCTCGAGATATTTTACCAATTCCTGTCTCAACTGTTGCTTCAGAGTCTGCATTTAGCACTAGTGGTCGGATTCTAGACCAATTTCGTAGCTCATTGACACCACGTGTTGTAGAGTCTTTGTTGTGTGCA
This sequence comes from Protea cynaroides, assembly GCA_028583415.1. NCBI lineage: Eukaryota > Viridiplantae > Streptophyta > Magnoliopsida > Proteales > Proteaceae > Protea > Protea cynaroides. The sequence goes on along the minus strand of CM053269.1, from coordinate 50,046,236 downwards.
CAGGATTGGCTACGACTTTCAAATATTCCTCTTAATAATGAAGAAGAATTCATGGACGAAATTGATAAGGATTTATCAGGTACAAAGTTTAATGATATAACTGTTATTAAGTACATGAATTATGAATTGGATTATATTTACTCATTTTTTTATTACATTAATTGTAGTTTCAGGATTGACCACAGCTTGACGTAAAGCATGGTGTGTTGCATGTTTAGAGCCTGGTGTTGCATGTTTAGGGACTTCGAGTTAGTTTTGTAACTAATTGTTACATAACTTTAATTTATTTTTCATTTACTTTAAATGATAGTTTTAAATTCTAATTGTGTTTTTCACCTTTTTTTGTGTGTAGGAAATATGATGGTGGATTGTGGATGGAATTTGAACTGACTAGACTATGGAGAATGAGAGAGAAAGAGAGACCATTAGTTCTCATACTTTTGGCCTTTTGCTAGTTTTCAGCTTTGCTATTTTGTTGTTTCATTTTATTTCATAATGAATGTTGTTGTATTAGTTTCTCTATATTACTAGCAGAAGAGGAATATTAACAATTTAACATTATCTTTTATATTGCTATTTTGAATTCTCATGAAATGTTTTTACTTTTTATATTACTCTATATTTCTATTATATTGTGTTTTATTTTATTTTGATCATCTCTATTAAGTTATTATTAATCTTGTTACTGTATTATTCTTTTTGATAATCATTCATGTCTTATACTTGTAAATATTTGGCATTTATATGTTAAAATGTTGAGTTCAGGGTAAATCAGGGTAAACCCTACCCTGATTTAGGGTCAATCAGGGTAAATCAGGGTAGGGTAGGGTTTGGTAATACCCTGTCAGGGTAGGGTAAGGGTTGAGGTTATGTAATACCCTGACAGGGTAGGGTAGGGTTTGGGTTAGCATGAAATTTTTTTGGGTAGGGTAGGGTTTGCAGATACCCGGCCCAACCCGACCCTGTTTCACCCCTAGTCGACACCAAGTTTCGAGAGTCAAAATAGAAAAGTTTTGATCGAAACTTGACATTTATAAGGTGCTTAGACTATGTTTCGACCGAAACAATGCTTTCAATCAAAACTTGGTCGAAACAGGATATTTCAACTGAAATACTTTACGTTTTGGTTTCGAACCATGGTCTCACTTTGACCTGATCTAAAACCGAAATCTAGAACCTTGGCCGTGATAGCTTTAACTGAAAGAGCTTCATTTTAAGCTTGAGATAAAATATAAGCTGCTTGGAAGGTTGAAGGTTCACTCTTAAGTCTTAACGCATTGAGCTTGTTCAGCTCATCAACAGTCCTAATCATAAAAAATGACAAGCATCTCCCTGAATAAACAAATAATGGAGTAGACGTAGCATGTGTGCAACATTCTAGGTAGCAATGGAAGACAAAACATTGTTGTAATAGATTCTAGAAGGCATTTGAACTTCCCATCCCAAAGTGAAACATAAAGGTTTTTCCCCTTGATATATTTCCCTGACACATGCATGAACAGTGAGCACAAAGCAGTTTAATTTTTTGAATAATAAAAGCCTTCCCATCTTAATGTCCTCAAGCAAGGCAAAGTTGAAAAGAGAAGAATTAAACAAGCATATATACTCGAAGGACAGAGGTAAAAAAAAAAAAGCGAAGCCTTAGAATGTTAACTCACAAGCCCTTCTCCTGAGCTGAACTCCAAAGGGTGGCCATTATTATCAACTCTAGTATCATAAAACACAGTCCTTTCTTCATTCATAAGCATGCCCTTATAATGGACGCGTAAAAGACTATCATGAAGGGGACAATCCATAGGAAACTCACCTAATACAAGTAAGCAATTTAACAATCTGAGAAGTAGAACAAATGATATTGTACATAACAAATAGGTCTGCCGAGAAAAAAAAAATACAGAAAGCCAAACAAAACCAAATCCTACTTGCTGCTTCAATGTTATTGTAGACAGGAGAATAAAACCCTTGGAGGATCAAAAATTCAGGAACCATATCAAATAAATTGAGAAGGTTAGAAATTTATCATATCGAGAAGCAACTAGCAAGGCCAATGGGTTATAGACTAGAGTAGGATCAAGCTGTCCATGTTTGTAGGTGATGCTTGGCCAAACATAAGATGTAACTACATAAAAATCCTAATTGCTTTTTACAAGAAAACAAAATAGTTTTGACCTTTTTGTTTCTGGGTTGGGGGTTGTTTCAGCTTACACCACGTACATTCATCTTAAATTGACACTTTTTGTTTCAGGGTTGCAGGGGCATTTGGCATCTTATACTGACACTCAGATGAACTAAATAATGTCAGAAATTGTACTCATAATATACAAGATAATCTTATAAATTGTTTGTGCTTTTGCCTCACTCGTATTCCTAATTAACCGGAAAAGCATATATAATTTAGGCAACATTGAAGCAAGATTGAGGAACGATCTATGGTTCTACCATGTATATTTACTCACTAATGTGTTGGATTTGCAGCACATATGGCAATATGCAGAATTTATGAGGGAAGAATAGAAAATGAATTTTCACGTTTTACCAGGGAAACCATGCTGTTACTGATGAGATGCAAAATGTAGCTTCATTTTTTTACTGTTCTTGGAAATTTAATTTGAACTGTTCTTGGAAATTTAATTTGAACCTAACTCAAAAGTCTAAGTCATGTCTGTCATTTTACTCATGACCTAGGCTCTCCATATCAAAAGTTCACCTAATCTCAATGGTTATGTTTTTCTGATGTAACAAAATATAAAAATAAGAGAAGATGGAGAGAATCGATGTATATTCCTCTCCTCTTAGCAGTCACTATTCATAGACAAAACAAAAGGGGTAAAGTGAGGTCTAGGACTCCTTAAGAGAAGGAGCCTTAGTTACAAAATAAATAGGAGTTCTATATGTCAACATGACAAGGACTTTCATGACTAAAAGGATAAAGAAAAACAGTCATATTCTAATAAAGAGAAGCAGTCCTATTCTAATTAAGGAAAATATGAGAGGCTAGGACTCAAAATGATAGAGTCTAAGTTACAAGTAAGAAGGGATAGGATAGGCCACATGGTCTCTTAATTAAATCGGTATTGGGCCTAAATAATCAGGCCCATCACTAAACACTTAAATATTTAAACACTTAAAACTAATCGGTAATGGGCCTTAATAAACAGGCTCATTCCTTTACAATAATATTAGTTAACAAGCCCGCCCCCCCCCCCCCGCCCCCCTTCCCAAGCTAGGGCATGGGGGAGGGTGACAGCTTCAACCTAAAACAATTTAGCAGTAGCAACAACAGTATTAGTAGTAGCACTAGCAGTAGTACTGGTAGTAGTAGTAGAAGTAACAACAACACAGTATAGATCACTGTGAACCAAGTAGTAGTAGCAGCATAGTATATCTCATTGTGAACCAAGTAGTAGTAAGTAGTAACAGCACAATATAAGTCACTGTGAACTAAGTAGTAGTAGCAACATAATATAGATCATTGTGAACCAAGTAGTAGTAGCAGCAATAGTAGCAGGAGCAGTAATAGTGATGGCTGCACACTTAATGGAGAACCTTAAACGAATCTCAAAACAACAGCCTAGATGTTCTCTGATACCATATAATAAAATAGAAAAATTAGTGAAGATGGAGAGAATCAATGTATATTCCTCTCCTCTTAGCAGTCACTATTTATAGATAAAATAAAAGGGATAAAGTGATAGGTCTAAGACTCTACAAGATGTGGAGCTCTAGTCACAAACTAAATAGGAGTTCCACATGTCAACATGAAAAGGACTTTCATGGCTAAAAAAAAATTAAAGAAAAAGAATCTCATTCTAATAAAGAAAAACAATCCTATTCTAAGTAAGGAGAAGATGAGAGGCTAGACTCTAAAAGATAGAGTCCTAGTTACCATAGTTGTCAAGGCGCCAAGGCGAACCAAGGTATTGGAGACCTGACGGACGCCTAGGTGACCAAGGCGCCTGATTTTCCAAGGCGTCACAAGGCCGCCTAGGCGATGCCTTGACAACTATGCTAGTTACAAGTAAAAAGGGATAGGATAGGCCACAAAGTCTCTTAATTAAATCAGTAATAGCCTGAATAATCAGACCCATCACTAAACACTCACATATTTAAATACATAATCTAATCGGTAATGGACCTTAATAAACAGGCCCATTCCTTTACAATAATATTATTAACAGTTGCAAAGGTTATTTGGTTATCTACTTAACAAGAAGAAATATGTTACATGTGGGTTTGAGAAAGTTTGACTAGTTTACAGACTATGTAAAGGTCATGCAGGAAATCTCTATATTGGTTGTACAAGTATAAAGTATTTAAATCAAGACCCTCAAAATCTTAAGAGGTAGTTTGCAGGTACATAGGTATCACTTGTATCAGTTATTTTTGTCAAAGATCCCCATCAACTTTGTAATGTTGTGAGTTTACTTTTAGGGACAGTTTTTTCCGAATTTCATCATGTACAGCACAATCCTATATGAGCACCAGTGTGCAGAAAATACATCTAGACATTCACATTTTCTAATGTTCTGCCATTGAGAAACCGACGGCATTATGCGAGTACAGCCAATTCTTCAGACTCAACAGACATTCCCAATAGTGAAGTCAAGGTCAATCCATATTCAAGCCAAAAGGGATAACTGATAACCACTTAGCCCCGAACCTTCCTACATAAATCCCCAATGTTTCTTCTCATTATTAAAACCTTTACTTCTCAATTTGTATTCTAGCAAAACCCTAAAACCTGTATATTATAGAGCTTACAGCCTCACACTCACTTTGTCATAAATAGCAGATTAGTACTCAGATAGTCCTAAATCAACTTCATGTTGTCGAACAGCAATGAACGAACACTAAAGTAGTGTAACAAGGTAGAAAACCTAGAATGAATGGCATCTTAATGCTATGGATACTGCCATCATGGTATTAATGGAGACTGAATCTCACTTAAAAGGATGAAAGAGAATATCAATGGAGAATATTGAAAACACTATTATCAGGTAAGGGAGGAAAAGGGATGAGAACCAAAATAGTAACGTGGGATGATTTTAGGGATAATTAATGGGATGGTGGGATAATTGTAGGGAGTCAAAATAAAGAATTAAAACAAAAGAGATATAGGAATATACCTTATGGTATAGGAAGGGAAAACCAAGAAAAAGAAAGATATAGAGAAGAGAAAGAAGCTATCGAAACAGCAAGGGAGAAAGGGAACTCAAAGAGAGAGATCAGAGGGATACCGTAGGGAGGGAGGGAGGGAACCGAGAGCCTCTTCTTTTCTTTCTTCTCAATAATCATCAACTACTAATTTCATTAATATCTTTAAATAAACTTACAATCCTATTTGGACTGAAACTCTAAAAACACAATTAGAACTCAAATATGACTTTAATATAAGAGTTCTAATTAAACTCAACTACTAATTAGAAATCAACTCAAATACTAATACTCACCTACATCTAAGGGATAAGGGACTCACATCTAAAATAAATAAATAAAAACAATAAAAGGGACATGAGTAACAATAAGAAACCTAACAAAACTCCAAGACTTACAGTCAAATCTAATTAAAATTTTCAAATTAAAAAGATTACAAATATATCCCAATTAAAATAGAATCCTCTAGAGATTCCAATCCAACGGATCTCAGCCTGCATCAGGTATTTATTCTAGTATTCAACATATTCTAAAGATCAGAATTGAAGATTACAAATGATCTAGAAATAAATAATTATAGGGATCTAGCAAGGAAAATACAAACTACATAATGCTACCATCAATAAGTTCAGTTATATCTTAAATCTAAACTCAGAAATGGAACCTCTTCCATCACGGGTTCGACGTTTTATAAGGCGGCCATCACCAAGCATATCTCGCACCTGTCAATATGCAACATGAATCTTAGTACAGATCCCAAGTTCCCTATTCAAATCTAAGAACCAAATTCATTCTTAAAGATGTTCAAGTAGGAGCTTTTATCAATAGTAAACAATGGAAAGATGGCGAGCACATATTCAACTTTCACTTTCAGCATCCATCAAATAGATCTGAGAAGCTAAGGAAGTCCATCCAGTAAATAGCATAAGACATTATTTCATTTCCTTGAAATCTTAATTCTGAATTTGTCATGGTCCAAAATCAGAGCCCATGTTTGTAGAAGGTTGAAATGTCAAAATGTTCCTACTTAACTCTTACAATATTTTGGTCAGCACCACTGTAGAACATTATATAAAAATGAATGACTTCAATCATAACAGTACCATTTCATCTGAAATGATCAAAACTCTAATTTTCTAAAATAAAAAAAAAAAATTCCACAACACAACTACTAGAAACTCCATTTCTTCTAGCAGAATATTCCCATCGAATCATATATTTGGTTGTATTATATTACATTTTTGAATGTATGTTATTGATGTGCAGAAAAAAAATGAAATCAATCACTTTGATTGAGAATTTCTATGAAGATTATACTTTTTTATATTATAAATCCCAAATTATTGGTGCTAAATTATATTGTTTCAAATGAAATATATGCATATCGCATAAGATATAATGTTGTTTCATTTCTATTTTTCTTAACAAAATAATGTATTTCTTTTAATTTTATCAATGGAAATACTTAATAAGCATACAATACCAATGGACAAAACTGAATGCAATGGAAAATACAATGGACTAAAATTTCCATGTTTACTCACGTATTATATATTATCGTTACATACTGCTTTCAATGATATCTCTAATATTTAAAAAATACATTTTTTTTTGGATTCAGTATTTAACTCAACTTAAGTCACAGCCTTATCCCAACTAAATGGGGTCAGCTACATGGATCATTTTTCTCCAATCAACTCTATTCAAAGTCATACGTGATTCCAATCCACAGTTATACATGTTCCTCACCACTACTCCTAATGTCATTTTAGGCAACCCCTTCAATTTGAAATAAATCACTTCTCCGCACTACAGAATTTAAAGGTCGCCATTGCACATGTCCATGCCACCTCAAAAGAGTTTCTTGCAACTTATCACGAATTGAAGCATGCCTAGCTTTGCTCTAATTTTTTTCATTCTTTATTTTATTTTTTCTATTTTTACCATTTATCTACCTCAACATCCTCATTTCAGCTACACTATGTTTGTCTAGATGTTTTTTCTTTACTGCCCAACATTCAGCCCCATACGTCATTTCTGGTCATAAATTTCCCTTTTGAGTTTTAAAGGGATACATCGATCACACAACACTCTGGATGCATCCCTCCACTTCTTCCACCAACCTAGATATTTAAAGGGATATGTTGATTCAGTATTGAACAATATGATATTTAATTATTGTTACATTGCATGCATTGCTTTGCGACTAGAATGTAGTTTGAGCTATTATATATGGATCAAGCTATTGCACTTGAACTTCCATGATAGTACATCAAAGAAGCACTTGAAGTTGCAAAATCATTTTGGATACTTTTATGCCATTGATCATCTTTACATACTTGTTACCAGAACATTCATAACAAAATTCCAAAAAGGGGGAAGATTTACGTCATTTTTATAAAAGTACGTGAGTTAGGTAAAAAAATATTTCTTTTTTTTTTTTTTTTTGATGAATGGTAAAAATATATTTCAATTTTAACAACATAAAAATTACCACAAAATCTGATGATTCTTTATCAGGACTTTAACACAATTAAAAACCTAATGTCTAAACAAACAAGGCTTCCAATTAACAATATGGACTAACAAGAAATACCTGAATAAAGTGGACTAACTCCACGTCAAATTGAACTTCATCAAAGCCTTCCACCTCTGGCAAAAGAGTGGAATGAGTCAAGTATGGTTTCGTAACATATATTACCGCCTTCTCTTCCCGTGTCATTGTTCCAATTCCCATCTCCAGCCCTTTAGGTACCTAAACTAAATACAAGAAATAACAAACATCATACTGAGAAAATAAAAAAAAGAAAAAAAAAATAGAAACACATGAATATGAAGAATTGTAGAAGCAGTTTATAAAGTGAACTGCATAACTACTGTCTGAATTCAATTGCAAAAGCTGAAGAAGCCAACATGCCAAGACAAAATAGAAAACCCAACCGAAATAAGAAACAATTCTAGAACTGCAACTGAGAGTAGTTGACCGACCAATAGAAATCAGCATAATCTAATAACGCTCAAGTCATAACTAACAGCAGAATCCAATAAAGCTCAAAAGGCCAGAATAAAGTATTTATTTGAAAATTAAGAAGCAAATTTCCAAAAAAAAAAAAAATACATCAAATGAAACGAAAAATTAGAGAAAAAAGTTTACCAACCTCAGTTTTTCCAAAAATAAATGAAATTGGTTCACCTTCTGTGTGTGATACAATCATTTTCCCATCACCTGTTTTTGCAGAAATCCTGGAAATTCAAATCACAGATTTCCATAAAAATCCAAAGATCTTTAATAAGGCAAATTGCATTTGCAGCAGAACAACAAACACAAACAAATAGAGAAGGCAAAAAGAAAATGAAACAAGAATATATGGTATATCTGAGCATTCCTTGGGAACCCTTTTTCCTTTGGCCAACTTGATTTCATTTATATATACAGTAAAAAGTTCAATCAGAGAGAGAGAGAGAGAGCATACCTAGCTTTTACTTCATAAGGTTCCTTAGGTGATTCCCACCCCTGCCCTTCATTTAGAACCTGTCAAATAAAGAAAAGAATAACTTAATGTACCTAGTTACTAAGAAACAGAAATCACAGAGATACAGTAGGAATAAATTGTATCATTGACCGTTTAACATACAATTCTTCTTAAAGTCTCTCCCTTTTGTTATGTGTTACCTTCTTGTTTTACAGACATTAGTTTTTGTTCACCTTTGTTCCCTGTGCTCTTCAAATGTACTGTATCATTCACTTCCCAGTTTCATTATAACTCAGAACTTATGAAAGTCAATATAGAAATGGACCAAATTAGGAACTCCATAAATTATAGAAATAGGATTTTCAGAAGAAAAAAAAATAACATAGGCATGAATAAGGATAACCAGAGAAGGTCACAGTAAACTGAAACCACTTATGGAATTAGGTAAAAAAAAATCCAGAAGTTATGTGCCCCCATAAATTTCAAGATATAACTTCCAGTAAGGAAATCAGAAATTACAAGCAAGTGAAAACCTAATCATTATAAGAAATTGATAACGTAAATTGGATCAAACCAATTATAATAAAGGCATAACTATAAGGAACTTATCTATTTGCCTTGGGAAAATGGTTGTAGGTCTAGAAGGGGGTGGGTTGTTTTCCACCTGTTCCTGAGGCAATTGGTGCTTTGAGTTGCCTTAGATGATTTTCAGCATAGAAGTCAAGGTGTCACCGATGTGATGCCAAGCCAATTCATATTTGACAAAATGTGGCTTGATGCCAAAGAGACCAGTTGCTTTATGTATCAAGGAGGCTAGATTCAAAAAGACAAATATACCTCAAATACAGAAAATATTCTTGGAATTATGGCACTTGCCCTGGGTGTCTTAAAACTAACTAACCTAATATCAATCTATGATCTCCTCTTTATCTCTCTTTTTTTACTCACTTCACCCTATCCTCCCCCCCCCCCCCCCAAAAAAAAAAAAAAAAAAAAAACCCCTCACCCTTAAAAAAATAAAAATAATAAAAATAAAAAAAGTTTCTATAGATCTACTTAGATCTCACTTATCAAACACTTTTCTAATATGCATCAAGCCATCAACGACCACCCTATTATCTCTCCTCACATCTTCTTGTTCCTCCATCTCTTGCATGCACAATAGAAACAACCTTTATCTTATGTATCACTCAAAAAAGGGTAGGATAAGTAAAGCAAACTATGTCCAATAATTACAATCCAACCTATTTAAGATTACCCATTAGATGCACTCCAAATGGGCTAGTACAGTAACAATTCTTTCTCAGAAAAAAAAATTCTTATAACCTAGTAATTCACTTAATAAAGTAGATCTCTGTCCAATATTCTCTCAAAAAAATTTTATTTTATAATTACTTGATCTCTCCCCTTTCTCACTCTCTCATATTCCTCTCCCCACTCTCCTTTCTGTTAGACTCATGTTCTCAACCTCCCTTTCCCTCTCTCATACCCCTCCCCCTCTCTTCCTTACTCTCACATCTCACTCCTTTCTCCGTTTGTCACATTCTAACACAATCACATAGGCTTTTCTTTTCAGTTGTGCTTAGAACTTGTAGGAAGTTTTCAGCAGTTAAACACATCTCTCCCCCCCTTATTCCAATAAAATCTGTAGGCCATTTTCAGAAGCTAAATTTATCCTCTCTTGCCTTCTCATTCCAATAAAAGCTGTAACTATCTTGTCTGCATTCTTCTTTAGCTTCTCTAACTCAATTTTGCAGTCGCAACATGTATATCCTCTAACTCTATAGCTTTATTAACTTATTCAAAGTTATATACGTCCTAAATATTTGTCTACTTTACTATATAAGTTAAACTTCTCACAATTTCATTCACCATGGTTAGCATGGGGTCATTTTCTAGTCATTAACTAAATGACCCCTCAATGAGTAGACTTTTCCAAAAAAAATCAAAAAAAAAAAAAAAGAAACCTGCTTTGCTTAATTCTGACCCATATTTCCTAACATGAAATAACAAGATACTCTCAACTCATTATTAAAAATTGCTGGATTGAAATTCGTACTTTTAATAGAAAGACAAATTCATCAATATGGTTCTGCATATGTTCCTGCATCAGGAGGAAGTTTCCTTTGGCTGTAAGCTGGGATCTTTAGGCCTATTTGAATTTTCTCTTATCATATTTTATTAGAATGGCACAGCTGGGTCTTTGAGGGTGAGTTCACTTCAGGTCGCAGAGTCTTCCGAAGAGTCTTCATTATTTGATCTTTTTATGGTTGTGTCTTTTAAATGAATCCCATGGGTCATGTTATTTGGATTTTCAGATGAACTAGTAACAATTTCTGTATGAAATGTAGTTTTCCTTGTTCCATTTTATGGCTCAAGATTATAGTAGCAAGGAGATCCGACCTATTTTTTTATTTCAATCCTGCACTCCTCCTCCCTTAATTAAATATTCTCCAGTCAATTAATGAATGATGCAACATGCAACCTCTGTAACCCCATTATTAGCCACTGACGAATGCCTACAGATGCAAAGAAAAGAAGTAATTTGTTAACAATTATCAGAGCTTGCAATACCTGCTTCAGAACTCCCAAATCCTCACTGATGACCTGAAAAAAGGAAAGGAGAAAAAAACACATAAAAATAAATAAATAAAGATGACTGTGGATGAACACTTGTAGTGAATCCTAGCAATCAATCAAAATCACAACTAACCAACCATGGATACATAAAAAACAGAAGAGCTCATTAAATGCCAAGATTCTTATACCAAAAACTATACGTAGACATGAAGAACAGTAGTGAACGAAAAGCATGCTACCATAAACAATTAAGCATCAACTAAATTCCAAGACAATAAACAAAGGAAAAGCCCCAGGCAACCAAATAAAATTTATTGAAGAAGTCGAGGAGACAAATTATCGGCTATACAACAGGAGAGGAAGCTAGTGCATTACACTCAGGAGTGGAAGCAGGCACGCAAAGACTCTCGTAAGGTGAAGTAGATGGAGCTGATAGGAAGCATCATCCCTTATTTGATAATTTGACATAGAATTTACGAACACATCTCCAATTGATATAAAATATTGAACACCAACTTAACATATGCTGACCACGTAAACATGATCTTGAAAATAATTAGAATAATAAAAGGCGATAAAAGAAGCAAAAACGAAGTTTACCCTTTTCTTTCAATTAAGCATATTGTCTTCAACATATGGGAGGTCTACAGAAATGCAACATCCTCCATGCCCTTTCTGGCTCGATAAGAGTGAAAGCCATGAGGCTGGGACAAGAGCAGTTCTAATCAATGGTTAAGCATAGTTCTCAAAGTCATGCCCAGACAAAAAGTCGCCTCTTGAGGTCCAAGGCACCCAGACCCAAAAGCTGATGATCTTGCCATCTTATAAATTTCAAACATTTTAAATTGCTACCCTAATTTGTTTCTCTAACCCCCCTTCCCTCCCACCCCTTATTTTCTAGATTTTGACCTTTATAACCCTACATCATTTGTATATTTACATTATAAGACCACAGATACCTAGAAAATATAGCCTGAAATATAATATGGCGCTCACCTTGGTTGCCTTGGCCTGAGCATCAAGGCAGCTGGCCACTACCAAGGCTCACCTAGATTCCATAATAACCATGTGGTTACATATTTGGAAAAAAAAAATTAATAAAAATAAAAATTTCTGAGGCTGCAATTTGATTGGAACGATTAAAATTTGCAATATTAAATTTCAATTACAAAGAAATTTCAGAAGTTCTCTATGTTTAAGAAAATGATTTATTCAAAAGGTGGGAAAATTAGTATTTAGTGAATGCGCCAAATTATTTCTTATGCCACTTCAGTATTCCAAGATCAGTGGTCAACAGATTAGAGCAGATCCAGTGGGACTCAAGGTCAGGATGAAAGGATCCGTTATCTATCGTCTAGGATAGGACAAAGTTTGTTAATCATAAAATGAAAAAGAGAATAAAAAGTTAATGACTATAACAAAACCTTATCAACCAGATGGTTATGGAGGTTTGAAGAGGAGCCTTTTAAGTCTTTAACACAATAGTTGCTACAAAACTTAGGCTTCTAAATGAAGAGGATATAAAACCACTAAGAATCAGTTACAGGATAGAAGTGTAGAAGGATATCATGACAATATAGGTTCCTGTGGCACAAAATCAAGACAAAGCTAGGATAGAAGGATTTTGAAAAGAGAAAGCTCAAAGTCTCTCGGTGAAATCATGAAAAGGGAAGCTCAGGATCTTTCTCAGTGAAGTGACAATCTGAGACTCTTCTCAACTTTCCTCACACATAAATGTGGGTGGAAGACACTCCTACCAAAGAATTTTCCTTTCACCTGCTTATTTAGAAAACTGCTTATTTAGATAGTATTCAAGTCATTGACCACATGTTTATTTTGTTTCAGAATCTTTTTTCTTTTTCTTTGATAAATTTCAGAATTGAAGAATCAGTTTCTCACATATTGCTTCAACAGCACTTCACTAAAGAAGTTTGTTGGAATGGTCGTAAGGAAATTGGAGTTTTTTAGATCATACATCATCTCTAAGGGTGTTAAAAGGTTTATAATTGGTTAAACAGTCCGGTCCGGTGCGGTGTGGTGCATTGGAGGGTAAAACCAAAATCAAACCGATTAACTAAACGGTGTCAAAATTGAAACCAAAACCTATTAGTAATCGGTTACGGTTTGCCCGTTTTTAAACGGTTTTTCATTAAACGGTTTTGCTTGCAATTTATAAACGGTTTAATGCATCGATTTTTAATCAGTTTTTCATATATATATATATATATATATATATACATACATATATCTTCACGCAATCCTACACTCTCATTCTTTATGGAGATATTGTAGACCCCAAAGTGCACCTAAATAACTTCTCCAATAAAACAATAAATTACAGTATCTATCTTATTGGAAATTGTTGAGAATGTCCAGGTTCATTGTCTAGGTTCATTATGTCCAGGTTCATTATGTCCAGGTTCATTATGTCCAGGTTCAATGTATCATCTCATTTTATTAATTATAAATACCTGGGTCTGTGGCACACTATTCCACAACTCAGACTTTGTCTAATTAATCTGAATCTGACATGGTATCAGAGCAAGGTTAGCTCTCTTCTCTCTCCTTCTCTTCTCTTCTCTTCTCTTCTTCTTTTTTTTTTCCCCCTAACCCTGACAAACTCCATCACCACCTACCGCCCGCCTCCCTTCTCTCAACCCATACCCTAAATCACTGCTTTCTTCCTCCATAACAGATCTTAAACCTACCGCCCTTAATCCATTTTTAACTCTACTGCCACCCTTAACACCTAACACCGAGACCATTAACCTATTACTAAACCCTGACCTTTATTAACCCATCCCTCATTATCGCCACCATTAACCCACCACCTAAACCTATCATAGCCCTCAATCCAACTAAACCAAGACCTACCCATTATCACCAACACCATAACAACCTAAACCGAGACCTAAACCTATCCCTACACCTATCGCTAGCCCATATACCCCATTCATAGGGGTTGATATTTATCTTCTTGCTTCCTATATTCCAGCTGTAATTTTTTTTTGGGTTTGTCTTTCTCTTGAGATTGTTCTAATGATCTAAATATCTCCCAAAACTTTTTCCAAAATTTTTGGTTATTGTGTATCCCTTGGTTATGGGATCTCTTCTCTAAGATCTACACAGGCACCCTCTTCGAGTCCTCTATATCAATTGAGGATTGATTATTTGCTACAAGTAGATTATCTTCTTCCCGAAGGATTAATACACGACACCACAGGTACCCAATAAAAAAATTTTAAAGCTTATTACGTCTTCAGAGATTACATCTACCAAAGCTGACTCATACAAGATGGAGAACCTCACCATCCCAACCAATACTATCAAACTCGATGGCAGAAACTATTTGATGTGGTCTAGAGCTACTCAGCTTTCTATCACTACCAAGTTTTAACTGGGTATCTAACTGGTACCACAGCAAAACGCCAAAACCTACTACTGCAGGTGCTCAATTGGATAAATGGAATGCTGAAAACTCATTGGTCATGCAATATCTTCTCAATTCCATGGAACCTGCACTGGCAAAGGGTTACCTCTTGTTAGACACTGCTACCCAGATCTGAAAATTTGCAATGGACACTCAAACTGGAAATGATGCCCTGATTTTTGCACTGCAGAAGAAAGTTCATGGGACTACCCAGAAAGAGTTGACTGTCTCTCAGTACTACACACAGTTATGAAGTCATTGGCAGGCCATTGATTTTTATGATTGTATTCATGCCAAGTGTGAGGTTGTTGCTACTATTTTCAAAAAAAAGGGAGGAAAAATACAAGGTGTACACTTTTATTGCTGGATTAAATGTTGAACTTGATCTGATTCGATCCTAGATCCTAAGCAAGGAACCCTTGCCATCCTTAGAGCAGGCCTATGCTATGGTTCAACTTGAAGACCAGCGGCATACTACTATGCTCTCACCTCCTATCTCTGCTCAATATGCTCTCTACACTGGTACTCCATCCTCCAAGGGACCCACGACATCTACTGATCCAGTCAAATGTGAGCACTGTGGAAAACCATGGCATACCAAAGACACATGTTGGAAACTTCATGGTAAGCCGGCTGATTTTGAATCCAAGCTCCGTGACAAAGCCTTGTAGCATTCCAAGAACTTTAAGGGGGCCCAAGCTCATCAGACAGAAACTTGACAACCTGTAACTCCCACAGGAACCCCAGCACCGGCCATAGATGCTCAGCTACTCCAAACACTCACTCGTTTGCTCCAACCATCGTCTGCTACCGGATCACCATCTGCCTCTGCTACTGCTAGTCCTTCCCCAGGTTCTAATTTTGCCCACTTAGGTATGTATTCCAATGGTCACTCTGTGTCAATAACCTCTACCCCTTGGATTATTGACTCAGGCGCCACAGACCACATGACTAGTAACCCATCCATATTTACCAATTTTATTTCCACTTCTGAAATTAATAATGTCCGTGTTGCTAATGGGACCCTCACTTCTGTATTGGGAACTGGTTCCATTCAATGCACACCTTTTTTAACTTTACAATCTGTCTTTTATGTTCCTAAATTTTCAGTTAATCTTATGTCTATTAGCCTTCTCACCTCTGCTTTAAACTGTAAAGTCACATTTTTTTTCCCTCTTATTGTTTGTTTCAGGATCTGGCAATAAGGAAGACGATTGGATGTGGTAGGATGCAGGGTGGTCTGTACTTACTTGAGAATGGTCTCTCTCTGTCAGCTTCTACTTTAGCCTCCATAAGCTCGTCTACTTCCCTACCTTCAGCATACTCTGATTTTCAACAATGGCACCAAAGGCTTGGCCATCCTTCTTTTTTAGTTTTAACTAATCTTTTTCCGTCTTTAGCAAATAAAAATAAACGGGACGAATTTTTTTGCGAAGCTTGTATTCTGGCTAAGAAAACTCGGTCTTCGTACAGTCCTACTTTTACTCAAAGCGATTCTAATTTTCATTTGATTCATTATGATGTGTGGGGACAAGCACGAACCAATTCAATTTCTGGTCACCGTTGGTTTGTTACGTTTATTGATTGTCAATCTCGAACTACTTGGCTATACCTCACGCACCACAAAAGTGAAGTTTTTCAATGTTTTCATCAGTTCCATCAGATGATTAAGACACAGTTTCAAGCTATAGTCAAGATTCTAAAAAGTGACAATGGAAGAGAATATCTTGAAAGCGACTTCCAGATGTATCTCGCTACCATGGTACCATACACCAAACAAGTTGTGTTGACACCCCTGCACAGAATAGCGTGGCAGAAAGGAAGAATCGCCACCTTCTCGAGATGGCTCGTGCACCGATGTTTGCTCGCCATGTGCCAGTCCAATACTGGAGTGATGCTGTTCTTACCGCTACTTACCTGATTAACCATGTCCCCACCCCTGTCCTTGCTAATTGTGCTCCTTTGCACCTTCTTCTTGGTGATGTCTCCCACATTGTCCCCCCTAAGATATTTGGTCGTGTGTGTTATGTCCGTAACCATTGGTCCCCTAGTAAACTTGAACCCCGAGGGCTTCGGTGTCTTTTTTTGGGCTATTCTCTGACCCACCGATGCTATCATCCCCCTACCCGTCAGACCTTTGTTTCAATGGACGTCCTTTTCTATGAGCATCTGTCTTACTACCCTGCATCCCATCTTCATGGGGAGCTTACACTATAGGAAGATGGTCCTCTTATCCTACCTATGGCTCCAGCATATCCTCTTCAGGGGGAGCCTCCTTCTGTTGAGCCTTTTACACCACCTCCTCCTGAGCCTTCTCCTATGCCCTCTGCACCACCTGCTAAAACAAGTCCTACTCGTGTACCTGTGGAAGCAATAGAGCCTACTTCACCTCAACTACAAGTCTACAGTTGAACCAGATTCAAGCAGGGAAAGACAACCACCATCAACGCACCTGCACACATTCTTTCACCATCTTTGGAACCAAAGAATGAAACAGGGAATGAGACACATCATCCCGGTAATGTTTATCCCACTAAGTTAGATTTACCCATTGCTCTTAGAAAAGGTATTAGATCATGTACTCAACACCCCATCTTTCATTATGTATCTTATAAATCTCAGTCCCCATCCTATCTTGTTTTTGTTTCAACCTTGTCTTCTGTGTCTATTCCCAAGTATTGGTAGGAAGCAGTTGCAGATACGAGATGGAAAGCAGCTATAGTTGAGGAAATGAATGCCTTAAAGAAAAATGAGACATGGGATCTTGTTGACCTTCCATCAGGAAAGAAGACTGTTGGGTGCAAGTGGATTTTCAACATCAAACAGAAAGAGGATGGGTCTATAGACAGGTACATGGCAAGACTGGTAGCTAGAGGCTTCACACAGACCTATGGAATTGACTACCAAGAAACTTTTGCACCAGTAGCAAAAATGACTACGATTCGTGTCAATTTAGCTTGTGCAGTTCACTATGACTAGGATCTACAACAGCTAGATGTCAAGAATGCATCTCTTCATGAAGAGTTATCTAAAGAAGTGTACATGGATGTTCCTCCAGGCTTCTCCTCAGTTGCTACTAGAGGCAAGGTGTGCAAGCTGAAGCGGTCTCTATATGGGCTCAAGCAATCCCCTAGGACATGGTTTGGGAGATTTTACAGAGCCATGATTTTTGCAGGCTACAAACAGAGCAATGCTAATCACACATTGTTTATTAAGCAGAAGGGAGAGAAAATTGCCATCCTGATAATATATGTGGATGATATTGTGATCACCGACAGTGATGTTGAAGAAATCAGACAGCTGAAAACCTTCCTGGGAAAGGAGTTTGAAGTCAAGGACCTAGGAAAGTTGAGATATTTCCTTGGAATTGAGGTAGCTCGCTCCTCTAGAGGTATCTATCCGACTCAGAGGAAGTATATTCTTGATCTTCTCTCTGAAACGGGGCTCTTAGGATGTCGGCCATGCAAAACACCCATTGATCCTAATATCAAACTGTAAGAAAAAGTTGGTGTATCTGTTGATAAAGAATAGTATCAGAGGCTAGTTGGAAAGTTGATTTATCTAGCTCATACTCGGCTTGATATTGCATTCGAAGCTTACTAAGTCGATTCATGCATGACCCCTATTCATCTCACATGGAGGTTGTTGTTCGCATATTACACTATCTTAAATCTGCTCCTGGAAGAGGAATATTACTCTCTCCTCAGGGTCACCTTAAAGTTAATGCCTACACTGATGCAGACTGGGCCGGAATTCCTGACAAGAAGTTTACTTCAGGATACTGCACGTTCATTAGAGGAAATTTAGTGACTTGGCGTAGCAAGAAGCAAAATGTAGTAGCCCACTCAAGTGCAAAAGTTGAGTTCAGAGCTATGGCACAAGGTATATGTGAGTTGTTGTGGTTATAGG
Organism: Protea cynaroides; assembly: GCA_028583415.1. Lineage (NCBI taxonomy): Eukaryota > Viridiplantae > Streptophyta > Magnoliopsida > Proteales > Proteaceae > Protea > Protea cynaroides. The sequence goes on along the minus strand of CM053269.1, from coordinate 50,027,690 downwards.
GTTTACTCAAGGATATGGGTGTTCCCATTACCAACCAATGAGATTATTCTACAACAATAAGGCAGCCATCAGTATTGCTCACAACCTTCTGCAACATGATAGAACTAAGCATGAGGAAATTGACCGCCACTTCATTAAAGAAAAATTGGATAGTGGACAAATATGTGTACCACATGTTCAGTCCGGTGATCAAGTGGCTGACATATTCACCAAAGGGCTCCCAGGGAAACAATTTCATCTCTTATTGTCCAAGTTGTGCATGTCAAATATATATGCACCAACTTGAGGGGGAGTGTTGAGAATGTCCAGGTTCATTATGTCCAAGTTCAATGTATCATCTTATTTTATTAATTATAAATACTTGGGTCTGTGGCACATTATTTCACAACTCAAACTTTGTCTAATTAGTCTGAATCTGACAGAAATGTAACTGAATAAGCTACTAAACACAGCAACATAATCATGTTAAGTCTACAAATTTAACTTTTCCAATACAAACCCAAAAATATATAACGGAAACCTTATATAACTTAAAATTGGAAAGAAAATCGGCCACTTGTTCCACTAAAACATGATCCCCATGGAATTGAATATGAACTTTCTGAAGAAGAAATATCATTGTTTTAAAGCTTTAGAAGTCCTTTGTTTACTGTTTAGCTAGTTTAGTTGTTTAGAGTTAAAGATAAGATAACTTGATAAGGGTATTAAATGGTTCAAACAGTCCATTTTAAAATGGTTTAACTGGTATGGAATCGGCTTGACAATGCAGTTTAAACGGTTTAAACAGTTTAAAACAGAAACTAACCGATTAAGTAAATGGTTTGGAAATCCAAACCAAAACCGAACCATTTACTAAACGGTCTCCCTGTTTCGGTAAATGGTTCAATCCAAAAGTTGCATCCTTAATCATCTCTGACCTGTTTCAGATACAATATAAAGAATCCAGCAGTTACGTAGGGGTTAAGAAGTAAATTAGTTATGGTCCTTACACAAGCAGCTCTAAGTTGGAGTACGTGAAAGGAAAGGTATGAGATAGCCTTCAATTCCCCCCTCTAATGCAACAACGAGCCCACAAGCTAAGATGGGCATGGATTAGAATCTTTCTAGTATTTAATTGGAATGATTGTAATCTTTTATTTTTAGGAATTTAGATGAAACATTTAGGTAGGATTTTATTTTAAGTATTTAAATTAGTTTTCTTCTTGTCTTAATAGGCAACCATAGGTTTGGTAAGTTATTAGGATATCTAAGATTAAGATTTCCATTTTAGTCATTTTTATTTTTGTTAAGTTTTATATGTCTTTTCCTTTAAATACATGTAACCGAACACCATTCAAAGGGAGAAGAAAATTGCAAGAATGAATTGAAAAGTGGTTTTGGTTGCCTGCGGGCAGAAATTGAGTGCTCTCTCTCTCTCTCTCTCTCTCTCTCTGACCAGAAACCGTCTACTCCTTAGACTGGTTTCCCCCTTCTTCTTTCTTTCTCCCTCCTTCCCTTCTTCCTCTTCCTTCTTCTTCCCTTCCCCTATTCTTCTATTATTCCCCTGTTCTGGCTGTAACCCCAACCCCAACAAAGTGCATCAACCTCTTTCTTCCCTCTTCATATCTCCCTCAAATCCTGGCTCAGAGCTTCTCTTCCATAAACGACTTAAACCCTCCAAACCCATAACCCAAAACCCCTTCAACATTGCATTACAAAACCTACAACTTACCCCTTCTCTTTCCTACCGCCAAGATCAGTTTCAGTCCTTCAATGCTCTTTATTTCTTTGTTGTTTGGAATCAAAATTGGTAGGAATCAATTGACCAGAGGATTGCGATCCAATCCCTGAAATTTCAGACTATTTGGGATTCATACGAGAGAGATTTCTCTCTTCAAACAGATCTGGTTTCCGCCTCTCTCTCTCTCTGTCGTGAGCTTGAAGAAGGGTTAAATTGTTTCTGGTTTTCTAGAATTGCCATTATCTTTATTATTTGTTTTATTTTGCTCCTTCTTCATAATATTATTTCCAGGTTCACCCATTGATCTAAGAATTGTTTCTAATTTTATCCTGAGGCTTTGTTTGGTTCTCTAGACTTATTTCAAACTTCTGAATAATTACCAAATTGCCACCACTGGTTGAATTTTGGATTTAATTACAATTCTGCCACTGTTTATTCAATCAAGTTTTCATATTATTTGGGTGGGTCCACAGCGGATCTAATTAGGGTTTTCTCAACCCGGATCCCGCATCACCCCCTTTCCCTTTGGGGCGGTGGGGAGTTAAGTCATGCAGTTTTTGCGTAAAGATCCTTCATTTATTAAGGACAATAGCCCCCACAAAACCTGAAATTTGTACTATTAGTAGCAGGAAAAAAAAAGTACACTAAACAATGAGTGAGTTCTTCCAATTGCTATATACGTGCTTGTACACCCCCATCTTCAAATAATCTTTACAAGGAGATGCCAGAAAATGTTTCGATCCCTTGCCCTGTAACAAATTCTGCGAACTAATTCCATCAAGTTTCAGAAAACCCCTTGTTCCAAAAGCCATATAACCCATGTGACTGCTGCCAGGTTCAAAACCAGATCTTTTCCCTTTATTGCTGCAAGCCCTTGGTAGCCACAGAGGTTGCATAACTTTAAGCAACTATCCCCCTGGTCTATACTACCCCCCAACACAGTCCTCTTGTCCATACAAACTCCCCACACAAAGGCCTCTTGGTCATAGATGCTTAAATAATAGAAGTTGATACTTGTTAAAGCAATCAGAATAACAAAATAGTTCAATACTACTTCCAAATGATTCAAAAAATCAATAAAATGTCTGACTAGATAAATATAGTAATAACAAGCCCATGACATCTCAGCTATTTTTGAGAAAATCTGTAATCACAATATTTGTGTTGATTAAAGGCTTCACTCTTAACAAGGCATGTCAAGAAAGAGAAAGATCTTGGCTCACAACAACCAGAATTTGAGCTTAATTCCAAGCCAGAAACTCAGCATAAACTAATTCAGCTAGAGCCTAGACGAGAATAAACCAAGCTGGGTTAGAATCTGATTGAATAAAGCACGGTCAATTTGAACATAAAAAGATAAATAGAGTTTGTTCTGGTTCCTGCACGTAAAATATTATAAAAAAAATTAATTACATTTTATTTTATTTTATTTAAATTTTTAATTTAATTTGTTCGTTAGAATTTTATTTAATAATTTAATTTCAAATAGTATTGAACCAGCTGTGAGTGGAATCAGAACCGGTAAAGCTCAATTCCTTTTCTTTTCTTTTTTTTAATATAATGGGTAAATAGTTAAAAAAATACACATATAAATATAATGGTATTGCTCTTTTCTGTAATTTGCTTCCTGTATGGGATGATATATAACCCCATATTTGGCATGTGCTGAAGGTCATATCAACTCCAGTTTCCTTTTATAGGTTAAGACATTTTTAAATAGAGAGAGAAAGAAAGAGTGCTTGTCTTCCCAAACTGGGTAAGAAAGGAAATTCCGTGCTCCCATCCACCAATGCAAAAGGCATGCACCATCTTTCCTGGTTTAGGCTAGCATGGGGTAACTACTTGTATTAAGCAAAATAAGCCAAGCCAAGCCATGCTGGAGCTGAACCTACCAGAACTATAACAACCCAAGCCGGAGCTTGGCACCCGTTAATCACAAGCCAGAGGCGAGCCTAAACGTAAACGCCATCATTGAGTGGCAAACCTGAGCTGAGTTGTGCTTCAATACCAAGGATCAGAGAAATGAATCTGTACATGGCCACTTGTATTAACTTCAATTCTCTTGAAGAACATGATGCTACTAGTATCAACTATCTATCACCAATAACATTGTGAAGGAAATAGTATGTTGGATGCTCACCCAAAATCTTAAAGAAAAGACTAGGGGTGCAATTAATATGTCCAGTGACCTAGATCCCTTAACATTTACCAACAGAAACTTTTGATCTTATTACCTTTCAACCATATCGTGATGATCCAGAGGTATAAAATGTTTCAATGATAAGATGAAATGATGAACCCATGAATCAAGCATTCAAAATCATTAAATTAGTTCGAAAATATAACCAGAAGTAAAACAGCTCCAAAAACCCAGAGGAAATGTTCTAGTAAATTGGAAAAGAGAACTTGTTTATTACAGACCGAAATGTTATGGTTGCATAGAGGTCGATCACAAATATATAGATAAAATATAGATAGACAAAGAGATCATAAATATATAGACAAATAGATAGATATTGCTTGCCTTCACTTTGAAGAAATCTATCAATTCAATCTCAAAATGAAGTTCATCATGCTTGGGAAAGCTCTCTGAAACTGCAACAGGACAATCAACTTCGCCATAGTGTAGTTCAGGTTTCATCTTGAACTGAAACAAGAAAGAAATCTCATCAAACAACAAATGGACAATCCTTTCTCCTCCAAACCCCAAATTCTCTTGAATGGTAAAGTTGATGATTGCTTAAAATTGCATCTCAATAATATGGCAGTGATATAAAAGCGAAACTGACTCTAAAGTACTTAATTGCAAGAGACAGCACGACCTGACAATGAAGCATGTGAATGGATGTCCATTAGTTTCCACTTCAGATGTGGGTAGAAGCTGCCTCAACATACTTTCAAGTTTTAAGTGGTACAAATATATTTGAAGGGTATAGCCATTAAGTCATCGAAGCAAATGTAGTTCTCGCTTTATAAATTTTATGCACAAAAAAAAAAATACAAATCATATAGTAAACATGATTTGGAAGTAAAACAGATGCCAAATCTCCATCAAATGTTAAAGGCAGCAATAGGACCAAGGACTATCTATTTTGATAGAGAGAATCAGGGAAAGGGATTTTCTGATTAAGCTAAGGATTTCTTCTGTGGAGCCATGGAGACCTTAAGTATAGATAAGTGGAGATAAAATAGAAAGTCAGATTCATTGACAATTAACATTGGCACTATCTAACAGGTCAACATCTTCACTAGCAGCTTATTAATAGGAAATGTAGAGTGATAGCCCCCCAATGTCAGGAAAAGGGTCAGGAAAGTGGTTAGTCAAATATGAATGTCCTTGGGATGTAAGAGGAACTAAAGCATATTGTTTGATTTGTACCAAACAAAGCAGCAAGATATATTTAAATAAAAAAAAAAACTTGAGCTCGTGCTTGTTCATTACAGCATGTAACGGAGGATTCGCAACCTCATTAACTTTTCTTTTCTTTTTCTTTTTTTTTTTTTTTTGGTGGGTACCACCATTTGAACCTTGAATTTGAAGTTTCAAAGAGTTATTACTCATTTTTCCTCCACTAGGATGGTTCAAGTGGTGGTTATAACCTCATTGACTTGATAAACATATTTAAGTATATAAATATGATAAGCCACTTGATCTTGCCTGGAACCACTACTTCATAGACAGAATGACTCTTACTTACCGCAGCACTTGTTGATGGATATGGTCATATAGGATCGGAAGACTGCAAATATCTATCTAGAGTTTCATGCCAAGTGCCACAGCTCTAGCACTGATCATGCCAAGGTGATGGAAGAGGGCAATACACAGCCAATACAAGGCATGAGACTAATTATGATAATGCTGATTCTGTCATTGATAGCATAGTTATCAAGGCGTCACCTAGGTATCCAGACGCCTTGGAAACTAGGGTGCCTTGGTCACCTAGGCGGGCGCCTTGGGCATCCAACAACCCTCCAACATCTTGGATCACCTTGTCACCGTGATAAGTTGATAACTATGATTGATAGAGGTAGAAATTCTACCGGTGAGAATAGTAAAAGTGGTGCTGAGTTAATATCAGAGCTGGAAGTGGCGAAGCAGTTCCATAAATTTCACAGTATATAATGGGCAGTGTACAAGGCATGAGACTAATTATGGCCCTAGGCCATATACATTGACATCATTAAAGAGATAGACAATCCCATAGGAAATCAGAAACTCAGCAAGCAAAGCCCACAGAATCTTTGAGGTGGTAACCAAAGTGGTTATGGGTATTGGAGGGGGAAGGTTAATCTTGTAACTTCAGCTGTCTTTTAAAATAGTTTCAGCTAAAGTCTTGGCTCATGGGTCCTTTATATGTAGTGTTGTATGGTTTGTTTTGGTCAATAAAAGTACAGAATTTAAGGATCCTTTAATTTGAAGTTGGCTAGGAAGAGTTCTGCAACTAGTGATAGCTAAATATTCCAAAAGACCTCTATTTTATACATTATAACAGTATGGCATGTGTATCTGGTTAATTAATGGTTATTTATTTACAAGGGAATACCATAGTATTACGTGCATATTGGTAGATATTTATTCTGCTAAGGAAAATAGATGAAAATTTTATTAAACAAAGGTTTTACCCACTGGGTAATGGAACTTTTTACATGTATCCTGTAGCGGAAGGGTATGGAGATATCTTAATTGTACTCTATGGGGTTAGGGTAAGAGTTTTTATTTTGACTAGAAATCCTAAGCTTACTTTTGTATTTCTAGCAGGGGACCACAAGAATGTCCTAGCCCATTAGATCCAGGACCAACACCCAAACCATTCCATTGAATGTCTGGTTAAAACCAAACCTCTGAATAACCTGTTTATTGATTGGCATGGCCTGAAGACTCTGGACGGCTTAAAATGGGCAGGTAGGCCAGGCCAAGAATTCACACCCTAAACGTTGTATAGGATTGGGATATGCTGGGACCAATTTAAGGTTCAGTTCAGATCCTTAAAGCCCTTCTCTTCTCAATAGTAAGTTAGTGGGGTGAGGGAATGAAGGTGGATCCCACACCTGAGATATGACAATACTTAAATCCTCGTATTTGGTAGTTTTGAAGGAAAATTGAAACTCTGTAAGGTACATTTCGAAAAATCAAAAAGAATGATTCAAAATTGTACTGGGTTGATAATTCTGTCAAAACAGGGAATAAGGAGCCAAAATGATAGTGTTTACCATTCATATTTTAGATTCTTGAATAGGAACTGGATAATTGTAATCCTCAAGTAAAAGATTTTAGATATACAATCAGTACAGGCAACCAAAAAAAGTTTGGGTGACTCCATAATAAATCAGGAAGCTTCCATAATTCAAGAAATTCAGGTGACTTGTTTAGAAGATAACTCAGTCCACGCCACAGATATCCTTATCCTAACTCCCAACAATGTTAACCCGAAAGATCAATCTTGTAAAGCCACAATTGAGAGACAAAAAAAGCACAGGGTGCGACAATAACAAAGTAAATTGCATAGAGTAGAATATACTTTTTTCCCCATCCAGAGCGACATAAATACAGAAACAACATCTATGGAATTTTTGTCCTATAGCCTAGTGTAGACATTGCACAACAGTCAACAGGTACTTGCAACATAAAAGCCAAGAATGCAAACATTTTTCTATGCAATAATTCGATACTACTGATGGCAACTTCAAGGAATCAATAATTCTATACTACTGATGGCAACTATAGGGACAATACCATTGCTACTTCATCCTTAAACATGGTGGGAATTCCTTCCAACAATCCAAGAATCATCTTGCTTTTCCCCAAGACAAGCCTCGTCGGGTTACCCCTTCCTGTCACATAAAAAAATGTTCAGAGAATATCAGAATTCCTCAAATGACAAAAAGCCAAGCACAACAATTCACACAAATGTGTTCAAAAGGAAAATATATAGCAGTCATCAAATTCTCACCAATTAGAACACAAACCTCTAATTCAATCCAGTGAGTTTAGCCCTCATAGATTTAGGGATCAGGACCAGATTGGCAGCATTGGCTGAGTTGACTCAGTATCAGTTGGGACTGATCCCGGTTGATTCACCGATCCTCCACAACACTTGGTTGAAATAGGTCACCCTAACAATGTTGTTTTTGGAATGACCTGGCCGAATCAACTCAGGATCGTATTGGGATCAGTAGTGGCCATTCCAATCCCTAAATCCTTGCCAGCCCTTAAGACAAGGATAGCAGAGAAGTTCCAAAGTTATATTATAAGCTTAGAAACCATGCCGATACATGATATAGGTATCTTAATACCCAAATTTGACACAGGATTACATATTTATATAAATCAAACAAATCGTAAAACAGTCAAAACAAAGTAGGACCAGAAATCCCACATTACATTTGTTGCGACTTTGGTTCGATAGTCTAGGTCTCACCTAGACTGATCTAGGTGTCACCCAGACCATAGTTGTCAAGGTTCCAAGGTGAACCAAGTCCTTGGAAGCCTAAAGGGGCGCCTAGGCAACCAAGGTGAACCAAGTCCTTGGAAGCCTGAAAGGGTGCCTAGGCAACCAAGCTGCCCGATTTTCCAAGGCGTCACAAGGGCGCCTAGATGCCTAGGCAACGCCTTGACAACTATGACCCAGACTGGTTATGTTTAATTTCCGGTTATGTTTAGTTTCTTATATTTTTCAGTCTTTAGCTTGGACTCTACTGCTGTATTTTGACTCACTTTAGGAGTCCTTTTCTTAGTCTATAAATAAATACTAGTGTGAGGCAGAGATGTACAACAATTCTTCTCTCCTCCCTCTTAATTTCTTCTTCACGATCCCCCTCTCTATTCTGTTCGGTTCTCCCTTGTTACAACATTAATGTTCAGCAATATGATTAAGCTCAGAAATATTTTCTGTACAGTAAGGTGACTGAAGGTTGTTTCTAGCAAAAAAAATTGGCATCCATTGCAGACAACATTCAAGGGCATCCTGCTAGCTTCATTCTCCATGACTGCTCAAGAGAGCAGGGTATAATCTCCTTCTGAAGAGCTAGGCATGAAATTTAATTTTTGTTGATTGTCGTTGGGAAATCCTAAAGCATCAGACCATCCCATCCCCTCCCCCACTTTTGTCTCATCTTTATGTTTGCCCTTGGACATTTGAGGACATCAGGATACAGGTGAACATTCAGTTTGGACAGAGGTGTGAAAGCCACTCTAGCAATTGATCAAAAAAAAATTTGCAGACAACGTGAACATCAGTGGTGGGCCTTCTCAGAAGCTAAGACCTTCGCCTTTGAAGAAGCCGCCCGAGCCCCTTCAATGAGCCATTAGCCGATTCTGTCCTCCTCATCTTTGTCTTCACTCCATGGCAACCTTTCCCATGGTAAACTAGACGGAATGTCCTTGTCTTTGCTCCCTCCCTATGATAAATATTTATAGGAGTAGAAGTAAGAGACTTTAAAAGAGCAAAGACGAGGACATTCCGTCTAGTTTACCATGTGACATCCTCGTCTTTGCCTTCTCTCCATGGCAACCTTTCCCATGTTGCTTCAGCCTTGAGATCATCAATATATATTTGATCCTTGTCTTCACCAGTAGAACATTCCAAAAGCATATTCATTTCAGGGTCCATTGAACAGAGCAATATATCGTTCAGTACCTATGGCACATATTTTCAGCAGGGATCTTTACTGTAGTCTCCATGATTAGTATTCCTTATTCTTTCCCCAATAAAATTTTATATTCATCCACAAAGACAACCAAAAAGAAAAATGTAGTAGAACATATCTCATATATAATTGGAATTAACATCAAGTTTATAGAAGTCAGGATCTGCTATTTAATATCATGACTTTATGCAAGCCAAAGTGATGCAGTGCAGGTTTATAGCAGAAAACAAAACTGCACGCAGCAGCGGCCAAAGCCAAATTGATTTGGCCCAGTTAGACCAAATCAGTTTGGTTCAGTTGAACCAAATCACAACTGGACCAAACCGCAACAGATTATATCTTTTATAGTTATTTTGGATTTATGTCTCTTCTCCATAGTTAGTTTGGTTTGTTTCCTAAATTAGGTGACAGCCTATCATTAGGAAAAGGAATATTTAAGTAGCTTAGTTTATTTTGGAAACTTTCTATAGCCTGTTAAGAAAGTTTCCTAATCCTTTTGTGTTTTGGAGTTTCCATAAGTTCCTAGTCCTTTTCTATTTAGGACCTAGTTTCCTAATCCTTTTCTGTTTTGGACTTTCCATAGCTTGTAAACATTAGTTTCTATATATATGTGAATAAAGGAAAAGAGAAGGTAGACTTTGAATACTAAAATCATTGTTGCAATTTTGGTTGAGTCTCCCTTGGCTGTGAGACTCTACCGCAGGTCTGTTCTTGAGCCGTTCATATTATTTTGTTGTCAAATTTCTCTCCTATCTCCTCTTAAGCAATTGCGGTGCTACTGCTACTGTTTTTAATTGCATAAATATCATGAGACTGAAGATTGCAACCAGACCAGATAATTCTGTTGGTTACCAGAGGCGGCAGCTAGAGATAGATAGTTTTCAAAAATTCATATCTCCTCCATCGACAGTTAGATCATTCTCAGATTCTGGTATATTATCAAGTACATCCGGAAGTTCACTTTCTCCAAGTTTGAAGATCAACCGATGGACAGATTCTCAGATAAGTTAAATTTTCTATAAAGTTTCTATTCTGGTTTTTCTGGGTTGGTGGAGAAAAAGTCCTGCTGCAAGGAGGAATATTGTGTGTATAATTCCTAAACCCCTCTGCCATCACAAAGTTACCAACTTACTCTGAAACAATTCTGAAATAGATAGAGAGTTGCTCCTTCAAACATGATTATGATTGGGCCGATTGGCTAGTCAGGTGGGTAGTAAACCACACGGTGCTCCAAGTAAAATAACTATACGAACCTATAAAATTTTCACTTCATTTACATAATATAATATATATACACAAGCACACACACAAAAGCCTATTGAAGTCTGTCATAATTATCCAGTTATATAATTGCTTCTGCCCATGCACCGATCAGTAATTGATGATAGTCAGGAAGGCAGAAGGAACAGAAAAATTCTGCTGGAAAGTACACCTTAGACTCAAACAGGAAGGCCTGCCAAAGGAGAACAGAATAAGACTCTAAGTTGATCTATTTAAAGCTCCAAGTAGCATTTACATAGACATAGAAACCTCCCAAGTATACAAGGAAAACCCATGAAATATTTTCAGCTTTTTTTTTTTTAGTTGTACGTGTAATTTACTTACACTTCAAATAAGAAGCAAGAAAGTTCAGCTTATTTGAAAACAAAACAAGCGTGGTAATCTGCTAGCATGTCTCTGAAAACTAACCTGATGCAGATAAAACATAGGACTGGGCTTTCTAGTGGAACTAAGTCTTGTTTTGGGTTACACATATGTTGGGCCTTTGGTCCAATGGGTTTTTATTGTAATATGCCACTTTAACAGACCTAAAATATGAGTAAGAGGGATGAATACAGAATTTATTAATTAGTTAAGTTGTGGGGTCTAGTTAGAGTCCTATTATTTTAGTTTCAATTGTCATCAAAGTGTTTTAGTTGGACTGAACTAGTTCTCTATGGGTTCAGCCTTGTTTCAGGTTGTTTTCTTCATAATTTTATAATATCCTAGTTTGTTAAGATCACCTCCAAGGCAATCTAGGCTGGAGAAGTTTTAAGCTTAGTTTCAGTCATGTTTTGAGTCTTCTATATAAGTTTGTAATGGGCTACAGCCCTGGACACGAATTTGTTGAATGAAAGATTGGCTTTGCCTTTGGTTCTGTGGTGATTCAGAATGCTCCCAGCCATGGTGATTCAGTGGGATCCCTAGTGGTGATTCTATGAAGCCCTGGTGGTGATTTTAAGGTTCAACAAAATGGTGGTGATGCCAGCCCTACCGATCAAGTAGTGATTCCTTATCATATCTCTTCTTTTCTTTTCTTTTCTTTTCTCCTATTTCTTTTACTTACCACTTTTAAACATCGGTTTCAGGTCCTCTTTAAGAGGCATAAACAATTCTGCTATCAAGCTACCTGGATTTCACTAGTTCGGGGTTAGCAATACATCAAGCCCCTATATAAAATAAAAAAGCGGACCAAGAATCATTATTAAAACAAAACCCAACTTACCTCCATACTGTGATCTTGTCGACTCAACAATAAATCCATCGAGCGTTCGAACTGTGCAATGAAATATGACCTGCAAAATGCAAGCGTAACACAGATCATCCTCTTTAGTCCAATATATACTAAATGCAAAGGGTTCAACCAGCTACAGAAAAGAGGAGTATATGTATATATTTATGTTCTAAGATTCAAGAATATCCCATCCCTTGCCATAATTTCCTACAAAAAGGGAGTGGCTATAAATCAGGCTATTGCATCTGTTGAACTATATGCTACTGACACTATGGTAACAACCAGGCTGACCTAGTCATCTGATTTGAGCATCCTAGGTGTGTCGGCAGTGGGCCAATCCACACGATTTGTTTCTTATTTTTTAAGTTAGTAATTTTGCTTGGATTCTATTTTAGTCGCTTTTGTTTCAAATGTGACCAGTAGTATTTAAAGGCTAAATGAGTAGTAGCGTCTCTTGTTTCTTTTTTTTTATCCAATCTCTATCTATCTATCTATCTATCTATCTACAAACAAGTCTAGACATGCAGGAAATAATTCTAAAGGTGAAAACCTTCAGTTAGTTTTCAAAAATCAAGATTGGGTGTTTTATGTGATTGATAGCAGCTCACAGCATAATGCGAACTATCAGATAGAACACTGATATTACTTCAAATCCTAAGAATCAAATATAGGGTTCTTAGAAACCAGTATGACCACGAAGTGGCACATTCAATTACTTAGCCGCAACTTCTCCATGTTACCACTAACACTTTACATTTCACTAGTGAGGGTATCGACGACTCAAATAACGTTGATGATTGTGCAAATTTTACTTCCGGCAGCATGTCAACTCAAAATCTCAGATGGAAATTGGAAAGAAAACGTTAATTTAGGTGCTTTTACCCATCCACTCCCATCCCCCAAAAACATAACTGGATTATTAAGTCCAGTCGTATGAAGAACTAGAAAAAGGCAACTGAAAAATCAACAGTGGATAATTGAAGAATGGACCTGATCACCATCAACAGGTTTTGCAGTGCCACCTCCAGGCCTCATTACAGCTTTCTTGAGACTCCCAGGTACAATTTTCATTCTCCTAAGGGAAAGAGAAAGAGTAATCCTCATTAACAGAAACTGATTGCAATACTACCATCTCCGCACAAAAAAAAATTTGTCGGGGACACAAGCGCACATCCATATAGAAAGAGAGAGAGAAAGAGAACGAACCTCTTCTCTTCATCAGATGGTTGTTTCTTCTTGGATGCAAAATCCTGCTCTTCATCTACTGCCATTTTCACCAAAACGTACTGGGAAAGATGAAGAAATTCCCTGAGTTCAACAGCCAAATATTCACAGTCGACGGTAAGAAACTGCTACAGTGACGGCAAATTCTGAACACCAGTACTAAGAGACAGGAGAAAATCGAATTAATAACGGGATAGAAGCGCCAATTGGGGAATCCGAAATTGACTATTACCTCCGTTCTCTGGCTCTGAATGTTCTGAAGAATCCAGGAACTTGTTCGGACAGGAGGACGGCAAGAATAGTGAATACTTCGGCTTGATTTTGGAGTTTGGACTTCGGAGGAAGGTTGCCTAGCCGTCTTTAACTCTCAACTCCCAACAACCAAAGCGTGGCCGTTCTGCCTCAGTTTCCACTCTTTCGTCTTCACTCTTGACTCTTGAGGCCCGGGCGGGGTGAGGCTGAGCTGGGCAGCTGGTGGCTTGGCCCGGAAAGACTACGAACCGCGTTGGAGTCTGCAGCACACGGTTCAAGTAACCGTATCGCATCAGCCGATTCATATCGATTTTGAAAATTGATGGATGCTGAACCAATACCGATTTTCGCCGGAGTTTGAGGATTGGTCCGATACTGTCCCAGGTTGGGGGATCTGATACCATTGTTTTATTTTTTTTTTATATTTTACGACACTTGTCAATCATCCAATGAATGGGATTGCAGCGTGACGATCATATTTAATTTTTTAATAGAATAATAATCTATCCATTTCATGGGATAGTGGGATGAAAGTGGCTCCAAAAGAGTACTTTTCCAGCTTCATCGAACCGATACCAACTATTGACATCAGTATCCGCATAGTGGTTCTAGACCCAAAGCAATTCCGATGCCTAATTCAATATTATGAAGTGTAAACAACTATAGGACTCCATGATTAGGAGAGTCAAGTTCGGAGATAGAGGGGGGCAATAGAAAATAATACATGAGGTAAAAATGAGATGAAGTAAAGCTATAAAGGTTGCCTCGTATTTATGGAGTGCGGGCACAAACTAGGTAAGGCAATGTTGGATTTTTCCCATATTAGATTGAGCTAGTCAAGGTAAGATCAAACAGAGTTTATAAGGTAAGAAAGCACAAACTTTGCAAGGCAGGAGCACACGAGCTCCACAACGTAAAATTCCAAAAGTTTCACAAAGTAAGATTGGATTATTATCAAACTCGGGCCATCGAAGATGTCAAAGTCGCGCCTTATAAGATACGTGACTAGACAATTGGAGTCATGGGTGAGACAGCTATAGGAGTCTCTAAGTGGTGTCACATGGCACTTTCTGGTACGTCCGTAGTTTATGCATCCAACACCGACCAATCCAGATACGTGTTGAGTCGATTTTGATAACCACTCATACCGTGTCGGATGCCTGAATTTATAAGCATGTTTATCGATGCCCTATTAGCCTAGTGCCAATCCATTTTTTGTCCGGCCCGGTAAATTTGTAACTTCCTTACCTCGGTTTTGTGGCCTATGGGCTTTACTTCCATCCTCGTAATAGGTCAATTAAATTATTTTGTGTGTGTGTGTGTTTTTTTTATGGGGGGCGGGGGCGGTGGTTGGAGCAGGTAAGAAGTTGTTGGGGATGATTTTGAGTTTATAACTGACCACACAGCTGTAAGGTCCTTAATCATATGGATCTATTCAAGGGTGTTAACAGACTGGGCTGGGCTAAATTGGTGTCAAGGTTCTATAGGGTCTGACTTAAACATATTTATTAAGAGATTTGGGCTGGATGGGTTGTACTGTACACATTAATTAATGGAGCGGTCTAGTATAAGTTTGTTATCTGGCTGACTTTGGGTCCATTCGATTTTGAGTCTATTTACTAGTCTGGTAAGGGATGTCATCTTACTTTGGAGCCGATGGAATTGACCACTATATGTCTAAATCCCTGACATTAGGTATAATTTAGGCTAGGATGAAGTTTGGTTCCAGCTTGGCCAATCCACCTTAACAGTTCGGTTTCAGACTAATCCCAGCTGGATCATGACTAAAAAGAATTATAAAATATTAACCCGAAACATGTCAACTATCAATTAGATATGGATCAATTTTAAGTTTATTCTGACCAATTCGGTCTCAAAATTGACAACTTACTTGTGCATATCAAATAAAGTATATATGATGAAAGGACAACATCATGACAAATAAAACGTTACAAAAAGTAGAGAACTTGAAAGTGTTTCTCTTCTCTTCTTTCTTGTGGTGAGGCGCTGATAACGATAGTTTGACGATTAAAACTTAAGAGTGAGTTTAAGAGTGAGTTTGAATTCAAATATGTAACAAAAATTTAAATTCTCAAACTTATTCCTTGACAAGAAAAATACGTTTTTTTTTTTTTTTTTTTGGTAATACAAGAAATACGTTGTAACATTCATGTTTATGCTTCAAAAAGTATTTTTGATCGGGGTACAAGTGTCTAATAGACTAATAGTTATTACTCAAAAGAACACTCAACTTTCTGATTTGATTAGACTTTATCTTCGCAATTACAAATTAAGGTTTACTAGACAAATCCAACTAGCTAGTCCGTTTGACATCTTCATTGGTGAATTGGGTTGGGTTAAATATGGCCCCAACCTAAGGTTTGGGCCTAATTTTTTTACCACTTTTCGTTTTAATTGTTTCTAAAATGCTTGAAACATGATGTTGATGTCCAAAAGACAATGTCCATGACTCCTACAATATTACCCCATATCTATATTCCAAAACCTCTTCGTTACAATCAAGGCATGCTAAGTTGGAGGAAGTACATGCAGTGAGTGTGTACTTTCTTCTTACATTCTTCTTTCTCTCTCCTATTTAAAATCGGGACCTTTTCTTTTTCAAACTGCACTCAAAGGTTAGGGCATTTTCCATTTTTATAGAAACTCCTATTTCAGAAAAAATGGAATTTTCAATTTATAGCCTCTCTAGAATGTAAAATATATCTCTTCCCACCATCTCCACAATGTATGAGACAAACGTATGACCTTCAAGTGATCAGCTATCGATTTTCCCTCTATTTTCATTTTACCCACTAACGTATGAGATTCCAATATGCCCTGTGTAGATCCTCCTCTTAATATACGTAGGCCATGTGGATAATTGACTTGCTTATTTTGATTATTGCATAGATAGGTCATGGTCTATCTCAATCATATAATTTAGGGTAAATACACGTACTACTCCTGGACTTGGACTAATATCACCTACCACCCACTAGTTTCTAACAATTACATCCGTTCCCATATAACTGATGGTGGAAAGTGGAAACCACAAAAATTGAAAGACATTTCTACCCTTATGGTCCCAATTTGGTCTCAGCTAATCTGAAACCAGCTCGCAAAATCATACCGATAAGCCCGATCCAAATAATGGCCTAGTCCAGACCAACTTAGACCAAATATTAATCCCTCTTAGCTTACCAACCGGTAAACTAAGCCCAATAAGAAACTGACACCAGATGGACCCGTTAGTTAATATGCACAATGTAGTCCATCTATACCGAGCCTCTTAATAGACATGTTTCAATCAGGCCCTATAAAACCTGACACCAATTTAATCCAAACAAAAATAACCGTTGACGCAGTCTCCACCTAAATCACAGGTAAAGTAGTAGATAACTAGAGAAGATTTTTTCCTAATGTTTTGGCCCCTCCCTCTTTACACAAAGCTACCAGAAAATTTCATAGAATGAAATCGAAATGTGTGAAGACACTTGAGTCATGTGAACGAAAGGTATAAAGCATATGGATATTATGATAGACATCTCCTTTGTTCTATTCCATAAGTGTAAATGTATTGATAAAGCATCAAAGTGATACAAAAGAGAATGTCAAATCTCATCAGCTTCAACTCTTTTAATTTGAATTTTGCTACTATTTTTTACAAATCAGAATTGTTGTGCGTTTGGTCACTGCTTTTGTGTTCCATTTTGGGAGGATTAGGTTCCCCTTCTTGAGGGATCGATGCTGTATTGACTTTATAGTTCTGGAAATTCAGTTTTGTTTAATATATTTTCTCTAATCAAAAGGAAAAATCCAAATGGTTATTTGTAAAGAGGGAATATCATCTACTTTCCTAACAACTAATAAACTACTGATGTAAGTACATGGAATCCAATCCTAAATTTAAACTGGCCAAAAAGTCAAATTTGGGTTAGCTATCGGTAATCCGGATTGGGTAGCAAAATCAATAGAATCTAGTTTTTTAAATTTTATAATAAGAATCCATTAGAAAGCCCATAACCATATGGTCTAGATGATGTCGAAATCAAAATCAATCAAATTTGGGATCCACCTATGGTTCTAGTAATTGGTATTAGATAAGTCAATTTGTATTGATATCAGGCAAGACCGATTCCGATACAATTGATCAAATCCTATTTTTTTTATTGTTTTGTGACATTTGTCGACATTCTATGGTTAAAAAATAATAATAATAATTAATGCTTATTTTTAATATTTTAAAAAACAATCTGGACCAATACTTAATTGGTCCGATCCGAAAAAGATGAGATCTGGTCTAGATCGACCAGACCATATCATTGTCACAGATCCCATGACCGATACCAATTACCAAAACAAAAAGGCCAGGAGACCAACTAGAGATGAATTGCGTGCTTGGTTTTCACAAGATAATGTTGATTTGCATAATCATCCCCTCTGTTCCATTCACTTCAATGCCTCTTAAATTAATCTAAAGTTAAAACCCAGAATTACTTGGTCCTAATAGTTCCAACCAGACTAGGGATGCAACTTTGGCCGGGCTGGGTTAGGCAGCTGCTGAATTTTGAATTGGTCAAGGCCGAAAGGCAAGACCCAAATTTGAGCATAAATTTCTAATCCAAGTTGCACACTAATAAAATGAAAGGTTAAACACTTTTGCTTCCTGTGAGGCTCTTACATCAATACTGGGGCAATGAGAATAACAAATATGTAGAGGCATCTAGCAGAGGTGGGGTTTTTCATTTCAAGGCAGTGGACGATCATTTCGCCCTTCCTCTATGTCTGAGCGCAAGCCCTTCCTCTATGTTTGAGCGCAAGCTCCACGGCCCACGCAGCATGACAACCTTCCTTTTCCCAAAATAAATTTTTGAAATTTCATTAAAAATTTCAATTTTATTAAAAACTATATAATGCTAATAATGAGAGGAACCCAATGTATGGTGGTTCTTATGGTTGATGATGAACCAAAAAAAACTTGATTAACACATAGAAAGACCTAGCTATAAAATAGCCCAGTAAACTTTCATAATATGATAGAAATATGCACCTCAACATAATTTAGTCTTTGTCGGAGAAGGTTCTCGATTCGAAGGATGTTGTTTTCTGTGCGATGCCATCCATCGTTAAGTAAGAAATAGAGAGGAGAGAGATCTAAATAGAAAACGAAGTGTTAGCGTATATCAATATAGTTAAGAGAAAAAAAAAATTCCCCACTTTTATTTTGCTAATTTATAAAACTTTAATTTTTATTTTAAAATAATATCCTTGCACAATTACATACCCCTGCACCAGTGCATTAACAATGAATCAAATTGAAGAATGGCTTTTAGGACTTGAATAGTCTCCTATCATCTAACCGTGCTAGCCCATCCATGGACTATTGACATGTATATCAATACATCCTAACTCATCTAATGAACGATGGATGAACTAAGCAATAATCAAAGATTTTTTCGAAAATTTTTATTCACTAGTTGGATATCCTTTGGAGCTCCTGTTACCTCTCCAATTTTTTTTTTTTTTTTTTTTTTTTGATGTAATCATTGATCATTGGATCCTTCACCAACACCCCAAAATATCATCACATCTCAATTTTTTTATCTTTTATTTTGGATAAAAACCCACGGTTCTCTCAATCATCACCCAACTTCACGCGCACCTATCCCCTACACGCAAGGGAAACATATAGGTCCTCACCTATTGTTTATAACATCAACATTTTCATTGTCATTATCATTTTATTGAAAATATATTATTATCATTATAATTACTACCACTAGTTTATAATTATTTAAATATGTTTGTCATCCTTACAACGATAAAAGCATCTTTTTTTAGTCAAATCTGGGGAAAAAAAAAAAGAAAAGACAACAACTTTGCTTGACTATTTTCCTTCGATACTGACCATTGGATGGATGGAGTGATCTTTATACGGTCATATATCAAAATAGATGGTCCTTTTTTTTTTTCTTTTTGGATTAGTTCTCTTTTATCTTTTTTTTAAGATGAGGAAATTTATTTAAAAAAGATTTATTATAAATTAAGTAATTGCCTTTTATACTTATGTCAATGCAAGGAGAAGACAAATACCAAAACATTGCAAATAAACGCATTGAACAAAATAAGTTATTATTTATAGAATGTGTTCATCATGTCTATTGTCTATGACACTTAATTATATGTCATTTAGAATCTTAATTAATATTAAAATTTTTGTCAATATCACGTAACACTATATTCAGTCAATCGCATTTTGTGATAGATACTTATGGACAATGTGTTACTTCTAATTATGGTTTAGACAAAATATAAAAATCAATCAATAATCCAATTTGAATACCTCTACGGTATAGACTTCAATGGAAACCTGAAGACTACTGGTGGCATGTAGTTCCTCGTAAAAAAAATTATTGAATCTAGAAATATAATAATAAGGAGAAGATAAAGTTGCTTGAATCACCGACAGAACCAAATGCACACTTGTTTCAAAGCGAGGAGCATAACCTGGAATATAAGTTTATGAAAAGCATGTCGTTTGTTGCTTTATGTTGATTATCAATTGATGAAAAAATTCAGATATATTGGTTTGTTCAACTAACTTTGGAATTTTCCTACATATTCCTTAAAAATAAAGTTATAAATGCCATGGTCCATGCTAGAAGTGCAAACCTACAAATGTGTCATAATATGACAAGCACATATAATTTTCAGATATTGGTAGGTACCTAATTTCTCAAAGTAAGATAAATTTCGAAGGTTGCAGATACAAGGCACAAGGCGGATATTTGTATTAACGCAAAAAAAATTTCTTAAAAGTCAATTTAACAATTCAATTTTTGAATTATCAAATATGTTTGTAGGCAGTTGCTTTCTCTCTTTTTTTTTTGAGAAACAATACATAAATTTTACCCAAAAAAAAAAAGAATGGCAAAGCAGTATATATATGATAAAATAATAATAATAATAATCATGTATCCACCATAATTTTTTGTTACCAAAATCATCGTTAAGGGACTGTTTAATAAAACTTCAATTCTGGGATTCTTACTTCTGATTCAAATTTCTACTCCAACTTTAAAAGGATTCAAGAGTATAAGGGAGTAAAAACATGTTTGTTAACCAAATTTAGTCATGGACTCCAGAGTAGTGGTGGGGGGTGGTGGATGATGGTACTAGTGGTGAGTGGTGATGGTTGATGACGGTGGTGGTGGGTGGGAGGTGGTGGTGAATGGTGGCGGTGGGTGGGTGGTGGTGGTGGAGGGTGGTAGCGGTGGTGGTGGGTGATAGTTGGTGGTGGTGATGGGTGGTGGTGGTGGTGGTGGTTGGTGGTTGGTGGTGGTGGCGATAGTAGGTGGCGGTGGGTGGTGATTGAGGATGGTGATGGTGGCGGTGGCGGTGGGTGCTAGTGGATGGTGGTGGCGGTGGTGGGTGGTTGGTGGTGGTGGCGACGAGGGGTGGTGATGGTGGCGGTGGTGGTGGGTGATGGTGGTGGTGGTAGGTGGTGGTGGCGATGGCGATGGTAGGTGGCGGTGGGTGGTGGTGGCGGTGGTTGGTGGCCGATGGTTGGTGGTGGTGGCGATGGTAGCTGGCGATGGCGATGGCGATGGTAGCTGGCGGTGGGTGGTGGTGGCGGTGGTTGGTGGCCGGTGGTTGGTGGTGGTGGCGATGGTAGGTGGCGGTGGGTGGTGGCGGTGTGGTGGTGGTGGTGGTGGCGGCAGTGGCTGGTGGAGGGTGGTGGCGGTGGTGGCTGGTGGTTGGTGGGTTCTGGTGTTGATGGTGGTAGTTGGTGGTAGTAGTGGTGTGGGGTATTTTTACTCCAAAATTATGCTTTGAAGTCGAAAAGTATCTATTTGGCTCCAAAAAATTGGATTCTAGAGTTCATTTTGAACCGGTTCACTCATGGATTCTCCAGAAGTCCGAACCGAATTACCAAACAAACTTTTACTCCATTTATACTTCAGAAGAAGTCAGAATCTAACTTCTGAAATGTTACCAAACACCCCTTAAATGAATCACCAGCCTCCATTACTCGATGTACCTGTTGTCCTCGTGTGACTGCTCCGTCCGTTTATTTAAGAGAAAATGAAGTGCATGCTACCATGTGTACTTCCCAATCACATTCTATCCCTATTTTCCTCTTTAAAATCCAGACCCCTCCAAGTAAGCAGATTCTCCCCATACTTCCACCTCTCACCTCTCCCCCCCCCCCCCCCCTGTTTCCGCCAGTGTATATATCCTCGTATAGACCAACAACAGTTAAATCCCTTTCCCCCTTTTAAAAAAATAAAAAAGAAATGAGATGAGACATTATCTTTTAGGAAACTCAACATTGATGATCTCTTTTTTTTTTAAATAAATATTGTAGACCAAAGTTGTATCGTTAAGGGTTTATTTGATAAAAAATTTTATTTTGGATTCTGAATACTGGCTCAAATTTGAATTCTACTCCAAGTTATTTTAGGATTATTTTAGAATAAAAAACTTGTTTGATAACGTGATTCAAAAATAGATTCCAGAGCATCTTTGGATTAGAAACATGTTTGATAACATATTATCCCCCAATCGAAGTCTAGTGGGTGGTGGGTGATGGGTGGTGGGTGGTGGTGGTGGTGGCGGTAGTGATGGTGTTGGTGGTGATGGTAGAGGTGGCGGCGGCAGTGGTGGCAGTGGGTGGTGGTGCCGGCCGCAACAGTAGTGTTGGTGGTGGCAATGGTGGTGGTGGTGGGGGCAATGGTGGAAGTGGGTGGAGGGTGGAGGCGGCGACGACGGCAGGGGTGGTGGTCGGTCGGCGGTTGACGATGGTGGTGGTGGCGGCAATGGTGGTAGTTGTCGTGGCGGTGTGATTGGTGGTGACAGTGGTGGTAGTGGTGGTGGTGGTGGTGATCAAATAAGAATCATATGAGAGTCGACTCTTTTCTTTCTCCCAAAAAGTTGATCCAACAGTTTGGAGAAAGTATTTATGATTCCAATTCTAAAACCATTCTGAATTATATTCACTTTGTGGGAGTTGGAATCCAACCAAACTTATCAAACACGCTTCTACTCTAAAATGGCTCCTTAGGAGCCAGAATACATAGAATACAGAAACAGAAATTTTATCAAATAGGCCTTAAGGCGGTGTTTGATAGCACTCCAGAATTTGGATTCTGGCTTCTGGAGCATAAATGGAACAAAATCCCGTTTAGTAACCCGGTTCGAATTCTGAATAATCCTAGAATAAACCAGTTCCAAATAGATTTCAAAATCTTTTTTTTTTAAGCATCAAATAGATGCTCTTTGATTTCAGAATACAATTTTTGAGTAGAAAGAATCACCCCACATCACCACTACCACCAACCACCACAACCACCCACCACCCACCACCCTCCACAGTCGCCACCCACCACCACCACCACCCACCACCGCCACCATCCTCAACCACCACTACCCACCCACCACCACCCACCATCGCTACCACCACCAGTCACCCACCACCGCCCCTCTTTGCCACCACCACCACTTTGGAATCTATGACTAAATTAGGTTCACAAAAATTTTTCTACTCCTATATATTCTTGAATCCGAAGTAAAAATTTAAATAAGAATTAACAATCCTAGAATTGAAATTCTATCAAACATTCCCTAGATGAATTGAGTTGATTGACATGGAATCCCCGATCCCCCACAGATTGTACACTTTTTTTTTCTTTTTTTTTATGAATTGAGTTGATTGACATGGGTTCCCCCACAGATTGTACCCTTTTTTTTCTTTTTTTTTTGAATCAGTGTTTATACCTGATTATCTTTTTTCTATTTATACAGGAATGTTCATCAGACCCTATACACCGCTATGTATGTACACAAACCAGTACAAGACTTTTCTGCCTTTTTATTTTACATTTCTGAAATGTTTATAAGAACAGAAGGAACCTAACAAAGATGGAAAAGAAGTTAGGAATCACAAAGAAAAGATACCTATCATTGACAGAGAGAAACAGGAAATTTGGAGGGAAGTTGGTCAACAAATTATGATACACTTGCGCTAAGCGACGAATTAGATACCTGGGGATTCCAATACCATCACCAGTCGGTAACGTGCACTGGACTATCTCCAACTTTGACTCGGACGTCTCTTTTATTACAACATCCATCCAAGCCCCATTGGTCCCATCTTGTTGGCTTCTTCGGATGCATTTTGGCACCAATTTCAAATTTACTAAAACTACCCTTGTATGGATAGGGTTTACATCGACAGGTAGGGAATAGTCCTCCACAGAAAACCTAGAAACCACAACAACACGACTTGCATACAGGAGAAGATTGCAGGCACGTCCATTGATAATGGCCCACACTTCTTCAGGTACCATCCACGAAATCACATCTTCTATTGGAGTGCTTTCCCACTAACCATTCACGAAATTCAAATTTCGAATCCAACATTGAAACAAGGGAAAGCAAGGGGAGAGAGAATATCTAGAACCCTGCAAATTTAATTTTAAATTTTTCCCTAAAAATTAACCCGCGCTTTTGTTTGTCTTCCTGATTCAGTGGGTCCTAGTCCCACCGCTAATTGCTCAGACAATTTCAGAAAATAACAAAAAAAAATATCAAGATTCAAGACGCGCACGGCAGAAAAAGCATAACAGATTTCACTAACAAACTTCGTTTTATTACATATATCTCCGGCCATGGTGACCGGTGAGGATACGGCTAGGCACCAACAAAAGCCTCACACCTCTCCGCCACGCTTCTTCTTCCTCAGGGCCGGCCGGCCGATCAAAAAAACCAACGTCGTCTTCATTTTCTCTTCCACAAACCAGACGGACTTATTTTCTTCTTTTATACCTTCTACTCTCTAACACTAAAAAACACTTCCTTCATCTTTCCCAAAAACACTTTCCTTCTATTTCTTTTTGCAATCGGATTTATAAAAATATCCCTACAAAGAAGAACCCCCACTAACATCCTCGTTCCTTCTTTCTTTCCCTTCACTTTTTTTTCTACTTTATCAGTTGCAGCAACTTCAATCTCCTTCCGTTCTTTCCCATCCCAAAAAAAAAACCCCAACAATCACTAATAAGTAAGGAATTAGTAAATCTAATAGGCTACGATGGAGGTTCAATACGTCCACTCCTGGGGAAGGCGTATCTCATGGTTCATCGCTGCCTGAGGTCTTAGGTTCCTCTTCTGTTGGCATAACAGTGCATTGCTTCCCCCCATAAGCCCATCTGGCCACCATACAGAAAAGATTAGAAAAACCTGCTCTAGCTTGCGGGGAGATTTGTTTAATCTTCTAGCCCCTTGTAAAAATAAGTTTAAGAGTGCTTACCATGATCATAAGCAAATCCTCCAGCGAAGCGCGGCTGACTACCCATGTCATCAAAATTCAAGTTCAGGGCCTGGACCACTCTTGCAGGAACTAAAACCGTCGAACATGCTATACATCGCAGGACAAAACATTTATCAGAGATCCAGAACACTGATGGGAAATTATATCGACGGCAAAAATAATATTACTTAGAAAACGACGGCTGAACTTGATCAGAGTTCCCAGTGCCCACAAAATGGGGAAGAAGTTATTCGCTAAACGAAAGGAAATGGAAAAAGCTAGAGACGAACTAAAACAGATAAAAGGGGCAGATTTTGATTTACCAAAATAAAAATGCTAAAACGTCTGTCTTAGTATAACCCCCCATCACTGTAACTAAACGAGAAAAAAAAAGGAATCAACAGATTCATATGATAAAATCGAAGAAACAGGATAAAGACCCGAAAAACAACAAACAAAATACCTGGCTTTTTGCGAGAGTCGGCTGGAGTACCAATTCGGCGAGGCAAGAAAACCCCAGTTCCAGAGGACTCCCTTCTTGAATCAGCACCCCCAAGGAAAACAGCTCTCATGCCGGAACCTGCTTGATGATGATGCTGCTGCCTTTGGAGCGGCGGCCACGCAGAGGATGACAGATCCATAGGGCGACTGCATCTTCCGTTGCCGAACACACCAACCCTTGTTCCTCTGTTTGCAACCTGAGCCTGATGTTGCTGCGCGGCTCCTGTTGGGTTCCCCTGCTTTCCCCAAACAGAGGAGCACTTTTGCTTCATTATTTGCTGCTGTTTCAACTGTTGAAACTGTAGTAAAAGAAACGGCACCCGTAAGTATACGTTTAATAAGATCATGCGACTCAAACCCCCGATTCGTATATTTCCGAAGCAAGATCCACGAGATTTACCTGATTTGACTGCAACTGCTGGTGAGTGAATGCTTGATTCGAGTAAATACCCACATTAGGGTTTTTCAAAGGAGGGGTGACTGAAGCCGGTTTTCTGGGGGGACCCAGAAGTCCTTGCCCTTTATGGGAATTAGGCATTTCTTCGTTCACATTTAGCCTCACGACTTGGCCAGCGGCGGCATAAAGCAGATCCCAGGCATCATCATTCCCATTCATCGGCGTTGACGGCGGTGAGCAAACCTGAGAAGACCCATTCGGACTTCCGCGACTTGAGCCGGCGCTGCGTGCCGACCAGCAACCAACTGCACACAACGTCGATTGGGGCGAGCCAGACAAAACCCATCCCTTCAAAATCATAAATGAAAGAACAAGCTTAAAATCATATACTGCAGGCTCAATCGATTAGTTATGAAATACCATGAACTGTGTTATCAATACATCTACAAAGGAAAATAACAAAAGATACCTTAGAGTTTTCAGCATCAAAAGCAGGGGCGTTGCTCTGGTCGTGTTCCTGAAGCATAGAGAGAGACATCTGGCGAGTCAATCCGGCCATGGGGTCGTCCTCGTCGCTCTCGGTCTCAGTTGAACCCAGCACCGACTCAACCGGAGAGCTCAGAGCAGAGGAAGCACCATAAGGAAACTCAGGGGGGAAACAAACCCTAGCTTCCCCATCGACAGAAGAACCGGTGATGTGGCTTTTGCGGTCCTCGGTGTCCAAGAGCAAGTCGTCGTCTGTGAGGAACTGCGAAGGCAGCCAAAACTCTCCGTCGTCCAAATCTTCGGCCATTCGAAATCCTTGAAATAGCAGAGAGAAAGTAGAGGGAAGATAAGGACCAAGAGAACCTGAGAACCGCTAGATAGAAAAGCTGAAGGGTAGTGCTTTAGAAAGGGCCGCGTGATGGCGGTTGCTGCAACAAGAAGGTTTAATAATAACCAGTTGAGGTTTGCAAGATTTGCAGTCTCAGTGCCCCTCCAACAAAAGAAAGTAAAAGAAAAGCAAGAAAAGATCGTGCAAGAGAGTGGTGGAGAATGTCGAAAGGGTAACAGAGATTTATCAAGCTTTTTAACCTTCTGGGTCTACTGAAACTTGAACAGTTGGAAAGATTTGGGTGTGATGAGAGAGCTTCGGACGTCGAAGCCCCCTGTTCGAAAGATGGAAAAAGAGCTGAGGAACTTGCCAGACGGACACCAACAAAGAAATAATAAGCAAATATATATAATAAGAAATATTAATAAACAGTAAAAAATAAAAAGAAAGAAAGTAAAGATGATGAAAGAAAGAAGGAAACCCTAAACAGCCATGCAACCACAGGATCAAGCTCCAAATTTCACTCTAGGGTCTCTCTAGCTCAATCGCAGTGACAGTGAAGGAGGAGTGAGTTTAAACTTTAAAGTGGTTGGAGACTCGGAGCAGACATTTGTCCTTTGTATGCCCACCCACTGCCATCTGTGATATGTGCAGTCCCAAATATTTTAAATTAATTAAAAACCATACCGAGGCGTTACCTCTAAATTAATACTAAAGGAATACGGTTATACTTTACACTAAAGTAACCACTAACGGCGATGATTATACTTTCTGAAACCTCATTCTCCTCCACCCACACACCTTCCAGTTCCTCCCATTTGACTCTTTTACCCCCTCTCTCTTATTTGTGTTTCTTTCTCATGTGGGTCCCATTTTCTGTGTTTTGCCCTCCTTAGGAGGACAGATAAGCTTGTATAAGATCATGGTTTTAGGACATAAGATCCTTTGTCTCGCTGCCGCCAGCCATGAGGGAATACAATGGTGAATGTCATTGGACACATGTTCCGACTTCCGATGCAGTTTCAATTGTTGAATCCATCCCCTCATGCCAAGCAGCAACCAGACAGGATTTGAATCCGGTTTTAGGGATGTGGATTGGATCAGCCCATCTGTATTGAGTTCATGATTAATCCAATAAATAACAGATCTTTGATTTAGGTTTTTGGATTCCTTTGCAAAAATATATATTGATTAAGTGTATCATACTGATAAGGCTGATATGTATTCAATCTCATATTGATTTCTATAGCAATCGATACATGTTCTAATATCGTGAATTTATACCATGGTTTGATCACATTTGCTTGCCTTGATCTCCTCTTTAAGACAAAATGGAGCTTCTAATAGTAACAAAATTAGTTACAACTTCGACCCTAACTATGGTTTAGACAAAATGAGAAATTTGTTGACAGATAGGTCTTAAGATCGAAAAAAGATCATCTATAGTGAGGCCAAAATGGCATTGAGGATCATTGTCACTCAAAGTGCATTAGAACACATTCGGATGCACTCTGAGTGACCAGTGAGGATATCCCGATACACTTTGAGTTGTTATGATCATCACAAATAGAAATCATCTCATGCCTCTCATGCTGGCATGATGAAGCATGAGGAAATCCAGTGATTGTAGTTTACTGAAGGTACATACTGATATTTTAGTATATCCGAACAGTGGATGACAGTCACTTGATTTTCTCATACAGGCATGAATGGCATGAGAGTATTCGATTGCAACTTTGGTGTCAGTACGGAAGATCCCATCTGCTATTTGTGTTAAGTTTCATTCCAATTTGAAATTACCATACCACAAAACATAATTTTTTCTTTTTTGGTAGAGCCACAAAACCTAACTCATTGACTATAAAAGGATGTACGGAATATGAGAGGTTGTGAATATTTGGCAAATTATTGAATTTGATCATGAAATTTAACATGTGATCAAATTAATATTTTCCTTAAATATCCATCAATTAAGAATGTGACATAAAAAAGATGTCTCGATACATAAGGTTTCTACTATTATAAGATATGAGGAAATAAAATGTATGTAGTCTTACGTATGACAGAACAAAACCATAAATACAAATCTTTCTAACCAATATAGTAAATCGTCTAAGAAAGGAAACACATCTGCAAAGATATTATCAACATTCAACATACGGGCAGGATCATTTTCTGATCCATTTCTTTCACCCTAGGTAAAGTGATACATATATTTTTTTCTTATTTTAGAAGTGATTCAAAGACCAAAATATTATGAAGGGAGGGGAGAGAAAACAGATCTGGATCTAAAGAAAAGTGTGGGTAGGGACATTTGTTTAATGATTTGACAAGCCCCCACCCTCAAATCACTCTTTCTTTTTATTCATTTTATTATTTCTAGACCTCCACTCCGTGGCTGCTCCTTCCCCTCCAATAATAATTAAGCTAAATTAAATACATATATGTATAGTTTAGAGTGGGCTTCCTTTTTTAATTATTTTTGGAAACTATGGTTTTATTATTTATAAAATATATTAATAATTTGTACAACAAAATCTTCAGGTCAAAAATGCCTTAGGGTGAAAAAGGCAAAAAAAAAAAAAAAAAAAAAAAAAAACAGCTACAAGGTAAAAGATTATACAAGAAATACATTTGGTTTCTAGAAGATCTCGTATAAGATCTCATATAAAATCTCATATGTATTACACAAAAACAGATAATTTTCTAAAGATAGATCTTTAGGATGAAGCCATTGGGAATTTGAAAGTGTTAATTAGGTAAATTTGTGGGTCCATAAATAAACGTGACAAATAATAAAGATCCTATAAGGCAATAAGGATATAAATAAATCAATAAAAAATATGAATTTAGGTGTGTTGAAAATTTTTCTGTCGCAGTCAATCTAATCCCAAGTTTTTTAACAGCCCTTAATATTTCTCCTTTGTCTCTTCGATTGTGAGAGAGAAAAATAACCATGGAGTATTCCAGGTATTTAAAATCTAGTAATTAATAATACTAACTTAATCCCCAATTTACATCCAGAGTATTGATCGGGTTGATTTATCTCGAAATCGAGACGAATCTAACTAAACCAGTCATGTAAACATAAACTCCAATCAACCAATTAGCCTAATAATTAATTAAGTCCATCAATAGATGACATTGTACAGTGTCAAACTCTCATCGTTATTCTTCATATAAAGAACAAAATGTGCGATCTACTTCTTACATTACTATTGTTCGATCACATTTTATTGCCTTCAATTGATGTAATCCCTAAGATACTTATATGCTAAGTCTCTAAAGAAATAAATATGTAAAAGTGAAAACTAGGTTATGTTTGGTATGCATTATGGGAATGCGTTTTTTTAAATGTCATTCCCAAAATAGAGAATGCATTCCTATCGTAAAATGAGAATAGGATAAAGTGTGAGACTTTTATGTTATAATCTCAAAATGTAGAATGAAAAAATTAGTGCATTCTATAGACCGTGTCTCTTTACACATTCTATGATCCAAAAAAATATGAATGCATACTAAACACTATGGGTGTGGTTGATGATTTTTTAAACCTGTGTGGATGGTAAATGATGTTTTCAATATTTTTTGGGGTTTACGTGAAATTTTTTAATACATACACTAAATGATATAACGTTACATGAAAAGATTGATGATTAAATTTTATATTAAAATTTGATATTTAGAAAGAAAAAAAACTAGACTATTCTCTAAATATCCAATGGCTTTATTTTTCACATCATTTTTCATATAAACATAATTAGACCATGGTTTCAAATTTAATGGTAACCAATTGGATTACAATTATATTTTCCCCATAAATAACAATATGGTGATTGAGACAAGAATGAAGGAGAATGAAAGATAAAATATTTAGGTTGTGATGGGAGGTCCAAAATAATAATATAGAGTTAGGGGAGAGGAAAAAGGATCTGAATCTAAGGAAAAAGGACACATACGGGGGATATATGTTTAAGGGAATCATATGAGCTGGGCCCACCCTTTCTCATTTATATATATTTTTTTGTTCCAATGCTTCCCAAACTTCCGCTTATTCTGTTGTTGCCTCCACTCTCTGTTTCCATCCAACAACTGAGCTGACTTAAATACATATACATATATAATATAGTATAGTAGGCCCCAGGTTACTAAAACATTATGTTCGAAAACAATTTTTTCTTATATTATTTACAAAATGTATTACTTCATTATACAAGGAATTCTTCCGGGAAAAAATGTATGGAGGTAATGGAGAAATGCTAAAAGGTAAAAAGATTATATAATAGCTTTCACCTGCCAACATCAGTAAAGATAATTCATGTATTAAAGTCCATAAGTTTGAAGGTAGTAGTCATAAATTTTCAACCCCAACCATTAATATTTCAGTTATGTTACTTAATTTCCTTTGAACATAACTGTTCAATTTTAATTTGTTTATTTATTGGATAAATAACTTTTACATTGCAACTGATATTTTGATTGGTTTTTAGTATAATAGAGATTGAGATTTTTTTTGAGTCAAACAATAGAGAATCGAGTTAGATTTAATTTTTTTAATAAATCTTTTAAATGTAAATTAGTTATGAAGTTTCCACTGATCATATATGAATGGCATCATAACCTTTTAATGTCATATTTTTTTGACATGTTACATCGATTGTGAAAGTTCAACTACCCACATAGTTGCATCAGAGCATAAATATAAATATGGATATATATTAAGATATAAAAAAAATGAAGATTTAAATGATACCTTTATAGATGTCTCTATAATATAGGAATTATTTTTTTAATTATCCATTATCTTATTTCTTAAAGTTTTTTTTACGTCAAGGGTAAAATGAGTTTTTCATAAATTTTTTGAAAGTGACTATTGTTAATATTTTACACGTCCCTCAAATGAACATGTGAAATGACATATATATATATATAGGTAAATTATACAGACACCCCCTCTACTGTAGTGAAATTACACAGAAGTACCCTGTTTTTACGAAAGTTACACAGAATACCCCTATAACAATACTATCATACAACCTCACCCCCGCCGTTACTTTCACCTTAACGGCAGAGGGTAAATTTTTTTTAAGACAAAAATACCCTTATTCTGGTTTTTTTTTTCTTTTACCGTTCTTCTGCTTCAACTTCTACTTCTGTTTTGCTCCATATCCTTCTCTTTTCTCTTTCACTCTCTCTCTCTCTCTCTCTCTCTCTCTCTCTCTCTCTCTTCCTTCTGAAACCCATCGATCATGAGAAAAACAGCAAACATTCCGACATTAATTTGTAGATTCAATAGCTTCAAAGGGATTTCAGAAAGGGATTCAAATGGGAAGTTCCAATTTGATTCAGCAGGTTCTTCTCCACTTCTGTTTTCAGAGGGGGTGTCTGTTGTTAACAAGTGAATGATTAAAACAAGGAAAATTGTGAAGTTAATAATGGCAGGTTTGAGCGGATATAACCGAGCTCACTAAGACGCACAGCTGGGTATCTGGCATGTGAGTGCTGAAGTCTGAAGCTATGGAATTGGATCGGTCATCGGTGGGATCCTTGTAGTTGGTTAGGTGGAGTGCCCAAATTTTGACTTTTGTTGTTGTTTTGATGCCTTCATTTGTTTTATTCTGATGATAAGGCCTGTTAAATTTTTTTTTTTTGGTGGGTAAATGAATAAATAAGTTCTTACAGTCTCAGATTGCTTACGCTTAAACAATGGAAAACCAATTGAAAGTGTGTTGGAGATTTCTATAGTTAAATTTATCTCTTTTCAACGTTATGCAGTTTTGCTACAATATTGTTTATAAAGGAGAAAGAAAAAAAAAAAAAAAAGCGAGAGAGAGAGAGAGAGAGAGAGAGAGAGAGAGAGATTTCGGAATGGTGGTTTTTTGTTTGTATATTTCCTCCAAATTAGGTACTGGAACTGGGTTCATGGTTTCTCCCCGTACAACATTGGCTACTACGAGGTGACCACTGACAGGAAGAAGTGGAATAGGTGGAAGAGGGGGAAGAAGACGACGAGAGATGATGAATTCCCTAAATTATTTAGGCAAGATCCGTTTCTCTCAGCAGTGACTGGAACTTTTTAGTGACCCCTTGACGCCTCGACTCCTCTAAGCACCCAGACCGGCTCCGCAGCTAAGAATCTCTCAACCGCCGTCGCCATTGAGCTGCAAATCCTGTAAACTTCAAATCCACATCCTTCTGTGTTATCTATTTCTCTGATTTGTTCCTCTTGTTCAAAAGATAATTTAGTGAAACTAAGGGTTTTGTTGCCTCACATCCACATTTTAGGATTTTGTTGGGTAAACCCTAAGGGTATTTTTGTCTTAAAAAAAAAATTACCCTCTGCCGTTAAGGTGAAAGTAACGGTACTGGTGAGGTTGTATGATAGTATTGTTATAGGGGTATTCTGTGTAACTTTTGAAAAAACAGAATAGTTCTGTTAATTTCACAACAGTAGAGGGGTGTCTGTGTAATTAACCCTCTATATATATATATATATATATTAAGAGGGCATGCAAAATTATTTGACACTTTAAAATTATCAATAAGAAAATTCCTAAGACAAACATAAATATTTAAATTATTTATATATGCATACACTTATAAATGGATGGATAAAATATAGTTATATGTTTATTTTGCAAATGTAAAATAATTTTATATTTAATAATACAAAAAAAAAAATCTCATCAGATACCAATAATTAGGAAAACATAATAGATCATCTAGAAGTCATCAGCTGCTCTGTTTTTAAAAAATCATTAGGTGTAAGAAGTTCATTTATGAAAACTAGTTATAGAAAAGATCCGTTGTCTCCAAACCCTATCGGTCCATGTACGAGGGACAAAGATGCAACCCTCTATCAAATAACAGATTGAGATTTACCAAAAAAAACAAAAAAACAAAAAACCAGATTGAGATAGTTTGTTTGCATTTTCTTTGGGTCCATCTTGACCAAGCTCAAAGACTACAAATTAAATAATACTGATGAATCTAAATGATTGAGTATTATATTAACTGGAATGCTAAAGTTAGACGTGATAAGATATTAAAAAAAAAGTGAAGGGTTTGTTCGGGGGTAGTTTTCAAGAAATGGCTTTTGTGAGTGGTTAGATAAAAGAGAAGAGTAATACGAGAGTTTCAAATACAGGGGGTGGGTGTTTTTGCACTTTTTTAGGGATGAGATGCTCTAGACGATGCCCTTCCTAAGCTGAATGAGGGGCAGACCAGCCAAACTCTCTCTTTTGAAAAAACGAAATGGGGTTACAGGATTATAAATAGCTTTGCATCTTGTATATTGAATGTCGATAATACCTTCATTGTTTCTAAATCCTAATCTAATTCCCACCGAACACAGAGGTTGAAGATAATCCAATTTACTACAGATGTGGAAAAACTTAGTCCATAAAAAGTACCCGAATTTGCCAGTACAATATAATGCACCTATTGATTGAATGGACAGTAGCATTGCATCACTATAGAACAAACTCAAGATCAAGTCTAGGAGCTTATAGGGCTGCATGACATTAGATAACGTAGTGGTTGATTCTGCTTGAACCCCACCACCAAAGTTCCAAATTGTATTGTTGTATTGCCTTTGAAATTTGATTTTGAACAGCCAGATTGGGAGGTCTGCGCTATAAGTTAAAAGAAGACAATAGAAAAGGTTGGACTGGGATCCATTGTTGATTCTCTAGTGTCTAAGTCAGATATCAAAACAACAGTAAAACACTAGGTATTGAAAGAGAAAAAAAAAAAGACTTGGGTGAGTGTTAGGATATCCCATGATGTTTGTACCTCCTCTGTTTATTCTTTCTAGATGATATTTTTTTTTTTTAGTAAAAAATCCTTCTAGGTGATTGAGTAGGACCAACACATTAACTATATCAGTCTATTTGAGTGTCTGTTTATAACAATTGGAAACTTAGTACCTATAGTTGATTCATTATCTTTCAGATGGAATTTTGTTTGTATATATATGGACTCAAATGTTTTTAATTTAGTACTATTTTATTTAAGAATAATACAATAGCAATATGTTTATAGTTGTAAATAAGAAACTGAGAAGTATCACATAAAACAATATTAGTCAAAGAAGAATAAGAAAAATATTTGAAAAAAAAGGAAAATTATAAAACGGTTAAATCTATTTGTAACCATCGCAGTTACAATAGCAACTCTGATGACCCTGATAACAAACTTATCCAAAAAATAAATAAATAATAATTACAATAGATTTTAGGTGAAAGTTTTTGTGGGAGCAACTCATTTAATGATCAACTGCATGTATGTGTTTCTCTCACGAGATCTTATCATCGTTTATATTTTGTGGGTTTGACATTCTAAAAGTGGGTCTCACACCAGATCCACAGTGATGGAATCTCATTGAGAGTGTACTTACGTGCAAGTGATCTGACTCGATCATCAAATGACCTGCCCCTACAAAACAAATGAGGT
This sequence comes from Protea cynaroides, assembly GCA_028583415.1. Classification (NCBI taxonomy): domain Eukaryota; kingdom Viridiplantae; phylum Streptophyta; class Magnoliopsida; order Proteales; family Proteaceae; genus Protea; species Protea cynaroides. The sequence continues at coordinate 49,992,876 of CM053269.1, read as the reverse complement.
TGGTTCCTCTGTTCGTATGTATGTTTTTCATGAGATTTCATCATCGTCCATAAGGTTGTGAGACCCATTGGATATGGACAGTGATGAGGTCCCGTGGAGGATACACGTACTTGTAAGTGATCTAGCTTCTAACATCAAAACAAATTCCCAATTAGGCCCTTTAATTGCTCTTAAATCTCATTCTCTCACCCATGAAACATCAAGAATAATTTAGGGGTGTCAATTCCGGAAAAAGATCCTCTGTGTAATGAGGGTGAAGTGGTAGTGAGGATCCGGATTCAAATCGTCTCCTCCCTGTACTTCAGGGAGGAGGGGACGCCCTCGTCGAATGGCCGACACATGGCTCTCAGGAAAATGAGAGCCCCACGTCCGAGCCGAGACCCAGCCGACAAGCCGAGCCAACAGGGGGTGTCGACTTGAAAGTGGGGCTCGGATTTTCCCAAGAGCCATGTGTCGGCCATCCGACGGGGGCGTCTCCCTCCTCCCTGAAGTACAGGGAGGAGACGATTTGGATCCTGTGGATCCTAGCCACTCAAAGTGCATCGGGACACATTTCGATGCACTTGAGTGGCCATTGAGGACATCCCGATGCACTTTGAGTGGCTAGGATTCTCATTGCCACATCGACCTCATTATACAGGGTCCCAATCTATCAATTTCAGGCTTGCACCATGTAGCCATATCGTGTCTGACTGATTTTGGACCATAACTGACATGCCTGATTATTACGTGCCGAGTTTAAGACCGGACCAATTATTAAATGGACGTTCATAGTGCAAGGGTACTGTAACCTAACCAAATGAACTATGTAAACCTTTAAATCAAACTGAATCTTGGTTTAAATCAAACAAATACAACATTAAAGCTAAAAACCTAAAACATTAAATTATCTTTTATTCTGTTTCATTTCTTGAGTCTTATACTTGTTCTTTCTGTCCTTATCTTCATTTACATAGCTGATGACAAGCCTAATAAGAGTCTTTTATAATCCTACGAAAAGGTATCTAATCTATAACATAAGAATAATTATGGATTCGAAAATCAACATCTCTCTATTGTTATTTACACTTTAGCATGAGCCCATTTAAAACCAGATTAGCTCGATTAGCATAAGACTGATTATGGATTGAGACTGACCAGATTGAATATAAAAGTATCCATCCCACGCCAATGATGGATCGATTAGCTAAAAGCGACCATTACAATGCAGGGGTGTTAAAACAGTAAGAACCGATAAAGTTTGATTAAGACTGACCGATTGACACCCATAAAGGATATCTTCTTAATTGTGAGTGGAGAAGATGAAAAGTGAAATGAGAGGACATGATGATCATTAAATGACTGGTTCTTACAAAACAAATAAGGTTGGATTAAGAGTGATTCGCCACACGAGTTGATGGTTTAGTCAATAGGAAAATTTCATGGAGACATTTACAAGACTGGATGAGTCTTTTCCCATATCTTGATGGGATTTAATGGCGAATTATGCATTATGTTCAGGAAGTTAATGTAGTTGCTGATGGATTATCTAGATCTACAGCTTGTTCAGAGTCGTTTATATTTTTGGTGCCTTGTCCCCCCCCCTTCGTTCTAAGGGAGGTGAATTTGGGACGCTCGGGATCATCCTAGGTTTTGTTTCTATTAGGAGTGAGATTCCTATCATGCTGATGGCATTGTCGAAACTGGGTTGGGAGTTTCTTCTTTATTTACTCTATGAAATTAACTAACTTTTAGCTAAAAATGAGGCTGGTTCCTTTGTTTGTACGTGTACTCTCCACGAAGTTCCATTGTCATCCATAAGAGTGTAGGATCCTCTCGATATGTGATAAGTGTGTAATGTATATATTTCTATTCCCTTTGCACTATGTTTTTTAATGTGTTTTATGTTTTATTGAATTGAATATAATGAATTTTATAAGTTTGACATATTTTAGAGATATTGTGAATTAATTGCTAAAAAATAAAAAAATTTCAGCATTCTTAATATTGATGTTCAGAGTTTCATGTAGGTTTTTGACGTAGAAAGAGTTCTATAATTGAAAATTTGTTTTTGATAAAGTTGTAGAGGATGACTCAACCTTTTCGAAATGATATTATGGAGAAAAATCTGAATTCGTTTGGGCCTCCAAACGTGGTATCAAATTTTGATACAAAAATCTGATCCGAATTCGAATTGGAGCAACCGTGAGATCTGATTAGAGCATTCAACGGTGGATGTAAATTCTATAAAGAGTCTCATACTCAAGTTAAAAAACCTACAATAAAAGATTTCAAAGAAGAAAAAAAAATTCTACAATTTCAGAATTTTAAATAGAGAAAGAATCCTTCACAACTAAGGAGTTATAAGTTACAAAAGATCGTCATGTTTTATATATAAAGCACTAAGATAATCTCTCTCTCTCTCTCTTTTGTTGAAATTTTTTTCTCTGTGAAATGATTGTAATGTCTAGCTAATTTTTTCATTCAGTTCAAGAATATTTTGAAACTCAAATTCATGTCAATGGTATAATTTCTATTCAGTAACGTTCTTCTTCTTTTCTCTTTTATTGGAATTGCTTATGTTATTTTTTTTCTTTATTTATGATATTTATCTGAATAATTCAGTAATGACTTGCTAAATCGGTTAAATTAATATTAATTACTAGATCTAAAATATGTGATACGTAATCGTCCTGATTCTAATCACAAGTAGCAAACAATCATAGATGATTATGTCCAAATTTTCATTTAATCATTATGAATAATATAACCTAAGTTAAATAATCTATGCTTGTGTGTGATTGTTGCTTAGATTAATCTGTTATCCACTGTCTTCATGCTGCAATTGAATTAAACATTGAGAGTTTATTCAGTGTTGTTCAATGGTTAGATCTCTCTGAAGAAGTTGTTTCAGTAGAGATACTTAATGAAAAACTCAGGTAACAAAGCATATTGTTATCTAGGATCTTTAATTCTAATTGAGAGTGATAGATTAATGTTACGATTAATTTTACTCATTGCATGTGTTGGTGGATATTAAACAAAAAACTGAATTTTCTCATCTAATTATTTTCTTATTTAAATTATGTTTGTTTACTTTTAATTTGATTCAACCAATCAAAATCCCTTTGTTATTGTGTTTGCTTAGCATTAATTAGTATATTTAGTTTGAATGGAATATAAATTTTGATTAAATCACTCTCTGTGGGATCGACCTTTGCTTACCCTATTTACAGTTTATTAATCAGGTTAGTAAAAAAATATTTAATTAAATTGATGCATTCAACAGGCTACCAATATGGACAGTGATGAAGTCCCCACATGCAAATGACACTCTTGAATCTCTCCTGACGGCCTTTGATCTAAAGGCCTTTTCTGCTTTCTTTTAACAATTCAACTTTAGCATCAACCTTCTCCCAAACTCTTATTCAGAAACCATGGCCGACTTACTGCTCTGCAGCAAAACAATGAGTATCCCTCTATCGTGCTTCTTCCCAATGCCTTATTTTGAATTCAACTTCAATGACCTCGAATTCAATAGCCACCAAAACTCCATCACCCTTTAGAATATCTCTCAACCTCATCTCTACCCAAACCATTAGAATTCAGTCTTAACTTAACTGATCTTTTTCTGAAAAGAGGATTGGGATGAGAGCTTACATTGAACTAAGAGAGTCAAAACTAAAGAGGAAGCACAAGATGATGTCCATGTCAATGTATTCTCATTAGGTGGGTCTATGCTTTAGTCATGTGATAAGTTTTAGTCCGAAAAACTTTGTGAAATCATCAATATGTCAACCATTTCGCTAATTTAATTTAGGGTAAGAGATTGCCAAGTCAACGGGAGCACGGAAAGTATAGATTATGAATTGAATGCAAGATAAATGTCAAGGAGGAGAGAGAATGTAAAAAGACACATGATCCCCCCCCCCCCAGTGTGAAGATCATTGTTAATTAAATTGGCAACTCAACAAAGTCAAAGCCTGTTCTTCTAACCATCGGATTCGATAATGGGTTGTCATGGATATGTTATGTTTTGAAGGTCTCATTTCCCCCCGTTATCCAAATCCAGTTATTTATCTGGATAAATGTCTCCTTAAACGGGTACAGATTCAATTAAATCATCTCTCTTCGCAAGGCTATCACTATCTAGGTGGAGGTCACAAACTCTCTGTCTAGCTTGTTAAAAAATTGTAGAGCTCAAATTTATCTTTAAAGGTAATTGTTGGGTGACTGGTTTTTGAAATCCAAATTTCGTGAGGGGTTTGGATGCATATTTAATATGTTTATATTGTACCATACGTTTGACATAAAAAATAAATAAATTAATCATTTTTAAATATATTAAAAAATACATATTTTTAAAAAACAACATTGAGGGAAAGATGCTAGGTTTCCATTCTCTTTTATATAAATGGACCATCTCCCATTTATTGCTTTGCCCTCTATCTATGAACTGACGAGCGTCCCTTTGTTGCTCCAATGGTACGGTATATAAGATTTCAAGATTTCAATATATGGTGTTTGTTATTGAAAAAACTATGTGGTACTAGTAGTGTATAAACACAAATCATATAATATATAATATAATTATTAAAAATATATTTTTTAATAAAGGAAAAATCTTATCGTAACCAAGATTGATGAAAAAAAAAAACTTACTTTTGTACCCTTGTAGTATAACATGCTTATTTTTTAATTAAGGCAAATTCTATCGTTTCACATATTTATTCGAAAAATATGTAATGACATTGATAGGTTGATAATGAAATTGAATTAAAAACTCTTTTTTACACTTAATGATACCAATAAATCCTATCATTTTTAGGGATCACTTATATTGGACTAGGCAAAGATCATTATTGGATGTGTTGGATTAGAAAGTCATAGCCTAAAATGATGTTTGAGGATCACAAATCTTGGAATTGAACTTATTTCCAAGAAGTCTGCTAGCTTGATATTTCTTTATATGTCTTATCCTAAGATAAGATGATTACAAATGTCCCACTACACTTCCTTTCATACGTTATATATACGTGTCTTCTTTGAATTTTTATTTGCTTTTAAGGGTTGAGATCAGGTGATGGGATGCTCCTCTTCTGATAACGATGGCTGGCCTAAATGTGGACCACTAAAAATATTAATATGTAATTTAATTCAAATATAAGCTCCATATATATATGATAGTTAATTAGTTTCACTTCATTCCATATATGTCCCTTAGGTATGAATGCTTCGTTGGATTTGGGGAGGCACGGATATACAAGGAGTTAGAGGGGCATAGTGGTGAATAAAGAGATTTCCAAGGGTATTTGCCATCATCACGTTGCTATGTTTTTAAATTATTTTATGATAAATTGATTTTTATTATATTATATAAAATTGTCATTTTCGATAGTGTGGGATTCATATTTAAAATGAATTTTAATTTTTGAGATGAGCAAACTTGTTTTTAGTTTTTATGTTGTCATAAAGTACACACAAAAAAGGAGTGTATAATAATACTTGGATTATTCAATTTAAATTTTAAATGTATACGATTTCAAAACATAGTATACACATAAGAAAAATATGGGTATATCTTCAATATACTTGTTTGTTTTGACACGGAACCTAACTCATCAAGCAAACAAAAAGGAGCCTCCTTAGTCATAATCGGCTGCGCCCTTGTATACGCATATGAAGTGCCATTTAACATCTTTAGTTCGTGACGTGAACTCCTCAATTGGTGAGGTGCTATGCTTTTGTGTATCAACAGGGCAAAACCCTTTTAGTTTAAGGGACAAAGCAGACACACGGACACTGGAAGGAAAAAATGGTTGGAATGATTTCTTGTAATGCAACAGCACTCAAAGCTTGTTTCATAGATTGTACTCATAATTGACCAAAAGCGGCTCATTGAGCCATTTTATTCATTGGAGCAAATGCAATATGGTTCGTGTTCAATGTACTACATCTCGATAAAATGTTAAGGCTTGGGAATTTCAAAGCTGATAAATTTGGGATGATTGATGCGTATTTTCCAATCTCTTAGTAAGAAAAACGAGTTTCTTTTTTCTTCATCCTTAGAGATCATTATATTTTACCTTTTAGAAATAAACTTTGGAAATTATTTTATGGCTTTGTTTGGTTGCAAAGGGAATTGAAGGGAAGTGAAGTGAAATTTTTATTTTTTAAATGGAAACTTTTATAATGATTACAGCATATGCTATCACATTACTATGTAATTAATTCTAAATTATTCTATATTTAGTTATTAATTTACATTTCACTTTATATCTAAATCCATCACATTTAAAAAAGAAAATAAATTACATCTAATAAATATCATTATTAAATATGTTAAGAAATAAGGTAATTTATACACTCATGATACATTATAACTATAAAAAATTATATTTAAAATTAAAAAATTTTATTTCCATTCTCTTCAATTCCCCTTACAATCAAAGAAAGCCTATATACATATATTTTTGTATAAAATTTTAATATAAATTACATCAAAACAAATATAACCATAGAAAAAATTTTCTCCTACAAATCCATATTTTATACCATTTTTTAATGTACCCGTATTTGTTAACTATGGTTCATAACTCATAAGTCATAAGACTCATAACTCATATTGTCATACATCAGTTATGACTGATCCATATTATCCATATTTATCACATACACGGCTCTTTCGCTTTCACTGCATACAAACACACACAAAACAAATATATTTTATAGTCGGTGGACCGTGGATACGCCACTATCACGGCTGCGGAGGAATCTGAATCTTCGGATGACGTACGTGAGGGACTGGTACAGATTCCCTTCGTTTAACCTTAACCACCACCTGTCCCACTCAAACGAACTCCGTCTGCTTTTAACAGTCCCCCGTTATGCTGTTAAGCCCAGAAATTACAGAGTCCCCCTTCCCAAGGAAATAGATACCGGCGATTTGACGGCGCGTGCTTTATCTGAATATTCCTCGCGGACACCAAGCTTGTTTCTCAAATCGAATTATGGAAGTTGAATCGCATGTGTGTGGTGGAAACAAAAGCGTACGGAAAAGAAAAAGAAAACGGAAGAAAATAAATAAAGCAATTGGTGGGGCCAGGTGTGTGTAAGGTTACTGAGGATGTATGGAAAATGCTGACTCAGCTTGCTCAGCTGGACTAGCAGAAAGCGACGACACTAGAGGAAAGAGCGGGAAAGTGAAAGTGGTTTGCGGATCTTTTGGAATTTTGGGTGCCGGATTTGATGTTTCCCTCGAAAGTTTTTCAAATTGCTTTTGGTTTTGATAAAAAATTTTGATTTTTGAATTGTCCAAGAGAAGGGAGAGGAAAAAACAATATTTTTCTATATTTTGTACTGACAAGTATATAGAGAAAATACAATTCTTGGGTTAAGATGATGGTTTGATTAACTGGGGTATCAACGGATTGGTTTCGAGATTTTTAAGAGATGATCCAAAAAAACATGTTTATAAGAAATTCAGATTGAAATGGGTTGCGTTGTACATATTAATTATTTATTTATATCTAAAAAATATACTTATTATAAAGTTAACTTAATAGATTCTTATTTATTTATATATTGTAGTGATAAGTATATAGAGAAAATGCCATTCTTAGGTTAAGATGAAGGTTTGATGAACAGGGGTGTCAACCAGTTGTTTTGGATCGATTTTAAATTTTTTAAGGGTGGTTCAAAAAATATGTCTATAAGAGATTCGGGTTGACGTGAGTTGCATTAAACACATTAGTTAACGTGCCGAATTAATGGATTCTATCGAATCATTATCGGGTTGGTTTGATTTTAGTATTGAATACTTACATGTATATTTAATAAAATATTAATTTAATAAACTCTTATCGGTCCATCATCGACCGATTTTACATTCAATTTTGGTTTTTAATTCAAATTTATTTTTGGATTTGGACACCCCTAGGTGTGAAATGGTAAAGGTCCTCTTCACTTCTAGTCTACTACACACTTTACAGTAAACTACAAAGCATGTTAAATAATGACATACTTAATAATGATAGAAAAAGCATTACTTCTGATTCCCGCAAAATATTTTTGAGTTTCCCGCCGAAAGACAGAAAAGAGACATCAACCGTCGTTTTCAAATGTCCATTCCCCCACCAGCAATATTTATCTCTCCTCCCCTGCCCTCCCCTCCCCTCCCCTCCCCTCCTTCCAAAGTTTGAACTCAGGAAACGGTCAAAAGAATAAAAAAAATCTTGAGAGAAGATAAGAACACAAAAAGAAAAGATTTTTGCAGCCTCACACTCTTACCCATACTCTCTCACCCCAATTTAAGTAAAGGGTCATCGCTGTCTGACCTGGAATCCCAAATCTGCAACATCTTCTTCGTCTTCCTTTTGTTTGTATCTGTGTTGGGAGTGGATCAAAAGCTGTGAATGGTAAAAAAAAACCCTAAGGTCAAATCTCTAGGATAATGCTCTGTTTGTAGTTCCCTCTGTATCTCTCCACAGTAAAAAATAATAATAATAAATTCTCACCTGCCACATTGAAATGCACCATTAACCTCGTCTCTAGCTGATGACCTGATAATGGGTGTTTGGAATCATAGAAAATGGAAATCCAGCTTAGTTTTGTCGGGTTGGATTAATTAGTAAAATGCGCACTTAGCCGGCAAAACCCTGGTTTCGCTTAAAATTTTATTATATTAATTTGAAGCCTGGTTTCACTATTCTCAGGTTCTGAATTTTCATTTCCTGAAAACATGGACACCATTCAAAACTTCAGATGACGACGTGAAGAGCAGCAGAAGGGATTGAGGGAAGGGATGGGCCCACACAATCGCATTCCTTCTCTTAATATCAAATTGTTTGACTTTCATATCCCTTCCGGCCTTCGGGCTCCACTTACCCTTCTGTCTCACAATTTTCGTGGCATTCATTAAGATTATGTTTGGAAGTTGAGAAAAGGGATTTTTTTTTTTTAAATGAAAGAGAGATTAGACACAAAAAATGATCACTATATCATTATTATTTTTGTATTATACTGTTTTTATATTTTTTTGACTTCCAAACACAGTTTAAATTTTTTTTTTAATTTTGAATCAGTCCATGTCTTGGGCTTTTGCTTCCATTGTGACATGATAAAGGCTAGTTAGACCACTTTGTTTGTCACCATGGTTTTAGTTCACGGTATCGATAGAGTATCGATGCAAGTTCGGTATTAGATTGATACATAATCAATGACAAAGCAACACATGATTGATACTAAATTAAAAGATATTAAAAATCTAAAAATATCGACATCATAAGGTCAATTTGATCTACTTATCTAAAGCCATGGTTGTCACCTTATGAATTACTTCGACCAAGATTTTGTAATTTTTCATTTTTTTCAATGACATTCATTTAATCTAAAGCATCCAATCAAATCATATAACCTTTGGATCATTTTTTTTTTAAATTCCCATGTCATAGTGTTTTAAGTCAATAAGTTAATTATGAAATTATTAAAATTATTTTTAAATTTAAAAATAAAAAAGAAGAAAGATTTATGCACTTAAGATAATATTGAAATCTTATACGTCAATATGCCTTTTGGTCTTTGTACAAAAGTCAATTAGCTAAAAAACTATCCGATTAAGAGGAAAAAAGTATTAATGATGAGAGAGAATACAACTAATGTCTAATTTATTTTACCATAAAAAAATAGATTTTGTATTAAATAATCTTTTTTGGATAAAAACATAAACAATTTAGAATTTTGAGAAACTCATCCCTAAAATAATGAAGGAACCCAAAAAATCATATCAACCACCTCGAATCCCTTACAAGACCAACGTCGAACTAACCCCTATAAGACTAATTTGAGATCCAAAAGAAAACCATTATTTTCCCTAATTTAATCATATGCTTGAACTTAATTAATCCTAACTCTTAAGGAAAGAATATCAAAGGTGATTTCCAAAGCTTTAAAAAAAAATTTCCATGACTATGAAGTAGCATTCTTGTATATTTTATAACATTCTAGAATCTAAACCCATTTTTTAACTAATTATTTTTGTTACATAATATTAGTGTATGGCAATGGATGTCCTTAGATCATATAGACACACTATGGTGGTCCACAGTTGCCACATGGGGAGAGAGGGTTTCAACTTGTGACAAAGGCAAAATTCACAAAGCCACCTAGCGTAAGGCATACATCTTACAGGTTGTAGCTTCTGTGCTCCTTTCAAATTGGACCACAAGCAATTACGATTAATAAACATATAATTTTTTGGAAAATGTGTGAGTTCTCCAATGCCCAAAAGTAAGTAGAGTGGGGTCCACTCTTACAACTACTTTGCAACTCGTAAATGTATCTCCAGGTTTGATTGCAGCATATTGTGTTCGAGGGAGTCGGTCGTTTTCAAGATGCGCCTGTAGCGTTTGGTTTTTAGGAGTTCAAATCGTCTCTCCCAAGGGTTTGAGAAGAGATTCGATTGTTACCAATCCATGGTTGATATAGCGGAAAAAACCAAACTAAAATAGGGAGGAGATCCACTGGGAAGGCAGAATCCCAAAAACTAGACGAGGGTAACTCAGAATGTGGTGTCTTCTTCTTACTCAAGACTCATTCCCTTAAGTATGGTTCTAAACCCAAGTATTGTATTGGTCATGTTTAAATCGATATGATTCGGATGAATCAATGTATGGATCCAATTTGAAACTGATATGTATTCGATCAGACCAATCCTCCTTCTAATGGTATTAAAACAGGATGGGATTAGGGATAGAAAATATCAGATTAGGGATTGACCAGGTTCAAAATCAATATGAATCAACTAATCCAGCTGATCTGATACTGATACCTTGAACCATGCTTGAAAGAGAAACTGAACAACCATCCTTTTTTGGTTCAGCTAGCCATCTTCTGTCTTTATATGGACCGTAGAAAAAAAAAAAATCGTGGAGAATTATAACAAGATGAAATATTGTTGTCACGATGGTTTGTTACTTTTCCAAATTACACATGACCTCTATTCTATCACATGGATAGTTTATATGTCCATTGTCCATCGTGGATTTAGTTCATGGTATTGAAACGATATTGGTACTGATATCGGACACAAGTATTGGTCAGTATCAGTAAGGTATCGGTCATATATTGATGTAGTATACCTTTTTGGTATCAGTCTATATCGGCAACGTGTCAGCCATTATCTACCCGTATCAGTCACGTGTCAGCCAATATCGGTCATGTATCAATTTCGTATTGATCTCCATACCGATTCAACAAAACGATACCTTATCGGTCGTGGCCTATTCCAATAGGAATCAATTGTTACGGCTAGTAAGATACCGATACCTTAAACCATGATGTCCATTGATAGAGAGAACATGCTTTAGATTATCCATGTATCAAATTTCAGAATCTAATTCCATTAAATACCCTCCCAAATGTATTTGACTTACATTCTTCGTATATCTATACATGTATACTACTAATATACTAACCATTATTGTACACTCTCCCAACTCTTGGGAAAATAATGATAGTTTTTTTAAACATGAGAATTAATAGCTTATATCAATACGGTGATTTCCTAAAAAAAACATTCAATATATAACTCCTCTTATTATGAAAATTTGAAATGCCCTTTTGTTAAAATGTCAGCCAATGAAACATCACCGTTGCTGGTTATAAACAATAGCTTGAGAGACACAATCAAAACTCTTATCATCATTTAACCCAAAATAAAACCTCTCGATCCACCATGTTTGAAAGTAGTGTTATTAGATGGGTACCACCATAGCAAGACATGCGGAGGGAGTGGGGGTGGGTCCAGTTGTTGAATTGAATCTCTTAACGAATTCCCCACTACATTAAGGATCTTAAAACACGTATCCAGTTTTGAAATTCATTTGTCGGCCCACTGGAATCCAAATCATGGATTAGGTAGGTTCTTCACCGAAAAGAAATTTTCAAAAGGATCCAAAGACACTTGATGGTAGATCAGATCGGATCATTGAAGTATGTCTCTTTCTGCAAAGGGTGGGAGACAGCATTTAATGATCTGGGTATTAATTTAAATTAGATAAACAAGAGTTAGGGAGGATTGTTACTTTCTTAGTTCTGCTGCATTTACAAAAATACCCTTTTATATGCTTACTTCTCCTTTTGTACTCTAGTTCCCCCTAATTTTTTATGATTATTATTGAGGTATGACAGACCTTTTTCTTTTTCTTTCTGTTTTCATTTTAGGTGGTTGGCCACTGATGAAAGATCAGACTCCCCCAGCAGCCCAGAATCCAGAGCCCATGGACCAGTAATCTGCCAAAAAATGGAATGATTTTGGGAGTCATTTCTAGAATCAAGTGATAAATGGGATAGGATGGGTTTTCCAGTGGTTCTAGAACCCATAGCCCAATTAGGAATCGCCTGGATTATAACAACTTCGACTCAGAATCTATCTTAAGACCTTAGAACCTAATTGTAATGTTTTTTTTTGCCCTCTTTGCTTCATGATGATGGCCATGAAGATTTTGTTCTTAATGACTTGAGTTTTAAATCTAGTTTGGTGTTGGCTGTCAATATGTAGAATTGTTGAAATTTGAATTCAAATAATTGTATTGGTTGGTAGGTACTTTGGTTGGTAGGTACTAGAAGTCATACTTTTTAAGAAAAGATAGTAGGAACTTATTTTGGGTATTTATATTATTAGAATGTTTGGTGAATTTGATTAAAAAAATATAAAGTATTAAGACTATGATATTTAGAATGTTTTCATTTTCATAGTAATCTTATTCTTATGGTTAAAGAGATATTTTTCTAATTCTATATTATATAAATTTGTAAGGACATGCTTTTAAGTGTTCATAACCATTAAGAAATAAAACAAATCGTTCCATTATTAAATATGACAAATTTCTAGTTTTGGAATCGTTTAATAAATGGGACGGTTCCACTTGAATGACTCGCCACCTGTTACTTGAGATTCAAAATTCAAATGCATGACCCACATCCATGCAACCCTTGAAGAGGACTGCTATTCTCTTGGATACTCAATAATCATGCAATCATTGTAGAGGAGTCCTATTTTCTTGTAAATTCTTTTCAAATTCAAATTTCAAAATCTAACAAATCAGAATGGATACAGTTGATGGGTTCCGATTTAACAAATGAGAGATAAAAGAAGAATGTGAGAGGGAAGTACACATGTACTTCTTTCTCTTATATAAAATAGGAGTAGGATCTACAGACTAGCGTAACGTATTGGAATTTAATATGTTAGCGGAGAAAATGATAACTTCTATCACTTAGAGGGGAGAGAGATAGGACTAGATTTTAAGGGGGAGGGAGAAAGGAGGGATGTGAGAAGACAGTACGCACCAGCTTTTCCCGTAAAATATTCCCCCAATATCTCCATTTGAATCCTCGGTACAATCTTTTATTTGGCGTGTGCAGATGCCTAAAAAGCCTAAAGATCCTAATTGGTTGCAAGACGAATTAAAGGAAAGAGAAGCAAAAATTTTAAACTTATAAAAAAAATAAACTTTTATAATTATTACACCACATGCTATTATAAATAGGTTAGAAGGTGTTTATCATTATTGTGATAGTCTAATATTACTTCTTTATGTCTAGTGGTTTCAAATGGTTATTATTTACAACTTATAATTTATTCTTATAAATTATTTGTCATAAAAAATTTATAAACATAAATATAAACTATAGCAAAGAAAGTTTTAATTATTACCTTATATTTTAGTTTGAAAGGTAAAATAAATTTTACATTTTATAAATATTATTATTAAATAGATTAAGATATTTAAGTAAGTTATATAATCAATTTGTGATATAACTATAAAAGTTTCAAATCCCTTCTCTTTATTTTCCTTTACAACCAAACTGGGCCGGTTTCGTGTATTACCGTGGGCCTACCTAATAAGTGGTCCCAATTCATGGCATGTACATTCTCACCTAAGTGGTCCCAATTCATGGCATGTACATTCTACTGTGAGAGTGGAAGTCACCAAACAACTGTGGATTAGTACGGAAAGGAATGGGAAATGGGGACATAGGTGGTCTGGTCCACCGGAACGTACCATTCCATCTTTGTTAGTTATTTCCAGTCCAATCTTTATTATTTGTTGTTTGGGCCTTTTGGGCCATGCCATTTGGCCTTTTGGGTGAAGAATGGGGGTGTGAAGTGTACAAGGGAAGATCTGTTAAGTAGGTAGGGCCCTCATCCTCACATGCAAAAGGAAACTACCATTGTTGGGATATGGGCCATAGTTCACAGACAAGGGTTTAGATATGAGATTGCAACCCATTTCAAACTACAAAAACCATTTATTGGTAGCAGGTAACAACACCTTAATTAATTCACATGAATGTAGGGGGAAGAGTGAGAGTGGGGCCTGAGGAGCCATTCATGAGCATTCCGTGATTTTTGTTCAATCAACTCTTTTTTTTTTTTTTTTGGGTGTAAAATCAACTCTTCTTTTTAATTCTAAACATAATTGCCGCCAACATGCAATGGTTGAAATGTTGCATTCACTGTTTCACTTCACTCCTACATTTTTATTTCATGCCCAACCATAGTTAATAAATTCATGTTTAATACACGAATTGTATGTGTCTCGAATTTTTGAATTGAATTAAATATTTTCATGAATTATTACATAGATTTGAAAAAAGCTGCATTTTATATTGAAACGTATTGTTATGTTACAATTTATTATGGATTTGAGCTTTATCTATTAGGAGTGATTTCAATCAAAATTATATCCAAAGCTTATATCGTTTGGAAAAAGATCTTTTGTAGTGAGACTGAAGTGACAGTGAGATCTTAACCACTCAAAATCCATCGAAACATATCCTAATGCATTTTAAGTGGCCAATGAGGACATCCTGATGCACTTTGAGGGGCTAGAATCCTCACTACCACTTCTGGCTCACTACAAATGATCCTTATCCTATTTCGCTTTGGATTGAGAAGGTAGGCCTTATCTCTTGGGAGTGATAGGAGTGGTTCTACGAGTGATTTGTGAGGTTTGATGTGTATCACATTATCTCACCAATAGAAACTCCAAAAAGATCTCATATCTCTCTCTATCTCCCTTAATATTTCGATTTTTTCCCAATCCTTAAAATTCCACTATCGAATAAACCTTTCCAGCTTTGATATGTGTTTTATGTTAATGAGATGATTTGTGGAATTTCATGGATTGTAAGTTTTATTTGTATATAAAATTGTATTTATATATTATTATTCATACCCTAATTTTTGCCTTTCCCAAACTTATTATGTTCCCAAAGTTTTATTTGGTTTTATTTACCCAAAAAAAAAAAAAAAAAAAAACCAATGAGGGAGGGTCATCTTTACTCATATTCACATTAAAATACTAATATAATTACTAGATAGTCTAGATTACACAAAATAAATTTCATTTACAAAACTAAACCACCCAATGTTTACTTCACTTATCCAAGTAAAAAAAAAAGGTATTACAAAATGATACAGATAATCGTATCTTAATGAATGGTTAATGAATGGTTAAGAGGGAAAATAGGAATGAGAGAGATAAAAGATAAACAAATAAGAGATAACAAGAAATTAAATAGAAAATATATTAGGGATAAAATAGTTCTACTGAGAGAACGGTGGATGGTTTTAATTAAGGGTGTTAAACAGTTTATTATCAGTTAACCAGTGCTGTGTGGTACGGTGTATAAGAGGGTAAAACCGAAATCGAACCGATTAATTTAACGGTGTTGAAATTGAAAACAGAACCGTTTAGTAACCGTTTTAATCGATTTTTTTATTAAACCATGTTGCTTGTAGTTTATAGACAATTTATCGCATCTAGTTCTCTAACTTCCCTTCTCTTACCTACTCCAACATCCTTAATCTCACATATTTTCACCACTCACATAATCACTCTAGATGTTTTCTCAATCAGTTTTTCCTTCAATGTCATAATGCGTTTTTATTTTTATTTTTTCCACATGTACTCTGTCCCAAGAGGGGCTTGTCCTTTCCATTGGAAATTCCCATTATCACATATTGACCAATATGTGGACTGACCAATATGTGGATTTTCACTCATTCATTCAAGACCTAATATACTTTCTATCTTTACCAATCATCTAATCATCCATTTTGGAATTGAAGGACATCACCCGTCTAGAGTGAGTGATGACATTGCGGGTTAGATTTACGTAGCCTCCTATATAACACAGTTTTTTTGAATTTGATGAAGAGATCAATCCACTGCCAAAGAATGTCCCACGTCCAATATTTTGCAGGTAGTACCAATTAATGGGGGTTCCACCAGTTGTCATTGGAGTACCATCACGAGTTTAAAGAGGAAGACGGAAGAAGATGAGAGGAGGTCGAGGAAGAAGAAAGAAGAGATAAAACAGAGAAATGAGATTAGGGACATAAAACAAAAAGAATGGGTTAGGGATTTCAATAAGTAACTGGTTTAAACAGTGTACTCTCATTCAAGTTAACCAGTGTAAGACTGCTGGTTTAAACGGTCTAAAAACACACCGACCCAATTAGGTAAACAGTATGACGATCCAAACCAGAACCAAACCATTTTTTAAACGGTTTTTTTGATTTTAGCAGTTCAGTCTGATTTCGATAAATGATTTCGATCCAAATGTGGCACCGTTTCTATCTTTCTGCTTATCCTTTAATATAAATAGCAGATTACAAGTACTTACAACTGCCCACAATCCCATATCCCATAACTACATCCTAATCTTCCTTAACTTATATAACTATACTCTTTCATAATCAATTACAAAACACTCAAAACCACCCACCCACACCCTAACTCCCTATACACATTACACGTAACGAAAAACTACTCAAAACATTGCTCACTGCTCCGTTTACTTCGTTGGATATGTATGTCCCTCCAATCGAACCTAAATCAGAGATTGCCTACTTCATTGATCATGCACAGGGTAGCACAAAAAAATCCTCTATCTAGCTGTCAAGCGGCAGTGAGGATCTTAGTCGCACATAGTGCATTGGTATGTGTCCCGATGCATTATGAGTGGCTGGGATATTCACTGTCGCTTGGCAGACTAGATAACAGAGAACAAGGGTCCAAGAGCGTTAAAGGGATTGTACATCAAGCCGCCATGGAGGTTTTTCCGGCCAACAATGTATCAAAAGTGCCGGAGGAGGCGAGGGAGTGATCCTATAGTTGTTTCAGATAATATAATACGGGCCAAGAGACTAAAATATGATCAAGATAGCCAAAAGATGGAGAACCTGAATTACATAGAAGGAAAAAGGAAAGGTGCTTGAAGTGAAAATAGATAGAGTAAAATATCATGTACAAGTAGAACTACGGATAAGCCATTGATAAGAATAAATAATGTCAGTACATAGATACAATTACGCCCCATAAACGGTCAAAGATAGAGGGCTAGGAACTAACTCCTTCCTCTTTATAAAACTATTGAAGCACCACATGGTAAATGATCTGTATTTTGATATCCGAGACCCACCTACCCTCTTCTTACAATTATTCATTTTTTTTTTTTTGAATTTAACTTGGCCATTGGAGTGGTCTTTTCAAACTCAGAGTTCGGACACTCTTATGCTTACCCTTCTCATCGTTTGCAGTCTAGATCCCCTTAGAAGATAGTGATGTAAATTAAATATGTATGTAACCGCAAGTGCACGGTATCGTACAGTAATGGGTCAATCTCAGAAAGGAATCGCTATTATCAATTCAAATAAGGCAAAGCGTACCAAATGGATTTGATTGAATTAACACCCTAATCACTTCAAATAAAAATTAATCAAGTAATAAAAATAATAATAACTATTTATAACGGTATGAAAATTTATGAAACCACTAACCATAAAGTAACACAGATCTATTGCAAGAAAGGAACGAAATTAAAAATAAAAGAATGTAAGAAAAACTTATCTCGATAGGAGATTTCTCTGTCGTTGCTTGTCATTTTGTTGTCACTCTAAGACGATGTGCAAATGATTACAAAGGGAGCCCTCTCTCCTAAATTAAATTAGTAATGTGGTACAACCTATATTTATCTACCTTATTACAGAGTTCTAAATCTGAAATTAAAACTTAAAAAAAATAAATAAAAATAAACTTAAGCAAGAAGAACACAACTTGAAAAGAAAAAAAAATTAAGAATCTCAAACTCTCTCATAAATTCTCAAAACTAAAAAAACTCATAATAGAATTCTTGGATGATTTTTCTATTGCTGAGCATCACATATATTTACAAGTGAGTAAAAATCACAATTAATCTTTACAATTGGATTACAAGAGATTTTGTGGATATAATTTTGGTAACCAAATTTCAATCTTGTAGGTTCATTGTATGTGGACGATTCTTGAGTAGAAAAAATCTTGCACCAACTCATCATACCTTTAGCATCATTATCTCTTCTTGAAAACTTCCATAATCGTTTGGAGCTTTCTATTCTTCCATGTCATGCCAATCTTGTAAATTTGATTCTAAATAAGTAAGAAATATTTTTTCAAGAGAATGAAATCTTTCACATGAAATTGGGCTACTCTTTGACTTGATCCAAGACTGATATTATACACAAAATTCGTGATTCTCTTCATAAAATTTATCTTATGCCTGTTGAGTTGACTGGGTGAATTAACTGGACAGGATCACCAAAAATTCATAAAATGATCTTTTCAAGCTTAAATTTCTCCATTCATTCACCTACACCTAAGGGTGTCAACGGGCCGGTCTAGGCCGATTTCGTTCTGGACTGAACCGGTGTCGGGTTTTATAAGTCCAGCCCAAAACATGTCCATTAAGAGTTCAAGCTGGGGTGGGCTGCGCTGGACACAATAACTAACAGACTGGTCCGGTGTCGATTTGTTATCGGACTGGGTTTATTGAGGTGATTTCAGGTTGGTTCGGTCAGGATTGGATTTATCAGGTTTATCGGGCCCCTTTTATATGCAAACTATATAGTCTATTTTATTATTTCTATCTATAAAATTAGCATTATTCCTTCTATTTGTATGTAATTTAATAAACTATAACAATTAACGTAATCTTTTCAACTATAGATTCACATAATTTTCTAGATCATGAAGTGAACTCTAATAGTATAACACAATCTATTAAAATTTAAAACTATTAAAATTAAGAAATTGGGTCCGAATAGACCTTACTGGTGTTCGGGTTGGGTTTTATCGGTTTGGGCTAATTCGGGCTTCTTAAGGGACCGGTCCGGTTTGGTTTCGATTTGGACTGAAACGGTGTCGGGCTTTACAAGCTCAGACCAAAACCTGTCCATTAAGGCTTGATCCGGGCTGGGTTCGGGTTATTTTGGGCTGGCTCGGTCCGTGCTACCGGGCCGGGCCCAGTTTTGACACCCTTACCTACACCCAACAAACATAAAACCAACATTAAATACCCGAGAAGCATCATAAATAGAATAAGAGATGTACATTTTATGCCCTAAATTCACACATAAAATGTGTTCATCAGATTTCCCCACACGTGAGCTTTGCTAGTCTCGAGCAAAAATAAATATAAAAAATAAAATAAAATCCTAACTCACTTTCGTAGGAATCACGATTGCACTTAGCACGTGCAACAAGCCTTTAAACCCCTAGGTCACCCCTAGTGGATGAATTGTGTCTCGTGAGTATTTTCAGAGAATAAACACATAAAATTCATATAAAAATTTCAAACTTTAATTTTGGTATTAAGGAAAGAGAGCACACACACATATTATTAGTCAAGACACTCAACTTGGGATCAAGAAAACATAGAAATCCCCACACTTGAACTTTTGCTACCTCATATGATTCAAACACTAAGGTTGCATCTCAATTAAGAAACCTTGTTATATCTTCCAAACATATCTCTTTTCAGGGTGAACCCTTTGTAACATACTGGAAACCAAGACTCAAGAATAGCTTTCAACACTTGTATTTATTTATTTATTTATTTTTTTCTTTCTTCTTCTTTAAGCTACTCCACTACAATTGGCTTGAGAAGTGCAGATGGTTATGCATTCCCACGTTACTATGTAGCTTCGCTTTTGGCATATATCTTTAAAGACATTGATGCTAAATAGTACTTTTTTTTTAACAAGAGCTGTATCTAAGGAATTTCAATCAAGACACCTCGCTTTCTGAGGCGGAATGTCCTATATAGTTTCAAGAACAAAAAACTCTTATATTATTATTTTCTTATTATGATTTTTTTATAGTACAAGGAGGTCTTAGCTTTATTCAAAGGTTGAAATTACCAACTATAATCATAAAATATTCATCCCTTCAGGAGAGGTAAGATGTATTTTCTAACTCAATTTCCATCTCAAAATACAGCCTAAGTACTATCCTCATATAGGGTTTCATTACTTCGTATGTGATAGTTTCCTAGGTCTCTTTCTCCTTCTTCTTTTGTGTCAAAACCATAGAAATAGTGATTGATTTTCCCAAAAATCAAAGTTAAAAAGTTAAAATTTACAATGAAAGCTCAAAATTCATTTTTTTAATGAAATTTCAACCCTTCTCCCATACTTAAATCATGCATTGTCCTCAATGTATACAGAAAAATAAAAGACAAGGATAAGGGGAAGAAAAAAACTCCCTGAATCAAAGATCAGTGTAAAAAGGCTTATGGAGATCCATGACCTCTTCAGTGGAGTCGTGTGAAAGCTCCAAAAATGACTTCAAACGCTGGCCATTCACTTTGCTGGTTGCACCTGTACTTGAATTTAAAATCTCAATTGCACCCGATGAAAAAATATTTTGAATAATATAAGGGCCCTCCCAACGAGATCTAAGTTTATCAGGAAAAATATACAAACGAGAATTATAAAGCAAAACCTTGTCGTCAGGGGTGAAAGACTTCCGAAGGATATGTCTGTCATGGTAAGCCTTGGTCTTGTCTTTATAGATGCGGGCACTGTCGTAGACATCGTTTCGTAATTCATCCAACTCAAAGAGCTAGAGTCCTCTATGAGTGCTAGCATCTGACAAATCAAAATTTAATTTCTTAACTGCCCAAAATGTCCGATGTTCTAATTCGATTGGTAGATGACAGACTTTTTTGTACACTAGATGGTAAGGGGATTGACCAAGAATGGTCTTGAAAGCAGTTCTATAAGCCCACAAAGCATCTATGAGGTGAATGGATCAATCCTTACGAGTATGATTGACAGTTTTTTCTAAAATTTACTTGATTTATCGATTGGACACTTCAACCTGTCCACTGGTCTGAGGGTGGTAAGGGATTGCCAATTTATGGGTAATACCATATTTTCGAACAAGGACCTCAAATGGTTTGTTATAGAAGTATTTTCCCCTATCACTAATGATAGCTCGAGAGAATATATTCTCCTTTAAAAATTTAATGACTACCTTGTGGTCATTGGTCTTAGTAGCAACAACTTTTATCCATTTGGACACGTAGTCCATAGCTAACAAGATATACTTATTCCCAAAAGACTTTGGGAACGGACCCATAAAATCGATGCCCCAAACATCAAAAACTTCAACCACCAGAATTAGGTTTAGTGGCATCATATTTCGCTTGGTAATGCGACCTAAAGACTGACAAGAAGGGCATGTCTTACAGTAATTAAAGGCATCCTTAAAAAGACTAGGCCAGTAGAATCCAGACTGTAAAACCTTGGCCGCGGTCTTATTTGGCCAAAAATGGCCACCACACGCCTGATCATGACAATAAGACAACACAGATTACTGTTCATGGTCAGATACACATCTCCTGATAATCTGATCGGGGTAAGTCTTGAACAGATATGGATCGTTCCAAAAATAGTACTTGACTTGAGAATGAAATCTATACCTATCTGGGTGGACCAATGGGAAGAGGTCGCACCCATTACCAAGTAATTTATAATATCAGCGAACCAAGGTTCACTAGATACTGCAAACAATTGCTCATTTGGGAAAGACTCGTTGACTGGTGAATTGACAGTCAAAGAATTAGGCAGTCAGGATAAGTGGTCAGCAACCAGATTTTCTATTCATGGTTTATCCCTAATCTCTAAGTCAAACTCTTGTAAAAGTAAAACCCATCTAATGAGACGAGCTTTGACATCCTTTTTCTGCAAGAGATGCTTGAGAGCGGCATGATCCGTATACACAATGACATGGGATCCTATCAAGTAGGCACAAAATTTCTCTAAAGCAAATACAACAGCTAAGAATTCCTTTTCAGTGGTGATGTAATTAAGTTGTGCATCGTTTAAAGTCCTACTTGCATAATAAATTACATGGGGTAACTTATTGATCCGTTGCCCAAGGACAACTCTTAATGCAAAATCAGAAGCATCACACATAAGCTTAAAGAGCTCTGTCCATATGGGTGCCTGAATAATGGGGGTAGTGGTCAAATTTTTTTTGAGTTGATTAAAACTCTCAAGATAGGCATCATTAAAATCAAAGAGCTGGTCTTTAGCAAGCAAAGAGGTGAGAGGACGAGAAATTTGATTAAAATCTTTAATGAACCTCCGATAGAAATCGACATGTCCTAGAAAGGAGCAAATGTCTTTAACAGATTTGGGAACAGGTAGCTTTTCAATCAATTCTACTTTGGCTCTGTCAACCATGATCCCATCTTTGGAAATGATGTGAGCCAACACTATGTCCTGTTTTACCATGAAGTGGTATTTTTCTCAATTTAAAACTAAATCTTTCTTCGTACACCTGACAAGAACTAAGGAAAGATTATGTAGGCAACCAGAAAAAGTAGACTCATGAATAGAAAAATCATCCATGAATACTTCTAAATATTGCTCTACCATATCTGAGAAGATGCTCATCATGCACCTTTGAAAAGTGGCAGGGGCATTGCATAACCCAAAAGGCATGCGCCGGTACGCATAGATTCTGTAGGGGCAAGGCATGCGCCGGTACGCATAGATTCTGTAGGGGCATGTGAAAGTGGTCTTGTGTTGGTCATCTAAGGCAATAGGGATTTAATTGTAATCGGAGTATCTAAGAAGAAATAGTATTCATGTCCGGCCAATCTCTCTAACATTTGGTTAATGAAAGGCAAAGGGAAGTAAGTGATCCTTCCACATTCAACTTTCTGTAGTCTATGCAGACTCTTCATCCTGTTTGGATACGGATTGGAATCAATTCATTGTCAGCATTAGCAACTACAGTGACTCCTGACTTCTTTGGTGCTTCATCCCATAGGTACTTTTGGCCACTCCATAATGCATGGACTGTATTGCATTGTTTGGAGGACCCTGATTGACTCTCTATGCCATTCACTTGAGGGTTTGACCTATTTGGTTGTGGGTGATGGCGTGGGTTGGTCTCTGGTTATCTGGGCAGAATACCCTTGTTCTTTTCACACATTAGGGTAACCAATTGGATAAGTGTCATCTCCATACTGGTATGCCCTCCCATTAGAGCTGCCACATTTTTCTCCAACTCACTGTGTCTGGTCGGCTCATTCGTGTTAGAAAACCTAGGGGGTTGCTGAAAATTATCTTGGGGAACAAAATTGGGTATAGGGGGAGCATATGGCCTGGTGTGACCGGGAGGACCTTGATTTAAAAATTGGGGGGTTCCCTTGGTTCCAGGAGAAATTTGGATGATTTCTCCATCCTGGGTTGTAAGTGTTGCTATATGGATTGTACAGTGCACTTACATTAGCATTCTGAGAATTTCCCTGTGAAGGGCATTCCTCTACTGTGTGTCCAGGAGTTTGACACCAGTTGCACATTAGGACTTGCTTTTGGATAGGGTCTTTAGGAACTAAAGCTTCTATCATTTTGATAAGGCTATTTAAGTGTGCCTCCTTAGCTACTATGCCATCGATAAAGTAATCTTTACCTTTTTGGGTGCGATCTATCTCCTGTACAGACTCCCACTCTCCTGTTTTTTCGACGAGATATGCCAAAAAGTTCCAAGCATCATTAGCATCCTCATAGGAAGTGAATCCTTGAGGACACATTGACTCAAGCATTTGCTTGGTAGGAAAGTCTATCCCCTCGTAAATAATTTGACAAAGTTGCCACGTTGGTGAGGGCACTCTTGGAGTAGGCCTTGGAACCTCTTCATGAGTTGTTAAAAAGACTCATTTGACTCTTGTTTGAACCGCATTATATCCCCTCGAAGTTTATTTGTCTTGTGAAGAGGAAAAAACTTTTTAAGGAATAACACAGTAAATTTATCCCATGATGTAATGGAATTTGTGAGAAGACCATAAAGCCATTTTTTAGCTCCATCCGTGAGTGAAAAAGTGATGCACCTCAATTTGACAGCATCATCACTGAGCTATTGCATTTGAATGAGGGCACACACCTCCTCATACTCACGGAGGAACAAGTATGCATCCTCTGAAGATAACCCATGAAAATGAGGAAGCATGGTAATGAATTGAGTTTTCAATTCATAGTTGTTGCCTGTGGTAGCTGGCAATTGAATACATGAAGATTGTGCTTGTCACACCCTAATTCTACACCAACTAGAATGGTGTGAATCAACGGTTCAACCAGGATCTCGAATAGGCTATCCCCACCTTTGATAAACCAAAACACATTCCACATTAATCAGAGATAATAAAGTAAATAGCGAAAGTCTTACAGATAATGAACTGAGGTCTAGTCATGATAAATAATTAATATTCCATTTATCTCCAAGTAATCAAAATATAATTTAATACATATTATAACTATCCAAATACGAAAGTCAAACACTAAGCGTATCCACAGTTGAAACGCTCGATTAACGAATCACAATAGTCCTCCATAGCTTGCTCATCATAACCGCCACCCGTTTATATGTTGGCGTGTCGACATAATCTTCAGCCGTAATACCTGTAACATCAGAAACTAAAAAGAATTGCTCACGCGAGGGTCAGCTCTCCAACTTGAGCTCAGTGAGTAAACAAAACAATGCAACGAACATATGCATGCATTCAATTCATATCTTTGGTCTGGTTCATAAGTTTACAATGTGCAATAGAAAGGATTGGTGGCCACCGTACCTCTATACACGAATGTGTGGAACCGTCCAATGGATCAAACACCATTGCCACCCCCACATGCACCCACCATGGAATAGAGATAGAGCTAAAGTACTTAAGACCGCACCGCATCACACTTCCCCTGATGCCCTACCCATACCAACACGTAAGCCCCTATTGGCGAGGGCTTGCAAACTGGGCTCGCAACTAACCAATCCTAATGTCAAATAGTGTATCCAAGGCCTCACCCTAGCATCCCTCAATACGTCCATTGAGATAGAGCTAAGGTCCCCTGGTAGAGTCAGAGACTACACGGTCTGAGACCACCTCCCCTGATGCCCTACGACGTAATAATTCTGCTAAGGTAATGGCGATACGACGATATTAGTGGACAAGACTTGAGTAGAGATAGAGCTAGAGTCTGGTGATCAGGCTGAACCACAATGTCACGTCCTCCCCTTGATGCCCCACTCGCATCAAGTACACTAACCACACACAAACATTCACATGCCTATTCCTAGCATCATCATAAACATCATATTATAAATAAATAAAAATTAAATATGCATGAACAGTAATAACAGGAATAGTGGATGACATGTGATATGCACATTACAATCATACAAACATAGATTCATTCATGATATTAGACTCAATAAACAAAAATAGTTTATTATTAGCCAATTAGTTTAAGTCTTGTTCCCTCACCTTGGTTGCTAGGAGGTCCTCGTTAAAGCTTTATGAATCACCTTTAAAATTACTAGAAAGACCTAACAAGTCGATAGATTTTAATTAAAATTAATTCCAATATATTTAGACTAACAGAAATTGTAGGGTTGCAGGGTTGGGTTGGACCTAGGGTAGTAGTTTCTGCAACCCCAGGGTGTAGGGTCACAGGTAGGGTCGCACCTAGGGTAGCAGTTTCTGCGACCCTAGGGTGCAGGGTCGAGCGTGGGGTCGGATACCATTCGACCCTATGTGCGACCTCACCCTCCCTGGAACTTCCCGAGGGCATGTGGTCGATCCTGTGGTCTTGTAGGGTCGGATATCATTCGACCCTACGTGCGACCACACGTATTCTGAGTTGACCTATCATTCTAAAGTCCATTCTTTCATGTTTGGATCCTTTGGCTTATTTTCATGGTCCATTCTATGATTGTTCTATGGCTCAAAACTATGATTTTTACACACTTTCCATTGTTCACAATGATTTCCTCCATGGATTCCATTGGAATTTGTCCATGGATGGATGATTTGAGTTTCTCCTAGATCCTATCATCTTCATGAACTATTCTAGGCTCTTAAATAAATCATGGAGAATGTATTCATACCTTAGGTTTACTGAGATTCAGAGTTTTCTCTGAATTTCCTCCTCCTTAGTCTTTTTCTTCAGTTCTCCTTCTCTTCTTTCTCTTCTCTTTCTCTCACTTTCAATTAGAGTTATAAAAGGAGTGAAAGAGGCTAAGGGACGTCCTATTTATAGAGGAAAATCCTCCAAAATAAGTCCCATTGAGTTTAGGAAAGACCCCCTTTTGAATTAGGAAAGTTTCCTAATTTCTGATTTTTACTGTTTTCGTAGGGTCGGATGTAGGGTCAGATAATCCGAGACTCTACGTTTTAAAACATGCGACCCCATGACCAAAAAGCCATGGGTTGGACTTCTGTTGAGGTGGGGTCGACCCTACCTGTTTAGGCATGCGACCCTACCCTCATTTTGACTGTTTTTGAGTTAAATTTCATATTGGGTCTTGGGTTTCTTCACACACTTAGTCCACTTGGCTCGACCATGATATGTAGACTGGTCACGACACGAAATGTAAGGTTAGACCGGGTTCGTGGCGTGCGGGTCTTACAACTCCCCCATTCTTAAAATAAATTTTGTCCCCAAAATCTGAATTTAGGTGGGAATTCTATTTTCGCATTGCATCTTCTTCTTTCCATGCAATCTTCTCCACGTCTTGTCTTCGCCAGATTATCTTTATATAATAATTATCCCAGTTTTTGAGATGTTGTACCTTCCAACTAGTGAACTAGGCTGGTACCACTTCAATAGTTAAATCTTCTATCTACTCCAGTGGATCAGTGGTCAATACCTTTGATATGGATCTCCAATGTACTTCTTCAATAGAGACACGTGAAATACGTCATGCACACTAGACACAAATAGCGGTAATGCTAGTTATATGCAACTTTTCTACGTCTCTCCAAAATTTTTATGAGGTCCAAAACATATATAGGATCCCACTTTCCCTTCTTGCTGATCTGCTTCGAACTACGCATAAGTGATATCTTCAAGAACACTTTGTCACTTATGGTGAACTCAAGGTCTTGGTGTATCTTCTAACAATCCTGAGTTGTCTTGGACCTTTTCTTGGATCTTGTCTGCCACTCGACAGGTTTCTTCAATAAACTCAGGTCTTATAATTCTTCATTCACCAACTTTATTCCAAAATAAAAGAATTTGACATTTCTACCGTACCATGCTTTATAGGTAACGTTTACATGGTAGCTTGGTAGTAAATTCAATCCATATATAGCTTAGTTAGCCGCTCCAAAGCATACCGAGGTCGTATAGCAATGGAATGAGTTATCTTCCTAAGACGATCAACAATCACCCAAACTGCGTCAACTGTTCTAGGAGTCAGTGGCAAATCAGTGACATAGTTCATTGTAAAGAAGTTTCATTTCCAGACTGGCTCTGATGGTTGTTGTAGTAAACCATGTTGGTCTTTGTCTTTCAGCCTTTACTTGCTGATAATTCAAACACCAAAACACGCACGAAGCCACATTTGTTATCATTCCTCTTTACCAGTACAATCTCTTCAGGTCATGATACATATTGATACTCCAGGATGTCCTGAATATTGAGTACAATGGGCTCTTATCATTATCCTCTTCATGATATCCGAGTCTTTACCTTCAGGTATTCAGAATCTACCTCTGCATCTGAGTACCATCTCCGCATCCAAATTAAGTCAGGGTTAGGTTTTTCCTTCTCTAAATCTTCTTACCCCCTCTTAGATATAGATCTAACAAAATTACTACCTTTACTTCGTCTATCAATTCAGAGATGATCTTTAATGTTGTGAACGCAAGCGAAGAACTATTGCTCCATAAGTTCATCCATAAGTTCTCGCTCAATTAGATCATCACGAGTTTCTATTATATGTTACTCTCCTTCTAAATCTGAATCTATTGCTGCGAAACATAAGGCAACATTTATATTGGGTCCTTCCTTGGACTTCATAGTTCCCTTTTTCTTTAAGGCCTTAGCTACTACATTAGCCTTGCTCGGGTGACACTCAATATCACAGTCTTAATCATTGGGCAATTCCATCTATTTTTATCCTCATGTTCAACTCTTTCTGGTGAAGAGATAAATAAAACTCGTGTGTTCCCATTTAATCTAAATTCTTCTCCGTATAGATAATGTCTCCAAGTCTTGATTGCATAATTTATCACCAGTAATTCCAAGTCATGAGTAGGGTAATTCTTTTAATGCTCCTTCAGTTTTCTTAAAGCATATGCAATCACTTATTTACCTTGCATCAACCCGCATCCTAGATCCAATCTGAAAGCTTTGATGTATAGGGTAAAAGGTTTGCCTAGTACCGGAATGATCAAGATGGAAGCTGATATCAACCTTGTTTTTAGAGTTTGGAAACATTCTTTACACTTGTCAGTCCAATTAAACTCCTCTCCCTTCCTGGTTAGCTTGGTAAGAGGTTTTACGATCTTAGAGTGGTCCTCTACAAATCGTCTGTAATAACCAACTAAACCCAAGAAACTTCTGATCTTCGCAATATTCTTTAGGTGTTTCTCACCATATGATTACTTCTATCTTAATATGATCCACTTTTATCCCTTTTTATGATGCTATGTGATCTAAGATCGTTTATTCAAGTTTCATATTTCTTGGACTTGGCATAAAGCTTTTCCCTTCTCAGCTGTTGTGAAGCTGTTCTAAGATCCATTGTATGAGTTGCTTCATTCTTGGAATAAACCAAAATATCATCTATGAAAACTATGACCGACGTGTCCAACATGTCATGAAACACCCAGTTCATCAGCTCCATAAAAGATGTAAGGCATTGGTTAATCCATACGTCATAATCGAGAACTCATAATGTCCAATCCCGATTCTAGAAGCTATCTTCGAGATATCACTGTCCAACTTCTTCAGCTGATGATATCCTGACCGAAGATCAATCTTAGAAAATACCTTTGCTCCTTGCAATTGTTTAAACAAGTCATCGATCTAAGGTAGTAGATATCGATTCTTGATTGTGAGCTTGTTTAGTTTCCGGTAGTCTATACATAATCTGACATACCGTCCTTCTTCTTCACGAATTGCATTGGCGCTCCCCGTGATGCAATACTTAGCCTATTAGGACCCTTGTCTAATAACTCCCGTAGTTGAGTCCCAGTTCCTTCAACTCCATAGGAGCTACTCTATAGGTTCCTTTGACACAAGTATCGTCCTTGGTAACAAGTCGATGACGAACTCGGTCGCATGATCAGATGGTAACCTAGGTAAGTCTCCTGGAAACACATCAAAAATTTATGCATCACATCAATATCTTCTATCTGTGGTGCTTCTTTGGTAATGTATACCACAGATACCATGTATCCAACTTCTTTCTCTTCAAAGCATCTCTTCGCCTTTAGCATAGAGAGGATCAGCTTTCATTTCTTAGGCAACATACTTCTAATAATACTAAATTATATTCCGTCTTTATTCTTGAATGATAACTTCTTCTATGCACATAACAACTTTGTAGAGTCTTGAGACAACCAGTCTATTCCCAAGATGACGTCAAAGTCTGCCATCTCAAGTCGATTTAGGTTGCATCCAATTCTGTCTATCCATATGATTCGAACATTGTTAATAACACTCATCCAATACAACATCTAGTACAAAAGGGCTTGAACTAGCAAAATCTGGTATAAATGTCTTAAGAGCTTGTCTAGTTCCTTCATCTCTTAGTTTTTCAAAGACTATCGTCAAAATCTCATATCTTGAAAAACTCATTAGCATACACCTTCTTTATCATTGTTGTTCTACCCTGATCTCTCTTTCATATACCTCGAAAAATATCTTGTGATTGTTACTTACTTTCTTGCTCATGTACTCTTTTATAGACATGACCATATCCATCTATTCAGCAACCTCGAAACAGATCCTTCATTTCTTCATCTGAGGTTCCTTGGCTATATAGATTACTCTGAATTCAATCATCTTCTTTCCCAATAACTCCTTATTAACTAAACATCTTGAGAATGTGAAAATCAGAATGTTCGTCCAAAAGTAATTCATTTCCTTCTTTCAAATTCAGTATGATGAAGGACACTTGTTTTATCTAGTGAACCTAGGTTTAAAAGATCAAGAGTAAATCTATGGTAATCCAACCGGCATCAAAAGATCGTTAAGTTGCACGGTGGTCTAAATATATAAAAAATAGAAGTTTTACAGTTCTTAACCTCATGGTTATAGGTTCTATTGAGTGTATAATGCCATTGGTCAATGCACTACAAGAATAAATCTAGAAAAAGTTTTGGTACATCAATAAATTAGGTATAAATCAAAAGATGTACGCTCAACATGATTACACAATTAACTGTTCATTCAGTTCATATCTCTGTTCATGTTGTCGATCATGAGAGTGTCTCAGATTGGTATAATCAGGACTAACACTAAAGAAACAATATCTATAACTCCAATTGACAGGTTGAATCAAGAAGGTATCCTGTCAAGGTACGAGAATTTAAAATCAGGTATGTGCATCCTCTATAATCATAAGAGTAAATCAATAATGCACCGCATCCTTTATAACTTATCTAGTTATATGGCTACAATATCTTTGATCCTTTACTGAAAACGTTTGAGGCTTCATCTTCAGAAAATATTCCTTAATCCTTATTGGATCATTCTGTCATGATGCAGCGATCCCATATATCGAGGGCTGATAAGGGTCACCACCTTGATACACTGCTTGTTGTGTACCAAGCTTTCACACTAGGGTGTGCGTACTGGGACTTACTGTATGGTAGGCACTGTGTTATAGCTAACAGGTGCTGGGGGTACAGTGTTGCTACCAATTGGTACCGTACTTGGTTTGACCCGGAGGTGTTGATGTAGCATTGGCAACTTGGATAGTGATTCACATAGCAACTCGCATAGTCGGTCTCATCTGTTGTTGTTCTTGTATTTTGTCAGGTCAAGTTTATTACAACCATGGCTAAGGCACTTGGTAGTCCAGGTAGATTGGCTGGAGTGACCTGGTTATTCACCTCCTTTGATTTGCTTCAATCTGATTATCATTATTTAGCATCTGCTCAGATGAGTTTTCATTACCCACTCTCGACCCTGATAATGGTGGGGTCGAGTTGCAACATCTTCTTAATGCTCAGCGGGCAATGGATCAGCTTGTGATGGATCTCACTCTGAGTCTCCACGTCACCCAGGAGTATAGCTTTATCTTATTTTATAGTTACTCTCATTTTTGGTGTATAGCTATTGTTCTCCTATCTCTGTCGCATTCAGTCCGAGATCTTTCCCTTTTCCTCTACAGGGATTTAGGCATTACTAGTCATTTTTTTCTTCCTCTGTCATATATCGAGTTTCACATCTTGTGAGTACCAACTCGGTATTTTAATTTTTCTGCTTTACAGATGCTTCCTTCTTGTTACTGTACTATATCCTTTGTATACTCAGGCAACTATCCTACTTGTAGACCGTACCCATATGTTATTTATTTATCGGGATACATTTAGATTCTCTTTTTCTTTAGTCTCTATATATGTACATATGGTTCCACCTCTTATATGTACATTATTGTCTTGTTTAAGTTCTGTCTCAACCATAAGCACCCAACACAGGTGCTTATGGTGTGTTTGTATTAAAGCTTTTAATTTATCCTAACTCAGTTCATGGACTCCAGTGGAAGTATTCAAGTTTGATGGGCAAGGCCTGAGAGCTCTGATACCAAGTTGTCACACCCCAATTCTGTACCAACCAGAATTGTGTGATGAACCATCAATAAACCAACGGTTCAACCAAGATCTAGAATAGGCTATCCCCACCTTTGATAAACCAAAACACATTCCACATTAATCAGAGATAATAAAGTAAATAACAGAAGTCTTACAGATAATGAACTAAGATCTAGTCATGATAAATAATTAATATTCCATTTATCTCCAAGTAACCAAAATATAATTTAATACATATTATAACTATCCAAATACGAAAGTCAAACACTAAGCGTATCCACAGTTGAAACGCTCGCTTAACGAATCACAATAGTCCTCCATAGCTTGCTCATCATAGTCGCCACCCGTTTATATGTTGGCGTGTCGACATAATCTTCAGCCGTAATACCTGCAACATCAGAAACTAAAAAAAATTACGCGCGCGAGGGTCAGCTCTCCAACTTGAGCTCAGTGAGTAAATAAAATAATGTAACAAACATATGCATGCATTCAATTCATATCTTTGGTCTGGTTCATAAGTTTACAATGTGCAATAGAAAGGATTGGTGACCACTGCACCTCTATACACGAATGTGTGGAACCGCCCAATGGATCAAACACCATTGCTGCCCCCACATGCACCCACCATGGAATAGAGATAGAGCTAAAGTGCTTAGGACCGTACCGCAATACACTTCCCCTGATGCCCTACCCATACCACCACGTAAGCCCCTATTGGCGAGGGCTTGCAAACTGGGCTTGCAACTAACCAATCTTAATGTCAAACAGTGTATCCAAGGCCTCACCCCAGCATCCCTCAATATGTCCATAGAGATAGAGCTAAGGCCCCCCGGCAGAGTTAGAGACTACATGGTCCGAGACCACCTCCCCTGATGCCCTACGACGTAATAGTTCTGCTAAGGTAATGGCGATACGACGATGTTAGTGGACAAAACTTGAGTAGAGATACAGCTAGAGTCTGGTGACCAGACTGATCACAATGTCACGTCCTCCCCCTGATGCCCTACTCGCATCGAGTACACTAACCACACACAAACATTCACATGCCTATTCCTAGCATCATCATCAACATCATATTATAAATAAACATAAATTAAATATGCATGAACAGTAATAACAGAAATAGTGGATGACATGTGATATGCAAATTACAATCATACAAACATAGAATCATTCATGGTATTGGACTCAATAAACAAAAACAGTTTATTATTAGTCAATTAGTTTAGGTCTTGTTCCCTCATCTTTGGTTGCTAGGAGATCCTCGTTCAAGCTTTATGAATCACCTTTAAAATCACTAGAAAGACCTAACAAGTCGATAGATTTTAATTAGAATTAATTCCAATATATTTTGAGTAATATAAATTGTAGGGTCACAGGATAGGGTTGGACCTAGGGTAGTAGTTTCTGCGACCCCAGGGTGTAGGGTCGCAAGTAGGGTCGCACCTAGGGTAGCAGTTTCTGTGACCCTAGGGTGTAGGGTCGGACGTGGGGTCGGATACCATTCGACCGTATGTGCGACCACACCCTCCCTGAAACTTCCTGAGGGCATGTGGTCGATCCTGTGGTCTTGTAGGGTCGGATATCATTCGACCCTACGTGCGACCACATGTATTCTGAGTCGACCTTTCATTCTAAAGTCCATTCTTTCATGTTTAGATTCTTTGGCTTATTTTCATGATCCATTCTATGATTGTTCTATGGCTCAAAACTATGATTTTTACACACTTTCCATTGTTCACAATGATTTCCTCCATGGATTCCATTGGAATTTGTCCATGGATGGATGATTTGGCTTTCTCCTAGATCCTATCCTCTTCATGAACTATTCTAGGCTCTTAAATAAATCATGGAGAATGTATTCATACCTTAGGTTTGCTGAGATTCAGAGTTTTCTCTGAATTTCCTCTTCCTTAGTCTTTTTCTTCAATTTTCATTCTCTTCCTTATCTTTTCTTTCTCTCACTTTCAATTAGGGTTATAAAAGAAGTGAACGAGGCTAAGGGACATCCTATTTATAGAGAAAAACCCTCCAAAATAAATCCCATTGAGTTTAGGAAAGACCCCCTTTTGAATTAGGAAAGTTTTCTAATTTCTGAATTTTACTGTTTTCGTAGGGTCGAACGTAGGGTCGATGTAGGGTTAGATAATCCGAGACCCTACGTTTTAAAACATGCGACCCTACGACCAAAAAGTCATGGGTTGGACTTCTATTGAGGTGGGGTCGACCCTACCTGTTTAGGCATGCGACCCTACCCTCATTTTGACTGTTTTTGAGTTAAATTTCATATTGGGTCTTGGGTTTCTTCACGTACTTAGTCCACTTGGCTCGACCATGATATGTAGACTGGTCATGACACGAAATGTAAGGTTAGACTGGATTCATGGCGTGCAGGTCTTACAGTACTGCCCTAGCATGGTAGAACCTATCCTTAATTGTCATCTTTGGTTCAGCCATTGTAAATGATGGGACTCGTATTAGACGATCACGAGTCCATACACTCATGCACAAAACTATTTCAAGTGATAAAATTTTCTCTTTCTTTTTTCTCTAAATTCGATGCGAAAAGTTGTATTTTTTTGAATCGGGGTCAATGCAAACCTCCTTACGATCAATGGCTTAGAGACCGGTCATATCCGCAATTACCTTGAGAAACAACGCCGTTATCGCCGAAGCTATTGGTCATTATTCCTTTTGATAATTCGATAGCCAGCATCCCTTAACATCATATCATGGTCAGGATTGGACCGTCGATTGTACTGTTCCAACCTAACGGATCGAAAGTGCAAAGAAAGGCATAAAAACCAATGTAAACTTTTTTGCGTTTTTCTTTTTCCTTTTTTTTGGTTTTTTTTTTTAAATCATTTTGAACTATTTAAAATAGAAAAAATAACGGCTTGCCTCCCCGGCAACGGCACCAAAAACTTGATGTAAATTAAATATGTATGTAACCACAAGTGCACGATATCGTGCAGTAACGGGTCGATCTCAGGGAGGAATCGCTATTATCCTAACTCAAATAAGACAAAGCGTACCAAATGGATTTGATTGAATTAACACCCTAATCACTTCAAATAAAAATTAATCAAGCAATAAAAATAATAATAACCATTCATAACGGTACAAAAATTTACGAAACCACTAACCATAAAGTAACACAGATCTATTGCAAGAAAGGAACAAAATTAAAAGTAAAAGAATGTAAGAAAAACTTATCTCGATATAAAATTTCTCTGTCGTTGCTCGTCGTCTTGTTGTCACTCCAAGGCAATGTGTAAACGATTACAAAGGGAGCCTTCTCCCCTAAATTAAATTAGTAATGTGGTATAACCTATATTTATCTACCCTACTACAGAGTTCTAAATCTGAAATTAAAACTTAAAAAAAAAATAAATAAAAATAAACTTAAGCAAGAAGAACACAACTTGAAAAGAAAAAAAATTAAGAATCTCAAACTCTCTCATAAATTCTCAAAAACTAAAAAAAAAACTCATAGAATTCTTATATGGTTTTTTTATTGCTGAGCATCACATATATATACAAGTGAGTAAAGATCACAATCAATCTTTACAATTGGATTACAAGAGATTTTGTGGAGATAATTTTGATAACCAAATTCCAATCTTGTAGGTTCATTGTATGTGGACGATTCTTGAGTAGAAAAAATCTTGCACCAACTCATCATATCTTTAGCATCATTATCTCTTCTTGAAAACTTTCATAATCGTTTGGAGCTTTTTATTTTTTCATGCCATGCCAATCTTGTAAATTTGATTCCAAATAAGTAAAGAATATTTTCTCAAGAGAATAAAATTTTTCACATGAGATTGGACTACTCTTTAACTTGATCCAAGGCTGATATTATACACAAAATTCGTGGCTCTCCTCATAAATCATCTTATGCCTGCTGAGTTGACTGGGTAAATTAACTGAACAGGATCACCAAAAATTCATAAATTGATCTTTTCAAGTTCAAATTTCTCTATTCTTTCACCTACACCCAACAAACATAAAATCAACATTAAATAACTGAGAAACATCATAAATAGAATAAGAGATGTACATTTTATGCCCTAAATTCACACATAAAATGTGTTCATCAATCAGTTTAGATTCTCACGGGGGCAACAACCATCATTCAGTTTTTG
Organism: Protea cynaroides; assembly: GCA_028583415.1. Taxonomy (NCBI): domain Eukaryota; kingdom Viridiplantae; phylum Streptophyta; class Magnoliopsida; order Proteales; family Proteaceae; genus Protea; species Protea cynaroides. The sequence goes on along the minus strand of CM053269.1, from coordinate 49,956,805 downwards.
AATCCCAAAATAGTATTATTAGACAATAAGGAGTATTAATAAACTAATAGTATTTGAAATTCTGGCAGGAATTGGACGAATCTGTAAGAATATTAATGTGGGCTAAATTAATTATAAGGTTAGTTAATTCAGTGGGAGTCTGATTACAGGCAGATCAGTTTAAGTATGATTAGAGATGGACCAACCTGGTCCACTGTGGGATTGATCCAGGGTTAGGGTGGTATTATATATATACTAACGGTTATGGTCCCCACAGTCACGGTTGTTATTCCTCTCCTGTTCTCATACCCATAGAGAAGTAAAGGGAAACCCATAAGCTGTGGAAGACTCAAACTAAAGCATGAAATGACAAAAATCAATCTTCAACGTACATGTATGTGATTTACATTATTATTGTGTATTCCATTGTGTTCTAGGATTTGTGTGGAGATCCTTGGGTTAACAGAAACCCTAATGGGATAAATTTTTTAATGGGTTAATCCTAAAGAGATGCTAAAAATCTAACAATTGGATCAAAGCCTCCCACACAGACTTAGGATCGATGGGAAAGCATTGTAGAGACTGTATGTAAGACCCGCACTCCATGAACTCGATCTAAACTTTTAATTCATGTTGTAACACGTCTTCCAATCATCACCGAGTCAGATGGGACAAACGGATAACAATCAGGTACAAAAACGGACCATGTATGATAATTATTTCATATCGGTCGATGGTACCGATCGATGGTACCAGTCGACTGGTATGTCTGCGCAGACAGATTACTTAGATCCAGAACCGGATATTTATGGGTCCCATTTTCTAAATATCAAACCCTAGGACTTTCCTAATGTAAGGGGACTTCCTAAACTTAATCCTAGTATATTTAAGGACCCCTAAACCTCCTTAAATCTCTTTCATTGATCCTCACAAACCCTAGGGAGGAGAAAGAGATCGAAGAAGGAGAAAGAGCTAAGGAAGGAAGGAGAGGAGCCGCCGTTGCCGTTGGACGAAGAACACCCTACTTGCGAACCAACGGTAAGTGCTTGAACCTTCCTCTAAGTTAAGCGTTATAAAATATTAGTCATGAATGGATCAATACCATGCAAGGCGAGGTATTTATCTATACCTCTAAATTTGCCGTTGAACCTTAATACAGTCGATAACCCTAGATTCAAGTTCTAGGCTGAGGATCATCAGAACTAGGACTTGAATGGAGTATGAAACAACTCTAACTCGTTGCTCAGACCTAGAATATATAGGAGAAACCTTAAAATCAAAAGGGGGTGACCGACGGAAGGCGAGAACCGCATTGATGGTCTTCCGGAGACATACCGGTCGACCATACCTGTAAGACCCGTATCGAACTAATCGGTCTTACCACCTTGTACCAGGTCTACTTATCATGGTTGAGCCAAGTGGACCAAGTGCGTGAAGAAACCACAAGACCAGGTATGAAATTTAACTAAAAAATAGTCAAATATGAGGGTAGGGTCACATGCCTAAACAGGTGTGGCCGACCCCACCTCAAAAGAGTCCAACCCATGACTTTTTAGTCATGGGGTCACATGACTAGAAAAACGTAGGGTTGACGGATTCTGCGACCCTACATGCGACCCTACGATAGCAAACAGAATCCAAAAATTAGGAAACCTTCCTAATTCAAAGGGGGTCTTTCCTAAACTCATTGGGACTTATTATGGAGGGTTTTTGTCACACCCCAATTCCGATTGAATCAGAAGTGTGAGTGAACCGTCACTGAACTAACGGTTCACACCAGGATCTCAATAAGACCGTATTCACTCATACAAACCATTGCACATAACCACAATCAGAATAATAATAAATACAGCGGAAGTCTTAAATAGAATGAACTGAGTAATCTATTGATAAATTTAAATAAAATATCAAGTTATTCAAATTCTCAAAACTTAAATAAATATCTTTACATCACTATCCAACCGAAAAATAAATAGAACAAATTAAAATCAAATCTTAAAGGTACACGCAGAAATGGCACTAGCATGAAGCGTCATGCTCGTCCTCTCTTGCTTGCACGTCCAGGATAGCCACGCCTCCATACATTGGAGCGTCCACGTAATCCTTCACGGTATAACCTGCATCAACATCTAAAAACATGTATATATACAAGGGTGAGCTCACAACTTAGTTCAGTAAGACAATTAGACAATGCAACAAACATATGCATGAGTAACATCCACTTCATGGTCTGGTTTTAAGTTTACAATGTGCTATAGAAAGGATTGGCGGCCACTGCACCTCTATACACGAGTGTGTGAAGCTGCCCAATGGATCAAACACCACTACCGTTCCACATGCACCCACCATGGAATAGAGATAGAGCTAAGGCGTCCGGATCATACACCGCCAACACCTCTCCTGATACTTTACTCATACCAACACGTAAGCCCATATTGGCGAGGGCTTGCAAACTGGGCTCGCAACTAACCAATCCTATATGTCATTACAGTAGGCCCTGTCCCAGCACAGCTCCCTACGACATAGAGATAGAGCTAGAGTCTAGTGGCTGGGCTGGAGACCACAGTGCCACTTTCTCCCCCTGATACCCTACCCGCACCAAGCATGCTAAGACAGAACGATACGCACCGTAGGCCCTATCCCAACACAGCTCCCTACTTCATAGAGATAGAGCTAGAGTCTAGTGGCTAGGCCGGAGACCACAATGCCACTCCCTCCCCCTGATACCCTACCCGCACCAAGCATGCTAAGATTGAACAATACAACAAGGTGCTAGTGTGAGGAATGATCCCAGACCCCAGGCCCTTCCCATTCCACACACCAATGAAAATAATCACATGCCTAACAGTCACAACCTAGCATATAAAGTATGCATGAACAATAATAATAACTGAAAATAAAAGATGACATGCGAGTATGCACAAACATCACACCACTGAATCAGGATTATTAACAACGTTTTACTGTTCATTAATTATTAGGGTTTAGGTCCGATTCCCTTACCTGACGCTCGTTTGATAGCTTGCTCTGCGTTACAAGGTCTAAACGTGCTATTACAAAGTCCTACACGATATTAGGGTTTAATTAGAATAGATTTACGTTGGTCGAAAAACCAACAATGGGAAAACACATCTCATAGAGCTGACCGATCACAGTACCGGTTGCAGCACTGTGGGGAAACCTGCGACCGGTATGGTCAGTCGGTCCCCACAGACCAGCCCCCTGATGGTACCGGTCGCAGTACCGATCGCTTAGGGTGCAACCGGTATAGTCGACCGGTATGTCTCCGGAAGACCATACGTCCGATTTCTCGACTGCCGTCGATCATCCCCTATTGATCCTAGGGGTCCTCCTACACATTCTAGGTCCGAATACTGAGTTAGAAATGTTTCCAACTCCATTCAAGTCCTAGTTTTGACGGTCTTTTTCCTAGAATTCGAATATAGGGTTTACCGACTAGATTAAGGTTTGTCGGCAAAAATAGGGTTTATTGGCAAAATAGGGTTTTAGATCAATACTTGCTTTGCATGGTATTGATCAAAGCAACCTAACCATCCTAGAGTCATAATCCTAGAGTCATAATGTGAGAGAGGGTTTAAGCACTTACCGTCGACTTGCGTAAGGTGTTCTTCGTCGAACGGCAATGGCGGCTCTTCCTTCTCCTTCCTAGCTCCTTCTCCTTCTTCAATCTCCTTCTCCTTTCTAGGGTTTGTGAGGATCAATGGAAGGGATTCTAGGAGGTTTAGAGGGGTTTATATAGGCTAGGTTTAGGTTTAGGAAGCCTCCTAGGATTAGGAAAGTCCTAGGGTTTGGAATTTGGTAAGTGAGACCCACAGAGATCCGGTTCTGGATCTTCGTAGTCTGCTGCGCAGGCTATACCGATCGACCGGTACCATCGATCGGTATGAATAAAATTCATACTTAAATGGTCCGTTTCATACCTATTTGTCATCCGCTCGTCCCGTCTGACCCGGTGATGATTGGAAGACCTGTTACGACATGAATTCAAGGTTTAGATCGGGTTCATGGAGTGCGGGTCTTACGGTTTTCCTCTATAAATAGGAAGTCCCTTAGCCTCTTTCACTCTTTAGAACCCTATGAAAGTGATAGAAAGAGAAAGAGAAGGAAGAGAAGAAGAGAAGGAAACTTGAAGAAGAAGACTAAGGAAGAAGAGGAAGTTCAGAGAAACCTCTGAATTAAGGTACGAACCTAATTCTCTATCTGAATAAGAGAGCCTAGAATAGTTTATGAAGAACATAGGATTAGGAGAAACCCAAATCATCTATCCATGGATAGATTTCAAGAGATTCTATGGAGGAAATCATTATGGACAATGAATGGTGTATAAATTATAGTTTTGAGCCATAGAACAATCATAGAATGGACCATGATAGTAAGTCAAAGGATCTAAACATGAAGGGAAGAACTTTAGAATGAAAGGTCGACTCAGAATACGTGTGGTCGCATATAGGTGTAAGCACCCCATTTTTGCCATCCCCAGCCATGAACAAGAGTCTTGATGGGCATATTCAGAAGGATTGCGGGTCAATTCAAGGTTTGGACGATAAGTGGTGATTTCAAAAGCTGATTTTGGCGGGCCCTACAGCAAGGTCATGGAAATACCTTCGAAATGATACCAGAATCATTCAATTCCGATATCAAACGAAGAAGGTGTCGCGATTTTAGTCGGATTGAAATTGGCTTATTAAATCCAAGGGCTTTTTTTGTAAATTATCATAAATTAAGGATTTATTGGGCAAATTATCGTGATTTAAATCGATCGGACTTCATTCGATCATATCTTGCTCGTTCGACATCCAAATCCGACGATTCAAGCGCCACTGTGCTCCCTTGCCTGTCCTCTTCAAAGTGGACGTGAAGAATTTTGGACGGAAGCCGTCAGCGGGTCCCATGCAAAGTTGTCGATTGGATTATCGTCAAAACTTCAATTCTTCATATCTTGATCATCCGAAGTCCGAATCAGACGATTCAAGTGCCACTGTGCTCCATTGGCCGTCCACTTCAAAGTGGACGTAAAGAATTTTGGACAGAAGCCGCCGGCGGGTCCCATGCAAAGTTGCTAGCCGAATTATCGCCAAAGCTTCAATTCTTCATATTTTGTTCATCTAACGTCCGAATCCGACGATTCGAGCACCAGTGTGCTCCTTTGTCCATCCTCTTCAAAGTGGATGTGGAAAATCTGAGACAGAGGCCGTCGAAATTTTTCATGCGAAATTACAAGCTGAGAGGATCCATAATAGAGAGAGAAATTAATCGATCCAGTCCATTCTTACTCAGCCCAACCCAGCTCAAGCCCAATTTAGTCCCAGTCCAGCCTGACTCAACCAGTCCAGCTGACCCAACCCAGACCGGCCCAGATCGAGTCGGGTCGGCCCATGTGTATACACTTTATGTACTTGTTATATATATACATTTATATTATATAATATATGTTTTATGTGTGATATATTATACATATATATATATTATATTATTATACTATTTATACTATATTATATTATAGTATATTACATATATTTGTATGTATATACTATATTATACTATATAATATATATATATATATATATATATTATATTATTATACTTTTTATACTATATTATATTATAGTATATTTTATACTATATTATAGTATATCATGTATGTTGTCGGCCAAGATGATGGAGTCCGACAAGAGAGGGAGAGAGAGAGAGGAAGAGAGAGAGAGAATGGGAAGAGAGAGAGGGAGAGAGAGAGGAAGAGAGAGAGAGAATGGAAGAGAGACAGGGAGAAAGAAAGAGAGAACGAAAGGAGGGGAAGGAAGGGAGAAAGGAGGAGCGGCAGAACCATACTGCCACCTCCTCCTTCATCCAGCCACCTACCTACCCAGCCGAATACCCACGTCTCCTCTCCTTGAGCCCACCGACAACACTTTCCCCATACCCATTTGCCTCAAATCATCACCAACTACCCCATCTTCTCCATGCCCCTCCCTCACCGCCACCTGCTACCTTGAGCCACCCGCCTGAAACTCCAACCGTAGCCACCCCTGTCTGATTTTCTCCTATAAAAACCCCCTAGTCCACCGAACCAGAAGAAGAGAAAAAAGAAAAGGGAGGGTGAGTGAGACCCGAGAAGAAAGAGAGAGAGGCAGAGAGAAGGGGAAGAAGGCAGCAGCAGCTCTCTGCTGCTGCTGCCGTGGAGGAAAAAGGGAGCAGCAGCTCTGCTGCTGGTCCATGGAGTAAAAAAAAAAAAAAGAGGCAGATGAGCAAGAAGAAGATGGCAGCAGCAGAGCCGTCGCCACCGAAGAAAGAGGAGCAGCAGCTCTGCTGCTGGTCCAAGAAAAAAAAAAAAAAAAAAAGAAAGCAGAGAAGAAAGAGAGAGAGGCAGAGAGGCAGAGAAGAAAACAGTAGTAGCAGAGCTGCCGCTGCCGTGGATGAGAAAATAGAGCAGCAGCTCTGCTGCTGGTCTGGTCCATAGAGTGAAAAAAAAAAAAAAAGAGTGAAACCAGAGAGGAGAAGAAGAAGAAGAAGCGGTAGCAGCAGTACCGGCAAATGGGGAAAGAGAAGATGAAGAAGAAGAAAGTTGAAGGAAAGAAGAAGAGGTAAGAAATTTTTACCTGTTACATACCTGATTTGATCACCTCATCAGCTCTATCATCAACCCTTGATCTAGAATCTAAAACTGGTTATATATTTATTGTGATGATTGAAAATTAATCTGAACTCTTGATATGATGAGCTGAACCCTTGAATGATGCCATGCAATCTGCCCTCTTTATTCCAACCATGATTTATTTTATCGATCCGATCATGAATGTTTGGAATCGTTATGAAATTGATGAATGTTTGGAATTGCTATGAAATTAATGAATTATTTTGAAATTGATCCAGTGGATGCTTGAAGTAATTGAATGAAATTAATCCCATCACTTACTTGGAATTATTTATGGAATTGATCCGACCATGATTTTCATGTAATTGGTCCGATCATGTGATGGAAATTGTAGTTGGTCCGACCATGTGATGGGAATCTTAATGTGATTGGTCCGACCATATGATCGAAATTTTAATGTGGGTGATCCAACCACATGATCCCGAATTTTTACGAGAGTTGATCGTGACCATATGATTAGAATTTTAATGATTTGATCATAGCCATTGATCTGAAATTTTGATGTGATTTTAATTAATTTGAACCGTTAGATGATCTTTGGAAGTGATGTTAATCAATCTGAACGGCTGGATTGTGATCTTGACAATCTGAACCGTTAGATGGTCTTTGGAAGTGCTTTTAATCAATCTGAGCGGTTAGATTATCATGATGAACGATCTGGGCCATTAGATTATCTTTGGAAATGATTTAAATGAATCTGAATGGTTGGATTATGATCTTAAGCAATTTGAACCGTTGGATTGTCATCGTGGGTGATTTTGATGAATCTAAATCGTTAAATCTTGATCATGAGTATTTTTGATGAATCTGAACGGTTGGATTATGATCTTGAGTGATTTAAACCGTTGGATTATCATCGTAAAAATTTTGAGTGATGTAAATTATTGAATCTGGATCATAATTGATTTAGATGAATCTGAGCCATTGATTTCTTAGTCTGATCATGATAGGAGATCTAAGCCATAGATCATAGCTATTTTGATGAGATATGAGTCATTGATCATGATTATAGCTATTTGATGAGATCCGAGCCGTTGATCTTGGTCGCTTTTGATGAAATCTAAGAGTTGATCATGGTCATCATTTTTTTTGAAGAGATATAACCGTTAGATTGAGGATTTGATATGGTCTATGTTGTTATATCTATGCATCTATCATTTTCCCTTGATTATGCTGTCATATTATGCACTACCATGTTTGGAATGCTTACAATGTTAGCTTTGTGCACACCGCCATGCCGATCTCGTCTTTGTATGCTATGCTTGAATGATGTTTATGTCGGCAAGAATTTACTTTTCGCTACACCCTAGTCGAACTGCCGTGCATGTACACTGATAGAAGACACTCCTAGGTGTGGGGACGTGCATGTAGGCACCCACATTCATGGGAAGGGTAATAATGGAAAAATGATAAAAATTCTTAATCAAGAATCATGAAGCCTAGCCCAACAATTCTAAAATCAGGGTTGTAAGTGACAAGGGTAGTTTAGGACGATCCCTACCCCTCAGTTCATTTTCCCTAGGATGCAGAATCTAGATAGATGTAATGTGAATCCAACCATAGATCATCTAGGATCATCATTCGGTCCGGCTGGACCGCCCATATTCTGACCCAAGTGGGTCACCTAATGAACAGTGCCTGTTTCGAACTACGCGGATCCTGATTCTTAAGGAAAACCCTAAGATACGTAGGTAGTCTGGGAAACTCCCAGATACGGTTCCACACCTCAATCAATGTGCCCACAAACCTTACTCCCTGAGAGTACAATCATCACTCCCTGAGAGTACAATCCTTACTCCCTGAGAGTACAAACCTTACTCCCTGAGAGTACAAACCTTACTCCCTGAGAGTACAAATCCAACTCCCTGAGAGTACAAACATCACTCCCTGAGAGTACAAACCTTACTCCCTGAGAGTACAAGCCTTACTCCCTGAGAGTACAAACCTTACTCCCTGAGAGTACAACCCTACTCCCTGAGAGTACAAACCCTACTCCATGAGAGTACAAATCCACTCCCTGAGAGTACAAACCTTACTCCCTGAGAGTACAAACCTTACTCCCTGAGAGTACAAACCTTACTCCCTGAGAGTACAAACCTTACTCCCTGAGAGTACAAACCTTACTCCCTGAGAGTACAAACCTTACTCCCTGAGAGTACAAACCTTACTCCCTGAGAGTACAAATCCACTCCCTGAGAGTACAAACCTCACTCCCTGAGAGTACAAATCCAACTCCCTGAGAGTACAACCCTACTCCCTGAGAGTACAAACCTTATTCCCTGAGAGTACAAATCCACTCCCTGAGAGTACAAACCTTACTCCCTGAGAGTACAAACCTTACTCCCTGAGAGTACAAACCTTACTCCCTGAGAGTACAAACCTTACTCCCTGAGAGTACAACCCTACTCCCTGAGAGTACAACTCTACTCCCTGAGAGCCACACCCTACTCCCTGAGAGCCACACTCTACTCCCTGAGAGCCACACTCTACTCCCTGAGAGCCATACCCTACTCCCTGAGAGCCACACCCTACTCCCTGAGAGCCACACTCTACTCCCTGAGAGCCACACCCTACTCCCTGAGAGCCACACTCTACTCCCTGAGAGCCACACCCTACTCCCTGAGAGCCACACTCTACTCCCTGAGAGACACACCTTACTCCCTGAGAGTACAACCCATGAAACGAACTACGTTGTACCTGATTTCTAGGACCTCTGGAATACGTAGGCAACTTGGAGGACTCTCCAAGTACGGTACCCCATCTTAGTATCCTTAGGTCCCCCATATCCATATCCGTATCCATATCCTCATTCATTTCGATCCATTTAGGTTATCTCTAGATTCAATCTCAATCATCATCAAGCATAAACTTCAACTTGAATAAATTGAATCTAAGAAAGCTTAATCATAATCCACATCCATAAACCTTAATCACTTTCTGTTTCGAACTACGTTTTTGGACTTGATTTCCAGGATTGGAATACGTAGGCAATTTGAGACGTTTTGGACATCTCAGATTCAGTCCATCACCGAACCATCTTTGGTTCGGTTCATTGTATATTATTTTATTTATTTTCTTACTTTGAGAACATGTTTGGCTGAACTTAAGCTAGAAGAACTTAGCAACTTGGCATAGGATCCCCCATGAGCCCTAGTCATCATCCATTGACCATGAACAGTCAGAATCATAGAGTCTAAGGAAAGTAGAATCACATAGGAGGCCGATATTTGGATCGGGCAGTTTTGGGTGCCTAACACCTTCCCAAACTGTACTTTGAACGCTTACCCGTTCTCTGTTGGACCAAAGCTGATACATTGGGTCGTGAGTCAATAGAAGTCTTATCTCAGGATGAGGCTACATATTAGGTCCTAGACCTTAATCTAGGTGGCGACTCCAAATCATTTCACCGTCCATTCAGCGTGGGTGGACATCACTATCCTCACAATAGGGTCGAATGATATCCGACCCTACGAGACCATATGATCGACCACATGCCCTCGGGAAGTCCCAGGGAGGGTGTGGTCGCACGTAGGGTCGAATGGTATCCGACCCCACCTGCAACCCTACACCCTAGGGTCGTAGAAACTGCTACCCTAGGTGCTACCCTACCTGCGGCCCTACAGGTTCTGTTAGTTTAAACCTGTTGGAACTAGTTCTAATTAAAATCTATCGACTTGTTAGGTCTTTCTAGTAATTTAAAAGTGATTCATAAAGCTTGAACGAGGATCTACGCTCAATCAAAGGTGAGGGAACAAGACCTAAACTAATTGGCTAATAATAAACTGTTTTTGTTTATTGAGTCCAATACCATGAATGATTCTATGTTTGTATGATTGTAATGTGCATATCACATGTCATCCACTATTCCTGTTATTACTGTTCATGTATATTTAATTTAGTTTATTTATAACATGATGATGATGATGATGCTAGGAATAGGCATGTGAATGTATGTGTGTGGTTAGTGTACTTGATGCGAGTGGAGCATCAGGGAGAGGACGTGACATTGTGGTTCATCCTGGTCACCAGACTCTAGCTCTATTTCTACTCAAGGCTTGTCCACTAACATCGTCATATCGCCATTACCTTAGCAGAACTATTATGTCGTAGGGCATCAGGGGAGGTGGTCTCAGACCGTGTAGTTAGGGATGTAAATGGATAGCTGAAAATTCGAATCCGATTCGAATTCGCGTTCGTTTAAGGGAATCCGAATTTGAATAATCGGATTCAGATTCAAATTCGGATAGTTGGAGACGGAGGCGGATCCGAATTCGGATTTCACCCATACGGATCGGATATAATCCGATCCGCTTAGTCATTTCTTAAAGACGTTTTTACCCTTTAAATATATATAATGTTATACTCCATGCCCTGTTCATCTCCCCGCTTCTCTTGCATTGAGACTCGAGACCAGTGAAAGAAACTTTTGAGAGAAGAGCTAGGGTTTAGAGTCGATTCTTCGACTGCTGGCCGCTGAGTGCTGATCGCCGATTTCCCACTGTCGAGTGCCGACCGACGAGTGCTGACTGCTGAGTGCTGAGTGCCGAGTGCTAATAGTTGATTGCAGCTGTAGATTTCTCCATCTCTTGTGCTTTTCCCCTTAAATCACTGGTTTTTATCAACAAGTTATACCTGCAAGTTCGAGAGGTTTTCCCAACGTTCTCCCACTATACCAAAAGGTATGTCATCATTCCCCTCTCTCTCTCTTTCTCTCTCTCTCTCTCTCTCTCTCTCTCTCTCTCTCTCAGTGGTTTTGTCTCTGTGTCCCAGCGGTTTTGTGTCTTAGTGGTTGTGTCTCTGTGTCTGTGGTTTTGTGACTTTTGTCTCAGTGGTATGTTTGCAAGGTGTGTTTCTCAGTAGTTTTGTTGCTTTGTTGTTTTTTTGTTAAGAAATTCTTAGAAATTTCTTGGGGTTTTCTCTAATCCTTCATCCTATCTCCAAAATTTTGCAGAGTTAAGGTTAGAAACCCTAACAAGTCACAATCTGATTCTTAATATGTTATTTAATTTTTCTATTTTTTATTACTTGCAAACATTACAGTTATTTGTTTCCGGATTCGACTCGGATTTTAACCGGATTTTTGGTTAAATTTCGAATTCGAATTCGAATTTAGATTTTTGAAATCCGTCGGATGCGGAGGCGAATGCGGATAGAATAGTTTGATGTCAGATTCAAACTCGGATAGTAATCTATCCGTACCGAATCCGATCCGTTTACATCCCTACGTGTAGTCTCTGACTTTATCGGGGGGCCTTTAGCTCTATCTCTATGGACGTATTGAGGGATGCTGGGGTGAGGCCTTGGAGACACTATTTGACATTAGGATTGGTTAGTAGCGAGCTCAGTTTGCAAGCCCTCGCCAACAGGGGCTTACGTGTTGGTATGGATAGAGCATTAGGGGAAGTGTGATGCAGTGCGGTCCTAAGCACTTTAGCTCTATCTCTATTCCATGGTGGGTGCATGTGGGGGCGACAATGGTGTTTGATCCATTGGGCGGTTCCACACATTCGTGTATAGAGATGCGGCGGCCACCTATCCTTTCTATTGCACATTGTAAACTTATGAACCAGACCAAAGATATGAATTGAATGCATGCATATGTTTATTGCATTATTTTGTTTGCTCACTGAGCCGTGATGTGGGCTCACCCTTTTCGAATTCAAATATTTTTAGTTGATGATGCAGGTATGACAGTGGAAGATTATATGAATGCTCCAACATACGGGGATGCGGCGGAAATAGAGGCAGAAGTGATGATGGAGTCGCATGATTCATCATGCGAGTGCAACTCCTGTGTTTTTGATTAGATTTTGTTTAAGTTATACAGACAATGTAATTGATTTAATTATTTTAATTTATGTCTTAGTTCTTTTGGGAGATATTTGGATAATTTATTTACTTTATCATTGCTAGACTCTCAGTTCATTTAATATTAAAGACTTCCGCTATTGTGTATTTATTTCGATTTTTAGTTGTGGATGTGTATGGTTTAAGCAAATGGACACAGCCTATTCGAGATCCTAGTTGAACCGTTGGTTTATTAGCGGTTCATCACACCATTCTGAATAGTACGGAATTGGGGTGTGACAATACCACTCGCACCCTATGCGACCGGTACTGCGATCGGTACCTCTCGAGGACTGGTCTGTGGGGACCGGTCGACCATACCGGTCGCACCTTTCCCCACAGTGCCACGACCGTCTGCACTGTGAGGAGTGTTTTGATCCATTTGGTTTTTTGACCAACGTAAACCCTAAGAAAACTATTCTAATATAACCCTAACATTGTGTAGGACCTTGTGATAGCGAGTTTGGATTTTATGACGAGGAGCAAGCTATCAAACAAACGTTAGGTAAGGGAATCAGACCTAAACCTTAATAATTTAATAACAGTAAAACGTTGTTAATAATTATGATTCTATGGAATGATGTTTGTGCATACTCGCATGTCATCTTTACTTTCAATTATTATATTGTTCATGCATACTCGCTATGCTAGGATGTGATTGTTAGACTTGTGATTATTTTCGTTGGTGTGTGGAATGGAAAGGGCCTGGGGTCTGAGATGATTCTCCCACTAGCACCTTTTCGTATCGTTTCTATCTTAGCATTCTTGGTGTGGGTAGGGTATCAGGGGGAGGAAGTGGCACTGTGGTCTTCGGCCTGACCATTAGACTCTAGCTCTATCTCTACGCTGTAGGGAGTTGTGCTGGGATAGGGCCTACTGTGATGACAAATAAGATTGGTTAGTTGCGAATCCAGTTTGCAAGCCCTCGCCAATAGGGGCTTACATGTTGGTATGGGTAGGGCATCAGGGGAAGTGTTGGCGGTGTTTGATCCGGACGCTTTAGCTCTATCTCTATTCCATGGTGGGTGCATGTGGGACGATAGTGGTGTTTGATCCATTGGAAGGATTCATACACACGTGTATAGAGGAGCGGTGGCCGCCAATCCTTTCTATAGCACATTGCAAACTTAAAATAAGACCATAATGTGAATGTTACTCATGCATGATGTGTTGCATTGTCTAATTTTCTTACTGAGCTAAGTTATGAGCTCACCCTTGTGTACACACTATTTTTAGATGTTGATGCAGGTTACCCTGTGGAGGATTACATGGACGCTCTAGTATATGGAGGTGCTGCTACCTTGGAAGTGCAAGCAGGGGAGGACGAGCGTGACGCTTCATGCGAGTGCCCTTTCTGCATGTACCTCTAGGATTTTGGATTTGTTTATTTTATTTATTTTCAGTTGGATTTACAAATGATGTAAGGATAATTATTTACGTTCTAGTATTTTGAATAATTAGATATTTTATTTAAATTATCAATAGAGAACTCAGTTCATTTAATTTAAGACTTTCGTTGTATTTTATTATATTCTGATTATGGTTATGTGCAATGGTTTGTATGAGTGGACACGGTCTTATTGAGATCCTGATATGAACCATTGGTTCAGTGACGGTTCACTCACACTTCTGGTTCAGCCGGAATTGGGGTGTAACACTGTATGTTTGAATGGATTCGGAAAAGGGAGAGATTTTTCTCCCAAATTTTTCGTATGAACCTGTTTATGATTCGGACCTTAAAGAATTTTTCAAACCGATAAAAAGGAAAATAAATCACATAGGGTTGTAGGTCTCGAAGAGACGAAGCCTCCGACATAAGGTAGGTTGCCAGAAAGTGCCGAATGCATCCTCACGCATCTCTTGAAAAGCGCGTGAGATCCATAAGCCAACGGTTATTTAAAAAAAAAGAAAGTAAATTACACCCTGGGTACCCAACGTTTTGAGAAAGTATACCAAAGGTACCTATCGTTTCAAAAATTATTTTTCAGGTACTTCTTTTATAATCCCAATATTACCCATGACATCACCACTGATCTCTCTCTATCCCCCTCTCCTGCCTTCTACTACCTCTTGCACCCGGAGTTCGGCCCCGGCTCCCTCCCCTGCCCTCTGCTACCTCAGAGAAGGGCAGCCATGAAATAGAGACCCTCTTTCCATCTACGGTGAAACCCCTTCGTCATGAAACCCATAGCTTTCGTTCCCTATTCTTCTATGGGACTCTGAGTGTTTTGAACCCTAGATACAGCGATGGTGGCAGCGCTAGCCAGCCTTGCCGCTTTCATACTCTTCCCACGGGGCTCCACTTCTGCTTTATTTTTGATGGTCGAGGATAAATCATGCTGTGTTGGCATCGGCAACCATCTCGTCCAACGAATCCCGCTCCATAAGGCAATCCCTCCCCTCTCCCTCTACATCTAAAAGCTTTGTTTTTTTTGTTAAATCTCAACTTTCACGCATAAAACCTTTGAACGGAGGAAGAGAAAAGGCAGAGAAGATCAAGAAAGAAGTGAAGGATCTAAAATCTTGTAATAGTTTAATGGTGAGTTCAGTATAACAGAGCTATTTTCATCATTCCACAACCGTCATTTGCTAAGCTTTCTTCTCTGTCTCTGTCTTTGTTACATTAGTTTCTGATTCAGTAAATGGATTAGAGAGAGAAATTGTAAATGGAGTATAGGGTGGGTTTTCCAAGCACTTCTTTTTTCAATCCAATAAAAAATTTTGATTTATCTATTCCAACAACCAATGAAGACAAGCATTTCTAGGGTTTTACTACTTGTTTTGTGTTAGATTTATTCCCTCTTTCTCCCATTTTTCAATTCGATTACTCTGAAAGATTATAATTTCTCTCTTCTACTTTCTTTGATTTTCCTGTCCATTTTCTCTTTTGATGGTAGACACCAATCAAGCATGGCACTTGGACATTAATGGCACTTCTATTTCTCTAATATTCCCATTTTAGTTTATCAAAGGGGCTCCTCTACCTAAGTGAGCTTGATATCAGCTTCCCGATTCCACCAACGTACAATATTCCTTGATCCTCATTTCCACCATCCAAACCGTCCTAGAAGAATTTCACGTTTTCAGAATTCGAAACTGCATCTAACCATTTCAGTTTAGGAATGGGAGTGAGTGATACACGACGAGAGAGAGAGAGAGAGAGAGAGAGAGAGAGAGAGAGAGAGAGAGGGTAAAATCGAAAATATAAAAATACAAGATACTCAAACACAACATATGTGAAACGTGAGCTACCCCAAATTTAACATATATGAAACGATAGGTACCTCAAGTTTAATTTCTCAAACGTTAGGTACCTTAGGTGTAATTTACAAAAAAAAAAAAAAAACCAGTTTCTGACGGCGCTAATTCTTGGCCGGATCAACCCAGAGCCGACCTAGAAACCCTAATCTAAGCCGACTCTGGGTCAACCCGGGGGTCTGTGATGGTTTGGGTTGGCACGAGCAGGAACCAACCCAGACCAAAGTGGTCGAGTTGAACCGGCCCAAGACCAGATTACCTGGGCACATGTGTGGGTCAACACATGTAATCCAATAACCCAGTCAATGGCCCGTTGATCTGACCCTGTTAAGGACTTGACAACCCGACCCAATTATCTAGATTTTTGACCTGGGAACCCAACTAGGCGAACTAGTTAAACCGGTGGTTGAACCGTTGGATCAGGCCGTGGTTCAGTTTACTATAGACCGTTTGGTTCGATCTGGACCAAAGTTAATTAAAAAAGATAAAAAATGGGTTTGGCTCGACCAGAACTGAACTTGGATAGACCAAACCGAACCAAGTCGAACCGCCTAGAATTGGTTCAAGTATATTATAGGCATGTGCTGACTTTGATCTACGATTGTGGGCGCTAGGAGCGTCAGATTTTGACCCGATTTTTTGCATTGCGTTTATATTTTCGTGCTCTATAGTCTAGTACATAGTTAGACATATTTTGATGATATAGGGAATGTGTTTTTGACTAAAAGGTGTCCTAAATTAGTCTGATTTATAGTTTTTTTTTCTTGTTTATCAGTTATTTTTGCATCAGATACTTGAAGAAGACTATGTGTGCATGAGCTTTTGTTTATTGACCCACATGGTGCTGCAAAGTAGGGTTTGAGGATATCATTGTGAAATTAGATCGATCCCACCAAAGTGGTACACTTAGTTTCATCATAATGTCTTCAAATTCAAAGTTTTATGTATTTATAAATGCTTGTGTAAAGACACTGTACATCCAAAGGTGACATTGTCAAGTTTTATTCAAATTAGGGTTTGTTGGTGTCATGTGAAGATTGGGTAGAATCCACCAAAATGGTACACTTAGTTCCAACATGGTGTTCTCAATTCCTAAATTTATGTATTTACATATGTAATAAAATGATACATTATTAAATACAATGTTTTCTTAAGTATGAAAAGCAACTAAAGAAGGCAGTGTTAACCCACATTGTTAAAGTTTAAAGGTATGTTCATGCACATGAGTTGAAAATGTTTTGATTTTAGGTGTCTCATTAACCCAAATGTGAGATTTTCGAGAGTCATTATTCTTTCGCAGTTACTACGCAGACATTGAGAAGATCACTGCATGTTTATCTCAAAGGAGAATGTATAGTTAGTTAACTCTTGAAAAAATGATATATACTTGCATAAATATTTTAATATGACTAGTGTAAGTAAATGATGTATGTATGAGTCTTCTGTTGTCTGATATTGTGTTTAGACTCATGCACTGATGTATTCATCTGAGTGTGGCTGTCCCAAAGAGTATTTTGATATCTATTTTTTTCTATTCGGGATAAAGCATAAGTAAATATAATTGCATGTGTTTATATGAGTCCTGTGTAATTCATATATTGTTTGGTGTTTGTGTTTGGATTCATATAATGATGATGATTTATGTCCCCTAAGATGTCTGTCTCAGTGAATATGTCAGGTGGCATGATAGTTTTAATTCCCACTCTATTTGGGACAAAGGATAAGATTTATTATGAAAAAAGATTGGAGACTAGTCTAGGATCGTTTGACCTAGATGTATTTTTTTATAGTAATTTATATTAGTTATGAGATATTCTACTATTGAGGTTATGTGTAGCAAAATTAAGATGAAAAATATTACGAAGGAATTATTTAAGAGAAATCCAATGGATATGAATAATATTTCTAAAGTGACTGCGAGATAGTTTATTGATATAGTTTTGTTGAAAAAGATAATGTGAGGAAGTACTTTATCAGTTATTACTGAAAAACTCAAGCACAAAGAGACCAAAGTAAATGATATATTAGATATCTCATTCATTGCTAGAAAAGTATATTTAGGTCTAGATAGCTTGCATTATAAAAAGAGGAGAGATAAAACCACTGATAAGGTTGTTATTGAGTAACTTCAAGGTGAATTGTTCATAGAAGGGTAGATTGATCAAAGATAAGAGTTTGACCAAATACTGTTAAGTCAGATAGGTATAGCTAGAAAAAGAATAAATATTCTAGAACTCCCTAGGTATTTGGAGTAGGAGGATTTTGAAGACCGTTGGCTTGAATATTGTTTAGTTTTTTTTTTTTTTTACATACAGATGATTTTTCCACTCCTTGAATTTTAATTATTTATTTTATTTTATTTTTATGGTGGGTATTTGACTTAACATTTTATTTTCTTACATTGAAAATGTGATTGATGTTACTTGGAATATCAGATTGAAAGTTTTCTCTTTCAATTAAATAGAAAAATATTATACATGTTATGGTGGTTATGCTATTGTAAAGTGAATGAATATCTATAATGTTGACTATATTTGTTCTGTAATGTGGTGAATAGTTTTTCAAAGTTAGACTATACAGTCTTGGGTTCAATTAGTTGTATCAGTCATAGTTGATCTCTAGAGCAAAGTAGAGACAAGTTAAGATAGTTTTCTTGGAATGATTGAAAATGATTTTGTTAGTGAGAATCTTTAGATTCTCTTAGCCAGTGGGAGTATTTAGATCTGTTTGGTTATTGGGAGATCTAGTAATTGATGACTTATCTGTGATTATTTGTGTTACCTATGGTTTAATGGACATGATTATTGGTGAGCATCATTTCATTGCTTGTATTCATTCTTAATTATTTATAAGATGTCAAAGTTATAAGGCGGTAAGTCAAAATGTGATATTAGTCCAAGCTAGAGGCGGTTGCCTATAAATTGGATAATGTCAAAGTGCGTTGACCTATAAGGATTTTAAGGTAACATGATCGTGGTAATTCGATCATTGGACTCATTTTTCATCTCGAAGCGGTTTATGTCATTAAGTAGACCCTTGTATGTGATTGACAGAAGGTAGTATACCAGATGTGTTGAAGTATTTTTCGCTGTTATTCGATATTAGTAGGCTTGATGATTGAATCAAAGTAGTCGATTTTTGTGTAATTAGATTCTATGGGCATACTGATCAATGATGACTTTATAATTAATGTTGCTCAAGTGGGAGAATGTAAGAATATTAATATAGGCTAAATTAATTTTAAGATTAGTTGGTTCAGTGGGAGTTTGATTACAAGTAGATCAGTTTAAGTATGATTAGAGATAGACCAACCTGGTCCACTGTGGGACTGATCTAGGATTGGGGTGGTATTATATATACCAAAGATTATGATCTCCATAGTCACAGTTGTTATTCCTCTCCTGTTCCCATACGTAGAGAGAAGTAAAAGGATTCTCGGCATGCTGTGGAAGACTCAAACCGAAGCATAGAACGACGAAAATCAATCTTCAACATATAGGTATGTGATTTATATTGTTATTGTGTATTCTAACGTGTGCTAAGATTTGTGTGAAGATCCTTGGGTTAACAGAAACCCTAATGGGATAAATTCTCTAATGGGGTTTGATTGAAAAACCCTAAAGGAATGCTAAAAGTCTAACAAAATCAACTGAACAATCTTCATTCAACACATACATAATCTAAAGATAACATAAATACTAAAATAAAACATATATAAAGAAAAAACTAATTAGAGCCACAAAAGTCTGTTAATGAAAATACCTCAAAGAAAGAGAAGCGTATCAATGGAAAGAACAAAGCCAAGAAGGGTAGAACAGTACTGGAATGGTAAATCGGTAAGATTCCTCCCCCAGTCGATCCAACCAATTGCTTTCACTTTACAGACCCAAATTCGTTATTGCAGAATTGAAAAGAAAGAGAGGATATATTACATATATGGTATGCATCCAGCAATTTGGAATTTTGAATTAAAAACAAAAAGTAACTTGGAATCAATCGAAGTTATATGGGAGAGACAGATGTCTCTCTGTCTCTTGGGTCACCTTCAAGCTTCTTCAAGAAAGAAACAAGTTTCAAACAGATTGGACGAGATTATATCCAAGTCCTGGTCTGCTGCTCCTGAGACTGGTTAGCCTCGTTCATTTTGTGGAAGAAGTTTTTTTGGGTAAGTATTTTGTGGAAGAAGTTGCTTTGTCTGGGGGAGATCTTTAACTTTCTGGAATTCCCATTGTGTTGGTCTTACCTAAGGGTGCAATATTTGCCTCGAAACCATTTATCAAAATCAAATTGAATCGTTTACATCGAAACCGAGAGATCGTTTAATAATCGATTCGAATTTGGTTTGAAATATAACACCGTTTATATTGGTTTTGAAACCGTTTAAATTTAAAACCGTTTAAATCATTTAAACCGACGGGTTATACCAGCTAGACATCGATTAACCCAAATAGAATGTGAACTGTTTAGTTCTCTAAAAGCTAAACTAGTAAACCCTAATATCATTAGTCATTCCCTATTAATAATTTAATATTTTATTCCCCCAACACCCAACCCCAACCTCAATGGCCTAATCCCAATTAATATATTATTTCCTAAAGACCCAACACCAATGGCTAACCCCAATTAATATGTTATTTTTCAAGACTTAACCTCAATTCTCAAAAGCCTAAACTATTAAATCAAAAGGGAAAACATAAAATAGACATTAGTGATTAGGCATAGCAAATCTCAGTCTCTCGAATCTCGACTCTCTCATTCCCGTTTGAACTTTTTCATTTTTTTCATGCAAAATCAATTAATAATCGATGTGTTAAACCATTTATAAATAGCAAGCAAAATCGATTAATGAGAAACAGTTTAAAAATTGATAAATCAAAATCGATTACTAATCGGTTCTGGTTTCAATTTTGAGACCATTTAGTTAATCGATTTGATTTTTGATTTTACCCTTTTATATACCGCACCGCACCGGACCAGACCGTTAAACCAATTATAAACCGTTTAACACCCTTAGTTTCACCTGCATGTACTTTTATTCTTCATGGGATTCTATCACCGTTCATATTCAGTGGATTCTGCACTCTAAAGATGGGTACCACATTATAATGATGGTGATAGAATTTCATAGAGAATACATGTATATGCCCTTGATCCAAACTCTATTTTTGATGCTTTTCTTTCTCACTATCCACAGCTGATTACCTCCATTCATGACACATTGAAAAATCTATTAGGTCTCCACCATTTGATTGGAATCTATATTTTTGTAATTGTAATCCAATGGGTGCAGGCAAAAATGGCTGGAGGAATAAAGATTTATCCAAGGGAAGAATAAAAAATGGATACAAAAAGGCAGAGCTAGCTTCAAATAAAGACAGTAAACTTATGCCAGCATGAAAAAGGCCAGATTTTTTATTCTTACTACATGCATGATGTGATACCAAAACAGAGACAGTTTAGATTTTAATGAACCTTAAACTGAACCCCCATATCCAAACCCTGGCCTTGTAGGCTGCAAAATGAGCATTATATGAAACCACTATTTAGGATCATGGTATTGGACAGGGTATCCGTCACGCAGGAAATTGATATAGGATTGAAAATGGATCAACCGTATCAATCTGATATGCTGAGTAAGCATTCATTTTTGCCAGTAAACCTGGAAACCAAAATCAAATATCCGAGCCGTATGTAAATTAAGGTGTTAAACGGTACGTGGATTTGTTTTAACAGTTCAATTCCGTTTTGGTTCAGTTTAAATTGGCAAAACTGAAGCCAAATAATTTAGAGTCTGGATCACCTGCATATACATTCTTCTGAGTACACAATTTAGATGACTTGTGTCCTATGGAGTTAAGGTCGCTAACTTCTGTTAGCTAAATAAATTTTATTTTTAATTCTTTTTATTTAGGTAATTGATTTGGTGAAATGACAATCATGATTTTTAAGGTAAATCTATTAGAAATAAAACTTTTAGCAATTTTTAAGGTAAGTAAATCTATTAGAAATAAAACTCTAATGAACTCACGATTTGATAAAACTCTTAATGATTTCTTAATTTGTTTTTTTTTTTCATTTCTATTTTCTTTTATCCATTATTTCCTATTTTAATGGTGAGCAAACTAAATTATTTATTTTTTATTTAAAAAAATAAAATCTTCCTTAATCAAAAATCATATTTGCATGTTGAAGAAACTTCTTGATTATCTAATATTGTGAAATCATTGGGGAATGAAATAGCATCAATCCAAGGTTATGAAGAAGATGATGTTTCTTCTTTTCGTCATGATTTTTCCAATAGGTTCGCAACTTCTTCCTAGGTTTTAGTATAAGAAAATGAAAGCAGAATAAGGAAAGAAAGTTGAGGAAGAAGACTTGTAGTTGACATGGAAGATGTTTCTGCTTATTCTTAGATTTCACGATTTTGAAAGCTCTAAATCTCCTTTTGATTTAGTGTTTGTACATGCAGTTGATCCGGCCAACAAGTGGAAATTATGATAATATATTTTTTCAGGTTTGAATCGATTAAAAAAAAAAAAAACTCAAAAAATCATGAGAGATTTTATCTATCAATCCAAATATGATTTTAATTAAGAAAGATTTTATTTTTCAAGAAAAAATAACCAATCTACCATTTCAGTTAACTTACCTTATTAATAGAGAGTAATGTGAGATGAAAAAATTAAATTAAAATAAAGTTATATGAATTAACGGAAGTTAGCACCCGTTAACTCATGGGACGCATGTCATCTAAACAATGTAGTAGAAGAGTTGTTACTCTTCTAACACATGTAGCTGATCTGGACTCAATAATTTATTGGGAAAATATCAGTCACACCCCATGTAGTATGTCTTAATCTCACCCACCCGTCTTTTTTCTCCATAATATCACTAACACCCCTTGAAGATTATTTAGAATCACAGAATAGTTAAAAAGACTATTTTATCCCAAAATTAATCACTTTGTTTTTTACGTTTTTCTTTTTATTTTCACATTTACCTTTTAGAGGGAAAATTAGAGAGAAAATAGGGAGAGAAGGAGAGCCGGAGGTGGTCTGACTGAACCATATTTTCAAAATTAGGGGGTGTTAGTGATATTATCGTGAAAAAATGCGAGTGAGTGAGATTAAGCTATATTACAGGAGGTGTGGCTAATATTTTCCCTAATTTATTAAACGGTTTCAAAACGCTAATAATTGGTTTTAATTTTTCTATTTTTATACAGTTTTGTGAAAGGTAGAGGAAGAGAGAGAATTAGGAACAAAGGAGAGGGGAGAGAGAGAGAGAGGGGGGGGGGGAAGATAAAGCAATAAAATATTTTTAATTTATTTTTATTGTCGGGAGTGAAGGTAGGTTTATGATCTAGAGGTAGTAAGTTATGTAAAAAACATTAAAATAATTTTAATTTATTTATATGAATAAACCTTCTAGATCAAGAGATTAAAATAATGTTTTAATCAGTTTTAACAGTAGGGATTTAAATTTATTTATACAAATTGACTTTCAATACAAGGGGATTAAAGTAAGGTCTTAATATGGTTCCAAACTCAATTTTTATATGATTTCTT
Organism: Protea cynaroides; assembly: GCA_028583415.1. Taxonomy (NCBI): domain Eukaryota; kingdom Viridiplantae; phylum Streptophyta; class Magnoliopsida; order Proteales; family Proteaceae; genus Protea; species Protea cynaroides. The sequence continues at coordinate 49,933,480 of CM053269.1, read as the reverse complement.
TCTTAAAATCAGAATCGAATCATTTAATGATTGTTTTTTTATGATTTCGATTTAAACAATTTGGTTTGATTTCAATAAACAATTTCGGTTGATTTTTAACACCTTTAATGAGTATTCTTTATCTCACAACCGATATAGTGCTATCCACAAAATCATTCCTTTTTAATTCCTTTTTGATAGAAAATAAGTTTGAAATTAGTGTAACTGATTAATGTAGCGTTCAGTATTCATGTGGGTGTGCAAGATTTAAAATGACTTAACGGTGCAATCCAGTAGTTTTATACAATCTTCTAATAATGGTCAATGCTTGAGCTCATGCCCTTTTTTTTTTGTTTTGTTTTGTTTTTTTCTTTTTTTTTGGGTGTTGGTGAGCTAATTGATTGATGGAGACAGGTCATTGGGTATACAATCCGTAGGAGGCTACTGGGGGGCAAGCTGCACGTTGCCAAATGTTGCTTCGATCGTGAGGTCTAAACTGGACGATTGACTTTTAATCCGACGATGAGAGTGGGACTAAACTGAACCGTTGGGTTCTGTCGGGATGAGAGTTGACTTGTGTTAAACAAAAGTGAGAACTGCTTGAGTATATGCAGTTGGTCAGCAAGGAATATACACAAGCAGTGTTTGCGGGTGGATGGAGGGAGGGAGGACATGGTTGGTCTTAATAACTACAGCTACGAAGCAGTCTTTAGGTAATACTTGGATGGATCCATGCCACATTGACTAACCTGTAGGGTGGCCCACTAAGAATACGGCATTTGGAATGGCGGGGGAGAAAGCGAAGGCAAATTTCAACAACCCCAGGCGTGCTGCAACAACGCACCACGTCGGTCTTAACCCAACCCAGATAGCCTCAGCCCTGATCGGTTGAAAGAAGGAGCCAGAGAGGGAGTGGGGTGTTAAAGTGGTATAAAAAGGGTTGGAGTGGGGGCTTGAAGTTTGTGTGGATCATCGAGTTTCACATTCATGAGTTGTATTGAATGCTGTTTTTGAGTTGCTGATTTCCTTCCGCAGGGCGCGGGGCGTGGAAGTGTCTGTGGAAAGATAAGATGGGTGCCATCAGCTTGGAGGAGATTAAGAAAGAGAATGTTGATCTGGAAAAAGTTCCCATTGAGGAAGTGTTCGAATCATTGAAATGTTCGAGGGAAGGTCTGACATCGGAAGAAGGAGCCAACCGAATTCAATTGTTCGGGCCCAACAAACTAGAAGAGAAAAATGAGAGCAAGATCCTCAAGTTTCTAGGGTTCATGTGGAACCCTCTATCCTGGGTCATGGAAGCTGCTGCCATAATGGCTATTGCTTTAGCCAACGGAGGTGGAGCACCCCCAGATTGGCAGGACTTTGTAGGTATTATTGTTCTTCTCGTCATCAATTCCACAATCAGTTTTATCGAAGAAAACAACGCCGGTAACGCTGCAGCAGCTTTGATGGCTAACCTTGCTCCCAAAACTAAATTGCTCAGAGATGGTCAATGGAGTGAGCAAGAAGCTGCCCTTCTTGTTCCTGGAGATATTATCAGCGTCAAATTGGGAGATATCATCCCCGCCGATGCTCGTCTACTAGAAGGTGATCCGTTAAAGGTTGATCAATCTGCTTTAACTGGAGAATCCCTCCCTGCCACAAAGAACCCATACGATGAAGTTTTCTCTGGTTCTACTTGCAAACAGGGAGAAATTGAAGCTGTTGTAATTGCCACTGGTGTCCATACCTTCTTCGGAAAGGCAGCCCATCTTGTTGACAGCACCAACCAAGTCGGTCATTTCCAGAAGGTCTTGACTGCCATTGGTAACTTCTGTATCGTCTCCATCGCCATCGGTATCGTCATCGAGATCATTGTCATGTACCCAATTCAGCGCAGGCCATATAGGAATGGAATCAACAATCTTCTCGTTCTACTCATTGGTGGTATCCCCATTGCTATGCCCACTGTTTTGTCTGTCACCATGGCTATTGGCTCTCACAAACTGTCTCAACAGGGTGCCATCACCAAGAGAATGACTGCCATTGAAGAGATGGCTGGTATGGATGTGCTATGCAGTGACAAAACCGGTACCCTTACCTTGAACAAATTGACTGTTGACAAAACTCTAATTGAGGTATTCGCAAAGGGTGTGGAAAAGGATCACGTCATTTTGTTCGCAGCTAGAGCATCCAGGACCGAAAATCAAGATGCAATTGATGCTGCCATTGTTAATACCCTTGCAGACCCAAAGGAGGCTCGAGCTGGCATTACAGAGGTTCATTTCTTCCCATTCAACCCTGTAGACAAGAGGACCGCTTTGACATACACCGACTCCGACGGCAAATGGCATCGGGTCAGCAAAGGTGCCCCGGAGCAGATATTGGCCCTTTGCAATGCCAAGGAGGATTTGAAGAGGAAGGTTCATTCTGTGATTGATAAATTCGCTGAGCGTGGGCTTCGATCCTTGGCTGTTTCAAGACAACAAGTGCCAGAGAAAAGCAAGGATAGTTTGGGGGACCCATGGCAGTTTGTTGGTTTGTTGGCCCTCTTTGATCCTCCCAGGCATGACAGTGCAGAAACTATCCGTAGGGCTCTTCACCTTGGTGTGAATGTCAAGATGATCACTGGTGATCAACTTGCCATCGGAAAGGAAACTGGGCGGAGGCTTGGAATGGGATCTAATATGTATCCTTCCTCTTCATTGCTTGGTGACCACAAGGATGAAAATATTGGCTCCATTCCCGTAGATGAGTTGATTGAGAAGGCTGATGGTTTCGCAGGAGTATTTCCAGAGCACAAATACGAAATCGTGAAGAGATTGCAGGACATGAAGCACATTGTTGGTATGACTGGAGACGGTGTTAACGATGCCCCTGCTTTGAAGAGGGCAGATATTGGTATTGCCGTTGCTGATGCTACCGATGCTGCTAGAAGTGCTTCTGATATTGTCCTCACTGAACCTGGGCTCAGTGTCATCATCAGTGCTGTGCTGACCAGCAGAACAATATTCCAAAGGATGAAGAACTACACAATTTATGCAGTTTCAATCACAATTCGTATTGTGCTTGGTTTCTTGCTTATTGCTTTGATCTGGAAGTTCGATTTCTCTCCCTTCATGGTTTTGATCATTGCCATTCTAAATGACGGTACAATCATGACAATCTCAAAGGATCGAGTGACCCCATCTCCACTGCCAGACAGTTGGAAGTTGAAGGAAATCTTTGCAACTGGAGTAGTGCTTGGAACTTACATGGCATTGGCCACAGTCCTATTTTTCTGGTTGATGTACAAAACTACTTTCTTTGAGACCAGATTCCATGTTAGGCACATAAGTAATAACACTAACGAAATGATGTCGGCCTTGTACCTACAAGTGAGTATTATCAGCCAGGCCCTCATCTTTGTCACCAGGTCTCGTAGCTGGTCCTTCCTTGAACGCCCTGGAGTGCTCCTAGTGAGTGCTTTTTTCCTTGCTCAGTTGGTGGCAACTCTGATAGCTGTTTACGCGAACTGGGGTTTTGCTTATATTCAGGGTTGCGGGTGGGGATGGGCTGGAGTCATCTGGCTTTATAGTATCGTCACTTATGTCCCTCTTGACATCCTCAAGTTCGCAATCCGTTACATCCTTAGTGGAAAGGCCTGGAATAACATGCTTGATAACAAGACTGCCTTCACCACCAAGAAAGATTTTGGCAAAGAGGAGAGAGAAGCACAGTGGGCTACTGCTCAAAGGACACTTCACGGTCTCCAACCTCAAGCAACCACCGATTTTATAGCAGCTGCCAGCTATGCTGAGCTTTCTGCAATCGCGGAGCAAGCCAAGAGACGGGCTGAGGTTGCAAGGCTTCGTGAAAGCAACACACTCAAGGGTCACATTGAGTCAGTGGCGAAGTTGAAGGGACTCGACATTGACACAATTCAACAGAACTATACAGTTTAAAGAACAAAAAGAGAGAAGAAGTCGCCAGGTCTATTGAAATTTGAAAGAGAGAGGAGAAAGAAGGGCGGCCTGAGTCCTACAATAACCTTCCCTAGATATACCAAATTTGTCAATGTCAATTTTCATTTCTGTTTATTTTAATGCTAAGGAAACGGATGCCTTATTTTTAGAGGAAGGGATGTCTTGCTTGCTCCTCATGTTTGAGGCCAGGATAACAAAATAAGCATACTTTTTTCATTTTCCCTGTCATGTCTTTCTTCTTCTCTCTTTGATAGTTAATGTTATGTCCTTGCTCTATCGTAATAACTAAGTCGTGGTTTAAATATGCCGACTCTGGACCACGGATCCGTTGCAACTAATTCGGATCTGGATCAGCTTGGGATTATTCCCAGAACCACTAAAATGGCTTAACATCCCAACAACTGACCCTTGCCAATCTTTTCATAATTTTGTCATCGTTTTTTTTTTTTTTGAATAAATAATGTCATCATCTAATTGTTCTCAAATGGGTCCTTTCAATGGTTTGAAATATTACAATATGATGAAAGAATCAATTAAAAGGGATTTCCTTATTTCAATTAGAAATTTGTTCAGTCCTTTACCAACTGTCTCTAGAATTGGAATTCAAAATTCATTTTATTTGTATTTAATTTGATTAATCATTGTTTTCTATTTGAAAATTTATAACATATTTTTAAGTATTTAAATATTATTTACGGATGGAAACGGAAAAATTTATAATCCCCATCCATACATGCTGCAAGGAATTGGTCTGATCCCTAACAACCCGATCATATGGCGAAAGACATTTTCTCCACACCTTTTGGCGAATGCTATAGAAGAATCTTATTTGGTGTAATATATCAATAATAAAAAAAAAAAAAAAAAAAAAAAACCAATTGTCACGTTTGGTGTAGAGGTTGAGTATTCGACTCTCCCACCCTGTCTATTGACGCTTTCTCCATCTTCTCTTCTTCCACTTTCCTCTAATCCCTTTATTGGCCAATAGTGTGTTGGGCCCATCTTGAAATATATATATAAAAAAATAATAATAATAAGGGAAAAAAAAGTTGACCATCCCACTCAAACCCACCATGTTATTAAATATTAAAGTAAATTGCACAAATCTCTCCTCTAAGAAATCGTAAATACAATCAATTCCCCTTTGTTTCTAGAAATTATACAGAATTCCTATAAACCGACGGTGTTAAGAAAAATATGATTTTGACCAATTTATTCTTTCACATCTCCATACGTGAGCTTCTCATTTAAGCATTTCTCCTTCCCCACAACATTGCCATCTTCACGTTTCTGCGAAACGAAGGTCAATCCTGGCAATCATCGAAAGAGTTCCACCATGTTCTTTCAAATCTTGGTAATCTAGGCTCTATGAATTCTCAACTGAAAAACACGATAACGTAAACAATCTTACACAGCCTACTTCCATCTCCCTCCCCCAATCGGAAAAGAAAATTCAGAACTTAACTACAAGACTAGAATTGAATACTACTTTCAAAATTCTGTTATGCGAACTAGACGTGCCACTTCTTGGCCTCTTTATGTGAGAGTTGCTTCTTTTTTCTTGTTCCAAGGAATGTTAATATGGTAATTCATTCCCAAGTTCAGTTGGCAAAACACCTCAAAATGAAGAGGCAATGAGTTCAATTCTCTTGGGGTTCTACCTACCCTAAAAAGAAAGAAAAAAAAAAAGAAAAAAAAAAGGTACCTCCATAATAGTTTCGAAACATCACCTACCACCTACATCTTTCAAAAAATATCAACTACCACCCAAACGTTTACTATCGTTAATCAAATAGATCCACTCCATTAAACGAATCTCATTAGTTGCTGATGTCATCCAAAAATTAATTTGAATTGGACAATAATACCCTAAAAGAAATGTTGAAAGACAATTTTACCCTCCTTCATTAGGTAGAAAAAAATCCTTAAATCTCATTTCTTCTTCTTCTCCAGATCTACCCTGGATGAAATCCTCAATGCCTGATCGTCAGTAGCATAACCAGGTAGGAAAAAAAAAGTCTAATGTGGACTGTGGATGGATGAAAATGCACCAGATAGATACCATCGTATCCTTTCCTTCTACTGCATCAGAAAGGGAATCAAGATCTGAGCATCCCACGGCTGAAATCCTCCTGGTTGCGTGCTTATTGGAACTATGCTATATAGCTCCACCAAACAAATCTGAAACAGCTCTCATAACTTCACTGTCACAAACTCTGTAGGAAGGAACAAATCTCTCCGAAGCGGGAAACAACAGAAGAAGAAAACAATGGTGTCTTTGGTATCTAGGGTTTCGTGTTGAGTAGTTACTGTCATGCTTCTACTTGCCGTTGCTTTCTATGTAGGCTGTCCTCTATACTGGAAGCTCTCTGCAACAATTCACAAGATCCGAGAGAAGAGACAGACTGTGAAACAAGGTTTAGAGTGTGTGTATGTTTCAGAAATTTTTAAGTTCTTCGTCTCTAACCTACAGTACCTAGAGGAGGAAATTGGATTTGCAGAAAAACAGGAACAGGGGAAGAAAAGGGAAGAAACACAAGAGAGGGTTAGGGTTTGGGTTTCGATTTTTTTTTTATTTGTTCATCTCATGATCCTCTGCAGCTCTTTTCCCTTTTTCTCTCTCCTCTCGCTCTCCGATCTTCTACCTGATGTATGTGGAATTATGTGTGTATGTTTCAGAAATTTTTATGTTCTTTGTCTCTAACCTACAGTACTGGGAGGAGGAAATCAGATTTGCAGAAAAACGGGAACAAGGGAAGAAAAGGGAAGAAACACAAGAGAGGGTTAGGGTTTCAGATTTTTTTTTTCTTTTTCTAATATGTTCATCTCATGATCCTCTTTGAAGAGCTTTGAACTCCCCCAATCACTCTAGTTTCTTTGGTAGGATATCCGGAGCTTTATCTAGCAATGGTAATGGATATTTTTCTCGTAAATCTCCACCAAATTGGTAATGGACATTTACGAGATGGTTGAATTAGATAGAATTATTTAACAAAATAAACCTGCAATTGCCATGGTTTCATGATTTTCGATGGCGACGAATATCCAACGTTAAAGGGGTATATTAGTCATTTTATTAGTTTTTAAAAAATTTCAATTAAAAACAAAAAGGGTAAAGATGTCTAATAGTGATTTTAGTCTCCTCCATCAGTTACTTGGGTGTAATTGATGTTTTTTGAAAAGTGTGGGTGGTAGGTGATGTTTTGAAACTATTATGGGGGGTAGCAAAAAATCATTCCCCGACAATGAAGGCTGTGTCATTAACGGGGATGATTAATTGGCCTATCTCCATTCTTTGGCTTCACCACCTTTGTTTTTTTTACGAATCCCATTTTCATTGAGATAAAAAAAAAAGTTCTTTTTAAACTATAGAAAATCTCCCACTTTGGGAGTTTTAGCACAATTCCTGGAAGCCATTGCCACTCTCCTACTTGGGATAATTTCTGCCGTCGCACCGAACTGGATAGTCTTTAGTTCGATCGAATCTCCTGCACAATGATATGAAAAACACTATGTAATGGTCAGGTTGGATAACCCTCAGACCATTCCGAAGCCTAAGTTAGTCTGGTGTACAAGCAGTATGGAACAGACACAAGTGCAGCTACTCCTTTGTCCAAAAGGATTCAGGCAGAAATCTCAGCAAGAGCTTTGAGTGTAAAATTTTGTGTGTGTTTACCTTTGTTTGCATTGAACATATGGGTTGGTGGTGGTCCGAATTGAAAAGTTTAACATCTTGCTTAATAAGGCAAGATATTATCGCAGGTGGCGTGGATCATGCTCCATGCCATGAGGATCGTACAGATCTTAACATGTGAGAATATGAACAAGATCTCCAAGTTGTATCTCCCTAGGGGTAGATTCCGTAGATTGCTCCTGGATATAAAGTCGGCAGAGACTTTCCTTAACAGGAGAAATACTCAGAATAAGGCCTCCAGCTGTATACATCAAGCTCCAAGAATTAATCTTATTGCTGGCGAAGCTCCGAGCTCTGAGGTGGGCCTCAACAAAGGTGAGGCTCCGAGGTCTGAGGCTTGACCTCGACAGTGTCGAGGTACTTGCTTCCCTTCCAAGGTTGGCCTCGGAGACCTTGAAAATGGAGGACTCCACATCACTTACAGATCATTTATTCTGTGAACTTAAGTACACGTGGTGTGCTACTATAGGGGGATATAATCCCCATAACAATTTTCATAAGTCATTTAACCCTGTATGTGTGAGGACAAAGTACATCTCATCCCCATTTCCGATGGACGGAAAAAAAATAATGATTTGGAGTCGCCACCTAGATTAAGGTCTAGGATATATAAAAATGTAGTCTCGTCATAAGAAAAGACTTTTATTGACTCATTGGATCCAATGTATTGGCTTTGGTCTATCAGAGAACGGGTAAGCATTTAAGGTACAATTTGGGAAGGTGTTAGCCATCTAAAACAGCCCGATCCAAAAATCGACCTCCTATGTGATTCTACTTTCCCTAGACTCTATGGTTCTGACTATTCATGGTCAATGGATGATGACTAGGGCTCATGGGGGATCTTATGCCAAGTCGCTAAGTTCTTTTAACCTAAGTTCAGCCAAACATGTTCTCAAAGTAAATAAACAAACAAAATAATGTGCAATGCACCAAACCAAAGATGGTTCGGTGATGGACTGAATCTGAGACGTCCAAGACATCTCAAATTGCCTACGTATTCTAATCCTGAAAATCAAGTCCATAACGTAGGAATGTGATTAAGGTTTATGGATGTGATTTATGATTAAGTTTCATCAGATTCAATTGTTCAAGTTGATGTTTATGCTTGATGATGATTGAGATTGAACCTATATATAGCCTAATGTGGATTGAAAGTGAATATAAATATGGATATGGATGACCTAAGGATTCTAAGATGTGGTACCGTACTTAGAGAGGTCCTCCAAGTTACCTACGTATTTCAGAGGTCCTGAAAATTAGGTACAACGTAGTTCATTGTGATATTTTGATACTCTCGAGGAGCAAGGATGTGTCTACTCTCAGAGGGCAGTCTATCTCTCCCTCTACTCTCGGGGAGCAATCTGTCTCTTTCTCTACTCTCAGGTAGCAATCTGTCTCTTTCTCTACACTCAGGGAGCAATCTGTTTCTTTCTCTACTCTCAGGGAGCAATCTGTCTCTTTCTTTACTCTCAGGGAGCAATCTGTTTCTTTTTCTTTACTCTCGGGGAGCAATCTATCTCTCTCTACTCTTAGGGAGCAATCTGTCTCTTTCTCTACTCTCGGGGAGAAATATATCTTTCTCTACTCTCAAGGAGCAAAGTGTCTTTCTCTACTCTCGGGGAGCAATCTGTCTCTTTCTCTACTCTCAGGGAGCACTCTATCTCTTTCTTTACTCTCAGGGAGCAAGGGTATATGAGTCCGTGTTTGGGAATCTTTCCCAACTGCCTACGTATCTTAGGGTGCTGCCCTAAGAATCATGATCCGCATAGCTCTGAATGCGGATTCATTCATTGATGTGTATGTTCTTTCAAGATCATGGTATGGAACCGTGTTTGGAAATCTCACCAACCTACCTACGTATCTTAGGATGCTGCCTCAAGAATCAGGATCAGCGTAGTTTGAAATGCGGATTCAATCATTCATGTGTATATTCTTTCAAGATCATGGTGTGGAACCGTGTTTGGAATTCTCACCAAACTGTTTACGTATCTTAGGGAGCTGCCCTAAGAATCAGGATCCGCGTAGTTCAGAAAACGGATTCAATTCAATGATGTATTCTTTCATGATCAGGGTGTGGAACCGTGTTTGGAAATCTCACCAAACTGCCTACTTATCTTAGGGTGCTGTCCTAAGAATCAGGATCCGCGTAGTTCAGAAGTACGGATTCAATTCATTCATGTTTTCTTTCATGATCAGAATGGAACCTAAATGCTCTATGGTTCGATTCACATCACACCTATCTAGTTCTCTGTACCCTAGGGGAGATGAGCTGAGAGGTAGGGATCGTCCTAAGCTACCCTTAACCTAAAACCTTAATTTGGCATGTATTGGGCTAGGCTTCATATCTCTTGATTAAAATTTATCATTTTCATTCTTACCCTTCCCGTGAATGTGGGTGCCTACATGCACGTCCCCACACCTAATATGTCTTCTAGGTGTACAGATATGACACTTCGACTAAGATGTTGCCGAAATTAAGTTATTGTCAATAATAAATATCATTCAAGTATAGCAAGTAACAACATATATCATCTCATGTATAACAATAAAGCATGTGAATCAATATATCAACAAGCATGTGAAAGCATTGATGAAGCATCGATTCATCAACAATGTGACCAAGATCATATTTGATCGACTGCTCAAATTTGATGTAATCGATCATTATCAAAGTGATCAAGATCAATGGTTCAGATTCAATTAAGACATTCATGAGGTCAATCGGACCGTTCAAATTCAATTAAATCACTCAAAAAGGATAATCTATCCATTCAAATCAATCATCAAGACAATCCAATGGTTCATTTATATCACTCATGATCAATCTAATGGTTTAGATTCAAATGAGATGCTCATGATCAAGATCTAATAATTCAAATTCGAATAATATGTTCATGATAAAAATCTAATGGTCTCAAATTCTTCTAAGGCATAATATGATGGAAATTTAACGGTTTAAATCATGCCTACAAGTTCAGACTATAAAAACTGGTCAGACTAATTTTCAGATTCAAACTAGTCATGGGAAAATAATCATAAGATATTTTTCAATCATGCAAAAAATTATCTATTAAATTTCATGTCTTCCAGACTCATGTGGCTACCTTTTCTTTCAAGGAAGTGATGTCTAAAAAAATCTTTACAGGACACTTATGCATGGATTTTCATGATTTTTGCTGTAATCAATAGATTCTGTGGACCTTTTCCAAAACATGCATATGGGGCTTCATACATATTTAAATTAAGCTCAAAATACATCTTCTGAAAGAGGACTCAGAGACCTAGATTCTGTCTCAAGAAGTAAAATCATAACAGAGAACCAAAATGTGTAGAATATGCACCATAAGTGCAAGCATGTGCACTGGTCAAGTCTGTTCCAGATTCTGACCAGCTGCACCATAAATTCTATATAAAATCAACCACTCATTGAAAATAGAATTCAGGCATATGGTCATGTAGCTAACTGATAGATCTAACACTTAATTAAAAAATATCATGCAAATAGAAAGATCCTCAAGGCTCAAACATCACATCTCAGTCATGCAATTCAGTTGTTCTAATTGACCCTAAAACAGGCCATGGTGCACTTCAAAAATCATATGAAACCCATAAAAAATCAAAAAAACCCGAATCTAGTGCCAAATTTTTCATGATTTTATATCTATCACTTACTTTTAAGGAAGGATTATCAAATTATGGCCGTAAATTTTTTTTTTTAGAGCTTTTCTGATGAGGGTTTGCACTGTACCCGAGAAGGATAGTAGCATCATTGGGGCTTTTTTATCTCGACTTTCTCAACTCCTAATAAGTTGAAATTTGTATGGAAACTTTATAACATATGTATAAGTATCTCATAAAATTTTGGGCTTGAAATTCATCAAAAATCTATATGAGATGTATGTCCCAAAATCGGATTCCAGATCTGGAATTTTCAGATTTGAAATCCACCTTGTAAAAAAAATATTAAAATACTCAAAAATCATCATATAACATTCAATTTTTCTCAATTGAGTACTTTAAATATATTAATGCATAAAAAATATCAAACATGGGCATTACAGCATCAACATCCACGCAATATAACATCTCTGATCATGATTGATTAAAAATAGGCATATTCAAGCAATTTTCGACATGTTAACATCTTGGAATCATATCAAAACCAAAATTTTGGTTACAACAATGGGTGAGGGGACATGAATTACAGGTATGTACTAAAAAATAACAATAGAGAATGAACTTACCTCTTTGCAGAGAGTTCCCTTTCTCTTAGCTTCTCCTTCTTTCTTTTCTTCTTCCCATTCCCTTCTTCTTCCTCTTCTCTCTCAATTTCGGTTTCTCTCCTCCTTTTTATATTTCTTCCTCTCTTCTTCCTCTCTTCTTCTCTTTGACTCTCTCTCAATTTCCAGCCATTTTAGATTTCCTTCTTTTTTTTTCTTTTTCTTTTCTCTTTTCTTCCTCTTCTTTTTTTTTCTTTTTTCTGTTTCTTTCCTTATTTTCAAACTCTCAGACTCTCTCTTTTCTCTATTTTTTTTTCTTTTTTTATGCTCCACTCACGTTCCCCCCTTCTCTTTCCTTTTTTTTTCTTTTCCTTTTTTTTTTCTTACCTTTTTTTTTTTTTTTTTCTCTTTCCCTTTCTTTTTTTCTTTCCCTTTTTTTTTCTTTCCTTTTATCTTTTTCCTCTTTCCTTTTTTTTCTTCTTCTTTTATTCGGATCTCACTCTCCCGTCCTCTCTCTTTCTTTTTTTTTTATTTTTTCTTTCCTTTTTCCTTTTTTTCTTTTTTTCATTTTTTTCTTCTTTTATTCGGATCTCACTCTCCTGTCCTCTCTTTCCTTTTTTTTATTTTTCCTTTTTGCACTCCTTTAATGTGTGTGTGTGTGTATATATATATATATATATATATATATATATATATATATAAAATATAGATACAATCCTATACATAATATATATGGTATATATAATATATACATAAATTAAATACACATGGATTGAACCATTTCTAATTGGGCTGGTCTGGGCTGGACTGAGTTGGACTAAGTTGGGTTAGACTGAGTTAAACTGATATGGGTTGAGTTGGATTGGGCAAGATTGATTTTTCTCTCTCTATCATTTCATAGACCATTTCCGCTGCCATTCCGCATGGAATTGTTTGACAGCCTCTACCTCAAATTTTCTATGTTCACTTTGTAGAACATAAAAATGAGAATTGAATCACCTTATTTGGACGTAAAATGGTCAACTTATGAATTTCTGAAGTTCAAATAGGCCAATTCATGATAATTTGGCTAGCAACTCTGCATGGGATGTCTCAGAGATCTCTGCCTAAAATCTTTCATGTCCACTTTGTAAAGCACTAAAAATAAAACATATTGGAGTTTGAATCACCTCATTTGGACATCGGATAATAAAATTATGAGGAATTGAAGTTTAAACGGGCATATCGGCTTGCAGCTTTGCATGGGATCCCTCGGAGACCTTTGCTCCAGATTTTCTACGTCTACTTTGTAGAGCACAAAAAAAGAGGGATAATAGCACTGGAATCACTTTATTTGGACGTCAGATGAGCGAGATATGAGAAGATGAAGTTTAAATAATTAAACTTACGATAATTTGTATGCAAGCCCCTGGATATTATTAATCTTCAGAAAATACCCTTATTCTTATTTCCAGACTAAAATCGCCATATCTTCTCCATTTGACATCCAAATTGAGCGATTCTGGTCTCATTTCGAAGGTATTTCCAAGACCAACGCATCCATGCAGGTTGCAACCCATTTTCTTACTGTGGGACCCACCAAAAATCATGTCCAAGTCGTAGCTAAAATTCAAACTTTGCATTGGGATTCACCAACTTGTGATATGATTTCACTTAGGCTTTTGGATACGGGGGATCATCTCAGTTATTCTCAAAATATTATAGAGAACATGCCAGGATTGATCGACTATTATTTTTGAGAGAGTTTCACTCGCCTCCCCTGTACTTTTTAAACTTTCTCTCATCTCTCTCACTTTGCTGTTTACACTCCAGTAAGACTTTGTTCAGCTAGGGATGGTAAAAATGGGGTGCTTACACCTAGATTAGTTGACCAATGTTATACTTGTCCTTAAGTCTGATGACCATTAGCGTACATGTATCGATTTTATCGATTTTAATAAAGCATACCCTAAGGATTCTTACCCTCTGTCTTGAATAGATCAGCTCATAGATGCCACTGCTGGGCATGAGCTACTGTCTTTTTTAGATGCTTACTTCAGGTACAATCAAATAAAGATGGCAAAGGAAGATGAAGAAAGCACAACATTTATCACTAGCAAAGGGACCTATTGTTACACTGTGATGCCCTTTGAGCTCAAGAATGCGGGGGTGACTTATCAGAGTCTAGTTAATAAGGTATTCGAGAAGTAGTTTGGGCGAAACATGAAGGTGTATGTAGAAGATTTCCTAGTCAAGACGGATAAGGCACCGGACCACCTAAAAGATTTGAAGGAGGTGTTTGAAGTGGTTCTTCAGAATTCCATGCGGCTCAACCCTTCAAAGTGTGCATTCGGCGTACAATCCAGGAAATTCCTTGGCTTTATGGTGTCTCAAAGAGGGATCGAGGCCAATCCTACGAAGATCAAGGCTATTCAAAGCATGAAGTCTCCTACAAAGCCTAAGCAAGTACAGATGCTGACGAGTCAGATCGCGGCGTTGGGAAGATTCATGTTAAGGTCCACTGATTAGTGCCTTCTGTAAGACCCGCACTCCATGAACCCGATCTAAACCTTTCATTCATGTTGTAACAGGTCTTCCAATCATCACCGGGCCAGACAGGACGAGCGGATGACAACTAGGTATGAAAATAGACCAGAATTAAGAGTGATATTTTCATACCGATCGATGGTACCGGTCTATGGTACCGGTTGATTGGTATGGTTTGCGCAGCAGACCACTTAGATCCAAAAACGGATCTCTATGGGTCCCACTTTCCAAATTTCGAACCGAAAGATTTTCCTAATGTTAGGAGGCTTGCTAAACTCAACCCTAGCCTATATAAGGACTCCTAAACCTCCTAAAATCCCTTTCATTGATCCTCACAAACCCTAGAGAGGAGAAAGAGATTGAAGAACGAGAAGAAGCTAGGAAGGAGAGGGAAGAGCCGGCATTGCTGTTGGACGAAGAACTCTCTACCGCGAACCAATGGTAAGTGCTTAAACCTTCCTCTACGTTAAGCGTTCTTGATTGGTTAGTCATGATTGGATCAATACCATGCAAAGCGAGGTATTGATCTAAACCATATTTTTGCCGTCAAACCCTAATCTAGTCGGAAAACCCTAGATTCAAGTTCTTGGTTGAAGATCATCGAAACTAGGACTTGAATGGAGTTGGAAACAACTCTAACTCATTGCTTAGACCTAGAATGTATAGGAGAAATCCTAGAATCAATAGGGGTGACCGACGGAAGGCGAGAACCGGATGTATGGTTTTTCGGAGACATATCGGTCGCACCCTATGCGACCGATACCTGCGACCGGTATCTCCCGGAGACTTGTCTGTGGGGACCGGTCGACCATACCGGTCGCACCTTTCCCCAGAGTGCCGCGGCCGGTACCCACGACTGGTCTGCTCTATGAGAAGTGTTTTGACCTTGTTGGTTTTCCGACCAACGTAAATCCTAAGAAAAACTATTTTAACTCAACCCTAACATCGTGTAGGACCTTGTGATAGCGAGTTTGGATTCTGTGACGCGGAGCAAGCTAGCAATCAAGCGTCAGGTAAGGAAATTGAACCCAAATCCTAATAATTAAATAACAGTAAAACATTGTTAATAACTATGATTCTATGGACTCATGTTTGTGCATACTCGCATGTCATCTTTACTTTCAGTTATTATTATTGTTCATGCATACTCGCTATGCTAGGATGTGACTGTTAGGCGTGTGATTGTTTTTGTTGGTGTGTGGAATGGGAAGGGTCTGGGGTCTGGGATCATTCCTCACACTAGCACCTTTTCGTATTGTTCTATCTTAGCATGCTTGGTGCGGGTAGGGTATCAGGGGGAGGAAGTGGCACTGTGGTCTCCGGCCTGGCCACTAGACTCTAGCTTTATCTCTATGGCGTAGAGAGCTGTGCTGGAATATGGCCTACTGTGATGACATTTAGGATTGATTAGTTGCGAGCCCAGTTTGTAAGCCCTCTCCAATAGGGGCTTACGTGTTGGTATGGGTAGGGTATTAGGGGAAGTGTTGGCTGTGTTTGATCCGGACGCTTTAGCTCTATCTCTATCTCTATTCCATGGTGGGTGCATGTAGGACGACAATGGTGTTTAATCCATTGGGCGGCTTTACACACTCGTGTATAGAGGTGCGGTAGCCGGCAATCCTTTCTATAACACATTGTAAACTTAAACTAGACCATAATGTGAATGCTACTCATGCATATGTTTGTTGCATTGTCTGATTGTCTTACTGAGCTAAGTTGTGAGCTCACCCTTGTGTACATACTATTTTTAGATGTTGATGCAGGTTATACTGTGGAGGACTATATGGATGCTCCGGCGTATGGAGGTGTTGCTGCTTTAGAAGTGCAAGCAGGAGAGGACGAGCATGACGCTTCATGGGAGTGCCCTTTCTGCGTGTACCTCTAGGATTTGTTAAGTTTATTTATTTATTTTCAGTTGGGTAAGGATATTTATTTACGTTTTGGTGTGGAGAATAATTAGATATTTTATTTAAATTATCATTAGAGAATTCAGTTCATTTAATTTAAAACTTCCGCTGTATTTTATTATACTCTGATTATGGTTATGTGCAATGGTTTGAATGAGTGGGCACAGTCTTATTGAGATCCTGGTGTGAGCCGTTGGTTCAGTGACTGTTCACTCATACTTCTGGTTCAGCTGGAATTGGGATGTGACACCTTCCCTTCTTCAAGACACTTAAGGGGTCCAAGAATTTTGAATGGACAACATTTCAAAGTCTAAAGAGGTATTTATCTTCGCCTCCCTTGTTGGTGAAGCCAGAGACTGGGGACAACCTGCTACTTTACTTGGCGGTTTCCCCATGTGCTGTCAGTGGAGTATTGATCAAGGAAATAAAGAAGGTGTAACACCTCATCTACTACATAAGTAAAGTGTTGCTCGATTTAGAGACAAGGTATCACTCTATTGAGAAGCTCGCTTAGGCTGTGGTCACTGTAGCTAGAAAGCTTCGTCCTTACTTCCAGTCTTACTCAATCACAATCTTAAATGATCGACTCTTGAGTAAGTTCCTTGCTCGAGCAAATGTGTCTGGTCGAATGGTGAACTGGGCTGTCGAGTTAGGAGAATAAGACTTCAAGTTCCAGCCAAGGACAACTATCAAAGCATAAGCATTAACAAATTTCTTGATAAAGAGCACTTTTCCAGATGGAGAAGAAGAAGGGTTGAATCCAGAAAGGGTGCTCGAGGAGGTTCGAGTCAAGATTTTCATTGGTTCCGAAGAACCCTCATGGGTTATGTACATTGACGGATCATCAAACAAGGAGGAAGTTGGAGCGGAGATCATTCTAATCAGCCCCGAAGGATTCAAGGTGTCACACCCCAATTTCGGTTGAACCAGAAGTGTGAGTGAACCGGCTCTAAACCACGGTTCACACCAGGATCTCAATAGACCGTGTCAACCAATCATTCCAAGCAGTTTAACATAATCAGAGAATAATAAATAGCAGTGAAATTAATAGATAAATGAACTGAGCTCTATATTGTAAATTAAATAATTATCCAAATTATTTCATCATTCACAAACTTAAATAATAAAAATATTACAATGTATTGTTTAAAATAAAATCTCCTCTAAAGGAAAACACAAAAGGAGCACTCGCATGATGCGTCATGCTCGTCCTCTACTGCTTGAGTGTCAATGGCAGCAACTGTACCGTACACTGGGGCAGTCATGAAGTCATCAACTGTGTACCCTGCATCAAAATCTAAAAAGAAGAATATATATATTCGGATGAGCTCACAACTTAGCTCAGTAAGTACAAAACCAATGCAACATATAAAATGCCTGAGATAACATTACAATTTGGGTCAGGTATAACTTGCAAGGTGCTATGGTAAGGTTTGGCGGCCACCGCACCTCCATACACGAGAGTGTGAGCACACCCAACAGTCAAGCAAAAATCCACACTACTGCTGTTGCCCCACATCACTCACTCCGGTATAGAGATAGAGCTAGAGTCTGGCGGTCAGGCAACAATCCATACTACCGCATCCTCCCCCTGATACCCTACACTGTACCAATACCTAAACCCCTATTGGTAAGGGCTTGCAAGTGGGTTCCGTTTGTAACCAGTCCTATATGTCAATACAATATCTATGGCCTTACCCCAGCACGACTCCCTACGACATAGAGATAGAGCTCGAGTCTGGCGGGCAGGGTGAACCACAATCCCACATCCTCCCCCTGATACCCTATTCGCACCAAGTCTGCTAAGGTAGATGGCGATACGAAAAAGGTGTTAGCTGTGGATATATCCAAGGCTCACTCCCCTTCACATTCCACACACTAACTAAAAACATACACATGCCTAACATCCAACATCCTAGCATATGAAATGCATGATTAGATAATAGCAAAAGAAACAACTACATGGCATGTTAATATGCATAAACACCAAGCAATACAATTTACACATAGATTTAATCACAAAAGTTTACTGTTATTTAATTAATTAGAGTTTGGGGTCTTGTCCCTTACCTGTAATGTGATAACAATTTTGTACAGCGTCACAGGATCTACTCACGCTATTTACAAGTCCTACATAGTCATACCTTTAAGTTAGAATTCATTTATTAAGGTTATAATTCATTTATGAAGGTCACAGCTGGTCAGAACCATGTTTGGTCAAGCAAACAAGGCAAGAAAGGCATACCGGTCTCAGTAGAGTGAGATTGGTATGGTGCCACCGATATATACCGATTGCGGTACATACCGGTCTCACTCAGTAGGTACTGAGTGAGACCGGTATGTGCCTGTGGTATATACCCCAGGCCCATACCACAGGACCTTGTGTCCAACCGGTATGTCCCGCGGTTTGGATCTGAGAACCTGATCTCGGATCTCCCTTCCTCGTTGGTCTTCGGCTTGGTTTCTAAGGTTTCTCCTAACCCACTCGAAGGTCCAAGTATTCTAATGGCCTTCTGATTTTGACTAGAACGTCGTATCAAACCAGATCAGATCTAAAAGAAAACTAGGCTTTAAATCAAAGTCCTAGGGTTTTGGATCGCTGCGTCGCTTCACGGCTCCGATCCAAAATCCTGTCATGACTAAGAGGATTGAGCACTTACTAGCGGTGTTCGTCGGTTGGCGGCGTACTCCTATGACGAAAACCCCTTTCTTAAGCGGCCTCCTCCTTCTTTGCTCCTTCTCAGATCTCTTCAGACGGCTAGGGTTTTGAGAAGGATCAAAGTAGTGTCTAAGCCTCTATTAATAGTGGGAGACCGTTCTTAGGAAGGTTTCCCATGGTTGGAAACTTTCCAAATTTTAATTTGGAGTGAGGGACCCGCTGGAGTCCGTCTCCAGCCAAAAATACACATACCAAGTTGTCACACTCCAATTTCAGCTGAACCAGAAGTGTGAGTGAAACGACTCTAAACCACGGTTCACACCAGGATCTCAATAGACCGTATCAACCAATCATTCCCAAGCAATCTAACTTAATCAGAGAATAATACATAGCAGCGGAATAAAAGATAAATGAACTGAGTACTATGTTGTAACTAAAATAAATATTCAAATTATTCCATCATTCACAAAATTTAAATAATAATTATTACATTGTATTAAAAGAAAATAAATCATTACTGAAGGAAAACACAGAATGAGCACTCGCATGATGCATCATGTTCGTCCTCTACTGTCTGTGTATCCAGGGCAGCCACCGTACTGTAAGCTGGGGTAGTCATAAAGTCTTCCACAGTATACCCTGCATCAAGATCTGAAAAAGAAATAGAATATATTCGGGTGAGCTCACAACTTAGCTCAGTAAGTACAAGACCAATGCAACATACAAAATGCATGAGATAACATTACAATTTGGGTCAGGTATAACTTGCAAGGTGCTATGGTAAGGTTTGACGGCCATCGCACCTCCATGCACGAGAGTGTGAGCACACCCAATAGTCAGGCAATAATCCACACTACTGCTGTTGCCCCACATCATTCACTCCGGTATAGAGATAGAGCTAGAGTCTGATGGTCAGGAAACAATCCACACTACTGCATCCTCCCCCTGATACCCTACACTGTACCAATACCTAAATCCCTATTGGCAAAGGCTTGCAAGTGGATTCCGTTTCTAACCAGTCTTAAATATCAATACAATATCTATGGCCCTACCCCAGCATGGCTCCCTACGACATAGAGATAGGACTCGAGTCTGGTGGGTAGGATGAACCACAATCCCATGTCCTCCCCCTGATACCCTATTCGCACTAAGTCCGCTAAGGTAAACGGCGATATTACCCTACCCCAACACAACTCTCTACGACATAGGGATAGGGCTCAAGTCTGGTGGGCAGGATGAACCACAACCCCACGTCCTCCCCCTGATACCCTATTCGCACCGAGTTTGCTAAGGTAGAAGGCGATACGAGAAAAGTGTTAGTTGTGGATATATCCAGGGCTCACTCCCCTTCACATTCCACACACTAACTAAAAACATACACATGCCTAACATCCAACATCCTAGCATATGAAATGCATGATTATATAATAGAAAAAGAAACAACTACATGGCATGTTAATATGCACAAACACCAAGAAATACAATTTACACATAGATTTAATCACAAAAGTTTACTGTTATTTAATTAATTAGAGTTTGGGGTCTTGTCCCTTACCTGTAACGTGATAACAATTTTGTACAGCGTTACAGGATCTACTCACGCTGTCTATAAGTCCTACATAGTCATACCTTTAAGTTAGAATTCATTTATTAAGGTTAGAATTCATTTATGAAGGTTACAGCTGGTCAGAACCATGTTTGGTCAAGCAAACAAGGCTCGGAAGGCATACCTGTCTCAGTATACCGGTCTCAGAAGAGTGAGACCGGTATGGTGCCACCGGTATATACCGGTTGTAGTACATACCGGTCTCACTGACAGTGAGATCGGTATGTGCCTACGGTATATACTGCAGGCCCATACCGTAGGACCTTGTGTCCAACCGATATGTCCCACGGTTTGGATCCGAGAATCCGATCTCGGATCTCCCTTCCTCGTTGGTCTTCGGCTTGGTTTCTAGGGTTTCTCTTAACCCATTCTAAGGTCCAAGTATTCTAATGGCCTTCTGGTTTTGACTAGAACGCCGTATCAAACTAGATCAGATCTAAAAGAAAACTAGGCTTTAAATCAAAGTCCTAGGATTTTGGATCGCTGCGCCGCTTCACGGCTCCGATCTGAAATCCTATCATGACTAAGAGGATTGAGCACTTACCGGCGGTGTTCATCGGTTGGCGGCGTGCTCCTACGATGGAAACCCTTTTCTTGAGAGGCCTCTTCCTTCCTTGCTCCTTCTCAGATCTCTTCAGACGGCTAGGGTTTTGAGAAGGATCAAAGGAGTGTCCAAGCCTCTATTAATAGTGGAGACCATTCTTAGGAAGGTTTCCCACGGTTGGAAACTTTCTAAATTTCAATTCGGAGTGAGGGACCTGCTGGAGTCCGTCTCCAGTCGAAAATACACATACCGGTTGCACATACCGGTCTGACTGACTCAGACTGGTATAGTCAGACCGGTATTGTCACACCCCAATCCTGATCCAACCAGAATGGTGTGAGTGAACCGCCATTGAACCAACGGTTCACACCAGGATCTCGAATAGGCCGTGTCCGCTCATACAAACCATTACACATAACCACAATCAGAATATAAATATACAGAGGAAGATTTAAAATAGAATGAACTGAGTATCTATTGATAGTTTAAATAAATATCCAATTATCCTAATTCAACACATAAAATAATATCCGTACATCAATTTAATCCAACCAAAAATAAATAAAATAAATAAATAAGATCCGATCAAAGGTACACGCAGAAAGGGCACTCGCATGAAGCGTCATGCTCGTCCTCTCCTGCCTGTACGTCCAACGCCGCAACACCACCATACACAGGAGTATTCATATAGTCGTCAACAGTATAACCTGCATCAACATCTAAAACAATGTACGTACAAGGGGTGAGCTCACAACACAGCTCAGTAAGACAATCAGACAGTTTCACAATATTATGCATGAGTAACAATCAATTTTATGCTGTGGTCTGGTTTAAAGTTTGCAATGTGCTATAGAAAGGTTTGGTGGCCCCCGCACCTCTATACACGAGTGTGTGGCACCTCATGGATCACACCCCCATTGGCCCACATGCACCCATCATGGAATAGAGATAGAGCTAAGATTGTCACACCCCAATTCTGGATGAACCAGAAGTGTGAGTGAACCCGCTCTAAGCCATGGTTCACACCAGGATCTCAATAGACCGTGTCAACCAATCATTCCCAAGCCATTTAACATAATCAGAGAAATAATACATAGCAACAGAAATAATACATGAGCCGAGAACTAAATCGTAATTTAAATAAATATCCAAGTTATTCCATCATCCATCAAATTTAAATAATATTTATTACAAGAATTAACAGAAAATAATCCCAAGTCACTATGAGTAGACACAGAACGAGCACTCGCATGACACATCATGCTCGTCCTCTTCTGCTTGGGTATCCATGGCAGCAACCGTACCATAAGCGGGAGCAGTCACGAAGTCGTCAACAGTGTATCCTGCATCCAAATCTGAAAAGAATATAGATATATCTGGTGAGTTCACAACATAGCTCAGTAAGTACAAAACCAATGCAACAGTACAATATGCATGAGATAACATTACAATTTGGGTCAGGTATAACTTGCAAATGTGCTATGGTAAGGTTTGGTGGCCACCGCACCTCCATGCACGAGAGTGTGAGCACACCCAACAGTCAAGCGCTTACCATACTACTGCTGTTGCCCCACATCACTCACTCCGGTATGGAGATATGACTCGAGTCTGGCGAGCAGGAAGAACCACAATCCCACGTCCTCCCCCTGATACCCCATACCGTACCAATACCTAAACCCCTATTGGCAAGGGCTTGCAAGTGGGTTCCGTTTCTAACCAATCCTAGATGTCAATACAGTATCAATAACCTCACCCCAGCACTGCTCCTTATGACCTAGAGATAGGGCTCGAGTCTGGCGGGCAGGAAGAACCACAATCCCACGTCCTCCCCCTAATACCCTAGTCATACCAAGTCTGCTAAGGTAAAGGCTACACGACCCTACCCCAGCACTACTCCCTACGACATAGAGATAGGGCTCGAGTCTGGTGGGCAGGAAGAACCACCATCCCACGTCCTCCCCCTGATACCCTATTTGCACTGAGTTTGCTAGGATAAAGACGATACGAGAAAAGGTGTTAGCTGTGGATATATCCAGGGCACATCCCCTTCACATTCCACACACTAACGAAAAACATATACATGCCTAAACATACAACAATCCTAGCATATAAAATGCATGAAGATATAATAATTAAAAGCACAACTACATGGCATGTGAGATGCACAAACATCAAGCAATGAATATTCACAATAACAGAATTATATCACAAGGTTTACTGTTGTAGTTATTTAGGTTTAGGGTCTTGTTCCTTACCTGACGCGTGATACTGATTCGACTCTGCGTCAGAGAGTTTACTCACAGCGTCTACAGGTCCTACATGATCATAACATTAGGTTAGAATTCATTCCTTAGAGTTTCAGGTGTCGGAACCAGGTCTGGCCAAGCAAACCAGGTTCGAAAACTCATACCGGCTGCACATACCGGTCTCAGTTTAGTGAGGCCAGTATGGTGCAACCGGTATGTATACCGGCTGCACCATACCGGTTGCACATACTACAACCGGTATGTGCAACCGGTATATACCGATTGCACTTACCGGTCTCACTGAGTGAGACCTGTATGTGCCTGCGGTGTATACCACTAGGCCATACCGCTGGACTCATAGTCCATCCGGTATACCCTACGGTTTGGATCTGAGAGTGAGATCTCGGATCTCCCCTCCTTTTCGGCTAACCGTTAGGTTTCTATAGGATTTCCCCTACTTTTCTAAGTATAAACCCTCTATTGGCCTTCGAATCTCGGCTACATTGCCGTATGAACCTGAGTTAGATTTGAAAGAGGGAGAACAGTGAAAGCCATTCTCCTTTTTGGATCTTTGCGCCGCTTCGCGGCTTCGATCCGACCTCTTAATAAAACTTAACAATATAGAGCACTTACCGGCGTTGTCGGTTGGCGGTGTGCTCTTCCTTCCTGGGCGGGGCTACCTCCTTCCTTGCTCCTTCTCAGATCTTCTCCAGATGGTGAGAATGTTTGAGAAGGAGAAATGGACTGTCTCCTTCTCTATTAATAGAGGGAGACTGTCCAAGTAAGATTTCTCCTCGGAATGGAAACTTTCCGAGTTTCCATTCTGAGAGACAGACTCTCTGAAGTCTGTCTAAGGGATACCGGTTGCACATACCGGTTGGAGTCCCTGTCACCGGTATGGTCCAACCGGTATACCATACCGCTGGTACTATACCGGTTGCACCATAGTGCCTGCGGTATGGTGAAGCCGGTATGGCATATGGGCATTTTTATGCTCATACCGGATGCACATACCGGTTGCACTGTACTGCAACCGGTATGGTGAGACCGGTATGAGGTTTTAAGCAATTTTTACAGTTTTTTTCTTACCTGAACTTTGAGTGGTTCGTCACCCGGCTTCGCCCTCTGGTCCGGTTATAGTAGGAACACCTGTCATCACATAAAATAATGGTTTAGACCCGGTTTTAGAACATGGTTCATACAACTCTACCACCCTTAAAAGAAATTTCATCCCCGAAATTTGCCTGTAGATCTCACAAAGATACCCACGTACCTCCCCTGATACTCCACCCATACTAGTACCTAGGCCCCTACTGGCCAGGGCTCGCAAATTGGGCTCGCAACTAACCAATCCTATATGTCATCAATGTATGCTCTATCCTAGCACAGCCGTTTACGGCATAGAGATAGAGCTAAGGCATTCTCACACCTCCCCTGATGCCCTATCCGCAACTAACTCACTAGGATAGAAACAATACGCAGGTAGACCCTATCCCAACATAACTCCCTACGGCATAGAGATAGAGCTAAAGCATCGTGGACAAGCCAGCGTCGACTCGGAGACCACAGTGCCACATAACCATGGCCAGGCCAACATCAATATCGGAGACCACCGTACCACGACCTTCCCCTAATACCCCACCCATACCAAGCATGTTAAGACAGAATACTACAAAAAGGTGCTAATGTGAGGAGCGATCCCAGGCCCATGCCCCACTCCACACACTAACGAAAACAATCACATGCCTAACAATCACATCCTATCAATGCATGAACAGTAATAATAACTGAAAGTAAAGGATGACATGTGAATATGCACAAACAACACATCATATATAATCAGGTGATTAACAACGATTTACTGTTCATTAATTATTAGGTTTAGGTCAGATTCCCTTACCTGACGCTCGTTCGATAACTTGCTCCATGTCGCAAGATCCAAACGATAAGTCACAAAGTCCTACAATATTATTTGGGTTTCATTAAAATATATTGCTTAGGGTTTCATGTCGGTCGGAAACCAACATGGTTACAAAATACCCTCACAGAGCTGACCGGTGGCATGTACCGGTCGCAGCTCTGTGGGGAAGACTGGCGACCGGTATGGTCAGCCGGTCCCCACAGACCAGCCTCCCGAGGGATATCGATGGCAACATACCGGTCGCACTATGTGCAACCGGTATAGTCGACCAGTATGTCTCCGGAAGACCATACATGGGTTTTTCGACTGCCGTCGATCATCCTCTATGGATTTTCAGGGTTTCTCCTATCCATTCTAAGTCTAGGCGTTGAGTTAGAGTTATCCCCAACTCATTCAAGTTTTATTTCGATGAACATCATCTCGAATCCCAAATCTAGGGTTTGACGGTAACTTAGGGTTTATTGGCCAATTTAGGGTTTTAAATCAATACCTACTTGCATGGTATTGATCCACCCACACGACTATTCTAGAGTCACAAAGTAAGAAGAATAATTAAAACACTTACCGGTGACTGGCGTAGAGTGAGCGTCGTTGAACGGTAATGGCGGCGCCTCTTTCTTCTTCCTAACTCCTTCTCCTTTCCAACCTCTTTCTCTTCTCTAGGGTTTGTGAGTGATAATGGAAAGGATTTGGGGAGGTTTAAAGGTGTATTTATAGGCTAAAAATGTAACCCTACTAGGATTAGAAAACTTCTAGGATTTGAAATCAGGAAAGTGGGACCCGCAGAGACCAATTTCTGGATCTCCGTACTTAGCTGCGCAGACCATACCAGTCGACCGGTACCAAGACCGGTACCAAGACTGGTACCATCGACCGATCAACATAAAATGATGACTATTTGATCGTCTTTGGTCCGATTTCATACCTGTTTGTCATCCGCTTGTCCCGTCTGGCTGGGTGATGATCGAAAGACCTGCTACGACACAAAACCAAGGTTTAGACTGGGTTTACGGAGTGCGGGTCTTACAACTCCCCCACCCTTAAAAGAAATTTCGTCCCGAAATTTGCATATAGGTTTCACAACTCCCCCACCCTTAAAAGAAATTTCGGCCTCGAAATTTGAACGTACCTTGATCATCGAAAAGGTTAGGGTACTCCTTCCTCATCGCGCTCTCTTCTTCCCAAGTAATTTCCTCTACATTTTGGCTTCTACAATGCACTTTCACATAATGGATATCCTTGGTTCGAAGTTGCTGAACTTTTCAACTTGAGAGCATCACAGGCACCACTTCGAATGTTAAATCTTCAGTCAAGTCTGGAGGATCAGCGGTCAAGATGTGCGATGGATCTCTGACATACTTCTTCAGTAATGATACATGGAACACGTTATGAACGCTTGACATAGATGGTGGTAGAGCCAATTGATATGCTACATTACCACGTCGGGTCAATATTTCATATGGTCCCACATACCTGGGGCATAGCTTCTATAAGACCCGCACTCTGAAAACCCAGTCTAACCTTGGTTTTGTATCGTGACAGGTCTTCCGATCATCACCGAGCCAGACGGGGCAAGCGGATAACGAACAGGTACAAAATCGGACCGAAGTCGACCAAGTATACCTGATTTTAGGTATACTGGTCGATGGTACCGGATGATGGTACCGGTCGACCGGTATGGCCTGCACAGCTATGTGCGGGAATTTGAAAATTGGTATCTGCGGGTCCCGCTTTCCTGATTTCGAATCCTAGAAGTTTCCTAATCCTAGTAGGGTTACTAAACCCTATTTCTAGCCTATAAATACACCCTTAAACCCCTCAAATCCTTTCCATTGTCTCTCACAAACCCTAGAGAAGAGAAAGAGCTTGGAAAGGAGAAGGAGCTAGGAAGAAGAAGGAGGTGCCGCCATTACCGTTTGACTCTCGCTACACCTGTCAACGGTAAGTGTTTGGATCCATCTTCTTACCCTATGTTAGTTATGTGGGTGGATCAATACCATGCAAAGTAGGTATTGATCTAAAACCCTAGATTGGCCAATAAACCCTAAGTTGCCGTCAAACCCTAGATTCGAGTTTCGAGATGATATTCAGCGAAACGAGACTTGAATGAGTTGGGGATAACTCTAACTCAAAGCCTAGACTTAGGATGGGTAGGAGAAACCCTGAAAATCCATGGAGGATGATCGACGGCAGTCGAAGAACCCATGTATGGTCTTCCGGAGACATACCGGTCGACTATACCGGTTGCACATAGTGCGACCGGTATGTTGCGACCGCTACCTCTCGGGAGGTTATCTGTGGGGGACCGGCTGACCATACCGGTCGCCAGTCTTTCCCACAGAGCTGCGACCGGTACATGCCACCGGTCAGCTCTGTGAGGGTATTTTGTGATCCATGTTGGTTTCCGACCAACATGAAACCTTAAATAATATATTCTAATGAAACCCTAATATTATGTAGGACGCTGTGACTTATCGTTTGGATCTTGCGACGTAGAATAAGTTATTGAACGAGCGTCAGGTAAGGGAATCTGACCTAAACTTAATAATTAATGGACAGTAAATCGTTGTTAATCATTGAATATCTATGATGTGATGTTTGTGCATATTCACATGCCATCCTTTACTTTCAGTTATTATTATTATTGCTCATGCATTCATAGGATGTGATTGTTAGGCATGTGATTGTTTTCGTTGGTGTGTGGAGTGGGGCATGGGCCTGGGATCGCTCTTCACACTGGCACCTTTTGTAGTATTCTATCTTAACATGCTTGGTACGGGTGGGGTATCAGGGGAAGATCGTGGTACATTGGTCTCCGATATTGATGTTGTCCCGGCCATCGTTGTATGGTACTGAGGATTCCGAGTCGACGCTGCCTTGTCCACGATGCTTTAGCTCTATCTCTATGCCGTAGGGAGTTGTGTTGGGATAGGGTCTACCTGCGTATTGTTTCTATCCTAGTGGGTTAGTTGTGGATAGGGTATCAGGGGGAGGTGAGGTTTGGTGGTCTCCGACCCGGCCTGCACGCTCTAGCTCTATCTCTATGCCGTAGACGGCTGTGCTGGGATAGAGCATACATTGTTGACATATAGGATTGGTTAGTTGCGAGCCCAGTTTACGAGCCCTGGCCAGTAGGGGCTTAGGTACTGGTATGGGTAGAGTATCAGGGGAGGTGCGGGTATACCTTAGCTCTATCTCTATTCCATGATGGGTGCATGTGGGTTGGTGGTAGTGTGATTACTGTGCGACCCCACACACTCGTGTATAGAGGTGCGGGGGCCACCAAACCTTTCTATAGCATATTGCAAACTTAAAACCAGACCACAGCATAAAATTGATTGTTACTCATGCATAATCTTGTGAAATTGTCTGATTGTCTTACTGAGCTGTGTTGTGTGCTCACCCTTTGTATATACATTGTTTTTAGATGTTGATGCAGGATACATTGTGGACGATTATGTGAACGCTCCGGCGTATGGAGGTGTAGCTGCTTTGGACGTACAGGCAGGGGAGGACGAGCATGATGCTTCATGCGAGTGCCCTTTCTGCGTGTACCTGTGATGGATTTTATTTAGTTGTTTCAGTTATTTTTGTTTGTTATTAAGGGATGTAAAGATTATTATTCTATGTGTTTGAATTTGAATAATGGGATAATTATTTACATTATCAATAGATACTCAGTTCATTCTATTTAAAGTCTTCCGTTGTATATTATATTCTGATTGTGGTTATGTGTAATTGGTTTGTATGGGTGGACACGGCCTATTCGAGATCCTGGTGTGAACCGTTGGTTCAATGACGGTTCACTCACACCGTTCTGGTCGGATCAGAATTGGGGTGTGACAGCTTCCCCTTCTTACCAAACCGTTTCAGACCTCGCACCGGTGATACCTTCAAGAACACTTTGTCACCCACTGCAAACTCCAGATCTCGACGTCGATTATCCGCATAGTGCTTCTGTCGGACTTGAGCTGTCTTTACTCTTTCTTTGATCTGATCAATCACTCGACAAGTTTCTTCAACAAACTCCGGTCCTACAATTCTTCTTTCTCCCACCTCGTTCCATAACAGAGGTGTACGACACTTCTTCCCATAGAGTGCTTCATATGGGGCCATCTGAATTGTAGCCTGATAGCTGTTGTTGTAAGCGAACTCGATAAGTGATAGCTTCTCATCCCAAGCTCCCTTGAAATCTAATGCACAAGCTCGGAGCATATCTTCTAAAATTTGAATAGTTTGCTCTGACTGCCCGTCTGTCTGAGGGTGGAAAGCTGTACTGAACTTCAACTTTGTTCCCATAGCTTTCTGTAATCCTTCACAGAACTTTGATGTAAAACGGGGATCTCTGTCAGATACTATACTCTCTGGGACGCCATGGAGTCTGACTATATTATCAACATACAACTTGGCCAGCTTCTCCATGGTATACTGAGGTCTGACCGCAATAAATCGAGCTATCTTGGTGAGTCGGTCGACTATAACCCAAACTGCCTCCACTGACCTTGGTGTCAAAGGTAGGTCAGTGACGAAATCCATGGTGATACAATCCCACTTCCAAGCAGGTTCCGGTAATGGCTGTAGTAAACCTACGGGTCTCTGCCTTTCCGCTTTAACTTGTTGAAAATTCAGACACTGGAACACGAAACGAGCTATATCAGCTTTCATACCCCTCAACCAATATAATCTTCTCAAGTCATGGTACATTTTGGTACTTCCTGGATGTACCGAATATGGAGTGTAATGAGCTTCAGTCATAACTCGATCTCTGATATCGCAGTCTTCACTCTCCGGTATACATAACCGTCCACGATACCTGAGTACCTTGTCTGAATCCAAGGTAAAGTCAGGATTGCTCGTACCCTTCTCTAGGTCTGCTTGTACTGTCTTGAGATGTGGATCCGGTAGGATTGCTATTTTGACTTCATCAACTAGATCCGGTGAGATTTTCAATGCGGCGAACATCATAGTGAACTTATGAATCAAGCCTTGCTCAACTGGATCTTCTGCAGTCTCTATAATATGTTCTTCATCAATTTCCATTGAACTTGAGGCTGCGGCACATAATGCAGCATTTGTACTTGGTCCGACCTCAGGTTTCGATGCCCACTTTCTGCTTAAGGCGTCAGCCACAACATTTGCTTTACCCGGATGGTACTGGATGTCGCAGTCATAATCTTTCAATAATTCCAGCCATCTCCTCTGTCTCATATTCAGATCCTTCTGAGTAAAAAGATAAGTTAAGCTCTTGTGATCTGACTTAATCTGAAACTTCTCACCGTACAAGTAGTGTCTCCAAGTCTTGATTGCATGTATAACCGCTGCTAGCTCCAAATCATGCGTAGGATAGTTCTTTTCATGCTCCTTTAACTGTCTTGATGCGTAAGCAATCACCTGTTCTCCTTGCATCAATACACACCCAATACCCAACCCTGAAGCATCCGTATATAAAGTAAATGGTACGCTTGGTTCTGGGATGGTCAAGATAGGTGCAGAGACTAGTCTTGACTTCAAAGTCTGAAAGCACTTCTCACACTCATCTGTCCATATGAATTTCTCTCCCTTCTTAGTCAATCTGGTGAGTGGAACAGCGATCCTGGAGTAATCTTCCACGAATATTCTATAATAACCAGCCAACCCAAGGAAACTCCGAATCTCCGCAATAGATTTTGGTGCTCCCCATCCTACTATAGCAGCTATCTTACTTGGATCAACCTTGATACCGTCTTCAGATACAACATGGCCCAAGAAGGCCACTTCCTTCAACCAAAACTCGCACTTCTTGAACTTAGCATAAAGCTTCTCCTGTCTCAGTCATTGTAGGGCTGCCCTCAAATGTGTTTTATGAGCCTCCATGTCCTTTGAGTAGGCCAATATGTCATCGATAAATACGATGACCGAAGTGTCCAAAATATCATGAAACACTCGGTTCATCAGTTCCATGAACGACGCTGGAGCATTGGTCAACCCGAAAGACATAACTAGAAACTCATAATGCCCATACCTCGTCCTGAAAGCAGTCTTTGGAATATCTCCGGCCTTGATCTTCAATTGGTGATACCCCCATCGAAGATCAATCTTCGAGAAAACCTTTGCACCCTATAACTGGTCAAACAAATCATCGATCCTAGGCAAAGGATACCGATTCTTGATCGTCAACTTGTTCAGTTCACGGTAGTCAATACATAGCCGTACACTCCCATTTTTCTTCTTGACAAATAATACCGGTGCTCCCCAATGTGATATGCTAGGTCGTATGAAGCCCTTATCCAACAATTCTTGTAACTGGGTCTTCAACTCCTTTAACTCGGTAAGGGCCATTCTGTATGGTGCTTTAAACACCGGCGCCGAACCTGGCATAAGGTCTATCACAAATTATGTAGCTCTGTCTGGTGGTAAACCTGGGAGATCTTCTGGAAATACATCTGGAAACTCTCGTACCACCTCTAGATCTTTCATCTTTGGCACCTCAGTATTGGTGTCGACTACAGATACTAGATACCCCACTCCCCCTTTCTCTAAGCATCTCTTAGCTTTTAGGGCGGAGAGAATCAGCTTCCGCTTCCTAGATAGCTTAATCCCAGTGAAACTATACTCCCTTCCCTCTTTGTCAGTAAGCACAAGCTTCCTTTCACCACATAATAGGACGGCTGAATGACGGCCTAGCCAATCCATTCCCAGGATGACATCAAA
Source organism: Protea cynaroides (assembly GCA_028583415.1). Classification (NCBI taxonomy): domain Eukaryota; kingdom Viridiplantae; phylum Streptophyta; class Magnoliopsida; order Proteales; family Proteaceae; genus Protea; species Protea cynaroides. The sequence goes on along the minus strand of CM053269.1, from coordinate 49,901,544 downwards.
GTCTGCCATCTCGAGTAGTACTAGGCTTGCTTCTAAGTCTCGGCCCTCAATACATATAGTACAAGGTCCATAATATTCGGTCAAAGCCACTTCGACTCCTAGTGGAGAGCGAACTATCAAGCTTGGGTTCAATTGCTTGATTGGTAACTCCATTCGCTTCCCAAAGGAAATAGAAACAAAGGAGTGTGTGGCTCCAGAGTCAAATAGTACTCTGGCAGGTATACCAACTACATTTACAATTCCTGGAATTTTTATTATCCCTTAGTTCTGTATGTGCATACACACAATGAAAATAGTAAGCCAAATAGTAAGGGATAAAGTCATACCAGTGACCACATCCGGTGATGCAGTTGCCTCTTCCGTGGTGACCGCATAAACTTTTCCTTGCTGGGGAAGTTGCTTCTTAGGTAGAGTGCAGGTCCTTGCAATATGACCCACTTGCTGGCAGTTGAAACACTTTATATTCGGATTGTATCCGGCATTCTGTGGCACAGGGGGTGCCATGTTGTTCCTCGCGGGTACTGTAGCGGTCTGAGCCCTGTATGGGCGGAAGGGTCTATTGTTACCGCCACCCAAACTCTCACTAGTAGGTCTCTTCACTCCCCTGTTCTGAGCAAAGAAGCTGTCCCTCTGACTGGACTCTATCACCCTCGCAACCTGCACAGCCTCATTGTAGATCTTCTTGTCCAAACCCAATATGTGCTCTCTGATGCTCCCACGTAGTCCCATGGTGAACCTACGTGTCTTGGTCTCTTCTTCTTGCATACTTGCCGGTGCGAAGAAGAATAGCTCTTCGTACCTCTGTTGATAAGCATCCACGGTCGACTGAGATTGCTGTAGGTTGAGGAACTCCTTCTCCATTTGATCTCTGAAACACTTCGGAAAGTATTTATCGAAGAAGGCAGCTTTAAACACTTCCCAATCCACCAGTGTATACTTAGTCTCCAGATATGCCCATGTAGAATTCCACCAAGCATTTGCATCTTCTTTCAGCATGTGAGTGGCAAATAAAACCTTTTCCTCCTCTGTACATGTCATCAGACGGAAATTCTTCTCCATCTCTACAACCCACTGTGCTGGCCACAATGGCTTCCCTGTTCTACCAGTAAATGATGAAGGCTTCAACTATAGGAATCTGTCCACCGCTCTGCTCAGATCATGCTGTCCCTGAGTGTTCATTCCGTACCATTGTGGTGGATACGGATAGGCTCCTGGGTACGCAGAAGGCAACGGAAACTGATGCGGTGGTGGTACATTCTGAGCTTGGCCCATCAGTCTTGGGCTACCCTGGATCGGTTGTGAAGAAATTTTCTCTCCAGACTCAGGCGTATCTCCAGTGGGAATAGAACCCGATGGCCTGAGCATCTTCAGTATCTCGCTCAGGAATTCCTTCTGCTGAGCTTGCATCTGATAGACCAAGTTTGTAACAATGGTCTCAGAATTCCTGTGAGGTGGGCCAGGTAAATTTTTTGGCACTTCTGGAACCTGTTCCTCCTCCACTTCCGGACTTGGCTCTCTAACATGGTCTTGTTCAACCTGTTCCTCCTCTAGGCGCATCCTGGCCTGATGATGCTTTCGACCCCTACGACCATTTCCTCCCACCATCTCAGACTATTTCGTTTGGTTCTGAGAAGAAGACATAACACGTGATAACCACAATGATAGTAGTGTTAGTCTTGAACAATATAAGGGAAAATAGTCGAAAAGTAAAATTTCAATTTACATAATTTTTAAAAATTTTAAAACAATTTTTCTAATTTTTCTGGTGCGTACCGGTCGCAACATACCGGTCGCACCTCTGTATACAGGGTTGCGACCGGTATAGTCGACCGGTCAGAATTAGAATTCTGACCGAGACATAGCGGTCGCATACCTGGGGAGATACCGGTTGACCGGTATAGGCAAAACCGTCGACCGGTATGCCCAAATTGGCTTTAAAAATCGCGAAAAAGTGAGAATTTTCTCACTTTTTCTTTCTTCCTTCTCTCCGGTGGCGATTCTCCTCTGGGTTCCGAGTTGCTACAGTCCGACCGGTGCCTTTAGAAGCCGATTTCTTCCGTTCCAAGCGTAGAACATTGTCTCCAGGTAGGTTTCTTCTCTCCCCATCCATTTTTTATCATTTTCCCATATCGTCTTTATGTAGAAATTTAGGTTTTTCATTGATCGAAATGTTTCAACCGTAGGAACTCTTTTCCTTCGGCTTGGAAAGGGTTTAGGGACCCCCAAGAGCAAAATCCCTCAACCAATTTGGGGTTTCACCGAACGGTTTGATAGAAAATCGAATTTTTCACCTTTTTGACCTAGGTTTTCAACAAAATTCGAAATTTCTTGATTTTTCTCAAATTCTCGAAATTTCTTATTGTAATTGACTGTGATTGGTTTGTTGAAGAGTGTGGGGGTTACGTAAGTCCTCCTCCCCATGTTTTTGGGTGAGTTCGAGGCTTTTTCTTGAATTGCAGTCGTTATGCTGTCAAAATTTTGACAAAATCTAACATTTTCATCTTATTTACTTTTGTTTTGCAGTTTAAAATGGCTCCTCGACGCGCCCTTGGGAAACGCCCTCATGGCTCGAGTTCACGTGCTCCCCAGCCACCAGTTCCCCAACTTGACAAACACTGGTTTCATTCAATAGAGGCACAAGCTCGGTTCCCGTGGTTCGATAACAAAAGCATTGAATCCGGACGTCGGGTTAACTTGGAGCAATTGGACCGGTTCGACGTACGAGTGGCTTTCGACAGGTTTGGTTGGTTGCCCGTCATTTCTTACACCGACACCACCCGTCCTAATCTGGTTAAGCATTTCTTTGCTAACCTGGAGCTGCATAGAGATGTTAACGATCCCAACCAGGGTAGGGATTTGCGCATCACTAGCTACGTCAGGGGTGTACCCATTTCATTTAACACCCACCAGCTGGCCGACCTTCTAGGGGTTCCAAATGATGGAGACCTAGTGTATTGCCCTCCCAAAGCGAAGGGCTATCTGACTGAGGACCTGCGTCGAGAGATAGCACATCAGATACTGAACCCTGGAGCTCCTATGAAGGTGGCTAGCCTGAGACCTGTACCTCGGGTATACAGTCGCATCATTCAGCACAACATCGTGCCCCAGAGCGGCCACTATAGTGAGTTATCCCAGCTCACTCAGTACATCACTTATTGCGTCTGCACCGGGGAGCAGGTTTCTCTCCCTTATCTCATCATTAGGACCATGCATTAGGCGACCCTGGCCGATCAGGCCAGTAAGCTTCCTTACGGTCGTCTCATTACCTCCCTGCTACGTCGTGTGGGCATGAGCATGAGAGGCGAGGTGACCGTTGAGGATACTATGACATCCGACATAGACTGGGACGCCATTCAGAGGATGCAAATGGTTGACCTGCCTATTAGCGATGACGAGTTGGAGGCTTGCCCTCGCCCACTTGGGAGGGTAGCAGCCGCAGCAGCCAATGCGGCCTATGCAGCCGAGCTCGAGCGGGATGATGACGAGGATAGGGCCGAGGGTGTTCCAGTGCCAGCTCCACAGCCTACACCAGCAGCACCACCATCTACCTCTACCGCTGGACCATCTCAGCCTCCCTCCGACACCATGATGGGTATGATGATGGAGATCAGGGACACTCAGCGTGAGATGAGCCGCGACTTGGCGCAGTTGGCTCGCAGTCTCAAGGTCACACAGGATCAGGTGCATTGGCTCAGGGTTGCTTACGAGCGAGACTATGATATAGCAGACCCTATTCCTCCCAGGCCCCCTACCCCATGATTGTCCCTCTTATTTCTCTTTCATCAGACGGTTTATAATACAGGGTAACTGTCCGGTTTGTGGACTGTACCCTGTAGCACTATTTCATTTGCTACACTTTTCTTGTTTAATGGAAAATTTTCATGTTTCACTTATCTAGTGTGTGTGCACATGTTAAGTTTCATATTTAGAATAGTACATTATTCTCTTTCTTAATCAGTCTCAAGTATCAAACAATGCTTAGGGTGTGTTTGTATTAAGATTTTTTTAAATTTCCTAACTCAGTTCATCGACTTAGTTAGGTGCAATATGGTCTGTGGATAGAACCCGAGAGCTCTGATACCAAGTTGTCACACCCCAATCCTGATCTAACCAGAATGGTGTGAGTGAACCGCCATTGAACCAACGGTTTATACCAGGATCTCGAATAGGCCGTGTCTGCTCATACAAACCATTACACATAACCACAATCAGAATATAAATATACTACGGAAGACTTAAAATAGAATGAACTGAGTATCTATTGATAGTTTAAATAAATATCCAATTATCCCAATTCAACACATAAAATAATATCCGTACATCAATTTAATCCAACCGAAAATAAATGAAATAAATAAATAAGATCCGATCAAAGGTACACGCAGAAAGGGCACTCGCATGAAGCGTCATGCTCGTCCTCTCCTGCTTGTACGTCCAACGCCGCAACACCACCATACACAGGAGCATTCATATAGTCGTCAACAGTATAACCTGCATCAACATCTAAAACAATGTACGTACAAGGGGTGAGCTCACAACACAGCTCAGTAAGACAATCAGACAGTTTCACAATATTATGCATGAGTAACAATCAATTTTATGCTGTGGTCTGGTTTAAAGTTTGTAATGTGCTATAGAAAGGTTTGGTGGCCCCCGCACCTCTATACACGAGTGTGTGGCACCTCATGGATCACACCCCCATTGGCCCACATGCACCCATCATGGAATAGAGCTAGAGCTAAGATACCCACGTACCTCCCCTGATACTCCACCCATACCAGTACCTAGGCCCCTACTGGCCAGGGCTTGCAAACTGGGCTCGCAACTAACCAATCTTATATGTCATCAATGTATGCTCTATCCCAGCACAGCCGTCTACGACATAGAGATAGAGCTAAGGCATTCCCACACCTCCCCTGATGCCCTATCCGCAACTAACTCACTAGGATAGAAACAATACGCAGGTAGACCCTATCCCAACATAACTCCCTACGACATAGAGATAGAGCTAAAGCATCGTGGACAAGCCAGCGTCGACTCGGAGACCACAGTGCCACATAACCATGACCAGGCCAACATCAATATCGGAGACCACCGTACCACGACCTTCCCCTGATACCCCACCCGTACCAAGCATGTTAAGACAGAATACTACAAAAAGGTGCTAATGTGAGGAGCGATCCCAGGCCCATGCCCCACTCCACACACTAACGAAAATAATCACATGCCTAACACTCACATCCTATCAATGCATGAACAATAATAATAACTGAAAGTAAAGGATGGCATGTGAATATGCACAAACAACACATCATATATAATCAGGTGGTTAACAACGATTTACTGTCCATTAATTATTAGGTTTAGGTCTGATTCCCTTACCTGACGCTCGTTTGATAACTTGCTCCACGTCGCAAGATCCAAACGATAAGTCACAAAGTCCTACAATATTATTTGGGTTTCATTAGAATATATTGCTTAGGGTTTCATGTCGGTCGGAAACCAACATGGTTACAAAATACCCTCACAGAGCTGACAGGTGGCATGTACCGGTCGCAGATCTGTGGGGAAGACTGGCGACCGGTATGGTCAGCCAGTCCCCACAGACCAGCCTCCCGAGGGATATCGGTGGCAACATACCGGTCGCACTATGTGCAACCGGTATAGTCGATCGGTATGTCTCCGGAAGACCATACATGGGTTTTTCGACTGCCGTCGATCATCTTCCATGGATTTTCAGGGTTTCTCCTATCCATTCTAAGTCTAGGCATTGAGTTAGAGTTATGCCCAACTCATTCAAGTCTTATTTCGATGAACATCATCTCAAAACCCAAATCTAGGGTTTGACGGCAACTTAGGGTTTATTGGCCAATTTGGGGTTTTAGATCAATACCTACTTGCATGGTATTGATCCACCCACACGACTATTCTAGAGTCACAAAGTAAGAAGAATAATTAAAACACTTATCGGTGACTGGCGTAGAGTGAGCGTCGTCGAACGGTAATGGCGGCACCTCTTTCTTCTTCCTAACTCCTTCTCCTTTCCAACCTCTTTCTCTTCTCTAGGGTTTGTGAGAGATAATGGAAAGGATTTGGGGAGGTTTAAAGGTGTATTTATAGGCTAAAAATAGGGTTTAGTAACCCTACTAGGATTAAGAAACTTCTAGGATTTGAAATCAGGAAAGTGAGACCTGTAGAGACTAATTTCTGGATCTCCGCACTTAGCTGCGCAGACCATACCGGTCGACCGGTACCAAGACCGGTACCATCGACCGATCAACATAAAATGATGACTATTTAATCGTCTTTGGTCTGATTTTATACCTGTTTGTCATCCGCTTGTCCCGTTTGGCCCGGTGATGATCGGAAGACCTGCTACGACACAAAACCAAGGTTTAGACCGGGTTTACGGAGTACAGGTCTTACAGGTATACACATACCTGTTGCACATACCGGTCTGACTGACTCAGACCTGTATAGTCAGACCGGTATGTAATTTCTATAGTTTTTCATAGGTTCTCATACCTGAAAATCGAGTGGTTCGTCACCCGGCTTCGCCTTTCGGTCCGGTTATGATTGGAATACCTGTCACCATATAAAATCATGGGTTAGACCCGGTTTTTAGAACACGGTTCTTACACAAGGTATTAACCTCAGTACGTTTTGGTTTCTCCACAACCAACATTGTGGCTGAGTACGTGGCCCTCGTAGTTGGACTTAAGTTGACTTAGAAACTGGCGGTTAAGTGATTACTAGTTCATGGAAATTTTCAAGAAGTGGTATGGCAAGTCATTAGGGTCTATGAAGCACAACAAGAGCATCTAGCCAAATATCTGGCCCTAGTAAAGCAGTTAATTGAGCCCCTGGAGAAGTTTGAGATGATCAGCATATCAAGGCACCAGAACACTGAAACTGATGCCCTTTCTCGCTTGGGGTTGGACGACTTGAGCAGCTTTGATGTGCCAGTATATATTGAATAGTTGCTGCAACAAAGCACTTGTCACACCCCAATTCTGCACTATTCAGAATGGTGTGATGAACCGCTAATAAACCAATGGTTCAACTAGGAACTCAAATTGGCTGTATCCATTTTCTTAAACCATACACAACCACAACCATAATCAGAGTAAATAAACAATAGCGGAAGTCTTATATATTAAATGAACTGAGAGTCTAAAGATGATAACATAAATAAATTATCCAATTATCTTCCATTGACTAAGACATAAAGTAAGTAAAATAATCAATTACATTCCCTTAACAATTCAAATAAAAATCTAATCGAAAACGCATGAGTTGCAGTCGCAGTCACATGACGAATCATGCGACTCCATTATAGCTTCTGCGTCCATCGTCGCAACATGCCCGTACGTTGGAGCATTCATATAATCTTCCACTGTGGTACCTGCATCATCAACTAAAAATATTCGACGTCGAAAAGGGTGAGCACATATCACGGCTCAGTGAGCAAACAAAACAATGCAACAAACATATGCATGCATTCAATTCATATCTTTGGTCTGGTTCATAAGTTTGCAATGTGCAATAGAAAGGATAGGTGGCCGCCGCACCTCTATACACGAATGTGTGGAACCGCCCAATGGATCAAACACCATTGTCGCCCCCACATGCACCCACCATGGAATAGGGATAGAGCTACAGTGCTTAGGACCGCACCGCATCACACTTCCCCTGATGCCCTACCCATACCAACATGTAAGCCCCTGTTGGTGAGGGCTTGCAAACTGGGCTCGTAACTAACCAATCCTAATGTCAAGCAGTGTATCCAAGGCGTCACCCCAGCATCCCTCAATACGTCCATAGAGATAGAGCTAAGGCCCCCCGACAGAGTCAGAGACTATACGGTCCAAGACCACCTCCCCTGATGCCCTACGACGTAATAGTTCTGCTAAGATAATGGCGATACGATGATGTTAGTGGACAAGACTTGACTAGAGATAGAGCTAGAGTCTGGTGACCAGAATGAACCACAGTGTCACATCCTCCCCCTGATGCCCCACTCGCATCAAGTACACTAACCACACACAAACATTCACATGCCTATTCCTAGCATCATCATCATCATCATGTTATAAATAAACTAAATTAAATATGCATGAACAGTTATAACAGGAATAGTGGATGTCATGTGATATGCACATTACAATCATACAAGCATAGAATCATTCATGGTATTGGACTCAATAAATGAAAACAGTTTATTATTAGCCAATTAATTTAGGTCATGTTCCCTCACCTTTGATTGAGCGTAGATCCTCGTTCAAGCTTTATGAATCACTTTTAAATCACTAGAAAAACCTAACAAGTCGATAAATTTTAACTAGAATTAATTCTAATGTATTTTAAACTAACTGAAATCGTAGGGTCGCAGGTAGGGTAGCACCTAGGGTAGCAGTTTCTACGACCCTAGGGTGTAGGGTCGCAGGTGGGGTGGGATACCATTCGACCCTACGTGCGACCACACCCTCCCTGGGACTTCCCAAGGGCATGTGGTCGATCCTGTGGTCTCATAGGGTCGGATATCATTCGACCCCACGTGCGACCACACGTATTTTGAGTCGACCTTTCATTCTAAAGTCCATCTCTTCATGTTTGGATCCTTTGGCTTACTTTCATGGTCCATTATATGATTGTTCTATGGCTCAAAACTACAAGTTATACACTATTCATAGTCCATAATGATTTCCTCCATGGAATCTCTTGGAACTTGTCCATGAATGGATGATTTGGGTTTCTCCTAATCCTATGTTCTTCATAACCATTCTAGACTCTCCTATTTAGGTAAGGAATTAGGTTAATACCTTAATTCAGAGGTTTCTCTGAACTTCCTCCTCTTTCTTAGTCTTCTTCTTTAAGTTTTCTTCCCTTCTTCTTTTCATTCTCTTTCTCTCACTCTCAATTAGGGTTCTAAAGGAGTGAAAGAGGCTAAGGGACATCCTATTTATAGAGGAAAATCCTCCATAATAAGTCCCAATGAGTTTAGGAAAGATCCCCTTTGAATTAGGAAAGTTTCATAATTTTTGGTTTCTGTCTGTCATCGTAGGGTCGGACGTAGGGTCGCAGAATCCGTCGACCCTACACCTTCCTAGTCATGCCACCCTATGACTAGAAAGTCATGGGTTAGACTTCTGTTGAGGTGGGATCAACCCTACCTGTTTAGGCATGCGACCCTACCCTCACATTTGTTGTTTTTGGGTTAGACTTCATACCTAGTCTTGTGATTTCTTCACGCACTTGGTTCACTTGGCTCGACCATGATAGGTAGACCTGGTACAAGGTGGTAAGACCGGTTAGATTGATACGGGTCTTACAACACTAATCCAGTTGCAGAAGTGATGATCATGGACGTGGCACCTTGTTAGATGGATCCTATCCTAACATATCTGCTAGAGAATGTGCTACCTAGGGATAAGAAGGAGGCTAGAAGTATACAAGCCAAAGCGGGGTTGTATGTCATTTATGAGGAGGTACTATACAAAAAATCTAATACTTTACCTCTGCTTCGATGTATTCCTCCGTCGAGAGCCGAGTACGTAACGACGGAGGTTCATCAGGGAATCTATGGAGCGCATCAGTGTGGTCGAACCATGTGCTTCCAGATCATGAGAAGGGGGTATTATTGGCCTAATATGATGAAAGATTGTGAAAGGTATGCTAAGACTTGCAAGCCATGCCAGAAGCATGTCACTGTATCCCACCACCCATGCTCTCAGTTGCAACCCATCCCTGCGTCAATTCCTTTTACAGTCCGGGGAATGGACATTTGGGGCCATTCCCACAGGCAAAGGGACAGCTCAAGTTTATTCTGGTAGCCATCGACTACTTTACTAAATGGATTGAGGTAAAAGCTATGGCTAAAGTCACAGCCTAGAAGGCAGTAGATTTCTTCAGGGTAGAAGTCCCATGTCGGTATGGTATTCCTCAAGTACTGAATACCGACAATGGTCCTCAGTTCTCAAGTCAGATTTTTAGAAAATTCTACCAAAATCATCGCATCAGATATAGATTTGCATCAGTGGCGCATCCTGAAGCCAATGGAAAGACAAAAATACCAACCATACCCTGCTGCATGGCTTGTCTCTATGAGAGAAGAAAAAAGAAAGTTATGGGCTCAGGAGCTACTTAGTGTGGTCTGGTCGTACAAAACAACAGAGAGAACTACCATCGGAGAAACTCCATTTAGGATGGCTTTCGGGCAGAAGCTGTTATCCCAGTCGAAGTGGTGGAGAAGAGTTATCAGGTGCTCAATTTCAATGAAGATGCTAACAAAGACATCTTGGCAATGAACCTCGACTTACTAGAAGATGTTCATGAGACCGCTCGACTCACATTGCTGCATATCAACAAAAGACGACCAAGTACTACAATTCGAGGGTGAAAGAAAAGTTGTTTCAAGTGGGCGATTTGGTTCTGTGATTGACGACAGTCACTGAGCCTACGCAACAAGGCAAGTTAACTCCTAATTGGGAAGGACCATATCAGGTCACCAAGGCTACTAGACTAGAGTTGTATCACTTGGAGACAATAGGTGGATCGGCTATACTTTGCACCTGACACTCCAAGAATCTTAGAAAATATTACGTGTAAGGCTTCCTTTTATGTTCAATGAAAAATTTTCCTCTCCAAAATTTGTCTTCACTCGACCACGAAAAGAGAGAAAGAAAACAAGTAGATAGCTTTAATCAAATACTAAGCCCATCGACTTAAGGGGTAGTCCTTGACTCTGGCTAGAAAAAAGCATTGCCCAAGGGCAGGTCGAGCAATCTACCAAGAAAAAGAAAGAAAGCAAGTAGATAGACTTAGTCGAAGACTAAGCCCATCGATTTAAGGGGTAGTCTTTGACTTATGGCTCGAAGAAGAAAATTTCCTAAGGGCAGGTCGAGCAATCGACCAAGAAAAAGAAAGAAAGAAAGTAGATAGCTTTAGTTGAAGACTAAGCCTATCGAATTAAGGGGTAGTCTTTGACTTATGGCTCGAAGAAGAAAATTGCCTAAGGGCAGGTTGAGCAATCGACTCGACAAAGAAATTGCCTAAGGACAAGTCAAGCAATCAACCAAGAAAAAGAAAGAAAGCAAGTAGATAACTTTAGTCGAAGACTAAGCCCATCGACTTAAGGGATAGTATTTAACTTATGGCTCGACGAAGAAAATTGCCTAAGGGCATGTCGAGCAATCGACCAAGAAAAAAGAAAGAAGCAAGTAAATAGTTTTAGTCGAAGACTAAGCCCATCGACATAAGGGGTAGTCATTGACTTATGGCTCGAAAAGAGAATCGCTCAAGGACCTGTCAAGTTTTTGATCTATCTAATAACAGTAGACAAAAGCTAATACTATCAGATAGAGGGGTAGTAAGTAGTCAGTTTGATATATGATAGTTTGTGTTAAGTTATGAAAAAAAATATGTACAACAGTTGGGAACAACAAAGATCTGTTCATTCAGTGTTTATAGTGGTTACAAGGCTGATATATAAATAAAAAAAGAGAAGCCGAGGGCTTACAAAAAAATAGAGAAGAAAAAGAAAAAGTTTCAACTATGGGTCTTTGGCTCTTCTAGTTGGGTTTCTGGATTTTCTTTTGGATTGGCTTCTAGATTCTCTTCAAGCTGAACATCTGAAGGAGGAAGAGAAGACGATCCCAGAAAGATGGATAGGGGAGGAACTTCTTGAGGAGAGGTTATCATTGTCGATAACTCAGTGCAAGAGACTGTTGGAGGTGGGGGAGTAGATTTTTGAGGAAATTTATCCCGAATTATCTTGCTCATGAAGGTACAACGGGTGAAGTCATATTCTGGGAGATCCGAAGATAGTTCTCAGTGCACCAATACGAGGGCCTCTCGGACTATTGTGAGGACAAAGATGGAATCTTGTGGAAGTCGCCACCTAGTTTAAGGTCTAGGACCTTAGAAATGTGAAATCTCACCCTAAGGTAAGACTTTGATTGACTCATGACCCATAGATTAGATTTCTGGTCCATCAGAGATTGGGTAAGCGTCATGTTACGGTTATGGGAAGGGGTTAGGTAACCAAACCGCTCGATCGAAATCGGTCTCCTATGCCTATCCTATGCTAGACTCTATCTATTAAACCGAACCAAACCAAGTGGTTTGATATCATTGAACCGAATCTGCATCCATCAGATTGCCTATGTATCACGGAATTATTCAAAAAATCAGGTTCACCATCGTAGTTTAGGTGTGATTAAAGTTTATGGCTGTGATTTATGCTTATGCATGATTAAGTTCATTGTTCAAGTTGAAGTTTATGCTTGAAAGGCTGAGAAAACCCTATGGGTTAGGATTTGGATAGTCCATGCGAACTGATAAATAGTCCTAGTGGATCTAAGAATGGATAACCCTTTTTAGGTCTGAATGTGGATAACCCTATTTGGGTCAAAATGTGGATGGATATCCTAGTGGAACTATGGATAGTCTGAGTGGACTAAGGTGTGGATCCGAATTTGGGTTTCTCCCAAATGGCCTAAGTATCCTAGGGTTTGACCTAAGAATCAGAATCCGCATAGTTCGTGCTGGATAACCTGTTCTAGGTTAGAATGTGAGAACCTGTTCTAGGTTTAGGGTTTAGAACCTATTCTAGGTTTAGGATTGAGAACCTATTATAGGTTTAGGGTTTACTGAGCGGTAGAAATCGTCTTGAATTACCCTTTTCGTCCTAAGTTCTAATTTTGGAAGGTTTGGCAAAGCATTCTCTTCTTTATTAAGATTTTTATTATTCCCATTATGCCCTTCCCAAGAATGTGGGTGCCTAAATGCACGTCCCCACGCCTAATATGTTTGCTAGGTGTACAGATACGACAGTTCGTCTAAGGTGTTGCATAAATTAAATTATTGTCAAAAATAGAATATTCTAAGCATATCATGTATGATATTTATGGTAACTATCACAACATATAGTAAGATTATGAAAATCTCCCTAATATGACATGCATTGCAAATAAGGCTAGAACCTAATATGGCAAGATCTAATATGCTAATCTAAGCATGACAAGACCTAATATGGCAAGATCTAATATGAATCTATATATCAATATGGTAAGTACCAATCATAGAATGCAAATATGACATGCATTTTTCAAAAAAAGGTAAGATCTTATATGCTATTTTTTAAGCATAGTAAGACTTAAAAATGGTAATTATTAAGATTTTACTAAATATGATAAAAAAAAATCTATTTATTCTACCAAATATAGCAATACATGGAATATGGCAAATATGGTATGCACAATCCAAACAAAATATATGAATGCTCCAAATATAACCATTTATCCAAATATGATAGAATTTGCTCAAACAATCAATTTGCATGTTACAATGAATGAGACATCAATGGAATTTTTTTTTTTTGAAAAGTAAAAAATTATTAAAAAACATATGTTCAATGTTCTTTGAAAAATTATAATTTTATGAAGACATTTGGAAAGATTAATGACTCAAAACTGTCAAAATTGTGACACAAGGTTCCAGATAATGGACAAAGCTATGAACTGCATTCAGATTCTATCATATTACACAAGAATGACCATAAGTAGGTCTTCTATAATCAAATCAAGCTCAAATTTTTTTTATAGAAAGATGACTCAATATGTTGTATTTCATATGAAGGAGTCGAATCCCAAAAGAGAGCAAAAATAGGTCAAAGATATATCCTAAGACCGGACATGTACAGTGGTCAATTCTGTTCCATATTTTTGACCAGTTGCACCATAAATTTCAAATAAAATACTATACTTAATGAAAATTAAATCCAGACATATGTCTATGTTGATAACTGTCTGATCTAAAATTTTATCAACAAAAATAAGTTAAAACAATATATTTTCTTTGTAAAAAATGATTCTTTTCAATCATGCAAATCAGTACATCCTGACAGATTTAAAATCAGAGCACTATGTACTTAAAATTGATATCAATTCAATAAAAAAATCAAAAAAATACGAAACTAGTGCCAGTTTTGAGAAGCCTTTTATATCTAAAAAGTTCATATGAAGTGGATTTCCTGATTATGACCATAAGACCTTTGTCTAGAGACTTTCTGGTAGAGGATTTGCATTATATCCAAGTAAAACAGCAATGACAAAGACAAAAATTTTGATATACTTTTCCAATTCCAAATGGAACGAAAGTTTTAGGGTAGTCTTCTAACATATCAGAGAGACTCCCATAAAAATTTGGGCTTCAAAATCTAAGAAAAACTACATGTGATGCACGTCCTAAGTTTGAATCCTAAATCTGAAAATTTCAGATTAGAAAACCACTTTATGAAACTTGTCAAAAACATCAAACATCATCATATAGCATTCAAAACTTCATCATTGAGTAGTTTAGACAAATCATCAATCATAAAAAATGCTAGACATAGGCATCCTAAAATTAATATGCATGCAATAGAGCATTCCTGATCGAGATTTAATGGAAATAAGTTTTTTTTTTTCAAGCAAAATCAATATTCATGCATTCTAAAGACCTCAAAATTTGTTTAGGGTATTAACTTGTGCTTGAATGGAGCGAAACCGTCGATGTAGGATGATTGGAGGTTGTATCAAGCTCTTTGAAGGTGAACCCTCCTTCTCCTCTCCTCTGCTTCTCTCTCTCTCTTCTCTTTCTCTCTTTTCTTCTTCTCTTTTCTTTCTTTTCTCTTCTTCTTCTCTCTCTCTTTCTCCCTCTCTCACGTTTTTCTCTCTTACCCACATTCTCTCTCTCCTTGTGGTCTGAAAAAGAAGCCCCCTCTCTCTTCTCTTGGCCTATTTATGCTTTTCCTTTCCTCTTCTAGAAGATCCTTCTTTCCTTTTCTTCTTTTTCTAGAAAATCTTTTTTTTCCTTTTTTTCTTCTTTCCTTTCTTTTCTTCCTTCATTTTCTTCTTTTTCTTCTGGAAAATCCGTTCTTTCCATTTTTTTTTCTTTCCTCTATTCTCTCTTTCCCACGTTTTTTCTCCTTCCTTTGTTTCATTTTTCTCCTTCTTCTTCTAGAAAATCCCTTCTCTCTTTCCTTTCTCTTTTTCCTTCTTCTAGAAAATTCCTTCTCTCTTTCCTTTCTTTCTTCTTTCCTTTTC